>BTHU01000008.1:68816244-69416244 GCA_036184795.1 Tokudaia tokunoshimensis | reverse complement strand
AAGATGCTCTTTCAAAAGATAGACATAATAAATACAGATATGAGAATCTTAATAAGTGAGTGAAAAGTGGGTTTCTTTTCAATCCTAGTCATGATAGAACTGAAAATTCTAATAACTGAAAAGACAAATTTTACCAAGTAATGTTACAAATGCACTAGAAGCTGCAAAAGGAAATGGCCTTGGAGCCAAAGTAAGAGGAAAGATGATGTCTGAGACAGAGGAGGAGAGGAAATGAGCCAGACTCTAGTGACACACAGGAACTACCAAGCTACCGTTCATACAATTAGAACCTAAAAGCAGAAGACAAAGGATGAAAGTAAGGAAATATTTGAGGAAATAACTTTTGCAGCAACAACTTTCTTTCACTGGTTGAGGATGTAAATCAATGTACAGGAGGAGTCCATGAAACTTCAGGAGCAAAGACAAAAGGAAACCACCTATGTGTACATGGTCACCAGATGGGCAAAAATAAAGATAAAGCGACTATCACAAGAACCAGAGGAAAGCACACATGACCAGGGAGAAGCAGGAGAAATGACTGGCAACTTCTCATCAGAGAGATACCAGCCAGAAGACAACAGAATGTTGTCTTTAAAATGCTGAAACCACCTTTCAACAGAGGGTTAAACTGACACACTTCCTCCAACAAGTCCACACCTACTCCAACAAGGCCATGCCTCCTAATAGTGTCACTCCCTATGGGCTTATGGGAGCCAATTGCATTCAAAGTACATCAATTAGCAATTCAGAAAATGCCTCACAGACATATCCACAGGCCAGTCTCATGGAGGCAACTCTTTAAAAGAGATTCCCTCTTTCCAGGTGAGTCAAGTTAAAATTAACACTATCTATGACACACAGAGATGCATTGACGTATGCAGACATACCACACATACATGAGGAAAAAAAAGACAAAAGTGTTGCCCCAAGTAAGACCTAATCTTACGTGAGTTTATTGACAACAAACTCTCAAAACAAGGAGTAAAGGTAAAAAGAGACATGCTGTGATGATAAATCTGTCAATGGCAGTTTAGGGGAAAGGCCTAATGATCCCAATTATGCATAGATCCAACAGAACTTCAAGATTCGTGAGGCATGAGCTGAAGAGGAGAGAGATGACACCAGAGTCACTGAGATGGAATCAACAGGACAAGTAGATGAAAGCCAGTAAGACCAGAATCTGGGGAGGTCACAGAAGTTAATCTAATTGATATTTCCAGAAGGCTGTTCCCACTCAAGAGCAGAGTGTACTTTCCTCGGGGATCAGTCTACACAGAGCTCAATGAATCAACCATAGACTAAACTAGGAAACAGGGCTCTGAGAATACTGGAATCAGAGGATAGCCACCAGCCACCATGGGCCTACATAGAAGAGAGGAAGAAGACAGATGGAAAAGCCCAAAATATTTGGACCTCAAACACTTTTAAAAGCCAAGGAAGCAATCCTCAGGAAAGTCAGGAAATACTTAGAACTGAATGATAAAAAAGTCACATCAGGTGAAAATGTGTGGGATCCAGAGGCGCCGGGGGCTGAGTTTATAGCTTCAACTGCTTCTGTCTGCAGAGGGAAACACCATAAAAGCAATGATCTGAATTTCCTCCCTAAGAAGCTGAAGGAAGAAGAGAAACTTGAATCCAATGTAAGCGAAACATTGAATAGAGAGGACTAAAGTCTGCAAAACAGAAAATAGGAAAAATGAAACAAATGTAAGCAAATAGTTCTTTGGTTAAAAAATGCCACAACCTCCCTGGCTACATTCATCAAAACTACAAGAAGAGCAGCGGTTGATGAGGTAGGTTTGTGTTCTAGCTACTCAGGTGTCTGAGGCTTAAGAAATACTATGGTTGACAAGAAGTGTATACCAAAAGGAGCCATTTATGGTTGTCTTTTGGAGGGGCCCTGACAGAGTCTTACAGATACAAAGGCAAATACTAGCAGCCAACCATTGGTCTGAGCATGGGGTTCACTATGGAGGAATTGGAGGGCAAGCTGGAGGAGGAGCTGGGGGGCGGGGCGTTACAGCTCCATTAGAAGAATGACAATGTTAGCCAACCAGATGCCCCAGGGCTCCCAGGGACTAAGCCATCAACCAAGGGGTACATGTGGTTCCAGCCAAAAGATTGGCAGAGAAATGAATGCCTTGTTGGGCATCAGTGGGAGGAGAAGTCTTTGGTCCTGTGAAGGCTTAATAGAGGCCCCAGTGAGTGGAAATCGAGTGGGTATCATGGGAGTGGATTGGTGGAGGAGCATATTCTTGGAGGTAGGAGGTGGGAGGATGGGTTGGGGGTTTTCGGGGAGGAGGGAAACCAGAAAGGGGTATAACACTTGTTTGAAATGTAAATGAAGAATATATTCAATAAAGAAAAAAGAATCACAAGTTCAAGGTCAATTCTCTTGTTTTGTTTTCTGTTGGGGTGAAAACACCATGAGCGAAAGCAAGTTGGAGAGGAAAGGGTTTGTTATAAAAGTTTACAGTCCATTATGAAGGGAAGTCATGACAGCAACTCAAGGCAGAAACTAGTACAGAAGCCACGGAAGAACAGTGCTTAGTGGATTGCTTCCAATGGCTTCTTCAGCATGATATAGCACCCAAGGCCACCTGCCCAGGGACAGCACCAACTACGGTGATCTAGGTCTTCCTATATCCATCCTTAATCAAGACAATACCCCCCAAACACTTGCTGACAAGCCACTTTTGTGTGAGCATTTTCTCAATTAAGATTTCCTCTTCCCAGATATGTCTAGGTTTGTATCGAGTTGACGAAAACCTATGAGCACAGGGACTTAGTAAGACAGTGTTTCAAAATAGAAAAGTAAGTGGATATAGCTAGGGACATAGCTCAGTGGAGAAGCCCTTGTTTAGCATACACAAAGACCTAGGTTCAACGTCCAGCACTGCAAAACAGTAAAAAATATAGATAAATAAATCATAAAGTATATATGCATTAGCATATCTATAATAAAAGGGCTTCACTAGAGATAACATCACAAAGTATTGCAAGGAAATATTACAAAATATCTATACCAATAAAAAGGTAATAATTTAAATAAGATCCATAAATTTGTCGAAAGATGTCATTATCATAGCTGACATAAGAAGATAGAGACAAACTTGTACAGCCACCCCTGGCAGAAGAAATTAATAATCAGAACTGTTTAACAGGGAAAATTTTAGTGCCAGATGACTTTTCAGGTTAATTTTGTCAAAAATCAAAAGAATACCAATCATATGCAAATCATTTCCACAAATAGAAGTTGAACAATTTTCAAATTATTCAATGAGTTTACAGGATATTATTGTCCAAATGTGAGTTTTATAGAAAAATCACAGTCAAGCATATCTTGTAAAGGAAATAAATTCTTTAAAAGAAATGTCTTTGAAGTATTCAATTCTAGGAGCTGGAGATATGGATCAGAGGTTAAGACTCCTACTCTTGCAAAGGGCAGGAGTTTGATTCCCAGTACCCACATCCGGTAGCTCACAGTTGCCTGGGAATGCAGATCCAGCACCGTCTTCTGGCCTCCATGGGCCCTGCACTTCTATGTGCACAGAGACACACAGAGATACACACACATATAATAATAATGAAAATCTTTGAAAAGGGAATCAAAGCCAGAATTATATGAGAAGATTAATATTTCATGACAAGGAGAGTTGCCTTCATATAAGGGATACAAGGACACTTTGACATTTGGAAAGAAAACACAATAAAATAACCCTATTTTTCTCCTAATTTTCCTAATTATTCTCAGTAATTCTGTTATGCAACCCAGGATTTCATAGATTTCCCTGCAAAGACATCCTTTTCTTAGATTTGTTCCTAAGTATCTCATTGTGTCTGCTGCTTTTGCAGCTGATACTGGTTTTAAATGTTTTTGTTTTCCAATGGGGAACTACAACTTAAAAACACAGTGCCACATATCGATCTGATAACTGTCAATGTGACACAATTTGTGTATTAAGTCTAATATTTGACTTTGGGATCATAAGGCCTTCTGTGAAGATAACTGTCTACTGGAGGAAAGGATTTCATGATGTCATTTCCAGTTTTATACCTTTTAGTTTTTCCTTATTTTTTGTTCTAGACATAAGCAATGGTGCTTGGCTGGAAGATCCCAAACTTACTGTTACAGATGAGGCTGAGACATAATTCACCAGTTTCTGGCAAACAAAATGACTCGGGGAAAGGCTGAAATGTGTCTCGTGTGGTTCACTGTCTTTAACAGCAATTCAGCAAGTTTTCAAAAAAAGCAAAGATTTTTTTTTCCTCCGACTTTAACCAGTGGCTTGGGTCTATGTTTGCAATTATTTCTGATTCACAAATATGTATTTCAAAAAACTTTAAACGTTGTTTTACAGATTCTGGGGGCTTCAGTTTGGGTTGTCATCCATTTTCCCCATTTTCTTCTCTCTCCCTCTCTCTGTCTTTCCCAGCAGAGGGCTTCTGCTGGCTTAGCCTCAGTGTCACTGGCCCTTTCTCCTGCCATGTTTATTCTGCTACTGAGCCCATCCCGGGAATTTTTTCTTTCCTTTTTACATCTTTCATTTCTTTGCTGTGAATACTTGATCTCATTTCCTGAAGCACAGCTTCAGTGACTGCCTAACTCTCTAACAGTTCCAGCCTCTGTCAGTTCTACCTGTCGATTATTCTTTTCCTCAAATGCTAAGCCTTCCCTGGGTCTTTTCCTGCTGAGTGTGTTTAGACTATATCTTGTCTTGTTCTCTTGGAAGTCCTACAAAGAAAAATGATACTTGCCTGCTCACTTTAGTGACCCAGCAGCTAGACTAGGCTCTGACCTTGCAAGATCAAATCTATTTTCTATCCACTGTCATTATAAGATGTGTTCAGACTTCAGTGTTGACTGTTCTGTTTGGTTCCTTACTTCTGCATGCCAGAATTCTGAGGCTAGGACCCCAGCCATCATCTACCCTGCAGCTAAGGTTTCAAAGCACACCTTGTGATGTTTAGGACCAGGTCTGTACCTGTGCAGTTTGCAGGTGAACTTAAAAATTCATACTCAACTTTGAGAATTGCTCCTTTAACCTCCTCAGTACTTTCAAACTCTCTGGAGTTTCTCTTCTCAGCACTATAGCCAAAAATTGGGGACTTTCACTACCAATGCTTACCCCAAACATTGGACCTATTAAATCGTGGGAAAAGAAGAAAGAAAAAAGTAGCCAGTAGGATTCAACCCTCACAGGAAAATAGATCTCCTCAGAATGAACATTGCTCTTTGCCACTCTAGGTGCATCTTCCAGGAAAAGGCATGGGAGAGGGATGAAGATTTCCCCCTTTCTGGATTATATAGGCCATTTTCTGCTATGAGGACCACAAGGCATCTCTAGGCTAGAGAGAGGTTTCATCCAGTACAGGATCTGATTTTCAGATCCCCAGAACCCACATAAAAAAGCCAGGCTGTGGCACATACTTGTAATCCCATCGCTAGGGAGGTAAAGACAGGAGGGTCTCTGGGCTTCACCAGCCAGCCAGTCCAGCCTAATTAATCAACAAATCCCAGGCCATCGAGAGACCGTGTCTCAAAAAATCCACTGTGCCCTTTGAGGCTGCATTGAGTTCCAACTGTGTGACCCACAGGGAAAGAAACAGAGAGTCTTCCTCCCTGTGGTTGGAAGGAGATGAGAGCCTCCTCCTACTTTATTTCCAGCTCTCGTGGACTTGGTCCCCTTTGAGTTTACTAGAAAAGACGAGGCAGGGTGTCGACCCATCTCCCAGAGAGCGAGCAATTGAAACTCTGTTGTTTTTTTTATATATATATTCTCTTTGTCAAACTGTTGAAAATCATGCTGAATGTGTAAACACACTGTATATCAAACTTCAATAAAAAGGGAACTATGAGAGTGTGCATTAGAGCCACTGCCAGGTTATTTTATTGTATTCTTAAAAAGATTTATTAACTTTGTTTATGTGTGTGCACATGTACATCTGTATAGATGTACATGTGCACATGAGTGCAGTGCCTGTGAAGACCAGAAGAGGGTGAACTATACCCCAGAATTGGAGTAAGAGGAGTTGTGCGCTATCTGATGTGGGTGTGGGGATCCAAACTCAGAACCCCTGGAAGAGCAGTAAAGGCTCTTAACCACTGAGACAACTCCTCTGCCCAAATTTTTATGCAGCTTTCAGAATAAAGTTCCTTCTACCTTTTATTTTAATGCAGGAACTCTCTGAGGGAGCAGGTAAGCTGTGAGAAACCTTAAAATCTGCAACTACTGACCTTTCTTAATATTGCCAAACCTGAATGTTTTGTTTTTAAATAAAACTAAAGCAGGTGCTGAACTTGGTGAAGGTTGCCACCATCACCAGGGACCAGCAGGTTCAAACACCTGCATTCCTCAGACACTTCCCTGTTTGTGCTGATTAAATATGCATAGTTAAGCTTTGAGCTGATAAAATATTTTGCTATTAAAATATCTACCAATTTATCTATTAAACCTGTTGGTCCCTTCTGAGGTTTTGATGGCAGGGGGAGTACTTGAAAGGGTGGGGGGCAATCAGGAAGCCAGGATCCTGGAAGGGGACACATTTTGTTGGAGCTGAGAATGTTGACTTCCTACCAACCCACTCCCCAACCCCATTCCATGAAAATACACACACACACACACACACACACACACACACACACACACACACACACACAGGTCTACATTTTCATAAACATAGTGGGTTTTATCCATTCCTGACTGTCTTTAATAAACACAGCATCTGAACTGACCCCAAATAGCTAGCTGTTTTCTCAAATTGAACTAAATCAGTCATTCCTTTCAACCAGGGCCTTTGCTCAACAAACATGAAGCTCGGGGGCCTTGGGGTTCAGGGCAACAACAATGTTGTAAACAAACTGCCTGCAAACCTAGGTGACGAGGTCCAGGAAAGATTAATCATGTGCTTTCCACTGCAAGTCCTGAGGTAGGAACCCTTCAACGGGGAGAAGACATATTAGGAGGAAAATGACAGTCAAGCCATATTACCAAAAAATGACACAAGACGCAGGTTTTGTACTTGGCATAGATGAAGGTCACGGAATTAGATTTCCTTCATGCATCTCCATTCAGGTTGCTCCCTGTTCTTGTCTAAGTGCTGGGCCTTGTGCTCTGGAGGTGCTCCCCTGTGGATTTAGACTTGAAATATGCCCCGTAGCTCTCAGAAGGACAGGGTCAAATACCTGGGAGGTAAACGCAGGCTCTTTCTTCACGTGTCACACAGCCATGTCCCTCTGCTGGAAAATAAACTGGTTGGCTATCACTCTGTCCACCGGTGTGAAGTATGGATGCAGAGGAAGCATTTATCTTCTCACCGACCTCTATCCAGGACAGAGCCGTTCTTCACATCAAAGTCACCTACTTACTCACACACACTTCTTTGGAAAGCCAGAGCCTTCTGCCTAATAGGGATGATATGTGCTCAGTCTGAAAGTGATCTTGGAGGATGCTCCAGTTAGCATTTCCTGGAGGCTCATGGACAAAAACACAAAAACCCTAAGAGCATAAATGGAGTTTGCTCTCAAGAGATCAAAGCTGACTATAGACCCCTTTATAAGACACCTGTCAAACTGAAGTTTGGTATTAGTCAGGCTGACAGATAATAAATGCTGTTCATTTGGAGTGGAATTAAATTATGCACCGCATTCCTATTGTTCTCTGTTGAAGCATCCTGTGGGTTAGATACTAATCAATCTGAAAGAACTTTGCACAAATGTACCAGTTTCATCCCATAGCTTATGGGTCACTGACCATAAGACAATTTGCATCAAAGATCTCTGTGAGCCTGGACCAAGGGAATGGTTTGAAGACTGCTTGGCTGAACAGCATTGTTAAGTAGCAGAGACAGGAGGAAGAAGCTAAAAGTCTTGGAGTGAAAGAGATACCAAGGCTTGGGAATTCTCAAGGCTCTCTGACAACCCATTTTCAGAGAGTTCCTTCTTGCTGTGTGTTTGACAATTCTGTCTAGTGGACATTTCTATTTGTCCAACAAGCATTTGGTTCAACTGTGTAAAAGTGAGCAGGGTCAAAGGGAACACGAAAGACATAGGACCTCATTTAGCAAATGATTCCCATTTGAAACACTGAAAGAGTTGTGTTCAAGGCAAACAAGGACGCTTGAATCACACTTAGGAGGGGAAACAAAATAGTCACAGGCAGAGGAGGAAGAGAACTGTGTGGGAGAGGGGAAGGGAAGTAGAATAAGGAGATAGGATCAGGTGTGGGGGAAACAGGAGAGAGGACCAGAGGACCAGAATAATGAATGGAATTCTGCAGCAGTTGGGGGTGGGGGAGGAGGATCTCTGGGAAGTCCCAGAGACCCGGGACAAGGAAGGCTCCCAGGAATCAAAGTGGGTGACCGTAGCCAAGATACCAAACAGAGGGACATGGAAACTAAAAAGGTCACATCCTGTAACCAGGCAGGACCTCCAGTGGAGGGATAAGGATACCAACACACCCATAAAATTTTCCACCAAAATTTGCCCTGTCCAAAAGAAACGCAGGGACGAAGCAGATTGGAGGAAAGGCTAACCAATCACTGACCCGACTCTAACTCTAACCCTGACATTATTAATGATTCTCTGTTATGACTGCAGACAGGAGTCTAGCATAACTGTCTTCTGAAAGGTTCTACCCAACAGCTATGACTGAAACAGATGCAGATAACCACAGCCAGACACTGGATGGGGGTCTGAGACTCATGAAAGAGTTGAGGGAAGGACTGAAGGCCTTGAAGGGATGGGAACCCCAAAGGAAGACCAACAGAGGCAACTAAGCTGGACCCTTGGGAGTTTTCAGAGACTGAGTCGCCAAGCAAAGAGCTTCACAGTGGCAGGTGTGCAGCTCAGTCCCCATGTGGGTCCCCCAACAACTGAAGAGAAGGCTCTCGCTAAAGCTGTAGCCTGACTGTGGTATCTGGTTCCCAATAGGACAGCCTTATCTGGCCTCCCTGGGAGAGGATGTGTCTAATCTGACAAAGACTTGAAGTGCCAGGTTAGGGGGTATACACAGGGGGACCTCACCCTCTCAGAGGAGAAAGGGGAAATGAGGGAAGGGACTCTGTGAGGGAGGGACCGGAAGGTGGTTAATTAATTAATTTTTAAAAGTCCTTTTTTTGTTTTATTTATGAATATTTTTCTTCAAGACTGGTTTGTCTCTTTTATTGTGCTGACGGTGATTTCAAAATGAGGAATATTTAGTTTGATGAAGTCAAATTTATCAAAATGCTCCTTTGTAGTTAATGCCTTTATTCTCCTTCATCTGTGGAATGGAGTTAATAATACATGTGTATGTGTGAACAAAGGTACATGCAGGTAGAGTGTAACATGCAGAAAAGAGAACAAGAACGGCTATTAGGGGAGGAAGAAGAGCTGAAATAAGAATGGACAGACACAAGTCATGAGAGAGGCTGCAAGGCTAGTTATCTTTCTAGTTCTAATTCTATCATAGACATGTTTGGTGGTCGATGGAAATATATCTGATAGTGAATGTTTTCAAATCCAGTACGAAACTCCACAGATTCAGAATTTGTACAGAACTGTACAGAAGTTAACTGAGATGTGTGAGCTTCAGGTCTGGTTAATTTGGGTGTATAATCTTTTTACTTGCAATGTTTTTGCAATAAAACACAACTGTTAACAAATAAATAATGATTTCTTAAATCCCATCTTCGAAAAATCATTACCTTATTTCCAAAAGATTCCAACCATCTATCCTATATTCTCTTCAAGAGATTGTAGAGGTTCAGGCTTAATAGTTTAGGTCTAGGCTCATTTATTCATCCACGTATGACAACTATTGATGGGAAGGTAGTGTTGGGGGCAAGAATGACATAGTCTTCCTTTGAATCCATGTGCACATGTAGGGAAATGCAGTAACCATTGAATGGGAGCTTGGAGCTAAAAACAGCATTGATGCTGAGACTTGGGACCAAAGCTTTGTAGAATTTAAACCCACTGGATTTGGTCAGACCCCAGTTAAAATATATCTTGCCATCCAAGAGAGGGGCTGAGGATGCCAATGGATGAAAAGGGCAGAACTGCTTTGAGGTCAGCACGGTCAACTGAATTCTCAGCTCTCAACACAGGATTTAAGCATGAAAATCCTACTTCCCACCTTGGGTGTGGGTGAAGTGAAGGGAAGCATAGAAACAATTTGAAGGCAAAAACAACTATGAGTTCCTAAATTATGGCAGTGGCAGAGGTGTCAAAAAAATCCCTAAATAATACATATTGCAACCAAATATACTTTTCAGATTCAAACATGGGGGACGCAGGATTTAAGCAACTTTAAGCCTCCACAAGAAGAGAAATTGCTAATCTGGTAAACTTTCCTACAAACAAATCTTATGTCATCTGACGGCCTCTAGTATTCACTATAAATATTTCAACTTGAGCTCTTGTTCTCTCTGATAGGCTAGAGCACAGGCATAAAGGTGTCGCAGGCTTTTCCAACTAATAACAGCTAATGAACATGAGTGTGGATGTCCCCAGGCCTCTTACCTAGCTCTTAGTGTTCAGAATCTGTGTTCCTTTGCCTCCCAGATTTGGTGAGAGAAGAAGTGGTTATGTCGCCAAAGTTTGTTTCCCCTGTGAAAGGGCGACATTGGCTCAGCAAGACAATGAGTGAACGAGTACTTAGAATGAGCAGGGTGAACTCAGATTGAGCTGTTTAGCTACAGGCTCTGTAACAGGTGCAAAATTGGAGGAGGGCAATACAGCACTGGCAAGACCTAAAGGAAGACCCTATGAGGGGTCTGTCCACCCCTGCCCTCCCCCGTCCCACCCCACCACCCCTGCCCTTCTCCCTGTTCTAACTGCCTCCAGTCCTTGGATGTGGACTTTGGGGGTGGGGCTTCCAAACTTCTAATCTTAGCTTGCAGAGCCTCCAAGCTATAAGCAACCACAGCAAGCAAATTGGGCAAATGAAAAATCAGTAGCATGTATATTCTCTGGCTGGCTTTCTCCAAATAGGTACAATTCTGGTTGGCACTGCATTTAGAATAATGTTCTATATCCCACAATCCTCCTTGACAACCCTGTGCAGCCTGTATACACTTTCAGAGAATATTTTTAAGTACATAAGATCAAATACATGAAACAAAACAAGCCAATCATACTAAAATGTAATTTACAAGTAATCATATATACAATTAGTTTTTATGTTGGGATATATATATTTATATGCCTATAATATAGCAATATATGTACGTTAGTATCACATGAAGCACAAGGATAATATAGGCAAGTCAAGATTGAAGCTTGTTCTTTTTGAAGATATGTCAAAGTAATTATCTCAGTTAATTTTACATAACTTTGTCCAAGAACAACTCAGAGGATATGAGGTTTGTTTGGTCTCAAGGTTTCAGGGGGTTCCATCCATGGTTTCTTTAGACACATGGGTTCAGGAAAGACATGGAAGTAATAGAACTGAAATGGGGTGGGGCTATTCACCTCATAATGAACAGGAAGCAGAGAGAATAAAAATAGACCTAGAACATGTTATATGCCCGCTCCAGAGGCATGACCCCAGGGACTTGCTTCTTGAAGCTAGGTTCCATCTACCAAGTTTTCCAGAATCTTCCAAAATAGTGTCACTAGCTATGGACCAAGCCTTCAATAAATAAGCCTTTCAGGCAACAACTTCATATCCAAGTCATAATAGTCATTAGCCTGAACAAAAGGGCTAAACTCTGGGTGGTTGGAACCAGCTGGATATTCAACTGACTGTTCTTTTCTTTTAATGATTGCAATTTGTTAAGTTCATGTTAAATGAGCTGACATTTCCACAGTTCACCTCACAAGTTGCAAACACTCTCTCAGGAGTCATAAAAAACCTTTTGAGGTGGTCCTAGTTAAATTCCTAACTGTACCAAGCTTGTACTGCAGCCCATATCTCTATCCTAAAAATCAATGTGCTCTCCCCTGCCCCCACATGTTTTCCATATAATTTATGTCAGAAAAAAAAAAATCTATGTGGGGATCCATAATTCAACTTCAGGGCCATCGAGGAATAGATAAAATTGGCAAGACATTTGAAGAGTTTCCAGGTATTTTCTGATTTATCATTTCAAAGAAATTGACAGAGAATTTGGTATCTCACCTCCATCTTGGAGGCAACTCTGCAGACAGATGAGTGTTTATGAGGATGTCCCTGTGTCTCCTTCTGTATCAGCAGCTAAGGCGAGAAGAGTTTGAATTTTTCAGCCGCATCCACAGTGGTAGTAACTTCAAGGCATGAGTTGAAAGATTTATCTCATTCATATGGTTAAAAATACCTTCAAGGTCAGAGACTCTTGGGTAAAATTCTTCAGAAACTTTCAAGAGTGGGTTTCTTTTGCTTGAGAAGAAGTGACAGTCCCCTTTTCCATGTCAGTGATGGTTCCTGGTCCTCCTCCAAAAGAATCTTTACTTGGAAAAGCTGTTTTAATACCTTATAATTCAGAGACCTGTTCTATATGTGTATGAAGGTGCATGTGTATGTGCATGAGTGTGCATATGTACATGTATGTACAGATGTATATGTGTGTGCATCTCCACATATATGCATGTGTAGCATGTGTGTGCAGATGTACACATGTTTATGCATCTGTATACATCTGCCTTGGACTTTCAGTAGAAATAGGGACTCTCGCTGCACAGAGCAGTCTAGGCTGATTAGTTAGCGAATGCCATGATCTGCCCAGCCCCATCTCCCCTGGTCTGTGATTACAGGCACACACCAACATGCCTCAAATTGTATTACATGGCTTTTAGGGAACAAGTCAGGTCCCATGATTGCCTTAAATATGACAAACAGTTTACTGAATGAACCATCTCCCCAGCCACAGAGATCTGCTTTTAATGAAGCTGAAAACCCTGAGGATGTTGACCAAGCATCTTCCAGGATTTTGGAAGAAGCTATGATGCCAACGTACATCTGTGCTGAAAGGAATGAGTGACATGGATATAAGGAGCTCCCATTTTCATTCTACACTCAACGTAGATGCCTCATGGAGCATTTCAGCCAGAATGCCACCTGCAGGATTTTAAGCTTTTATTTCTAGGCAAAGCTTTGTTTGGGGAAAAAATGTTCCTACAATTTCCAAATACTGAAGGGCTTTGTAGTGTCCAAAAGGGACTCTCAAAATAAGAATTCTCTAAAGGCACCAGTGAGCACATAGGGAGCAAAAGCAGGGAGCTGGCTATCATGAGAAGCATCTGCTTTCCTCCTCCGTACACTGAGCATGCCAATTCTTCATGACAGATTTCAGAAGGGTTTTCTTAAAAGTCAACTATAGCAGACCAGTGCCCACAATCAAGCAAGAGTGCTGCTATCAACTTCTTCCCTCTGTTCCAGTCCACAAACCAGCCCAGGCTGGGCTAAGACATATGGCTTCTATCACTATCTTTCCAGTAGCATGGTGCTTCCTTATTTGGGAAATGCAAACTTGGAAGTGTATTTTACAAAGCTAAGAATTTTCATGGAACCATCTAGTTCTTCAAACTTTAGCAAACTCTGAGAACTGGCAACCAATTTTCACAAGTTTATCAACAAAGAGTTGAAGATAAAGAATACTTGAAAGTAATATAAATGGGCTTGGAGAGATGGCTTCGTGATTAAGACTGTGGACTGCTCTTCCAGAGGACCAGAGATCAGTTCTCAGCACACATGCTGGATGACTCATATCTTGGCTGTAACTCTAGCTCCAAGGAATCTGATGCCCTCTTCCAGCCTCTGAAGGTGACTTCACACAGTCAGCTGACTACTAACAGACACAACCATGGATACAAATAAAAATAAAATAAATCTAAAACAATAATAAATTGATTTTTAATGTAATACAAGTTCTTATGAAAGAACAAGTAATTCCAGCTGTATTGGTGCCATTGCTCAAACAGGAAAACTGCATGCTGCTTCTAGCAGCATCTCTTAAAAACTGATGTGGTACCAAAGTAGTGATGCATATATGTTGCCTCCATTTACAAACAATGGGATGTGTTACCAAATGTTATGTGATGTCAGTTCATGTCAAGCAATGGGAATACTAGCACCACTGTTGTTTGATGACTAGGCTCATAGTTAGAAGAAAGGCTAAGTATCACTTTGATATTTCTGAAAATGGAAATGTATTGTTTCTCCCATCCAAACTAGTAGACTCTCTAAAATTTGTCTTAAAAAACAAGATTAAGAACAAGCTAGCTCATAAAAGGAGAAAAGGCATGGGCTTCTACTTGGTCTCCTGGGATGTAGATGTTGCCTGGTGAGACCCAATATAGTATAAAAGAAAGATAGAAGACTAGAAATGAAGTAATGGGACAAACTTCTCAGAATAGACATAAAATGTGAAGCTATTGCATCCATCTAATCGGCCACCTGAAGCATCCATAGTAGAGACAGTCATCTACCAGGTAGATAAGATGCCCAATTCTGTGGGTAGCAAGGCAGTCCCTTTCTGTAGTCACTTGGTACATTTGGTGCCTGCTCATGTACAAAGTGATTACATCTGCAGAGAGAAATGATGAATACCTTGATAACAATGTGTCAATATTCTCAAGAATAAAAGGTATATAGTTCATGGTTAGCCTAATCTAACACTTGTGAAGGCTATCTCAATATTGAAAGGTTCACAGTTAACAATGTTAAGTGGCACCAGTTGATTAAGTTAGACCTCTTTGCTGGTAGAATGGGTTTGTCCCATCATTTTGTGACTAGACATATAAGATAGACACATGTTTTTCATATCCATCTGAGCTGCTTGGACTAAAGACGCTATTTGCAGATTTACAGAATATAGTATTCACTGTGGTGGCCAAGGTCATGTTGTTCCAAACCAGAGGACACATTTTACAACAGTAAAATCAGACATTGGGTACTGCTGAAAACCCATTGGTCTTACCATATTCAGAAGTGTCTGCTCTGTGTAGTTGTGATGTGGCCTCCTGAAGGCTTAGTTTCAAGCCATCCAGAAAAACACCTATGAACTTAGGTCACCCCCAACAGGACTCAGAATGTACTTTGAACAGCTGAGCCCAAGTGGTTTCATCTTTCTCACAGTTAGGATTCCAAGAAACTAGTAAGAAATCTAAGAAACTACTAAAAACAAATATCCTATCATTTCCCATAATTTACTTTAATAATTCCTGTTTCTCATCCCTGCAGCCTGGATTCAGTAGGTTTGGAAGTGATAGTTTCAGTGTGCCCATGAGTTGGAGGCTGAGACTGCTCACTGACCATTCTGACCTTACATAATTGAACTAAAAGGAATTAAAAAGGTTTCATGAGCATGGATGCAGTATCCAGGAAGAATATGAATCATCAATGTCTTAGAAAACAAGAACTGGATTAGAAACCCAAAATGCTCTCGCTCTCTCTCTCTCTCTCTCTCTCTCTCTCTCTCTCTCTCTCTCTCTCTCTCTCTCTCTCTCTGTGTGTGTGTGTGTGTGTGTGTGTGTGTGTGTGTGTGTGTGTGTGTGTGTGTGTGTGTGTGTGTGTGTGTGTGTGTGTGTGTGTGTGAGAGAGAGAGAGAGAGAGAGAGAGAGAGAGAGAGAGAGAGGTGAAGGGACATGAGCACTTGTGTGGATTTCAGTAGAGGCCGGATGTCTCCCTTGGTTGCTCCGTGTGAGACAGGGTCTCTCGTTGAATCTTGAGCTTACCAATTTGACATAGGCAAAACATGAAGAATCAGTGTGACATTGCACTCCTAAGGATGATTGGCATCAAGAACCCTGGGACTACTTCCTGGGGACTTATACTTGCTGCTTAGGAGACTGGACCTAATTTTGATTCCGAGTCAAATCTTCCCATCCTTTCTAGAAGTCCTGTATGGAATCCTTCCTTAAACCCTTTCTTGAAATATTTGAAACCAGAAGTTCTGAGATTTCAGGTTTCTTTTTGGATTTGGGAATCTTTGCAAATACAAAATGAGATGTCTTATAGAAAGACCCAAGTCCAAACAGAAAATGCATGTTTCATGCACACCTCATACATGTAGGTTAAAGGTACTTTTGTTCAGTGTTTTCAGTGTATCTGTCTTGGCTATGACCATTACAGAACATCAAGGGTGAAATTTTCCAATTGTAGAATCACATTCAGAACTCAATCGTTACAGATTTGGGAATATTTTGAGTTTCCTATTTTTGGGTTAGGTTTGTACAACCTGTGCATGACCAGCTGGGTCTGACTTCCCACAAGGTGGCCTTTTATGCATGACTGACCTTTTGGGTTTGGATTCTGGTAACTCATCTCTTTGGAATGTAGAGTGCTGACGGATCTCCCCTCTGAATTCTTTTGACAGTGTTAGTTCTACTATTTCAACTGCTGGCTTTGCTACATACACACACACACACACACACACACACACACACACACACACACATCATGGACTCACCCTAGCATGAGGATATCATCTATTTCTTTATGAATCCTTGACTGACTTGGAAATTGTCTAAGAGCATTGAATGTCAAGTTGAAGCTTAGCAATTCACCACAGAACAGTGCATTGGACAGAGAAAAGCATTGATTTCACCAATCTCCCAGGACTTAGAGGCCTGAAACATCGCAGGTTCTAGAACCCATGAGTTCATGGGAGCACATGGCAGAAATGCACAATTCCAAAGAAACTTGAATTTAATATCCTTATATATGCCATCTTCCTATGAATGGCAGAAAACAGAATCCAAACATGTCAAATTTGGTCCCCGGGAATATGTAACTTTTCCTTTAAGAGAACATTGCTTTATTGGAAACAAACCCATAGACTGAATCTTATTCTGTGAGGTGAAATACAATGCTAATCTCATTGGAGAGCACAGAATCCCTCTCAGGTTGGCAGAAACAACTATCAGACACCTACACAATGCAGAAATGGCCACAGTACACTCCACTCTACATCCCAGAAACCATTTTCCTCTTTTCTTCTCTCCTCCACTGAGCAGCAAAGCAGGCCCCTGGGAGTGTCCTGACTATCCACTTGGCAGGATATGTGGACATGGCTGAAGAGTGTGTTTGCTTTGTTTAGAAAAATCTGTGAAGAACTGTAGGCTTGAAGAAGGCAAACATGGTAAGAGCAGGGACCTCTGATTCCAAGCCTTTCTTTTGAGTGGTAGCTTCTAAGGTCCTGATTTTCTTGGCAGGTTGCTGACTGACTGTTACCAGTTTGCTTTATGCTAAGCTAGCCTTTTCAAAGACTCTGGATTGATGGTTTTCATTCATATTATTTTTCCCCTGCCAAGACTTTCTGAACGTTCTATTGTCACCAGTGTTTTGGAAGCATGTGGATTGGCTAAGAGCTAATACTATACATAGCTGGTCTAGGGAGATGGCTTAGCAGATAAAGCATTTGTCACACAAGGAGTGAAGTTTGGATCTCCAGATTCACATAAATGCCAGGCAGCGTATAACTTCCCATCAACCTCTGACCCTTTAACCTCCACATACAAGTGCATACACACTCATACACACATACATGTATATATGTACACACACACACACACACACACACATTACCAGGCATTCAGGTTTTGCTCACTGACTAATCTCCCTTGATAAAATAATGCTGGCATTTCTAAATAAATAGATGACCATCTGCATGCCATTACCTTAGGCAAATCTGCAGAATCAGGCCCCTCTTTATCAGACACATCACTAATTAGCACACACATTACTTTTGAGATACTGGGGCACAGGATCTGCATGACTTCCACAGACACTGAAACCAAGTCTATGTTCTCAAAAGTGTCTTCAGTCTCCTTTGTGGCACATTAACAGCCTGTTGCTCAGCTGTCCAAGGACTTGATTTAATTATGCTGTGAGTCTCTCTCGTCATTGAGAATCTCCACACATGTCGAGTCCTCCATGATCATGGCTTTCTCTTCCTCTCTGCTACCATGGGCTCATCCTTCTACAGGCTTTAGTGGCTAATAGACATTTGTATTAATTTCCATTTCTCTAGGTACTTAATAAACATTCTCTCAGGCACTCATCCTGGAAATGGAATCCATTTAGCTCAACCAAAAAGCTTAATTCTTTGCCCTTCTTAGATCCAAAATGTGTCTTTCAATTGCCTCCAAACATCATAGCCTTTGAGGGACCATTTCCCAAGCATCACAGATTCTGGCCTGGACCTAAGTGGCTTATGCTTATATAAACTTTTTTTCGATGCCATCCTTCTATGTGCCTCATAAAAGTCATGTATGTGCATATTCTATGAAGAAAGTCCTATTTTTCATCCAGAAAGAGTTAAGGAGACTGTAGTATTCACTCTGTAGAAGAATTTGCAAGCAGTACAGAGAACTCCATGCTGAGATAATGCTTACATTGTGCTGTTTATAAGCAAACTATCTCTGTAGTGTTGTCACGACCAAGGTATAAAATGTATCTATTCACATCCAAGACAGACACAGGATGGAGTCCGCTTGAGTCTTTACACTAGTTACCATAAACAGAATGTCTCATTATTAAAACTGTTTTGTGTCTCACTGTATGTGAGAGAGGTGAGTGTGTGTGTGTGTGTGTGTGTTTGTGTACATGTGTGTGTATGCACATACGTACATATGCATATCTAGACATACATTGTGAAGTGGTCGAATCAAGCTAACTAGTGTATCCATTGCTTCAAACACTCATCATTTTTTTGTAATGAGAACATTTAAAGTCAGCTCTTCTGGCAATTTTCAACTACACATTATTAACTCTGGTCCCCTTGCCCTTCAACAGTTCTCCACATCTTATTCTTCTAATGAAACTCTTGTAACCTCTGAACCTTCGCTGGTCCTCCTATAACCACTCTGGTACAAAACATCCTTCTCCTGTCTGAGTTCAACTTGTCTAGGTTCCATGTGTATGAGAGGCCATGCTGAATTTGTCTCCAGATAAGGCTTATTTCACTTAGTAATACATATGAAACATATTTTAAGTTTGTTCATACTGTTACAAATGACAGGATTTCTCTATTTGAAGGTTGAATAGTATTCCATTGTATACAAATACCACATTTTCTGTGTTAACTCTTCTGCTGATGAACACTTGGCATGACTTCAGTAAACATGGACCCAGGCAGCTCTTCAGTTCATTATTGCTCTTCCTCTGGCTGTACAGAATGAAGGAGACTGCTGGAACTTAGAGAATATCTGCTTTCAATTCTCTGAAGAAGCCCAATACTCTTTTCCACAATGGTTGTACTAATTCATATTCCCACCAACAATGTCCAAGTGTCCCTTGTCTCCACATCCTGGTGTACATACATCTTTTTCATGATGGCTGCCTTAACAGGTTGAGGGCTTTAAGTTTCATGTCCCTAATGACTGTGAGTGCTAAGCACTTACACACACACATACACACACACACACACACATATAAGTACACATGTGTCTATATGTAAATATATAAGTGTGTATATGTGTGTCTGTGTGTATGTGTGCGTATGTGCGCACATGTGCTAAGCATTTATACCTGTTGGCAATCCTTCCTTTTTGAGAAAAGTTTTTTTTCTTTTCTGGTCATTTTCCACATTGGGCTGCTTGCTGTCTTATCTGAGTCTGGCTCCTTATGGATATTGGTTGTTGGCTGGTTTTGTAGACACTCAGCTTGCAGACATCCATGCCATTCTCAGTCTTCACTCCTTTGCTGTGTATCAGCAGTTTCCTCTAATGTAATCTCATTGTCCTGTTTTGTTTTTCTCTTGTCTCCTCTTTGCTTTGGCTTCAGTGCCAAGTAACCCTTGCCCAGATCAGTGGCATGTGGATCTCTCCAATTTCTTCTACAATTTTAGAGTTTTATGTCTTATTTTGGTGAATGGAGTGATATATAGTCTGATTTTATTTCTGGACAAGGGCTAGGCAATTTGTTTAGGAAATGACTATCCTTCCTACATTGTATGTTCTTGGTGCATTTGTCAATGAGAAGGTGGTTGTAAATGCTGGGTTTATGACACAGCTCTCCAGTCTCTTCCATTAGTATAGAGATCTGTTTTTACATTGGTGCCATGATGGGTTTATCCCTATTGCTTTGTAGCAAATTTTGATATCAGATAGTATGACACCTTCAACTTTTCTTCTTCTGATCAAGATTGCTTTTTGGTTCTTTTTAGCAAATTTTGAAATCAGATAGTTTGACACCTTCAACTTTTCTTCTTTCTCATCAAGATTGACTATTTGGGCTTCTCCATAGTTCCATACAACTTTTAGGATTGTTTTTTCTATTTCTGTGAAACCTAGCCAACTATCCATGGCTAGTGAGGTCATAGATCTTAGGGAAGCACTTACTACTGCCACTTCCCTGAACAAGTGTAATTCTTAACTACATTCTAAATACTAATCTTTATACCCAAAGACAGCTGCATTTCTCATTTCTCATCAAAGAAGCTTCTTTGATGAGACATCTACAATTGGTCACCATGCCAAGAACAAGTGTCCATGAGATGCTAGCCCCACCTGGTACATTCACAATATAATGTCTCCCTATACCTTAAGTCTCAGAGAACATCACAGGATAGGGAGTGAAGGAATACAAAGGCCACAGGACCTTTAAGCTGTGACCTATAGACATGACAGGGAAGCTATTCATAATACCTCAACGATATGGCTGCCTAGGCCACACCTGAATGATCAGAGTATAAGCTAGCAAGTCAGCAAAGATGAGGAAACCTCACAGTACCCTCAACCCTAAATGAAAAGCTTCAAGGAGTCAATAAATGCTGAGGAGAATTTAATCCTCCCCAGGAATAAGACTCCTAGATGGTTATCTAATGCCAAGTGGTTAGCCCTACAAATGTGTACAAATAAGCAACAATAAGCAAACTCAGTGGGTTGCAATTATATGTATTCATTTATACATCTACATATATAACAATAATAATTAAAGAACAAGAGGCCATGAATTTGAGGGTGAAACGAAAGAGAAATGGAAAGAAGAAAAAGGAGAGAAGCTTATATAATTATATTTTAATTAAAAATTTAAATGCCATAAGGAAAATAATTTAAGAGTGATTGTGTGTCTATGCATCCCATTGGATAGTATGGGCATTTAATAATTAATTCCTCTAGTCTATGAACATGGGGTACCTTCCCATTTATTTATTTTCTTCTACTTGCTTTAATCAACATTTCACAACTTTAAAAGAAAAATCCACAAACACAACATTTGAATTCTGAACATTTACACACCAAACATGGTTGCATCCAATTCCATATGACCTATGATAAGATGTAAAGCTACAGAACATTCCCAACATAGTGGTAGTGGGTTATATCAATTTCCCACTCTTGCCAATAAACAAGTCATCCAGACAAAACCTAAACAGAGAAACATTGCAGTGAAATGACATCTACAGAACATTCCACCCAAACATGAAAGAATACATACCTTCTAGCAGACCACAGAACTTCCTCCCAAGTTGATCACATATTAGGACACAAAGCAAGTCTCAACAAATATAGAAAATTTAAAATCTCAGTCTGTATTCTATCTAACCCCAGTGGTATAAGGCTGGATCTCCACAGCCACAGGACTAGAGAAAATACACCAAGGATTCTCAGCCTTCCTAACACTGCGACCCTTTAATACAGTTCCTGTTGTGGTGACCCTCCAACCATAAAATTACTTTGTTGCTACTTCATAACTGTAATTTCCTACTGTCACGAATTGTAATATAAGTATTATATTACAATATATGTGGGACGTCTGATCTGTGACCCGCCCCCCAGGGGTTGTGATCCACAGGTTAAGAACAGCTGAAGTACACAAATTCATAGACATTAAACAACACACTAATGATAAATGGGTCACTGAAGAAATCAAAAGGGAAATAAAAAAGTGTTCCAAGACTTAAATAAAAATTAAAATATAACCTACCAAAATCCTAAGGACGGAATGAAGGCAGTCTTCAGAGGAAAGTTTACAGCATCAATTGCTGTAATTTACATTTGATGCTTAACTTCTTGAAGTTTTGACCACTCAGAACATTTTTTAGATTGGCTCCTGTGCTCTTTCAAATTTCTCCTCTATCTCTTGGGTCATATTATCTTTACCCTCCCTGACTCATGAAATCAAGAACTTCTGTAAGGATCTCATTATATTTAGCAACAAAGGACATAGTCCTGGTAGCTATCATTTTGCAAATACTTTTAAAATCCATTTGTATTTTGTGAACCATTTTTATCACATGGGTAGCATTCCACTGTATGAACAAACTGGAGTTTGTTCATTCATGTGGTGACTGAGAGACATCTGTGTTATTCCCATGGTTTGCGTGGTTATAAATTAGGCAACCACAAACCAAACACACTTCTCAGGTCAACATAATTTTCTCTTTTTTTGATTTTTATTTTTATCAAAAAAGGAAGTAATAACATTTTATGATAAAATTGAAGATTTATGTGGAAAATATTTCTGATAAAATAGAAGAAATATATAGAATAACACATTAAAATTGACAATTTTCATGGAAAATTAAAGAGTAAAGTGGTAGACATAAGAAACATTGCTAAATTAATTGAAAAATGAAATAGAAATATTTTATGATAGAATTGAAGATTTACATGGAAAATATTTCTGACAAAATTGTAGAAAATATAGAAAAACGTATTAAAATTGAAGATTTTCATGGAAAATTTTATATAGATATAATAATGGTAGACATAAAAGTATTCCTAAGTTGATTGAAAGTGGAATTATAACCATTTTCTGATAGACTTGAAGATTTACATGGAAAATATTTCTGATAAAATTGAAGAAATATATAGAAAAACATGTTAAAATTGAAGATTATCATGGCAACTATACAGATAAAATGATAGGCATAAAAATAATTCTAAGTTGATTGAAAGTGGAATTATAACCATTTTCTGATAAACTTGAAGATTTACATGGAAAATATTTCTGATAAAATTGAAGAAATATATAGAAAACATGTTAAAATTGAAGATTATCATAGAAATTATACATATAAAATGATAGGCATAAAAATAATTCTAAATTGAATGTGGAATTATAAACATTTTCAGGTAAAATTGAAGATTTACATGGAAAATATTTCTGATAAAATTCAAAAAATATATGGAAATTGACTATTTCATGGAAAATTATACAGATAAAATGGTAGATATAATAAACCTTTCTAAATTAATTGAAGATGGAATTAAAAACATTTTGTTAAAAAATCAGAGATTTACATTGAAAACATTTCTGATAAAATAGAAATATATATAAAAACATATTAAAATTGAAGATTATCATGAAAAATAATGCAGATAAAATGGTAGACATAAAAAATTGCTAAATTAATTGAAAGAGGAATTACAAACATTTTCTGATAAAATTGAAGATTTACATGAAAAATATTAGTCTATATCTTTTTATTGGGGAATTGAGTCCATTGATGTTAAGAGATATTAAGGAATAGTGATCTTTGCTTCCTGTTATTTTTGATGTTATTTTTATGTTTGTGTGGGTATCTTCTTTAGGGTTTGTTGGAAGAAGATTATTTTCTTGCTTTTTCTAGGGTGTAGTTTCCCTCCTTGTGTTGGTATTTTCCATCTATTATCCTTTGTAGGGCTGGACTTGTGGAAAGATATTGTGTAAATTTGGTTTTATCATGGAATATCTTGGTTTCTCCATCTATGGTGATTGAGAGTTTTGCTGGGTATAGTAGCCTGGGTTGCCATTTGTGTTCTCTTAGGGTCTGTACAAGATCTGCCCAGAATCTTCTAGTTTTCATGGTCTCTGGTGAGAAGTCTGGTGTAATCCTGATAGGTCTGCCTTTATAAGTTACTTGCCCTTTTTCCCTTACTGCTTTTAATATTCTTTCTTTGTTTAGTGCCTTTGGTGTTTTGATTATTATGTGCTGGGAGGACTTTCTGGTCTGGTCCAGTCTACTTGGAGTTCTGAAGGCTTCTTGTATGTTCATGGGCATCTCTTTCTTTAGGTTAGGGAAGTTTCCTTCTATAATTTTGTTGAAGATAGTTACTGGCCCTTTAAGTTGTAAATCTTCTCTCTCTTCTATACCTATAATCCTTAGCTTTGGTCTTCTCATTGTGTCCTGGAGTCCCTGGATGTTTTGGGTTACAAGCTTTATGCATTTTGCATTTTCTTGACTGTTGTGTCAATGTTTTCTATGGTATCTTAAGCACCTGAGATTCTTTCTTCTATCTCTTGTATTCTGTTGTTGATGCTTGCATCTATGACTCCTAAATTCTTTCCAAGGTTTTCTATCTCCAGAGATGTCTCACTTTGTGATTTCTTTATTGTTTCTACTTCCACTTTTAGATCCTGGATGGTTTTGTTCAGTTCCTTCACTTGATTGTGTTTTCCTGTAATCCTTTAATGGATTTTTTTGTTTCCTCTTTAAGGGCTTCTGCCTGTTGATCCATGATCTCCTGTATTTCTTTAAGGGATTTTTGTGTTTCCTCTTTAAGGGCTTTTACCTGTTGACTGATGTTCTCCTGTATTTCTTTAAGAGAGTTATTTAAGTCTCTCTTGAAGCCCTCTATCAGCATCATGAGATAAGATTTTAAATCCAACTCTTGATTTTCTGGTGTGTTGGGGTATCTAGAACTTGCTGTGGTGGGAGAACTTGGTTCTGATGTTGCCAATTGGCCTTGGTTTCTGTTGGTAGGGTTCTTGTGCTTGCCTTTTGTCATCTGTTATCTCTGTTGCTAGTTGGTCTTGCTGTCTCTGGCTGGAGCTTGTTCCTCCTGAGGGCCTGTAAGCCTGTGTCCTTATTACTGGGAGACCAACTCTCTTCTGTCAGGGTCTGTGCACCGCCTGGCTCCCTGGTGCAAATGGCAGCCTGAAGACCTCTGTCCCAGCTGCTCCACTGATCTTATGCCCTGTGTGCTCCTAGCTGTTCCCTTCCAGAGAGAAGGTGGCAATCTCACCTGCGCACTCAAGACGTGAAAGAGAAGCTGGAGATCTCTCTCTCCTGGTGGGCCATTTACAGAAGGCTCTGGGGCTGCCTGGCTCCCTGATCCAAATGGTGGCGGGCAGGAAGACTTCCATCCCAGCTGCTCCTGGTGTCATTTTCAATAGAGCATTAGTTAAGCATGGAAAGACTGGCTGGCGTTCTCTCACTCTCCCTCCCGTCTACTCACCTTTCCATCAATGGATCCACAAGCCTTACAGGACAGGGCTTCTTGCCAGAGGGACTGTCTCCTTTCTACTGCAGCTGTATCCTCCTTGGCCAGTAGGTGCTACCTGTAAGCATGGTCAGCTTTCCAAACTCGAGTTCAAGTTTTGAAAGGTTCAGAGGTTCAGTCCATTATCATCAAGGGGGGAGCGTGGCAGCATTTAGGCAGACGTGGGTCTGGAAGAGCTGAGGGTTCCACCTCTGTTTCTGGAAGCAGCTAGGAAAAGACTCCATAATTTTCATTCATGGTAAGAATGCATTTTAAACTCTAAAGATCTGTCAAAGAACTAACCGTAACATCAGATTCTAGTTCTTTCACCAGCATCTGAGTTTCACTCTTGAATTGCAGTCATACTGAAGCCTGTAGTTTCTGTTTGCATTATAACAATAATGTCACTGACGGTCTTTCCATTTACATGTTTGCTATCTGTGTATTTCACTTTTTTGTGATGGATTCAAGGGGCTTTTCTTCTTCTTCCTCTTCTTCTTCCTTCTCTTCTTTCTCTTCCTCCTTCTCCTCCTCCCCCCTTTCTTATTCTTAGATTTAGTTATATTTTATTATCTTTATTTGGGGGATGGTTCCTGTGCTCTTTCAATCTGAAATGACTGATCAACTACTTTATAAAATGATGACTTTGGGGATAATTTTCCTATCATTGTCCTGTGCTGATATGGCGTCCTGCAGACTTTATTATCTTTGCCAACCTCAGTTTCACTCCAGACCTCTCCCTAATTCAATCGTTTCCACTGTGTTCATATGACTCACTCCACGTCATTAACTGGATTGGTAAGCAACCCAAAAGCCTAATCAGTATTTCCTTCCAAAACAAACCTCTTTTTTGTAGGAAAGTTGCTGCTCTGAATAGAATGTGAGATTTGGGTTACAATCAAGGAGTGGAGAACTTTATCGAATTAGTCGTTTATCTTACTGCTTTCATTTCACAGTCCATTAATCTTCATCTGAATTGTCTCCCAGTTCCTTCATAAATAAGATTTTTTAAAAGAAGGTGCTATTCAGGCAAGTCCAGATTAGGCACCTGTGACTTGTTTTATTGCTGTGTTCTAGCGATCTCAGTAAATTGCATTCCAAATAGAATATTCCAGTCAACTTTCCTTTATGTGGAATCCTTGACTCACCATTGGCCATGTGCACTATCTGCATGCAGGGTAAATGCAGAATCAAAATGGCATTTGTCCTTCCTTGTATCTGAATGATCTGTGACAAAGATGTCAGAATGTCTCCTAGGGCCTGGGGTGGCATCTGAGGTGAATGAGTCTTAAGTGTTGATTTGTTTTGCGTTGAAGACTTTCTTTCCCATCCCAAGAACAAAAATGGGGGAACTGACTAAAGCCCTTTGATCCCACAGATCCTACAGCTGTGTAGGCTGGTCTTCTTGTGGGATTCCTAAAAGTGGGAGCAGGGGCTGTCTCTGACTCTTTTGTGGGCTTTTTGTGACCCTTTATCTCATACTGATTGCCTTAATATTGGGGGAAGCCCAATTTTACTGCAACTTGCTATGCCACGTTTGGTTGATATCTGTTGGAGGCCTGCCCTTTTCTGAAGAGAAATAGAGGAGGAGTGGATGGGGATGGGGACTGGGAGGGAAGAGGGAAGAGAAACTGCAGTAAGGATTATATAATATTATTAATAATAATGTATATTAAATATATAAACAATGTAAATATATAATATATGTTTACATTTTATATAGAGATTTAGAAAGAGAAACTTTGCTCCATGTTCAGAGGTGACTTGGGAAAGGGTAACAGTCAGGACATCCAGACCAGAGCTTTGTGTGTACTTCCAAAGCATGTGAGGAAACCCTCATAACACCGTGGTTTCTTAACAGTCACCCTTGTGCAGTCACCAGCCAGCCTCCCAGGCCAAAGTGAGGCTGGCCCCTGAACTCCCCTTTGCCTGGCCACTGTTGACATAGGAGTAGGAAGTACAAAGGCAGCTATAGAGAGGAGAAAGCACATCAAAAATGTCTTCAACCTAAATACTGTGATTTCAAGTCATTTTTCAGTGCTAAGAAAGAAAAAAATAAAACAGTAGCCAAGCCTCTGAAGGCACTGTTTACTCTTGCAGGAAAGAGGATGCGTCGGAGGGCTTCTGACAGGGCTGTCATAGTGCTCGGCAATTTAACTATTAATAATAGTTAAAAAAAACCACACACACATAAATAAAGCTTTGAATTAATCCAGCATCTTTCATCTCCACGTATCAAAGAGCACCCCAATAACCACACATCTGTGAAACATGGAAGTGACATAGGTTGTCATCCATCAGAGGCAGATGAAAGAGCAGAAGAACTATGAAGCCCTCCCCCTATCAAGCAGCCAGGATGAGTGGGGCCCTCAACAAGAGCCCCTTCTCCCCAGGGCTGTGGGAGTTCTTCCATTAAGGGTCAGAGTATAAGTCAGAAGAGGTGTCCTAAACTTCTCTCTCTAGAATTCTGGCAATCAAGTACATCTGGGAAAAGAGCATTGTATCTATCCATGCTGGTGAATCAGAGGTGAGGGGAGGAAGGAAGAAGTGGGACTTTTTCAGGAGTTTCTATTCACTTGGCATTAGGGGAGCCACGTTTCTGCTCAGTGATTACCATGTGTCCCTAACCAGAGTGCTTATGTCTGTCTTTCAATTTCATAATCTCAGATTTTGTGAGGATTTTTTACTCCCCCCCTCCAGTTCTCCAGATGCCTGCATCTAGCACCTGGTTAAAGATACTCTTGGATCTCCCAGTCTATCTTCCATGTCTGCTAACTTGTCTTTTCTCCTTTTCTTTTCAGTCTTTGTGCAATCCTTAGGGCGAAGTCACCAGTGTTATATCCCAAAATTTATTGCTGCCATTTTAGACATTCCTAGTCCAGAGTTGATCTTGTCTTCGAAACAAGTTTTTATCCCAAATTATTTTCTCTATGTGTGGAGGCCAATTAATTCATTTTCATATACATCTGCTCTTGATTTCTCTAGGGCTGGTTTTGTTTCAGAATTTCTAGCCCTTTTTTGTATCATTCCTTCTTCTGAATCTTTGTAAAACTCAGATATGCTCATTTTAAAGTTATCTTCAGATTGTTCTCTGTGGTGGTTTGAAGAGGAAATGACTACCACAGGTTCACAGGATTAGAACATGTGTCCTTAGCCATGCAGTGGTGGCGCACACCTTTAATCCCAGCACTTGGGAGGCAGAGGCAGGAGGATTTCTGAGTTCGAGGCCAGCCTGGTTCTACAAAGTGAGTTCCAGGACAGCCAGGGCTACACAGAGAAACCCTGTCTCGAAAAACCAAAAAAAAAAAAAAAAGAAAAAAGAAAAAAAAGAACATGTGTCCTTGTTGGGGTAGGTGTGACCTTGTTGGAGGAAGAGTGTCCCTGGGAGTGGACTTTGAAGTCTGAAGTTTCAGGAACTGAAGCCAACTCTCTCTCTCTCTCTCTCTCTCTCTCTCTCTCTCTCTCTCTCTCTCTCTCTCTCTCTCTCTCTCTCCTGCCTGCAGATCCAGATATAAAACTCTCTGTTCCTACAGCAAGCAGGCAGGAAGCATAACAGCACACAGGCTGACAATGGACTAAACTTCTGAACTATAAGCCAACCCCTGTTAAATGCTTTCCTTCAGAAGAGTCTCTGTAGTCATGGTGTCTCTTCAAAGCAATAGAAACCCTAAGACACTTTGGTATTCACATGTCAATGGGAGTAAATGCTACTGTGTGTAGCTCACTGGCTGTTCCTGGTAGTTGTGAGTCTCCACACCTAGCCCTTGGGCTTTGGAATTTTCTTTGGGAAATTTGAATTCACATAGAGTATTGTCTAACTCCCCATGTACCTTCTTTTCCACAATCTTCTGTTTCAAGTTGTTTAGTTTCTTCCCTTAGGATCCATAGCCCAGAGCCAGGGCTCTCTTGTTCTGGGGGTCATGAGGTCATCATAGATTTAGTCATTGAATCAGCAGGAGCCAATTGAGGCACTAGAGATGTGGCTTTAAATATTACTTCCTTCCACACAGACCATAATTCAAAGCAACCGTGGAAACCGCCTCCAGGGCCAGCAAGATGGCTCAGTAGGTAAAAGTATTTGTTGCCAAAGCCTGACGACCTGAGTTCCATCCTCTGAATCGACATGGTAAAAGGAGAGAACCAACTTCCATAAGTTGTCCTCTGATAGAACATACACACACACTTACACACAGAGGCAGTGGCGGGGATAAAACATTGAAAAATAATCTTCTCCCAGCCACCGAATGGAGACAGGCATGTGTTACAGTTGTCGGTTTCATCTAATTTTCTTTGGCCCTGTCTTAAGTCATGAATCCAGAGCTTTTGGACCCTAACATCACAGATAAGTTATAGCACACCACCTCTACCTGTTCTCAAGGTCCTGAGCCCAGCAAGTCTACAGCGTCATCTGCTATCTACTGAAGTTTTGGTTCTGGACAACTGAAGTATCAATCCTGTGGAATTCTTTTTGAAACATTAATCATTGGAAGATCTTTGAGCCATTACCATGTGAACCAACAATCACATTACATAGAGTTCAGGGGTTTTTACAGTATGGTAGTCCTTATACAGCCATCCCTAGCTATTCAGACTTTACTCACTCACCTTCAAGCTGAGTTACCCAGATCTAGGTCCTGGGCCCATGAAAACCAGACTCCCACCATGCAGAGCTCTTAGCCATGAGAAGATATGTACAGCCTGTGTACTAAGGGCACAAACCCTTAGCAATAAGCTAGAGAAGGTATGCCCCGCTTGTGGCAGACTTACCACTGGGTACCACAATGCCCTGAGCAACAGCTTCTTGTAAAGCAAGAACCCAGCATCTGAGCATGTGCTATCCAAGTAGCTTCTGGTGATAGAAATGGAGGCTGATATCCTTGCCTAGAAGGTTTACTCTTATGACCTTTAAAATCCATGTGTTTGGGGGATGGATTTATTTATTTATTTATTTATTTATTTATTTATTTATTTATTTTAGATCCTCATTAAAACCAGTACATATAACTCTCTGATATCATCACTTTCATGAAAGAACTCTCAGGTCAGACCCTGAGAACATGGATCCCATGTACATTGAAGCTGAGTCCAATACCCTGGCTCAGTCAAGATCCAAAGCCTCTCCCAGGTCTTTACCATCCTCCTCCCAGTATGGACCTAGATCATGCCCTTTATTTCTGGCTGGCAATCTTGCCTCACTCATCTGGGACTGAACACGAGGTATGGAGTTAATATGTTCTCTTGTGTAATCCTTACCATGGGCTTGTAAGTAGATCTTACCACCACTTGGTCCTTCCTAACCGTAACAGTTAAAGTGGATATGATTCTTTCAGTTTCCCAATGAAGTAGCTACTGTTATCATGACTCCCTAAAAACATAGATGAGACCAGACTAAGCAACAGTTTCCAAGATCCTAGAAATACTAAGCCTTTCAACCAAGACTGAAGGCTTCATTGACTTTAACCCAAAGCCCGTGCCCTCAGTTGGAGGCTACACAGTCAAATCCACCCTGGCATTTGTTCCATAAGGGTCACTTCATGGCATCTGACTCTTTCACCAGTGTCTTCTTGAAAAATGCTCCCTCTTTGGGGTTTCATGGCATTGCCCTGGGGTAACTTCTCCTAACTCTGTCTCCTCCTTCCAGTCCCTTGTGAATAGTCCTATTTCCTAGGCTATACTATGAACTGTGTAAGAGAGAAGAAAGCTAGTTAAGGGTAAGAATAGATGAGCTTAGCCTCATCTCAACTGTAGATGCCATGTGACTAGCTGCTTCAATTTTTGCCTTGACTGTTTCAAAATGACAGGCTACAACCTGGACTTGTAAGCCAAATAACTCCTTTCCTCCACTATATTCTTTTTTGTAAGGATGTTTTATCACAGCAACAGAAATAAAACTATCTATGAATCCTGGTGTTCCCTGGACTTGGTTATCTTTTCTTACATACTGTTCTCGCCAGTGAGATACTCCTCTATACTCAGCTATATCCAATGTCTAGTGACTGTTAACCCTTTATTTCTTTCTTTCTTTGTTTTCAACCCATATCTCTTTCAACTCAAATCTTCTTAGAGATACTCAGGACTCCTCAATTTCAACAAAGGCAAAGTTGATCCTGGATTCACTACTTAGATCATTTTGTGTATATCTTTCCCAGCAATGCTGCCATCTGTTTGAATATGTCCCTCACAGTCTCATAACCTAAACCAACAAGTCACTTTTTAATGACAGGGTCCTGAAAAGGAAAGTTCACAGAATCAGAGATAAAGTGGATAGAATAAGTAGACTCAGGATATTGCCCCAAGCTCTATCTATGGCAAGCCATAAGTTGTGTGAAGCATGCAGTTTCTCACCACCCCCCCAACCCACCCACCCTCCCTGTCCTTCCTACCCTCTCACAGGGAGTTCTCAGCTAGGATAGAGGTTTAGGGTGTCTTCCTGCTGCCCATCATTACAATTCTGGATGATCACATCCCAGTTTATGTTTTGATTGAATTTAGGTTCCATCTGGGGAGGTGTCTGGTGTTCTGATGGAGTCATTCTATTGTTGATTTAAAAAGAGCAACTCTGAAAAAGAAAACATTCTGCCAGGATCAGGTCCACAGAGGAGAGCCAGGGCTAGTGTTGTCCATAAGTGGTTGAGCAAGGAGACTGTCCAGAACCAGGCATAGTGGCACCTTTAGAGGTGGACTTTTAAGTTCCTGTACCCCAACTGAGACAACCCAAGACTCCCATCTCAGCTGGGCCCTGACTGTCCAGGCCAGGTGGCTGCATAGGTATCAATGTCCCTCTAAAGAACCGTGCTGCTGTGGAAAAGACCCTGCTAAGCCCCTTGCATCTCAGTGGGGAAAGCAAGTCACCGGAGTTGCTGGGTATGTTAATCCTCCTCATCAAATACAAATAAAAGGCATTGCATTCAGAAAGAAAGAAAAAAAAAAGAAATACAGCACTGTGTATACTATTTCCAGGGGTGAAATGGGACAACGTCAGCAGGAAGCTAATCAGGCTATGTTATATGGGAGAACACAGAAAGTCTCAAGAACATTACAAACAGAACACCCAGCAGCTTGGAACTTAGCAGGAGTTGTACAGGGGAGAGAGCTGGGTTCTTAGGTTCTGAAGCCACAGCTTCCCCCATGGCCCTGGCCTTGGACTATTACCAACTCTGCCAAGCATGTTCCTGGTTTTAGAGAAGGGGCTATATTCCTTCTCTATCATCAGGGCCTCAGAGGCAAAGCCCCAAAGCCCTGAATAAAATGTTGTGACTAAAATTCTTGCAACAACCAATATAAGATGCAGCTACTGTTATCATAACTCCTTAAAGACATAGAAGACAGGGCAGACTGAGTGACAGCCTCCAAGATCCTAAAGACGCCGAACCTTTGCACTGAGATTGAAGGCTGTTGGTTGTTGCTGTTGTTGTTGTTGCTGCTGCTGTCTTAGGTTTGGGTTTGGGTTTTTTGGTTGGTTGCTTGGTTGGTTGGTTGGCTGGCTGGTTGGATTTTTTTGTTTGTTTGTTTTTCTTTTTCTTTTTCCTTTTTGTGACAAGGTTTCTTCATGTAGCGGTACCTGTCCTGGAACTTGTTCTGTAGATCAGGCTGACTTTAAATTCACAGAGATCCACCTATCTCTGCCTCCCAAGAGATGAGATTAAAGGCATGCACACGACCTCCCAGAAATCATAAAGGTCCATGATTCCACAGACTGTAAAGGGCAAGGCAGTTACTTTGCAGTGGTATCAGTGACTGCAGACTCGCAGTTGAGAAAAAGGAATGTGGAAGGCTTCTGGGACAACCACTATCCACCCAACCCCAACAGTTTAGAGAGAAAAGGTATGGAAGAGAACTCTTTAAAATCATGATAAGGATGTTGAAGTGTAGCTCCTCACAATTGATGGCTTCTGGCAGGGGTGGATGAGAAAGGCTCAGTTTTCTTTAAGGGGCTGGCCACTAGGAGTTAGCCCCAGTGAATATACGGTTAACACAACATGGACTTTCCTCCTCTTCCTCCTCCTCCTCCTCCTCTTCCTCTTCCTCCTCTTCCTCTTCCTTCTCTTCCTCCTCCTCCTTTCTTCCTCTTTTCTCTTCTTTTTCCTGTTCTTCCCCCTTTCCCCTCCCCTCCCCTATCCCTCCTCCTCCTCCACCTTCTTCTTCAGGAAGTCACATGGGCGAGTAGATCTGGAAGGACTGGGAAGTAAGTTTGATCATGGATCATGAAATTCCCAAATAATCAATAAAAATATTGTGTGATAAATAAAATAAATGTAAAAATGTGAAAAAGAAAGATTGAAGGATGCATTAACCTAACCCAAAGATTGTGCCCTCAATGGAAAGCTATGTGGCCAAATACACCCTGGCACTAATCCCATAAAACCACTTCATGGTTTATTACTAACACTGCCAAGCATGTTCCTGGCTTAGAGAAGGAGCTATGTTTCTTCTCCAAATATCAAGGCCTTGGGGAATGCCTTGGATCAGCCTAGCCCTCAACAGGGCCATGTGTTACAGTCTAGGGCCACAGCTGGTGGTATTATTCTGGGAGCTTCTTCAACTCTGGGAAGCAGAGCCTAGTGATGAAGGTCGGTCACTGGAGACATAAGAGAACCTCGTGGGTAGCATGTCCCTGATTCCTTCCTGTCTCCTCTCTCTGGTTCCTGTCTACCATGAAGTAAAGAAGATCTCCCAAGCCTCTTGTTCCTATCTTCATGATGTTCTGCCCAAGCTGATACAACCAAATAGACATGGACTGACACCTCTGGAACTGTGCTTCTGAGTAAATCTTTCTTCCCTTGTCTTGTTCTCTCTGGAAGTTTAATTACAGCAAGTGAGAAAACTGACTTATACAATCCAACCAGGATCCTGGATCATAGCAATAAACCCACACAGCTTAGTGCCACAACCCAACATCAGCCCTGGCAGTTCTGCCTGAAACTGCCTACCTTTACAGTCCCATACCCTGCAGAAGAAAGCATCCCATCCCTCCAGGTACCTAGTGTTTCCTTTTACCTTCATCCTTCCCCTCCGCCATCACTGCAGCTCTGATATTTTCAGCCACCTAAAACTTCCCACATGCAAGACTCCTTTGCAACTATGCCTGGGCTTCTGTCGAGTCAGCAGAATGTTCATCCTTGGATAAGCAGTATCAGTCTCAATGTCTCCTGATCATCAAGCCAAACAGTGTCTCTCTCAGGTTCTGAGCAAGAACAGGGAGCTGTTTGCCTCATCTCTCCCTGGGTTTCAACCTGTGACTTCAGTTGACATTTTTATGACCATCCTTTCCTGACAGCATCTTCCACACAACAGGAACTTTCCATGTGGCCAAAAGCACATGACACCTTCTTCTCTCTTCCAGCCTTCATCCTAGTCTCACTTCCAGCCCTCATCAAACATTTAAGTCATTAACTGGTAAGCAGCAACTGGTAACAGATTTTAGAAGAGGAGGAGGAGGAGGAGGACGAGGACGAGGATGAGGACGAGGAGGACGAGGAGGAGGATGAGGAAGAAACACCTCACCCCAGTGCAGGCAGGATGCAATGCATACTCCTTTCCAAGGAAGTGATCAGAAGGCTGCGTGCCTATCAGAGATGTTTTGACAGAGGAATCAGCATCCAGAGTCAGTTAGTGAGTTGATGGGTCTCAGCTGAGGCACTTTTTAGAAACCTATGATGCTACAATAATAAAAATATCCATTGTGACTTACAGTGGCACAAAATGAGGTCAGCAGTGAGTCACTAGGTCCATAGTTTGTCTCTACCTATGAACACACACTCGCCTCATCGATGCCCCTCTAACACCCAGGCACCATACCTAGTACATGTGCTTTCTCATCACACCAATGAGCCTCAGCTTGGCAAAGCAAGGCACTGATCTGTATCTCTTGCTAGACCTAAGCCTCTTCCTTATCAGTGAAAATCCAATTGTTTAAGTGTGGGGAATTGCATCTGAGCATGTAGCTCAGTTGGTAGAGTATTTGCCTAGTATTTTACCCAGGAAGTAAAAGCCCTTGGTTCAATTCCCAGCAATGCATAAACCAGACACGGAGTCATACATCTATAATCCCAGTGCTGGGGAAGTAGAAGAAATAGATCAGAAGTTCAAGGTCATCCTCGGTTATGTAGTAAGTTAGAGAATGTTCTTGGATACATGAGATTCTGTGTCTGAGTAAATGAAAAACAAGCAAAAAGGTAGTCTAGTTTGGATCTTCATTGTCCCCAAAGATCTTGTGTTGAATTGAAGGCTTGCTTCCCAGCCTGTGGTGCTTGAGAAATGCAATAAGACTTTTAAAGGGCAGGGTATCACAAAAAGTTGGGCCCTTGGGAGCATGTCTAGAGGCTTGTTTCCTAGACTCTAGATCCCGTCAGTTTAACAGTTGAGATGAACCATCACACCACTAAAGACAGAAAGTTGCTTACACCTGCTCACTTGTCCCACTGCAGCCCCTTCAGAGCTGCAGCTGTAGCTGACCATTGTTCTTCCCAGCCTGGCTTCCTCTCACCCTCACTATCTCTATGGCAGAAGCTATTCACTTATCCCTGGTACAGAGTGGTTAGGGCAGCAGAGAAGGGACCAAGAAAACCAAGAAACCAGGTCGGTCCTCCCTGTAGAGGTCAACACCTTCCCCCATCAAGAGGGATGGAGGTCAAGTCAGTCAGATGCCAGGCATCCGGGTCTAGAGTACTACAGCTAGGACGAAAAGACCAGTCCTCCTCCCCCAGAGATAAATGAGTCTCAGGCTGCAGGGCTTGGGAAACGCGACCATCCTCCTTGTTATCAGTGTAAAAACTGAGCCAAGCTATTTGTGATCTAAATCAAAATAGAACTGTGTCTGGCAAACTCATTTTTCTCAGGTCCCAGCAGCTCCCCAAGATACATTGTCTACTGATGGGGGGGAGAGAGACAGACAATGGCAACTGCCAGGAGCCATTGATCACTTGTTTCATGTGCAGAATGAACCCTTAATCACTGTCGTTTCAGCAAAAAAGGGGGGGAAATTGAGATGGATTCTCAAGTGCCAATGGCAGAGAACTTGGTAATTGCAGCTCTTTCGTTAAAACTTTGGAGCATGGTAAGTTCACTGTAAATGTTTGTCTCTGTTTCGGCCCATGTAGACCTCTGCTGGACTCTTTTCTAAGGGATGAGATAGATTGTTCTGAAAGTCAGTGGAGGGTCTTCCCTCCTCAGATGGGGCAAAGGAAGTTTCTCTTATCATCTGTGACCTAGAATGGGGCATCTGAGCCTGGAATTGGATGACCTGTCACTTGGACCCTATCCTTTCCCTGCCATACACACCACATATCCCTTGCCTTCCTTTTCTTATTTGTGAATTGCATAGATCATCTCCTCATTCACCCATGCCGGTTCATTCTGCCCCACATCTTGAACTAGTTCTGTCATGGATAATGACATTTATTTATTCTTCCATTTAGTTTGTACCCAACCATTGATGACTTAGTTTGTGTTTGATGGCCTCTGAAGGGATGTAGCTTCTACCTACTTGAGGTTCTTGTCCTCAATGGGAGATAATATTGCCCCAGCCCCATGGTTCTCAGGGAGCACACAAATCTTAGGGTTTTCATATATAAAACATAACGACACCATACATAAACAAATATGCAGCATATTTTCAAATTTCCTCAATATCTCTCAAAGGGATAGAGAAGAAAATTATGTCACTCAGAAAGACCTGGAGAGGAGGAATCACAAAAGGACCACTTGTCTGTATTTGTTTAGTAGTGTGCCTTCCCTCTCCTATCTGCTGTGTGCTCTAAGCAAATGTCTGTTCCCTTTGGCCTCCATGTGACCCTCACATAGCTAACTAACAACAGTAGTCTTTAAGCTCCCATCCTTATTCTATCTCCAAAATTGTTTTATAGAGTGCTTTCAGGCAAGGATCATATTGTAGTCTGTTTCACAAACTTTGAGTGGTTGAGGATACAGCATAGTCAGTAAAATGCTTGCAGGATAAGCATGAAGACCTGAGTTCATATCTAGAAATCATAAAACAAGCCAGTCGCACTGTCACATACCTGTAATCCCAGTGCTTGAAATATGGGAACAGACAGATCATTGGGGCTTAGTGGCCAGTCAGTCTCATAAAACTGCAAGCCCCAGGACCTGATGAGAGATTCCATCTCAAAATCTAGGTAGATGGATCCTAAGAAACAGTAGTTAAGGTTGAACTCTTGCCATCACATGTACTTGCATATATGTGCTTGGGAACCCACCATACACACACAGGTACACATGCCTATGCATATACACACAAATAAAAATAAAACAAACAAATAAAATAAAGCTTTAGAATGTAACAAATAGTCAGCACTGGTACGTGTTTAATAAATGGGGAGTGAATGAGTGTGTAACAGTATACATATGGCTTTGTTCTTGAGTAGTTAGAAGTACCAACATTTGCTGAGATCCTCTGGGCTCTGAGCATCATGGTAGCCTGTCATTTGGCCTACCACCATGTGTTCATACCAGCCCTAAAGACAGTGAGATAGAGATAAAAAAAACTATTTCTGGGGAAACAGGAGTTAAGTGGAGTTCTAGGCAATGGTGTGTCTGCTACTCACCAGAGTCTATCACATGTTCAAGAATTTTTCAACCTATTAAGTCACTGACTATTTGAAATTGGTCATGATGGGGCTATTTCTACCGTAGAAGCTGGCAATCATCACAAATCAGGGGTTTCGGTCTTCCTCCCCCAAGGAGGTGTCTGCCAAAATGTCACTGGCTCTGCGACTGGCAAGTAGCAGCCAGCACAGGCTTTCCCATTGTGTCATGTTGCCTCCTACCAGCTGCTAGGGGGGCAGAGAGAAATAACTACCCGTGCATTGGATGGCTCCCTCCCACATCTCTATGAATGCTCCTTTTTTATAGCACAATAGACTTTATGGAAGTCTATTGGTCCTGGAGCTAATTTGTATGGGGAGATGCATAAAGGGGACACTTGAAAGTCACCCTCTTGAACACTTGGGGTCACAGAGGTAGAGACAGAGAAGAGGACTCATGAACCTGCCTCATTATTAACAACTCAAGGTCTTCCAGGGAGTCTGACTGAAGCTTTACAAAGGATATTGCAGACACATCTTCCCCTTTCTCTATCAAGTACATTTCCTTACTGCCATACTCATGCTCTGTCTCCAGATATGTACAGCTTGATGCCCTTACACAATTACCAGCAGCTGTGTGTGTTAAAAGAGACAATGCCTACCTAACCCAGATACCGTTTATAGGGAACAAGCCCATGACAAATCTAGGGAATCCCACAAAACTACCTCCCCTACCCCCCCTCCCACCGTTCATCATAGCAGACTGGAAGAGCAAAGAACTCTCCTAAATCTGTGACCCCCATGTATGTCCCCAAATATTCCAGTTAAAATGTAAGTATGTGGAATTGCTTCTTCTGTGTGCCCTAAATGCCAAACCTCTTACTAGATGAAGGCGTTTAGGTCTGATACCTTTAGAATACAGATTTCTTTTTTCAGAGTAGCATCCATGATCGCTAGCTTTAGACTATTCCATTCACAGCCAGCCACTTGCTGGGCACATATCTTGGTCCAGTCTTTACTCTCCGACTGTTCAACAAGCTGAGCAAGAAAGACAAAGAAAGGCCCAGGTCCATCATTTTTTCCCTTGCATTAAGTTCTGTGATGGGCTTCCTGATGTGAGCTTAAGGTTCAGCTAGGAAGCTGCTGAAGAGACAAATGGCGGAGATGTCAAGCCTGATGTGTTGTGTTAGCCTGGGCCCGTGTACTGTGTCAGTATTTATCATAGGGTAAAGAAGGAGTTTGGTTTCTAGAAAGGAGCATTGTGGAGAGAATACTGGAAATGTAGAGAGAAAGATGTACAGGGTAGGAAAACTGTCCTTGTTGGAGACTAAGAGTCAACAAATAAGATATATTTTTGGCAAATGTGGACAAAAATGGTTGTAATGTTCAAGGGAGGTTTGGACTGCTTTTCCTACAATCTCTACAAACATCCTCCTGCAATCACCCTTAGGAAGGGAAGAACTAAAACTCCTCACCTACAGTCATCAAACAACCTAGATTTACTTTCTTAAACAATAAAAAATTCCTGAGACCTGCTGTCAGTGTGAAAAGCAGGGATCACCACCCAGTTCTACCAAGAGACTAAGTCTGTGACTCTAAGACTTTTCATATCAATATAGTCACAAGCCTGGGTCAAAACCAATGTGTTAACCCAACAACCCAAGTTTCTTTAACCTTTGGTCTCAGTGTTCACACTAGCCCTTTAACCTATTTTCCTGTTAAGTCCATAAGTCAAGCACTTGTGTTCACAGAAAAAAAGAGGATCTGGAATGCAGAGTGTGGGGTGCAGAGGAAATTCCACAGCCTGATGGTGCGGGGTCCAACTTCTAAACCAGGACCTTGATCTCCCTGTGTGTGGCTTCCTTCCATCCTTCCTTCTCACCCACCCATGTCACACACCCCTGAATCCCAGGGACATTCCTTCTCCAGTGACACTAGATGTGCTACAGAAAGGCAGATCAAAGGATGCCTTTGTTATTGTTTATCAACTTGGCAGGCTCCAGAATCACCTAGGAGACACACCTCTGGTACGCCTGTGAGAGTGTTCTAGATTAGATGAGGTGAGAAGATGCATCCTCACTGGGTAAGCTGAGCCACTACATTGCCTGGGTTGCTAGACTGGATGAAAAAAATAAAAGGAGCAAGCAAGCAGAGTACAGTACCCATCTCTCTCTGCTTCCTGATTGTAGATACAATGTAACCAGCTCTTTCACTCCTGCCACTGTGCCTTCCCTGCCATGATTGTCTAAACCCTCAGACTATGAGCTAAAATAAACACTTTCTTCCTTAGGCTGCTTCTGTAGGGAATTCTGTCACAGCGGTAAGAAAAGTAATGAATGCAGTAAAGTGGGTTCTGAACCTATAGACCAGTGCTTCTCAACCTTCCTCATGCTGTGACCTTTAATATGGTTCCTCATGTTCTAGTGACCTCCAACTATAAAGCTGTTGTGTTGCTACTTCTTACCTGTAAGTTTGCTATTGCTAAGAATGGTAATGTCAATATCTGATATGCAGGGTAGCTGGGGGCCACAAGTTAAGAACCACTGCTCTAGATGATTTAAAAGCCCATAGCCACCAATGGGTCTTGGATCAGAGATATAGACTAGTTCCTTGGACTGTCTATGTCGAGTCCTTTGTTTCTTGGGTGAAATAGAAGCAGCCACCTGCCCTCACGGTTGTGTGATGCAGGGCAGCAGCCGTGACACTCCAGAGGGGCTATGATGTGAGTGGGTTGGAGCCTGGTGCAAGGTTCCCCCCACCCCCCGTCCCCACTTCTACCTTCAACTATTTTGTTTGAAGCATCAGTCTGTGAGTCCAACAGCCTGTGTGACTCACATGCTGTCCTACCCTCCCACAGCTCCTTCTCATAAGGGGCTGGGCCCCAGCAGGAAGATCACAGCCAGCAGCTCTGTACAAAGACAGCAAGAGAGTTATAGCCAAGATGACATGAGGCAAACAGCTGGAGATGGTGTAGCCAGCCTTCGCTTGGGGCCTAATTACCAGCAGTCAAAGCCCTGATGACATCTGAGGTCCCCATCAACCCTGAATGCCCTCAGATGCCATGCGAGCTGGAGTTTTCTATTTAGGTAGCAAATAAAAAAAGGTGTGAGGTGGTACGGTGGCCTCCGGGGCCATCTCTAGCCCCAGCCCACTAAATCTCTGGCTCCTAAAGAAGCTGCAGCTGTTAACCTGCAGCGGAAATGCCATGTCAGACAGGAAAGAGAGAGCAGAGTGGCATCCAGCGGGGCATCCAATCACACCTGCCTCTGTAACAGGTGAAGAGGGAGGCCCTGCTTACTAGGTATCCTGCAGCTAAAATCTGGCAGAACTGGCGTCTAACCCCCAGGCCAGCCTGTCTTCCAGCCCTGTTCCTTCCCCCACTGCTCTTTGTCCTGACCTCAAAACAAGTATTCAGATCCTGCTGGCAGGGGAGGTCAAAGCCATGTAATACATCCCAGTAGCTCTTGTAGGATTTGCGGTTAAGGAGACCCTTATTCTTCTCCCTACACCTTCAGAAGCCCCACCATCAGCTACTTCCTAACAATAGATGTTCGACCAGAATGTTGAAGCCAGAATTTTCAGTGGAAGGATATTTTTTGGTGGGGAATTTGAGAAGTAATTAGATTTGCACCAGATGATTAGGAATCCCAAGATGAGATAGATACCCATATAAAGGAAGGAGGAGAGGTGCTGGAGGAGGAAGAGACGTGTTCCTCGGTGGCACAGCCATTGGTACATTGTCCATGCCCTTGTAAATGGCCCCTTTCCCACAGTCCTGTAAGCAACCTTAATTAGACTCATTGGTGCAGCAACAACAAAAAGATTCCAAAGTAGAGGGGCCACAGGGGAGAGAGGGGAGTCCACACAGTGTAGGTAGGAGGGGATTGGAGAGGGAGGGATGAATATGATCAAAATATGTTATATGAAAATGTCATAATGAATTGTGTTCTGGGCTGGGGCTAGAGATGCCCCCTGGAGGCCACCGTACCACCTCACGCCTTGTTTCATTTGCTACCTAGATAGAAAACTCCAGCCAGCATGGCATCTGAGGGCATTTGGGGTTGGTAGGGATCTCATAAAAATGCCTTATTGTGTATGATTAATATATGCTAACAAAAAGCTTTTCTAAAATGGTAGAGTAGGGAAGGTATACCAAGAAATCAAAGATCTGAAAACCAGAAAGAGCTGTTCTCACTGAGGACCAACTGCGTATCATCCCAATCTCAGAATTATAGGCTCCAAAATCCCCAAAAATAAATGTCTGAGCCACAGGTCATCTGTTCCAGCAGTCTCACCTCAGACACAGCAAGTCAGCACAGAGCAGTGTTCAGGCCTCCCCTGAGGAGGCCGTACCCGCCCTTCCTCACTCAGTCATACTCATCCAGTAAATACCAGTTGGTACCAGGCACCAGGGAGACGATCAAAACAAGCTGTTCCTCTCTTATAAAAATATTCATAACTTAGGGGCGGCTTAGTGGGTAAAGTGCCCGCTGCACAAGCATGAAGACCTGACCTGAATTCATATCCCCAGCACCTGCATAAAAAGCCAGGCATGGCGAAGCATGCTGTGACTGTGATGCTGGGGGTGGGGGAGGCAGATCCTGGGAATTCTCTGGTCAGATAGTCCAGCTGAAAAGGTAAACTCCAGTTTCAGGGAAGAGAGTCTGTCTCAACAATAAGATAGAGAACAAAAGATAAAGATACCAGGAGTTGACCTCTGACCTCACAACACACACACATACATGCATGCATACACTCTGACATACACACACATACACACAGTGGCACACACATGCACACACATGCTAAATCTGACATACACACAGTAGCACACACATGCACACACATGCTAGATCCCTTACATACACATACATACAGTAGCACACACATGCTTATACACAGACACTCACATATACATATATACACATGCATGCACACTGGTACACAACGTACATATCTACACAAACATATACACAGATACATGTACACTGTCACACACGTACACTCACACAGATACAGTCGCTTGCACTCTGGTGGACACACATAGGCATATGCATATACCAAACACATTGTAAAACCAAATTACACCAAAAAGCCCATACTTCAGTATAAGGAGCAACTCTATGAATAAGTAGATGCCTATCATATAATGTTTGCAAGGAGATATGGCAACCCAGGAGATCTTGTAGGAAGCCAATGTAGAGAGGCAGACTGCTTCCAGAAGTTTCCAAGGAAGGATGTCTGAGTTGAACTTTGAGGTGAACAGTGGCAATAGGACAGTACATTCTAACAATAGAATATCCTGGGATTGAAAGACAAAGTCCAGGCAAGTGATTGAGCCTATTCTTTTCACTCTGGTGATGTACAGTTTAAAGGAGTAGGCCCTTCTCGACTGGTCACTAAACAAATGGATGACCCTTACAGGAAACCCCAAAGAGTTCTGCCTAGCTGGGACATAAAGAGTGAGGGCAGCAGACATGACCAGAGCTAAGGTGGGGTGAAGGGTGACAGGTCCAACAACAAACAGCCTCTTGTCACACATAAAAAAAAAACACACAAAAATCAAAACTTAACCATGGTTCTGGAATTTCATATTCACTGCCTTCAAATTCAGTGCCCTGTTCCTTTACATTGTAAGGACAATGTATGCGTGAATACAGCCTCTGTTAAATTCTGAAAGAGACTTATGACCCAAACAGGCTAAGGATACAGTAGGACAGGTATTGAAACATGCTGGAAGGTTGTAAGCCAGTAAGGCCAGGGTAACATGTAGTAGCATGGATCCTGTTGGCATATGAGAACAGGGCCCTTGGCTATCTTTCTTTCAGATGAGACCCTAGTATATGTCAGTAGGCTTGCTCCATGGACACCTTCCAGAGACAAAGGACAGCTGGGAGTCAGTCATCAGTCAGGGTGCACTGCCAGGGCAGGATGCAGGAGGAGAGCTTGTCAGTTGTTGGTATAGAATGAAAGCAACTTCAGAGTTAAGCATTACATGTCACCAATGAAACAGAGAAGATGGGAAGTGGTGCATGATGGGAGCATTTGGTAGTGTGTCTGCCTGGACGTGGCCAGTGTGAGGGGGATCCTGGGTGGTAGTGGTACAGGTAGGCTGGACCTTAGAGACAAGATCTGAGCTGGAGCTGGAGATACAAAACTTAGCATACAAAAGTGCTGGAACTCAACACAGGCAATAAGAAGGGTAGAGTGAGTCACATAATAAAGGGAGACTCCTACACATGAGGAATTCTTGACCCCTTAGCATCTCTCTCTCCTGGTAGACCAGGACTTCTTCAAAAGCAGGAACTATAGTTTATACTTATCAGAATTTTCCCTCCATAGTACAGTCTGCATAGAAATTATGAGGTGTTTATTCATGATTCATTCATTAGCTATTTAGTATCTAGTGTGTGGCAGGCTCGGTCCTAGGCCTTTGGACTAAATCAGTAATATATAAACAAATAAATTTTAAAAAAAGAAAAGAAAAAGACTTGGAGCTCGTGGTCCCTACCTATGATGGCTAATATTGTCTCAGAGATCAGTGAAGTACCTTTCTACCTGTGTCTGTGAGGTGTTTCCAGAAAGGACTGAAGAGGGCTGACCCATCCGTCCTCAGGATGGGAGTCACTATCCCACAGGCTGGAGGCCCAGATGGAGTAAAGAAGGAAAAGGGGAGAGGTAGATAGCCCAGGCATTCACAGTTGGTATCTCTCTTTCTCTGTCTCTGTTTCTCTCTGTCCCTGTCTCTCTCTCTCTCCCCCCTCCCTCCCTCCCTAGCTGCCTAGCAGTAGAAGGACTTCTCTATAAGCCACAGGCTCAGTGCTGCACTTACCCAGGTCTGGCTGACATCTGAGCATAGGATATACCCTCAACAAGACGGCACAGGACACATTTGACATGACAAGAGTAAAGGCTCATGGGAAACTTGGTTCCCTTCCCTAGCATCCCCAGCCTGGCATTTCTCCATGTCAAGCTGGCCACTCCTCTTCCTCAGACTCTAAGATCACCCATGCTTGTCCTTTCAACAGTCCCCAGGGAAGAACAGGCCAGACTCAAAATCCAGAAGAGGACATGGACCATTACCGAATCATACCTAGCTGTCCCGTCACCCTGACACACTCAACTTTGCCAGGATTTGTTCTCCCTTGAGGAGAGACTTTCTGCAGGGACCTTCAGATACATGGAGACCTACCAGGATGATAAAGAGAATTTCTTCTCAAGCTGACAAGATTTAAGAAAAAAAATCCCAAATAATCCCTGTGGATTAGCTTCCATATGTAAAATATAGAAATACATAAAAGAAATAGCTAGATGATGAAGTGTGTGTGTGTGTGCGCGCGCGCGCATGCGCACGTGCATATATGTGAGAAACACATATATGCGTGTACATGCTAGTGGAGGCTAAAGATGAACGTCCAGCATCATCCTTCATCACTCTCCACCTTAGTTCTTGAGACAGGATCTCACACTGAACCTAGAGCTTGCTAGTTCAGCTAGACTGGGGAGCCCCTGTCCCTGCTCCCCAGCACCAAGTTGACAGCTCTACAGAACCATGCCTGGCTTTTTTCCATAAGTGCTGAGGCTCTGGCCTTGGGTCCTTATGGTTATGAGCAAACGCTTTACCAGGTAAGCCATCTCCCCAGCTCCTGAAGTTTGCTCCTCACTGGGACACCTCACTGAGCAATGAGGCTAGTGGGAACAGGAGATGCTACTGCCTAATGTCAGCAGATGGAGACAATTGCATTAGGCCAGCATCAATCTTTAATGCTCATGTGTAAATTAGCCAGTGAAATTGGTTATTCACAAATCAAAGATCTGAGGCAACCTAAGACAGGAGCGGTGAAAACGAAGGAGGGGGCGGGGTGGAGAAGGCTGAATTCAGGAGCCGGATAGAAAGCCACCGGCTTCAGGTTCACAGAACCCGAGATAAAAATACCACAGAATAATCACACACACCGGCCACAGGGTAGTGACACATCTTCCACACATCCTTGACGTCATTCACGCCCACAAGCCAGGATGAGAGCGATCAGAATCACCCCCCAGAGGCAGCACTGCCCACTCTGCAACTCCACCAGTTGTTATTTGGGCAACTTAACCCTTCTGGGAAGATAATGGTTATGCCAAGCTCCTAAGGGCTCCTCTGTGAATTGGATGAGTTCATCCTGGGGACTCTCTTAAAATGTGTCTGACTCAGGGTCAGCACTCAACAACAAACATCAGCTATTGTCTTTTTTTTTTTTAAAGATTTAATTTTTTTAAATTTAGGTGTATTTGTGTGTGCCTGTGGGAATTTATAGGCACCACATGTGGGCATAAAGGCAAGGATAGATGTCAGAATCCCTGGAAATACAGTTACAGATGGTTGGGAGCCACTAAATGAGTGCTAGAAACTGAACCTGGGTCCTCTACTAGAGCAGCAAGCGATCTTAGTCACTGAGCCATCTCGCCAGTCCCATTGTTAATTTTTTTATTGCGTCCATTGATTGATTCACTGCTTCATTGAGGTGTGTGTGTGTGTGTGTGTGTGTGTGCGCGTGTGTGTGTGTTTGTGTACGTACATATGTACAACTGTGAGAATCAGTTCTCTCCTTGTACCATGTGGGGCCTAGGACTGAACTCAGGTTATCAGGCTTGGTGACAAGTGTCCCTGCCAGCTGAGCCCTCTCTCCAGCCACTGCTATTATTTTCTGTAAATAAGTACAAGACAGAGAAGACACTTAGCTAAGGTCACCAGCAACAAAATGGCAAAGCTTAGACCAGCGTGATTCTATGGAACCCAGACAGAGGAACCGGTCCGGGACCACAATGACAGGTACAACTGTCCAGGTGCCACACCGTATGATCTGATCCCTCAGGCAGGTGGAGCACAGAAGAGGAGCCACAGGAACTCAGCCTAACACCCAAGATGAACTTCCCCCAGAGATTTCTAACATAAGAAGCACTAGTTTTGGACTCGGAGGCATCTCCTACTACACTCATTCACTATCCAGGAGACCGCAGGGTACTGTGAAGCACTCTTCCATACAGTTCCCTAGCCAATAGCCCACCTTTCTCTAACTTCCACTGAGTCAGGGTCAGGGCGGAGGTTGTGGGGAAAGGCAGCATTGTCAGAGAAGAAAGCTTTTTTCCAAGACCAGGTTTGTCACACCAAGTTGTGCTTCAGGGAGCATCCAGCCACGGGGTCTACGAGGGAGATGCTGACATAATCTTAATTACAGGAGAGACTTTCAAAAGAATGGAAGTGTGTGACCTAGACAATGCCATGAGCATGTCCTCCTGACCTGTGAGGGAAGTCACCGGGTAGAATATTCTGGGTAAGACATTATGCATCTTCTTATCACATCATCTCCATCTGTGGCTTAGCAAGGTAGTATTTGGAAGGAATGGAGAGGAGAAAAGCACACGAACGCGCACACACATACACACACGCGCGCGCACACACACACACACACACACACACACACACACGATTTGGGATCCCTCGCCTGCATGGGAGACCAGGGTGAACTTTCTTCCCGACTGTGTTTTACATTTCAGATGAAGCACATTCTATTTCAGGTGCCACTGAAAATGCAGGAAAAGTACCAGAGACTCAAGTCCCAGGAACTCAACTGGCCTCAGTTCAGAAACAGTGAGTGGTCTCATACCATCTCTTCTGCATATTCATAATTTCTCAGTGTGAAGAGGTCCTTGCTACCTAACGGGAAAGAAGGCAGAAAGAGGAAAAAAAATTAGAAAGTTTCCTTGGGACATATCATCTCAAAACTGGGAAGACGGTAACAGCAGCCCCCAGAGACCCTCGTCTGCCTTCACCGCCTGTCCCCCAGTGCTTGACTTTCTGCTCTCACTGACAGGCACTTCTTTGCCCAGGTACGAATGGGGTGGGCTGCAGATAGGTTTCACTGCACTCGCCAATCAAGGCTGCCTCCTGAGAAGGGAGTATTTAGCTCATCACTAGGATGACTTAGGCAAGAATGGGCAGCAGATGTGATGAGATTTATTAAGAGAAATAAAGGGCACACAGTCTTGCGCAGTGCTTCCTGTAGGAGCTGTGTCACCTGCTGGCCCCTGAGCTGCCCCTGTGGGCTGTGAGTTGGCACTGGCACTCACCTGTGGAAACAGGAAGTCACCACAATGCTTTATGCTAATGCCACATTCTATTTATTTTGATAAATATATATGCTTTGGGAATAGCACCCCTTATTAGAATAGAGAACATATGCATCACCATAGAATGTTCTAGCGTGTTCTCTCCCATGACCTCCCTGGAGGTGACTAGACAGCTCCCTGCTATCTATGTCAAGGACGCATTGCCTGATCTCAAGCTAATACCGGTAGGACCAGAGAGTAGATCTCTGGTTTCTTTTGCATTATGTCATCTTTCAATATGCCATAGAGTATATCCACAGCTCACTAATACTCTAGCCCAAATATCTGTCTACACACACACACACACACACACACACACACACACACACACAGAATCCCTGACTAAAACCTGATCCCTAATAAAAAGATATTTGGGCATGGGCCTCTAAGGTAATTAGGTCACGGTGGCAGCTATACCATGAAAGTTATTAGTAGTACCTTCAACATACACAAACATGCACATACATGCATATACACACATAAACACACATACATATGCATAAACACAATCATGCAGACACAAATATACACACATAGACATGTACCCACACATAAGCACATACACACACAAACACACATGAAGACAAATATACACATAAACACACTGGCGCATACATACACGCACATGCACATATCATTCACCCCTTCTACATGAGGACCCAGCAAGAGAAAGTAGCTGGCTATTCAGCAAAAGGCAAGCCCTCATTAGACACCAAACGATTTCTACCTATAGGCCTAAACTAGCCTACAGAATATAATTGTCTCACCCTGGACAGAGAGCTCATGATTATCAGTCAAATGAAAGATCCCCAGTTCAGTAATCCCACTGCTCACAGAAGCATCCCCCTGCCAGTCCCTGAAGAAGCAAAGCGTTTGGCTTCCCATGAACCAAGCCCACCATGTGGGTTTTGGGGTTTACAGGGATCTGACCTGAAGGATCCTAACTTCCAGGAAGCACTTGAGTTAACACTTGAGTTAACTTCCTGTCCCTGTTGTCATCTTTCCTCCCAGAAGTCCCTTCCAGTCTCCACGTTGGGCATGGCTTTGACCAGTTAGCTTCAAGCAAGATGGGCAGAGCCGTCGGCTCCACAGAGAGCCGTTTCATCAGCGCTAATGTGAAGGAGGTAGTGGCCCAAGGTTTCCCAAGGCCTCAGAGTCTCTGCTAAATTATCCTTCTTCTCAAATTGCCTCCACACTTCAGAAATAAGCACAATCATAGTTCATTGGTGGAATACACACTTCCAAAGCAATTTTAAAATAATCGCACTGTATGCTAAACCTTGGGAAGGAGACACAAAGAAAAGCCTGCAGCCAAGTCATTCTAGCCTGAGCAGCGACGACAGGATTTCATAATTAGGAAACGCAGTGTCATTTCTGAACGCTAAGGCACCTTTGAAACACCTTACCGAACGGTAGACTGAATATCTGATACCGGATTGATTTCAGATTTCAAGTCAACTGCAGCAAAATAATGAGCTGCCTCCATCCTGAGCTGCCAAGCTTCGATATGGGGGTAGGAGGGTGGTGCTGCGGTGGGAGGGAGGGAGGAAGGGAGGAGGAGGAAGAAGGGGAGGAGGAGGAGGAAGGCATGGGAGGGACTAACACAGAGGCCTCTGCACAGCTGAGGGGCTGCCCACTGCAAGACCCTACTGCATCCTGCATGAAGTCATTTGCCCCAGGGGATTGTTCTGGAACTCAGCCATTATTTGAAGTGCTCAGCAGAACCGAGGCTCAGAGTGAAGGGGATGACAGCCTGGACCCAAAGTAACTGCAGCTGTTTCTTGGCACAGGTAGAACAAGACACGCAGTGTGACTTCCTGTTCTGAGAAGTGACGGTGGTAGGTAGCCTCCACTGCCAGCCCTTAGACATCGTCACCAAGCAGCAGCTAGCATGCACTAGTCCCTGAACTCCCATATACAAAATAGAGCTCCTCAGACCTAGAACAGGGCAAGGAGCCCTTCTTCTCAACAGCTCCCGCCAAGTCAACATCCCTCCCTCCACAGCATCCCTCCCTCCACAGCATCCTCAAGATCTGGACCTCCAGCCTCTGTGCCTGGAAAGGATGTTGCTTTGCAAATCCCCCCCAAACATGAGGACTGGAATTTGGATCTTCAGAACTCATGGGAATGTCAGGTGGTTATGGTGGCTCACCTGTAATTTCAGTCTCAGAAAGGCAGAGACGGGGACCCTCATACCAAGCTGACAAGCCAGACAAACCATTTCAGAGAGCTCTGAGTTTCTAGTGGGACCTGACTAAAGGAATAAGGGGGTTGAGTGTTGAGATGGTTCATAATACAAACCCTGACCTCTTCATGTGGCACACGCATGTGTGTCCACACACCTGCACACATGCACACACATAGACATGCACATTTGAAAATGGAAAAATAAAATACTCTTTCCCATCATTCCAAGTTCCATTAATGTCATGATCAAATTCCTAAGGACCGTAGCCCATGACATGTGTGGGGAGCCTGCTCATCAAGCCCCCCCCATTACCAGGCACCTCACTCTTTGAGTCCTTGGGAAGACCCCTGGGCACAGCCCCAAAGACAGATGGGTATTGCCATACAAGTCATGCCCCATCCCCTCTGGAAGGAAGGGATAACTAAAACATATTCAGCATCCCACTCCCTAGAGCTTCCCACAGTGTCAATCTCCAGTTACTAAAGGTTGCTGGCCACCTTCCCCATTTTATCTCCCTCACCAGGACTCCTTCCACTGTTTTATGGAATTTCCAATCAAAATACACTTACCCAGCCCCTGGATCAGAGTTCGTGTCTCAAGAGCCTACTAAGAGATGCTCCACTTATGCCCTCTCCCCCTCGTGTGGTCCTCTTGCCTTCTCTCGTGCCTAATGTGATGGTCCCAGACCTGTGATTACCCTAGCCAGGTTAGTGCAGGGTCAGTCTTGCAAAGGTCTCTCCTAATACAAAAGCCTGAGGCAAGAGACGGTGCTGTCAGTTCCTCTGTCCAATATATTTCAATGTCATCATCTTGATCGGAGCACAACACTAGTGGCTACACTTACTTCTCCATCAGATCACCTCTCAGATTAGAATCCCCTTCTTAATATGAAGTGTAAGGGCCTTCTGATTTCAGTTGGGAATGCTCATCATTGCTGAGTCTTCTTTAGACTAAATATTCATATTCTGTGTCTTCACACAAACCGTCAGTGTGAGTGTTAAGCAGGTTGGGTTCCAAGGCCCACTGTAGCCTTAGACAGCTCGGCTTTGCCATGATTCATTAAACATACCCAGTGGGTATGAGCCACCGCAGGTGTGTTATCAAGTCCATAGCTTCTCTATTAGACCTTCAAGGACATCAGATGAGGTTCCACAGATGCCCCCATGAAAAGCCAGATTTGCTGTCTAAAAGGATGCATGGAATTCAGTTAAACTCTGGGGTCTTTTGTCTTCCTGCCTTGACCAGTCTCTACTGCCCTTCCACGAAATCACTTCACTCAAGTACCATCCAGAGGAAAATGTTTCTCCCGTGCTTTGGTTATGACATTCTAATATATGTGTGTGTGTGTTGGGGGCAGGGCATCAAAACCAATGGCCTTGTGCATCCTGGGCAAGCTCTCTACCACTGAGCCACACCCCAGCCTCAAACTTGCAAAACTGAACACCAGGATGTCTCTGACGTAGCTCCTTTCTGATTCTAGCCTAAAAGCTACAGCCAACACGCCGTAAACAGATCAACACAACCGCACACCCATAAAAATGTAATGGGCACTGAAGTGCGAATTTGGACACACCACCAAGTATAGTTTCTTTTTACGGGAGGCCAGCCTCCCTCCGCTCTGGACTCTTACTCCTGAGGCTACTCCCAAGCACCAAGAGCCAGCTGCCCAAGATTTTCCCCATGTTAGGAACAAAAGTTCCCTATCTTGGGAGTTCTTTTGGCTTTATGCAAACCATGACAGTCATTTGGAAGCTCTCTTTGGACAGCTGCTTGGTGTCTGGTTTTTGCTAAGCATGGTGGGGGTTGGGGAGAAGACAGAAGAACACAATGCATACTTGAAGCATCAGGTTCCCTTACCTTGAATATAGGGACAGATAGCTGCAAATAGCCCACCATGCAAGATGTATTCATAGGGCAATGCTATATTCAGGAAGAAACTGCAGAAGCTGCCCATACTCTGGGAGGCTCTCCAGCTGCAACCTCAAGCCCCAGCCGTCCCTCCCCTCTCTCTCTCCTCAGCATGAGCATCAGGGGCTGGCTCACATATCTCTGGCACCTGGAAGCTCTTTGCGGGCTAAGGCAGCCTCCGGCCAACTTGAAAAAGGACAAAGTTCAGAAAGCTAAAACTACCAGATCAGTGACCAGACTGTTCTCTGCCAGCAACAAATAGAACCTATCAGAGGAGCACCATCTTAGAGGACACGACTGTGGCTAATTGGGTCCCAGGGTTCTAGAACTTCAGCCGGCCTGGTCACGCCCTACCTCCCCCTTGGAAGCAGTTTACTTCTACTACCTCTTCCTAAGATTGAAATCAGCTGTTTTTGGTAGCGAGGAGTCAAGTTGTCATATAACCCAGGCTAGCCTTGAACTCTAATGAAGATGACTTTAGAATCCTAATATTCCTGCTTCCACCTTCCAAATACTAGGATTCCAGGTGTGCACCACCTAGTCCAGTGCATGTGGTACTAGAGCTCAAACTCAGAGCTTCCTGCATGATACACCAGCACCCTACCCACTAAGCCACATGCCCACCCTAGACTAGTCTTCTCTGGTCCACACCCTCCCCTACCCCGAGTCTCGGCTCTGCAGACTTACTCCTCACCTCCTTTCCTGTATGTTCATGCTGCGCCTCTTACTCGGGAGTGAGTCTCTACCCTATCGTCACTCTGGTCACCCATGGCAACCTTCAGCCTCAGCCATACAGGCTTCCTCTCCCACATGTCAGTCAAGACTAAATCTCATGAGAAGGCAAATGTTGCATCAGGTATATATTTTTTTTAAGTCTCACAGATGATACCCATGTTCAGTTCAGAACAAGCTCCTGGTCTGAGATGTTCTCCATCCTGCTGTGGAAGTATAGTGCTAACAGGGAATGGCCCTGCCCCTTTGTTCCTCTGTCACCTGGATGAGCACCTTACACACTATGTCCTCTCATGTATGGAATGGGGTTGGTTCTACAGCATTTACCACATAATTGAGAAGAATTGGCAGAGACAAAAATAAAATCCCCTATCAGAAGACCAGCAAGCACCATGTTACCTCCTAGCCACTTACTATTTAGTATAAAACAGTGTACGATGGTTGCCCGGCAGGTGGATTTTAACATGGAGGAAGAAGGTAAAGTCTGTGGGCTTTAGGGAGGGAGCAGCCAAGCCATGGGAAAGGTAAGGAAGGACAAGGCCCAGCTTTGCTGATGTCACGGTCTGGCCCTGAGGACGCTGGCAATGAATTGTGTCACCTGTTGGATCACCTTTGGCTCTCTGACTCCCTTGTTCTTGAAGACAATGGTGCTCCTACGCCCTCTTTAACCAGGGTTGAACAAAGCCTTTCCTAAGAAGCATTATCAGCTGGTCTCCGTGGGCGGGGGGCTCCTCATCCTTGGTTCGTGAGGTCACTGGCATGGACAAACAGAGGAAGCCAGAACTTGGCCTGGAGGGACCTGGAGGCACCAGGCCAGTTCTGAGCTCAGTTTAATTTTACCAGTCACAAATCTTTCTCAATGTCATCCAACGTGCTATGAGCATTGACAAATATTAAACAATAGCGAAACAAATCATGTTCTTCACCCTGCAGGGCCTCCTCTGAGTACCAGCCAGAGTCGCCTAGATGATTTGGGAAGAAAACCTTGCCTGTCTCCTTGTCCTTGGCCTCCTGGTACCCCATCCAGGAGTGGAGAGGCCGTGGGCTGCAATGAATATGAACTCACATTCTCTGGGCTCCACCGGCCTGCAGAAGCAGAACTCAGGGAGGAAGCAGCAGATGCGGAAGTAGCCCTGAGCTTCCACCACACGGGGCTCATCCCTCTGCCCACACACAGTCCAAGCACACCCCAGCCTAGTGACCCCTGCCTTGCCACTGTTCTGACTGGGCTTTCCCACCATTCAGGATTCATCTAGCATGTCATCCAAGTGTGAGGATGGAGCTCAGATCCTCAGAGCCCACATAAATGCCAGGTGGCCATGGAAGCCTGCTTGTAATTCCAGCCTTGGAGGGTGGAGACAGAGGAGCCCTACAGCATGCTGGCTACTGAGACTTGACAAATCAGTGATCCCTGGGATTGATTGAGAGCCCTGCCTCAAAGAATAAGGCGGAAGAGCTATTGAGGATGATTGCTGACATAAACTCGGGCCTCCACGTGCATATGCACATATGTGCCCACACACATGCAAACATTTATATATCCACCCATGTAACCATATGCACACAAACATGTATATATACATACACACATGTGTACATGTGTGTGTAAGAGAGAGAGAGAGAGAGAGAGAGAGAGAACCTGAGAGGCAGGTTCAATTCAGTGGTAGAGTATCTGCTTAACAGACACAGCCCCTGGGTTCCATTTCCAACACCACAAATGTAAAAAGGAAAATAGCATATAATTCCTTGCTAGGCACAACAGCACACACTCATAATCCCAGCTCCTTGGCAGGCTGAGGCAGGAGGATTACTGGAGTTCAGTAGTTCCAGGTCAGCATAGGCAACACTGTGAGACTCTAACAAAACACGACAAAAAAAGCAAACACTGGGTAACTTCCTTGGGTAAAGGCAAGCTCTCTGGAGGTCCATGTGGAGGTGACCTTCCTACCAGGCCATGCTGTTCCCAGCAAGGTTCAGTGTACATAATTTTGCTACATTACTATTTTAAAAACAAACAGTAAAAGCATTTAAAAGGAAGGACAGAGAACTTTGTTCCAGCAGCACAGTGTCACTGTGGGGAAAGGATGTGAAGAGCAGGAAGACAGGTACACATCTAAACCCAGGCTCCTAGCATGCCCTGCATGCAGGCGAGGACTGTAGGCATGGAAGGACTGCCGTGTCAGCGCTGGTTAAGTGTCACCTGCCCTCTGCTTCCCCAGGAGGCTCAAAGCTCCGTGGGATAAACGACCTTGCTCAGCTACACTTTATCCGCTCAGCTCAGCTCTCAGAATGTAGGACGCACCCAATAAAGCCTTGTTGATGAAGATGAGGGTTGGTTGGACATTCGTGAGGATGCTGGGTATTGCGCAACTTAGAGACCCAGAAAATACTGTTTCTTAGATGCAGGAATGAAGCCTCATCTCTGGTCAGTTTCCCCCACTGCCCTGTAAGCTCTTTAAAGATTCAGCCACATTCAGCTGCTGCTGCCTTGCCCAGATGCTTTAGGTATGTAGAAGCAGGAGGTCTCTTGCTGACCGTGCCTGGAGAGAGAAGACCAGGAGGGATGTCCCTATCAGGAGCTCCCACAGGGAACACAGAAAATGGTCCACAGACATCATGGACCTTCCCAAGAAAATGGTACAGAAGAAGACAGGGAGGTCAGCCTTCCTGGCTCTGCTCCAGTACCCAGAAATTTCTTTATTCAAAACTTACAAGCTCTGTAAAAACATTCTGTAGTTTAAGAGACAGGGATTTCATGCAAGGTGCATCTACCCTGACAGGATGCTTGTCTGTTCAGCTCCACAGTCACCTCGTGGAGACTGAGGAACCTGGGGGTAGGGTAAAGGGAAGAGAGTCAGGGAGAGTCAGGGATGCTGTGCAGAGCCTACTGTGGGATGACCAAGGAAGACGTCAGCAGAGCTAGGACTCCACAGCCTCTATATCAGCCAGCCCAACCCCTCAAAGTGATTATCCTATCTATGAAAAGGATAGATGTGTCTAAACACAGCCAACTCCTCATCTGAGAGAAAGGGGTTGAAGGCAGAGGTCCCTGGGGACTCCTGAGCAGGCACCGTAGAGCAGACTAGGTTCTGTGGACAACCTGTCTTCACCGTGGATGTACCTTGGACACCCCAGCTGGAGCCACTGCCGCTGACAGAATTCAGCCAGGGAGCCAGCCATCATTGTCTTCACACTTTGCAGATTAGGAGATCAAGGAAGACCCTGAGAAGTGAATTCACCCACTGGAGGGCACCTGTCTCTGGGCATCAGGTCAGCCATCTGGGGTAAAGCTGTTGAGTGCTCACAAGGTGCTCCCAGCAGATCCTCATGGAGGCTCCCTTTGTGCTTGAGGTTAATCTTCTCGATCTGACTGGATCTTGAATCAGCTAAGAGACACACTTCTAGACAGGTCGGTGAAGTCATTTCCAGGAAAGGATGGGCTGAGGGGAGAAGACTCTTCCCCATAGGACACAGCAATTTCCAGTGGCAGCCCGGATACAGAGAGGTTCAAGGAAAAGGCAGTATTCCTTACTTGCCTGCCTTCACTTCTAAATAGTGGGTGTGTCCATCATCCCCTGCTGCTGCTGCTGCTGCTGCTGCTGCTGCTGCTGCTGCTGCTGCTGCTGCTATGGAGGAGGAGGAGGAGGAGGAGGAGTAATGATGATGACCATGGTAGTGATAGGAGTGCCATCCTTTGCTGACATCAGAATCCAATTTCTTTGACTATCCAACATAGTCTAAAGACTAGCACCTCCCCAAGAATCCATGCAGCCTGTAGCATGAGATTGGAACTGCTGAGGTGCCCAGCCTCAGGCATGAAAGGCCAGAGGGAGGGTTTCAGCATCTTTTGTATGCAAAGGCCATTATTGGACCATTTGCATGTTTATGTAAGGCAATCTAGTTAAACTCCTTTGCACAGATATTCATTCAATCAGTTCCATTCCTCTAGCAAATGTTAATACAGTGTGTATCTCGGCCACGGTCTACCTACAGGTCATGGTCCACCAGGCTGTAGAGATGCTATCAATCCCTGGTGGGTCTCAGCTCCCAGTCCTAGAGGGCTTCCGCTGGGGGGTGTCCTTTCTTGCTTCTGAGAGCTCGGCAGATCCAGACTGGGGGAACTAAACACACAACTCCTCTACACACACCTTTACCAACCAAGTGGGGGAAAGCCAGTATGAAGCACAGTTCCAAGGAGGCCTGGTCAACGCTAATGCCAAGAGACAGGACCTGGGCATGGTGATCCTTCCTCCAAGCACAAGCAAGGGGACCTGACCGGAGTCTTCATCACTAGACCCCAGACAGTGTACAGGATTCCAAGAATATTCCCACACCAGAGTTTAGAACGCTCATGCCTTAGCATCCACCAGAGGTGGGAAAGACTGTGTGTGCCTCTGTAGCTCATATTCCCTCAGTGTTTCCAGTGTGTGAAGACACCTAGCGTCAGAATGGAAGATGCACAGCCCCAGTCAAGTGACCTTTCTGAGCCAGAGGCTATGCCCTCTTCCAGCTTTGTCCCACACTCACTTGTCCAAAGCAAGGGTTCCTCATCAGGCTCAGCACCACAGGGTCATAATGGCATATCTTCCTAGCCCTCTGGAGAGAGAGGACTGTGTCTAGGTCACCGTCACTCCCAATAGTACCTGGTCAATAGTGTACCACAGGGATTTATCAAAGGCTTCCCTTATTTGACAAACGAATGACATTCATAGATATTCATTTCCCACTTCTCCCTGAAGGTACCGCGACAAGCCTTGACATTTCACTTCATCCTCACAGGATGTGTTGATAGAGGCCTGACTACCATCCACATATACACAATGAGGAAGGAAGCAAGGGCTTTACCTCACAGACACAAAGGCCTAGGCTGATTCACCCCAGACAGCCCCGCTGGGACCCACATTCCCAGCCATCTGTGTGGCAGTACTTGCCCCCCATCAAAAGCGAGGCCAGAGATCTGATGTCATCTAAAATTGAGCACGACTTTTTCATTTTAATTTGCCTGGCAATGAAAATCTACCAAAGGTTACATTAGCAAGCAACAAAATGTGAAAAAAAAAGTGAGTGTCAAACAAAGATGTACGCCACATAGCAGCACCTCCTCCTCTCTTTGGTTCTGTTTGTGAGTCTTTCTCTCTCTCTCTCTCTCTCTCTCTCTCTGTGTGTGTGTGTGTGTGTGTGCGTGTGTGTGCATCTATCTATGAGTGTATATGTGCACCCACAAGGGCCAAACTACTCTCAAAAAGTCTTAAGAGAAAAGCCACTTGAGATAGGTATAGTAGCACATGCTTGATACTTTAAGGTCATCCTGGTCTACAAAGCAAGTTCAAGGTCAGCCTTAGTACAAGGGTAAGACCCTGTTTCAAAAAAGAAGAGACTGGAGAGACGACTCTCCTGCTATTCCACGAGGACCTGAATTCAATCCCCAGCACCTACAGTTGTCAGGTGGTTCACAACTGGTCTGCCACTCCAGCTTCAGGGTATTCAACACCTTCTCTGGCCTGCAAGGGTACCCACACTCACATTCACATACCCCCCAACACATGCGTGCGCGTGCGCGCACACTTTAAAATAAGTATTTTACAAAGAAAAGGAAGGAGGAAAGAAAAAAGTCAACAAAGATGGGAAGAGACAGTAGTTTTATAGTTGACAGGACAGAGCCCTCCCGGCGCACGCTAATGAGTTGTGTGGTACTTTTGGTTTTAACCCCTCATCCATCCTCAGCACAGCCCCTCCTACTTCTTCAGAATCCAGCATCCCTTCGTCCCCCTACCTCCTCACACCAAAACTAAGAGTTCTCATAAACACAGAGTCCGGTGTGCCAAGTCTCCCTTGCTCCATTCTGCTCCCTTTGAACAGAGCTGAAAGTCCTCCCTGTCCTGAGACAAAATGTCAGCCAGAAACTTAAGTTGCTGCGCCATCATGTGGCTAAGGAAAGGACTGCAGGCTTGGTACAGGTCTAAAGAGTGGAAGACAATGAGACATCCAGCCAGACATTTTAAAGTCCATAAGAGACATGGGCAACTCCTAAAATGTTCCATTCTAGGTGTTAATTGGGCTAGGAATCCCCTGGATTTATACATGGAACACAGACATTCAAAGGGGCCTGGTCCTAGATTTCTGGGTGCTTTGTTCTGTAAAACTGTGTGAACAGAAACCACCCTCAAGTATGCCCAGCACATCCCTCCTCAGAGGGCACTCTCGACCCACCCAAACAAGCCCTGTTCCATTTTATTAAGAGCACCAGGAGGAAGGGCTGGGGCCTCCTGAGAGCCCCACCTTGGAGCTTGAAGATCGTGAGGTCAGGTTTTCTCTAAAGTCAAACCCAAGTTCCTACTACAGTAAAGGGCTGTGGGAAACAGTCATGAGCTATGCCTCTTGGCAGATGACCCAAGATCAAGTCTTAAGCTTCCCTTGCTCTGGGTCTCATCATCCTCTCTGTGACGTGGGAAGGCCACTTCATAATCCCCGCCTACTCTTCAAAGGCAGCAGAAGCACAGGGCCTCACCCCTGCAGAAGCACAGGGCCTCACCCCTGCAGAAGCACAGGGCCTCACCCCTGCAGAAGCACAGGGCTCACCCCTGCAGAAACACAGGGCTCACCCCTGCAGAAGCACAGGGCTCACCCCTGCAGAAGCACAGGGCCTCACTCCTGCAGAAGCACAGGGCCTCACCCCTGCAGAAGCACAGGGCTCACCCCTGCAGAAGCACAGTGGGGTCTTTAGAGTCAGCGAGAATGGGGCAGGGCACCTGTTGTGCCTATCAAATGTTTCAGTGACAGGTGTGACTCACAATGGCAGTCGTTCAAAGTCAGGGCCCTCAAGCCCAGAGCAGGAGAAAACAGAAAGGGGCATGCCTGAGTTAGGGGGAGCAGGACACCTCACAACCACCTTCAGGCTGGAGTAGGAGAGCCTGGTGGCCCATTATCATCCCTAGAGCCAGTGCCAGCCAGTTAGAATTCAATGCCAGGGTCCAGGAACCATCAGCTCTGAGGTGACCAAAGCTCTATCTCCAAATAGATACGTTGTTTCAATCATAAAGATGTATGTTCTAGGCAGGGTTGATACTTCCCCTTCAGGAAATGTCCCCAAAGCCCTAGCATCCATCATAATTCATCCCCAAAGCACCATTTCAAAAGGGAAACAGACAGTAATGGGAAGGCTGGTTCCGAAGGCTGGTTCCGAAGGCTGGTTCCGAAGGCTGGAAGTGGATGGAGGACTACTAGGGCTAGAAACGTACAAACAGGAATGGGGCTGGGGGGAGGGCGGGAACCAGAAATGGAAGAGAGGATGCAAAGGAGATCCGATCAAAACTGAGTATGTATGAAAATGCTGTAAGGAAGCATGTTACTTTGTTTCCTACTTTTAGAAATAAGTTAAGAAAAACAAAAACCATCGTTCTGAACTCAGATCCCTGCAAAGTAGGGATGCCACAGTCCAGATTCTTTCAGGAAATCTTGAAAGCTACTTCCTGAGGAAACCTGCACCCCCAGGCTGCCACCCAAACCCCCCTGAGATGCCAGGACCTGTCCTGTAGGTCTGGGTATCAGATCTTCCTCAGAGAGCACGTACAGTTGGTGGCGCATGCCCTCTAGTGGATAATGAGGGAAAGACAGTCCGTAGTGGGCAAAGAGAAGCACCAAACAACCCTGTGGGGTTTCCTTCCAGGTTTCTTCTCCCCCAACCCCCACCTCTCCCACCCAGCGCTCCACCTCCGCACCTCACTCCCGGGCTGCAGGGGCCCTGCACAAGGCTGCTTCCACGTCGGAGGCTCGGGGGCCTTGGACAATCAGGGCCAGGAAATGACCTTGGATGCGTAACAAATTGCAAAAACCTTGGAAACTTTTCTGAGCAGCAGCTCTTTCCAACCTCCAAGAAAAACAATACAGTTTGGTGCTTGGGAAACCTTTCTCCCTTGATGTGTTCCACACGTGGTTCTCCTAGATCATGGGATTTCCGAGGCTGGGCAACAAAGTCAGGCAGAGCTTTTCCCAAAAGGGTGTCTGAAAACCAAAACAAATAGTGTCTTTTTTAAAGTGTCTCATTTCATTTGCAGAGCACTAGGTCCTTTTAAAACATAAAATCCCTTTTTATTAGTCCCTTTAAAAAAAAATCCATTCTGTAACCCATGCAGTGGATTCCAGAAATCCCTCAAGCAGATGTGTGTGATCAGGAAGGGGCCTACACTTGCATGTAGAAAGTGCAGGTTAAGACAGAATTATTAGACTCAGCACCCATTAAAAGGCCAGGCACATCATTTGCTGACCTGTAATCCCAGCTATGCAGAAGGTGCTCTCAATCTAGCTGGTTAGTCAGTGTAGCTCAATCTGTGAGTTCTGGGTTCACTAAGAGGCCCTGTCTCTCAAAACAGGAAGCAGAGACTAAGGCAAGACACAACTACATCGACCCCTGGTCTCCATATGCACCGTGCATGGGCGCACACACACACAAACAAATACACATGTATACACGGGAGGGGGTGGAATATTTTTAAGCGGCATGTGAGGGTTCTTATGAATTTGTTTTTAACATGCCCATTGCAAGTAATTGATCTGGCCTTTTGGATACTGATACAACATAGTAATTGTAATTACAATATTTAAATGTAGGCCTTTAACATGAATGCTGGTTCAAATGTTAAAAAAACCAAAGAGTACTAGCACTTAGTTACTAGCACCTAGTTACTAGCTACTCTCTACTTGCTTCATCTGAACATTAAACCCTGCAATAGACACTGTATACACAATAGTCGCATTTAACTCTAAGGACAAATCAGGTATTGTTGTTGTTGTTGTTGTTGTTAATTACCTTTATTGTTAAGCTGAACAGCCACAGAGCAGCTCAGCTGGGACTCATTGGGGTATGCTGGTCAAAAAGGGCTCTAACTCTCCGCACTGCTCTATTGCCTTCTATCCAAGTGTGGAACGTGCTGATAAGACTAAACCATTTCTAAAGTACCCCACACCCAATGATGCTGGCCAAATAAGGCAAATTGTCATAACAAATAAAATTCCTGATCTGAAAGATCCAATTAAAGCAAATGCTTAAAAGGAAAGGATTATGGTACAGGCATTGAGCAAAAAGGGTTACACAAAGACATCTTTGGGAAAGATACAAGGGTCTGAACAAATGTGCACATAAGCCTCTCTCTCTCTCTCTCTCTCTCTCTCTCTCTCTCTCTCTCTCTCTCTGTGTGTGTGTGTGTGTGTGTGTGTATAGTGGGCAGAAATAAACGTTGGGTATCTTCCCCTGTTGCATCCACTTTATTTTTGAGAAAGGACCTCTCAATGGATCTGCAGCTCGCCTGTTCTCACCAATCAGTTAGCCAGTGAGCCCCCAGGGTCCACTTGTCTCTGCCCCTCCTGTTCTCTCCAATCAGCTAGTCAGTGAGCCCCCAGGGTCCACTTGTCTCCGCCCCTCCTGTTCTCTCCAATCAGCTAGTCAGTGAGCCCCCAGAGTCTACTTGTCTCCGCCCCTCCAAACTCCAGATGCTCACCCGACAATTTACACAAGGTGGGGATTTGAACACGGGTCCTCATACTTCTGCGGCAAGCACTTTACCCACTAAGCCATTCCCCACAACCCCACATTATGGGACCTGGAAGATCAGAATCAAATTGTGAATAAAATAACGGCAAGCATTCTCAAGAAGACACAGCACAGTCCTATCAAAAGCGCAATGTTTGGAAAATACAAATAGATAAATAGATGGTTTGTAGGAAGACAAAAAAGATGACTTGGGGACGGGCAGGTGGTGGAAGCTGGAGAGACGGCTCGGGGGTTAAGAGCACTAGCTACTCTGCAGAAGACTCAGCACCCACATGGCAGCTCACAACTATCTTCAGCTGTAGTCCCAGGGGATCCAGTATCTTCTTCTGGCCACTGCAGACACCAGGCACACAAGTGGTACACAGACATACATGCAGACACAACACTCATACACATGAGATAAATAACTCTTTATAAGAAACAGACTGCTTCAGGTCTTCTTCAGCAATGCATTGGCACTTACGAAGACACAGTAAATAATGTAAACAAAAAAATATAACTTCAAATGATTAATTAATCCCTTACTGCACCTTTTCCTAAGACTAAATGCCTTCAGTGCCAGGGCCTGGTGCTGGGTCGAAGAGAGAATTTAGTTAGCATTTATAAACTGTCAGTGAGGATAATTTTCAAGAAACACACGATTATTTTAACTCAAGAAGCCAACTCAGCATTTATAAATGGCAACTGAGTCCATCAGCACACCTGTCCATTTCTCTTTCTGCGTTAATAAGACTATGTCTCTTAGTCTGACTGTAAAGAGTGCAATTCAAGTGTGTGGATTCATAATTATGCACATATCAATAGGGTATATGTGAACCAGCGTATAATTTTGCTGCAAGAAGTCTAAATAAAGAGAAAGTTATCCCTCAGTTTCCAAGAACAATCAAAATGACATTTGAGGACCCTACCTATGATAATTTCCCTATACCAACTGCCCCAGGTGAACAGTGACCAGGCACTTCTGGTTGCAGATTTGATCGCTAAAAAGATTTACCAAAAGTGCTGGTTAGTTTTATGTCAACTTGACACAAGCTTGAGTCATTGGAGAGGAGGCAGCCTCAACTGAGCAAGCCATGGGGAGCAAGCCAGCAAGCACCCTCCGTGGCCTCCACCTCAGCTCCTGCCTCCAGGTCCCTGCCCTGTTTGAGTTCCTGTCCTGACTTCCTTCAATGATGAGCAGTGATGTGGAAGTGTAAGCCAGATAAACCCTTTCTTCACCAGGTTGTTTTGGTCAAGGAGCTTCATCACAGTAATGCTGACTCCAACGAGGACACCAAGAAACAAATCTCTAAGATCAACGCAACTTGGACTTTTGAGTCTTGGATCAGATGCGTGGATGCCCAGAAGGGCAAATAGAAAATTTTTATTACTGACAGGTCCTAGGGGCCACACATGTGCAAGTTAGAGAAAAGGAAGAAAAACCTAGAGACCCCAATAGGTTAAAAGTATTCCCCTGGTAATTCTGTCTGGTGGCCTTTAAGCAAGCAGATAGGGACAAGTTCTGAGAAACCTGACTGTGGTCAAGAAGAGGTTACCTGTAGAGCCTGTGGGGCTCCTGGGGTTCGTCAGGCTGCATGTAGCTGGCTGTAGAAACATACACATGGGAAAGCAGTATGTGGCAGACCTCGGGAGGGTATCCATGGAGAAGCGGCTCTGGAGTGGGACTGAGTTAGAGACCGTGTCCTGGGTGAGACAGCCCTGTTCAGAGCATGAAATTGTAAGAACTTTCCCATATAATTCAGAAGCTGGCTTGACCCTGCTGAGCTTCCAAGAGCAGATAACACTGGGCATATTCGGGTACTATGACTGTAGATGAGACTGTGAAAAATTCTCCATAGAGGAACAGAAGGGACAATCGCAAGCGGGACCAAGCTCAGGAGGGGGACAGTTGTCTCAGCTTGTCACCCTTGCTCTGCCTCTTAGCTCCATCAAGAAAAGAACCACTCCCTGGGACATCTATAGAGAGAGATGTTCCACCTGCAGAGGATACAGTCAAGGCGAGCTCCCAAGAACAAAAGCATGGGGACTCATTTTCCTCTAGCTTATATTTGTTTTCACAAAGATATTGAGGGAAGAGAAAATATTTCTAGAAGGAACCAGCCTCCTCCCCTCCCCCCAAACACATTGTTTTAATGAATTGGATCAGCCCTTAGTCACGGTGGCTTCAGTTCTTTGGTCCTACCTTAGAACAGGGATGTTTCCAATCAAACCCTTTCATTAGAGGCTAAATAGGGCAGGCTGCCTTGTGTGGATGCTAAATGACAGAGTTCAGAGAGGGCAAAGTCCAAACTAGATTCCTGTCAGAACTCCATCCAGAAGAAAAGAATGTTCTTGCCCAGAAAACTTCATCAGCACCAATTGCCAGCGTGAGTCAGCCCGGCTTCCGCTCCATCAATGAAATGTACAACTTAGGGAGAGCTAATTAATAGTATCAAGTACCACTTCAATTACCTTTCAAGCATTCTCAATTACCTGAGAAGGAGCAATTGACAATCATTTGGTGTATGAGATATGAATCAACTTTATCTAATTCATTAAGGCAGGTCCACCCCCCCCAACTCCCCTAAGCCCTGGCCAATGCTTGGACAGCCTAGCTCAAGTGACTGAAAGAACCAACTTGTCTTAGAAATCCCCCTCCCAGAGTAAGGGCATGCCTCAGTCAGAAAAGTATTTGCACTGCAAGCTTAAGGGGCCGAGTTAGATCCCCTGGACATACATTTAAAAAGCCAGTGGTGCCGGAGGCAGAGACAGGAGGCTTGTTTAGAGCTCACTGGCAAGATAGTACTGACCTATCAGCAAGCTTCAGGTTTAGTGAGACCCTGTCTCAAAAAATAAGGTAAAGAGTGATTGAGGAAAACATCCAATGCCAACCTCTGGCCTTGATCTCTGACTTAATATGCACACGTGTACACACACGTTCAGGGTGGCATTGCCATAGACTGACTTTCTGTATTTTAAATGACTTTACAAAAGAAATGCCTAGATTGTGGCCTCATCCTCCTTGGTTACCTCTTGGGCAGCTCCTCACCCCCTACTCCACCCCCACCACTTACCCTACCCCCATGGCTCTGGGGGGACTTTGCTCACTCTTCTCTGACACAAGAGACCTCATCTCTGAAGCCCTCTGTCTCTCAGAGCCTGCCCAAGGTCCCCTATCACCCACCCACAGCAGTTATCAGATGTCAAGATTAAATCCTGACATTTCGTTGGAGGACTTTGAGTTGTCAGAAGTTGCTAATGTCAAAGAAATCTCAAAAATGTCAACAATTTCTAGTGCAAATCGGTTTCTTCCGAAGGAAAAAAGAAAAGAAAAGCCATGGTTTTGTCTTGTTCCCTGAGTGGGACATTCGGGCTGAAGGGAGAGATGATAAAGGCCATATAGTGAAGGTCCTCCTGAATCAGATGCTATTCTTTGCTTAATATGTCCCCCGTTCCAGTAAACTAGTTCCAGGATAGCCATATAAACTTGGAGCCACCCAATACCCTGGGGGCAGCAAGGCTGGCTTCTCTACAGGCAGGATGCCACCTTGTACTCCCTCCCACTCCCCCCTCCATGCCTGACATCCTTCCTCCCACACTAAGTCAGGGAAAGTATTAGTGATGGATGGAGGATGCCTTCAATGGCTCATTTACAGAGCATCACCGAGTCTCTGGCTCCACCAAGCTCCACCCCAGATGCAGTGTTCTCTTGGCCCTGACGTGGCTTTCTGCTGACTCACGTCTTCCACACTGTACCCTTTGCTTCTCTCCCTTACTTTCCTGCTAAACTAACACCGCTCCTCCCTTTCTGCCTGTCTCAAAGTTTCTATTGCTGTGGTGAAACGCCATGACCAAAAGCAACAGTGAGGAGAGGGGTCGTTCAGTTCACTTTATACTTTCATTTAACAGTTCAACATGGAAAGCCAAGCAGGGTCCTGGAGGCAGGAGCTGATGCAGAGGCCGTGGAGGGCGCTGCTTACTGGCTGGCCCCTCGAGACTTGCTCAACCTACTCTGTTACAGAACCTAGGAACCACCAGCCAAGGACAGCACCACCCAGGATGAGCCTGGCTCTTAATCACTAATTAAGAAAATGCCCTACAGGCTTGCCTACAGCCTGATTTTATGGAGGCATTTTCTTAGTTGGGGTTCCCTCCTTTCAAATGGCTCTGGCTAGTGTCAAATTGGTGTAAAACTAGCTAGAACCCTGCCCTACCTCAGAGGCAGCCCCCTCAGTCCTTCCCTAGCCTATAGACACAGGCAGGGTGAAGCCTACTGCTTACCCCCAGCCTGGGGTCCCCCCTTCGCCTCCCTCCCAGGCAGACTTGCTCAAAAGTCTGCTGTTTTCTCTTCAACCCCACCCTCAGTAACCTTCTTTTCCACATCAGCCTTCTGTCTCCAACACTGATCTGGCGGAGGAGAGTAGCCTGGCTCCCTTCTGGTCCATCCATGAGGAAGGAGGGGGTGGTTCCAAAGGTCTCTTCTTGCCTTTTGACTGTTCATGTCCAACTTGACTACAAAGAAAAAGTCCATTCGTCCCTTGCCCTATCTCTCCCACCTTCCTCTGTCCCTCTCCTTCCATTTAAATATTATATGTTTCATGAACACAAAGTATGACACGGAATCTCAAAAAACACACTCACCCTCTTAGGACACTGGTTCACAACCTCCGTAATGCTGTGACCCTTGAACACAGTTCCTCATGTTGTGGGGTGACCCCACAACCGTAAAATCATTTTTTGTTGCTACTCCACAACTGTAATTTTGCTACTATAATGAATCATATTGTAAATATCTGTGTTTTCCTGATGGTTTCAGGAAAGCCCTGTGGAAGGGGTTGCGACCCATGGGTTGAGAACCACTGCTCTAGCAACAGATGTGAACATTTTGCCATTTTTGTTAACTATCTTGCTCTTTTGATTTAATGAACAAATCCTTGCAGATATAACCAAAACCCATTCCCCTCCCTGCTCCGTTCCCTCCCTCTTTCCTTTCTCGGAAATAATCACTTCCCTAAAGTTGGCATAGATGATTTTCATGCACGCCTCACGGACTGTGCGCCTTACATTTGCATGAACTATATTTGAACATGAACTATATTGGCAACTAAGACTCTCTCTAAAAAAATTTTTTAGATTGTCTGTTTCTGCAAAATCGGCTCTTATACTTTAAGTTTTCTCCAGACTATTATACCTAATGTAATGTAAATAGTATGTAAATAGCTCTCATATGCAACTGTTTTAGAAACCACAGTTGGTCAGATCCATAGATAGAGAGAAACCCTGAACCCTGGACTGGAGAGATGGTTCTGTGGGTCACAGTGCCGTGCACGCATGAGGACCTGAGTCTGGGACCCTAGCGCTCATGTAAAAAGCTGGGTGTAGCTCACACACCTATAACCTGAGAGCAGTTGGGGATGGCTAGATGTGACAGGATGACAGCTGGGTCGTGATGGTGAGCCAGGCTAGCCCCAAAGTCACCTTCTCGAGGTTTAATGTGGTGACTTGAGTAGGAATTGTCTCTCGTGCTCCCATGGATTTGAACACTTGGTGCCCACTTGGAGGCACCATTTGGAGAAGTAATGGAACCTTTAGGAAGTGGAGCCTTGCTGGAGGAAATAGGCACTGAGAATTTATAGCCTCACCTCATTTAGAGGCTGCTTCCTGTGTGGATGGGGGTATGATCTCTCAGCCTCCGCCTCTGACCTCCCATGGCCATGCCTCCCATACCAATTAAGGACTCCCTCTGAAACAGTAAGCCAAAATAAACTATTTTCTTAAGTTGCCTTTGGTCATGATGTTTTATCATAACAGAAAAAGGAACTACTATACAGACCCCCATCTAAAGGAAATAAGTTGGATAGTGATAGAGGACACACAGTTCTCCTATAGCTTCTGTGTATGCATGTCTGTTCACAGTGTATACACACACACACACACACACACACACACACATACACACACACACGACAAAACCCTGGCCATGGAGAATTGATATACAAAGGTGGTCCAAAGTCTATGTACTGACATGGGGAGATAGATTGATAGTCTGTTGTTTATAATAAACACTCTATTTTAGCTCTCTTGTGCATCTTTTTAGTCCACTACTGGTAGACAACTGTGCATACTCTGTTGTCAATATCTGGAGTGTTGCAGCAAACGTTATGATACTTAGCATCTCTTCCCTTGCTTGTATGCATTTCTGTATGAGTACCGAGAGGGAACTGCTATCTATCTGTGTGTGTCTGGCAGAGGCGACATTGGGAATCCCTCTTTGAGCATGGTTTTACTTCCAGCAGCACTCCGTCTATCCCATGACACATTGGCTACTCAACCATCCACTTTAGTCAGCCCGACACACGTGCGGTGGCAGGCGTCTGGTTGTGTCAAGTGGCTTGTCCTGGATTTCTTCCTTATGAGTTGTCTGCTCACAGCCTTTGCTCATTTTCCTGGTGAGTTGTTTTCTTCATATTGAATTAAGGGAATTCTTAATGTATTACAAAGCACAGCTTTCTTTGCCAGTCATGTTGGTTGCCCATGGTTTGACAATGTCACACATGTCTGTAACTTTCTGACTATTCTCACCTCCACCCTCTCTTATGTCTTCCCCATGCCTCTCAACCCCATCCCCATCATCCTTACCTGACCCTTTCAGGATCTATAACTTTTGATTGTTTTGTGACACACATTTAGCCTTTCATCTCTTAATAAGATATGCTCGGTACTCTTACCACTTGGTTATATATTTTTTTGAGATTTATATTTATTATTATTTATGCATGTTTGTGTGTCTGCATGTCTGTATGTGTGAATGAAAGGCCAGAAGAGACTGTCAGATCCCAAGAAGCTGGAGTTATGGGCACTTCATGAGTTATTTAATACAGTTGCTGAGAACTCAGTCCGGGTCCTTTTATAGCCAGGTGTGTGCTCCTAACCACTGAGCCACCTTTCCAGCCCTGCCTTTTAGTTATTATGAAGGAAGACACTAACACTGATGAACACAGTGTCATTCCTGAGAATAAATGAGAAAATGCAAAGCACTTGGCCGAGTGCCTGACACATTTGCTTACTCTTCTTTCCACAAACTGTGTGCCTGCTCGCGGTCTCTGTTGGTTCCTCTTGTTCTGGCCTCTTTGTTCCTCTCTATTTGCCCTACTTGCCTATTCCTAAAGTGGATTTGGTAATTCCTGGCCTTTTGTTCTTTAATGTACAGCTTGCTGAGATCCATGAATTGACGAGATGCTGCCTAGAACACCTGGCGTTGAGTATCACAACCTTCTAGTGCGATGCTTCCAAGAACACCTTAGACCTTAGAATTTAAGAAAATATAGCTTTGCTTCTGTATTTTATCATTTTCTTGTAGCTTTGATCAACTTATACATCTTTGCTATACTCTATTACCAATTTATTCCCATTATATTTCATATTTCATATCTACTTTTGGTTTTATTACTCTTCTCCTGAAGGGCATTGTTTAGTCATCCCTCCCTTGTGTGTGTGTGTGTGTGTGTGTGTGTGTATGTCTTTACGTGCATGTGCCTACATGTACCCACAGAGGCCAGAAGCTGATACTTGATGTCTTCTCCCATCATTCTCCATGTTGTGTTTTGAACCAGGGTTCCTCCCTGAACCTAGAGATCACTGGTTGGCTAAACTACCCAACTAATGAGCCCTGGGGTCCTCCTGCCTCTCAAAACTGAGACCACAGGCTTCTAGCTGACTTCTTATATGGGTTCTGGAGATCCTGGACTGAGGTCCTCACTCTTTGCGCACTGATTACCTCCCTATCCCTTAGTAGTTTCTTAAGAAATTATCTGAGACTGGAAAACTTCCTCCTGAATGTTAATTTAACCAATTAAACACAACTAAATGATCAATATTCTCTTCGCCACATCCCACTTTGTAATGTCTCCCAGGTGTGACTGTTAAGGATTCTGCTGTCAATCCTAATTATTGATCCCCTTTTAGTAATCTTTCTGTTCTTTCTAGCTGGCTTTTGCGGCTTTCTTTGTGTTTACAAATGTGTCCCGTGCACCTAAAGACTGCAACACATGTGAACACGTGTTCAGCTCAAGTGGGATGTTAAGTCATTGACCAGATGGTGGTTTTAGTGGCGCACAAGACCCTATGTTACTCTATGAAAAGACCCTGTGATTAAGAAACCCAGAGAACATGAGACTTTCTTATGGACAGAGAACAGCTATAAGGTGAAGCCACGGGGGCCATAATGTCTTTCCATCTCATCATGAGAGAATTAGGTCAGACGAATACAATCGAATATACACGTAAAGAGAGCAAAAATACTTAAGGCTTCATCCATACCCATTATAATCCGCTTTGTCTAGGCTGCTTTCTCAAGCTTATGTCTAGCCTCAGGCTACTGCTGTGCTTGCAAAGAGGTAGCGCCTTGCTCCTGAAATGTGCTGGGGTTGGTTGGTTGCTCAAAGTTACTCACTCCTTGGTAAGTAAATCGCTCCTACCAGCTGGCTTCTTCAACTGGAAAGTGAAAGCACCTTACTGTCGTGTGCTAGATGACGGCTGCCAAGTTTGAAAGCTACGGCTTTCTGAGTGGCCGCGATCCTTACTGTTGCTGAAGCTGAGGGTGTGCCTGTGCAGGAAGAGCGGGATCCATCTCACAGCCATGGCTGGCGCCAGGGTTAGCCATTCCCACGCTCAGTTCCACTAGGTGTCTTCATTATCTGTCTCTGAGGCCAGACCATTCCCACATGAAAAGGCTAGCAACTGTTTCTCACGCCTTCTCACCTTCTCTTCTTTTTCAGCTAAAGGCTGTGTGCTTTTTAAAAAGGGCTCATTGGTAGTTTAGAATATACGCCTAATGTCTGTGGGGCAGTTGTGAGGAAGAAAGAAGAAAGGCTTCCTTTAGAAACACATCTCACACTTTTAAAATAACCTAAAATTGGTCATTTTACCCATGTTCAAACTCAAAGGTTAACAGAAGGGTACATTTAGTCCAAAAGTCTTTTTAAAGGAAGAAATAAGCTAAAAGAATGAAAGGTATTTTTCTCAGGTTCTTTTTGTATATAACTGTACAAGTTTACAAATGTACAGTTTAGTTAAAAGTTATTACAAGCTGGGTAGTTGTGGCGCACGCCTTTAATCCCAGCACTTGGGAGGCAGAGGCAGGCAGAGTTCTGAGTTCAAGGCTAGCCTGGTCTACAGAGTGAGTTCCGGGACAGCGAGGGCTACAGAGAAAAACCCTGTCTCGAAAAACAAAAAGTTCTTACAAGGCTAACTCATGCTCTAGAGATAGCTCAGGTGCTGCTGCAGGGGACCTGGGTTTGGGGCCCATCACCCACACCAAGCAGCTCACAACTGCCTGTAACTAGAGTTCCAAGGGATCTGATGCTCTGCTCTTCCTAGCATCTGCACATATATGGTGCACACAAAATAATGGAGGCACATGCCTATAAAAGTCTAATAGAAAAGATAATGTATGTCTGTGTCTATAGAGAAGATTTTTGGTTGTGAGCCTAACCCTTAGCAACTAAGTCATCTCTCCAGGCTGGATATAGAAAGTAAATTATGATTATAGTGACATTTTATTTCATGTAAGTAATTTCTTTTAAGGCAGAGATACTTCTTATTGTTAGGGAAGTAATAGGAAATTTTAAATTGTCTGAGGCCCACTCCATCTCAGTTGGTCCCAACGGCATTGATGGAGATCCATGCACTCATATCCTAAGAGGGCGAATCAGGTATATAAGCTGACTTGATGTCATTCTGATTACGGATGGTTTAGGTAGAAGATGATGAAAACTTGGAAACTTCCATTTATGGTTGAATGGATGGCAGCGCCTAAGGCCAACCTTCATTTCTATTTAAGAGTATTTCATACTCAAGCTTCCACACAGAGACATCCTCATCGTGTCTGAGGCTAGGTGCAATGGACGAAAAGCCACAAGAAGATAAGCCTGTGCTGAATATAAGGACGGCCCATGATTAACTATTACTATAATTCAACATCTAGCTGGAGCATCTCAAAGAGAAAGCAGATTTATTTTGGTTCAGTGGATATCGTCCATCCTGTTGAGGGAAGTCACGGCATCTGGCCTGGCTCCATTTATCATGGTAAGAGCATGAGGTGGGAGACCCTCCCATACTGGAGAACAAGAAAGCAGAAAGCTTGGGCAGGCACTAGAGGTGGATATAACCTCTAAGGCCTGACTCCAGTGACTCACTTCTGCTAGCTGAGCCACAGAATCCAAAGGTCCCACAACCTCCCCAAACAGTACCACTGGCTAGGGAAAGAGTATTCAAACACATAGACTCAAGCTTTAACAGGTCCCCAAGTAGATGATTTTCTTCAAAAATCATTAAATCAAAATCATTTGACATATAAACATTGCTTTCCAACTCCATTTTCACTGACTGAGCAGTAATTTCAGGTGACACAGGAAATACAATCTTATCCACTCAGCTAAGTAACGCATAATCCACCTTTACACAGCAGCATTCTCAAGTGACCCCTATCCACCCTGCACCACACTGACACGTGCAAGAGGCCTTCTTTGCTCTTTTGAGGTCAGCTTGGAGCAAGTGTCTTCGGGGTCTCTAAACTTTACCTACAGGAATCTTTGACATGAGCAAGCTGTAGTTTCCTGCTGGCAGTGACTTCAGACACAATTCTAAATGTTCCATAGGCCTCCCTGCTATTCTAGAACCTCCCAGGAGTATGATTTCCTAAGGAAAAAGATCTGCTATTCATAACAGATTACTCAAATGACTGGAGTTCATTATTGGAAAAGCTAAGGACTCAGATATTAATTCACTAATTCATACCCCCCCCTTATTACTTTTTGAAAGCAAGAACCACTGTGAATTGAGTGAAGTAGGGAAGATTTGATCAGAAGTGTCAAAGTAGGTTAAGCTCCTCACAACACTCCTCGGGGAAGGGAGCCATGCCCTCTTCAACTACAGTTGCTTAATTTAAACCATCAATAACCGCATGCTTAACTAAGTTGCAGCTCCCTCTGGTGAGGCTAAACCTTTATAGCCCCCATTCACATCACATCTTTCAGCACCTGCTCATTCATTACATCACTACTCTATATCATGCCCTGTCATCTAAAATACCATCTCTTCCTGAGCATGTTCCCAGCCACGGTGAGAAAGCACCTATCCTGGGCATGGGTATTGTTTCTGATAGCAGAACTATCTAATGGCTGTGGTAGAACCTGGAGTGTGTCATTCTTAGTTCTAAAGAGCATTAGAGAGGTCAAGTTTTTTCTTCCTCCCTATTATACCTCAAAGGCTACATATATTATTAATTGTCACAGTAATGTTAGAGTGCATGTTACAATTCTCCAGAATCTGGGGAATAGTTTAAACCAAGGGCTGGCTGGCTTAGACTCTTGAGTATTTTCTATGGGAAATGCCTATGCAACTGTAGACTTAAAACATATAGAGAGGAAGTAAATAACACAGGGCAGGGGATAATGGCACAAAGTTTTAAAGGGAATACGAGGCACCAACACAGGCCATGTTAATTAAACACTGACACTTAGTATCACTCTCTAGCAAGGACAGAGGGTGGGGAGTGAGACAGAGTCATGAAGGATGCTACTGGGCCCTGATTCAATTACTCCCTCACCGCAGCATCTCAGGTGCCTCATTTGGAGCCTACGTCTGCTCTGCCTGACACGCCTTAAGAACTGGAACATTAACTTCAAGGTTTTGCTATCTTGTCCCACAGCTACCTAACTCTCCACTGTAGAGTGAAGCTAGACGTAACCAATGAATGGGCATCATGGAGCGCCTATTAAGCTTTACTTAGAAGAATCTGTTACCTGGAGTCTTCTTTGGCAACCACTGCTCAATAAAGATAATTGAGCTAGCATGGAAGGAGATACTCACAGAAACGCGACGAAGCGTGAAAAGGAAGCTTAAAAAGATGGCTGGAAAGGAAAGATGGCCAAGGGAGATACTGGTATCAAAAGGTATTCTCCACAAAAACTACAAAATCCAAAGTCAAGATTCACAATCTATTTTTGATAAAAATTGTTTATCATGGGATTTGAGCCACATTTAGAAAATCAGAAGCAGCCTAGTCTATCTCAGGAGATGTCACCTGATCTTTCTTTGGGTTTATGAGAATTACCGCTGAGGAATTAAGTCCTCTCTGAAAAGGCTCATTATTATCTTAGTGAATAAGACTGACCTAAGGGACCGGGATGTTCTATTTTTTCACCACCTGATTGTTTTCTCACTAGAGGTCAATTATTTAAAACTCTCCCTTCCAGCAGCTAATACTTAATACACAAGAGGGAGAGAACTACTTCATTCTTGGCTTGTGCTTCTTCTGGATGTCACAAATCCTTGTGTTGCACCATCAAGGAGTACTTTGTTCTACTAGATATCAGTCTCCATAGCAAAACGCCTTGCCAGAAGAACTGTAAGACACAGTAGTGACATGGTCTGAATAGGAAAAAATCCTATGGCCTTTCACTGACAATCCTATTATATGTTTTGTTGTTGTTGTTATTGTTGTTTTGGTTTTTGTCTAAATTTTGAGAAGTTTAATAATCCAATGTTATTAATTAAATAATTAAAATATTAATAGCCTGAAGTTAATAACTTTGAGGGTGTGTGGTTAATATTGTTAACCACATGGGTTCTGTAATCACCTAGGAGACAAACATCTGGATATGTCATGAAGAAGTTTCTAAACTGGAATGAGGTGAGATGACTCACCTTATCTTTGAGTAACACCATTCAATGAGCTGGGGGCCTCCAACTTAATAAAAAGGAGCAAGCAAGGTGATTATCAGCGCTCACCTCTGCTTCCTGACTACACATGCAATGTAATCAGCTGCTTGACACTCCTGCCTCTACCTTCCCTGCCATGACAGACTGTACCCTCTAACTGTGAGCCAGAATAAGCCTTTATTCCTTATTGGCTTCTATCAAGTATTTGGTCACAGCAATGAGAAAGGTTGACTGACACAGAACAGAGACCTCTACAACCTGGGGCTCCTGGGCCAGATGTACTTCAGAATACAGACGTTCAGATTGGAGAGGCAACAGGTTCCTATCCCACAGGGCCATACCCCATAATCATCAAGAGTTCAGTTCTAGCCAAACGTCTTTACACGAAGAAAGACCACAAAGAACAGTTCAGTTCTTGCTGCCAGGTGACTTTGTTTTAAACCCGTGAACAGTGTTTTGGCATTCAGAGCTTTTTGTATTGAGTAAGGAACTATACAGGTACAGTATATTAAAACAAAACACAGTGCAAATTCTTTCTGAAGGTTCTTTCAGTCCAAAATGACCCATGATGAGAATTATTTAAATGGCTCTGGCTTTTCCATGAAGGAGGTTTTGAAAATGAAGTCAGGAAGAAATTTAAATTCAGAGACATGGTCACCATTAGGGGCAAGCTATGTCCCTCTGCTCTGGTAGGTTCCACTCTCTTCCCAGAGTAAACACACATGACCTGGTAGCATGTGGAATCATGGCCACAACATTCACCCAAAAGGCCTCCTTCCTCAAGGACACAGGACTATGGAATGAGCTACCTTCTGTTTTTTAAGATTCTTTGTGGGGACAGTAAGTTGGCTCAGCAGGAAAGCCTGACAAGATGGATTCAATCCTTGAGATCAGTATGGCAGAAGGAGAGAAACATGGAGCAACTCCTACAATCACCTTCTGACACATGAGCCTTGACACGCCCCAGCCAAACAACTAAATGCCATAATTCTTTTTAAAAAGAATCTTTCTCTCCAAGATGAAGATGGTTCTTGTAGCTTAGCAGTAACTGCAATGCCTGATTAGTACTGATATCTAAAGTCTGTTTTAAGTCAGATCATTGCTTTTTAGTTCTGGCTGTGCCTTAGAAACAAACTTGGAGCTTTGTTAAGAAACAAAACAATAAAACGAAACACCAGATGTCCAGAGATCCCCCCAGATCAGTGAACTTAAAGTCCCAAAGTACCACAAAGATATTAGTATTCTCTCATAAATAATTTAAACTAGAACACCACTATCCCAGAAATTTCAGGTAAGAAGTCTATCCCAGATTAGATTTTCTTAGAATGCCCAAGGGTATTCTTCTTATGTTTTGTTCACTTTGGGTTGATGTATCTGCCTTGCTACAGGCCCCATGTGAGCCTCCTCTTCCCACCTGATAACTCAGTGCCTGAAGGGCTTTCAGAATGGTACTATGAGTACCAAAAAAAAGTGGGAGGCAGGAATGGAAAGACTAAAGGGGTTGCAAGAGATTGGGAGAAGCATTCCAGATCTTCAAAACCACTGAAGAGACTACATGCCCGACTGCCACGGTGAATTCTGCCCCCCAGGATGCCCGCCTTAGCATCTATGTCACTCTCCTCAGTGACTGAGAACTCACGACAGGCAGGAGCTCAGTGCAATGCTGTTGTGCTGCAGCTAGCCACACCGCTCCAGTGAGGGAGCGGGGCTCGGAGCCTTGGAATAGGCTCTCCTTCACCAGCACGGTGTAAAACTCTTTGTGATGTTTCACCTGGCTTCTGACTATCATGAGAGCAGATGGAGAAAGGGGAATGTTGAAATAAAGAAGATAATGTGACTTCAGTATTTAGTACAAACCCAGAGATCTCACACATAAACAATGCAACGTTTTATTTCTCTCAGAAAGTTATAAGCAAGTCACTGCCCCTGAATGCATTTGTAAAAAAGACCACACACCTAATTACATACAACCAGTGGGCTACTCCTATATCAGAACATTGTATCAATTAAAAATGTCACAGGTGTCAACTGAGACAATGAGTTTATAGAGTTTATAGTTGATCGTTCTTAGCCTAATGTTCTGTACACTTGTTTCTGGAATAAACCATCAGTGCAATATAATGTCTTAAATATTTACGATACCATTGACAGCTGTGATTAACATGAAAAATGTAGTCAGATATTCAAATTCCTGATTAAGTCAGTTTTAAAGACATAGACTGTAGTCGACTTGCTAGAAGGCTTATCACTGCCTTCTAGCTCTAGAAAGTTCAAGTAGGTTTAAAGCTATCAGTTTTATATGTAATGATTTTCTTAACAGGAATAAAGGTATCAAGCTAGGCACAGTGGCACATGCCTTTGATCCCAGCACTTGGAAGGCAGAGGTAGGCAGATCTCTGTAAGTTCAAGGCCAGCTTGTTCTACATTGTGAGACCCTATCAAAAGAAAGGAAGGTAGGAAGGAAGGAAGGAAGGAAGGAAGGAAGGAAGGAAGGAAGGAAGGAAAGAAGGGAGGAAGGAAGGGAGGAAGGGAAGGAGGGAGGATGGAGGGAGGGAGGGAGGGAGGGAAGGAGGAAGGGAGGGAGTGAGGGACGGAAGGAGGGAGAAGGAAAGAAACAGGAGTTGGGGTGTGATGAGGAAAGGAAGGAATTAAATTAAAAATCTAACAACTACTAAAACTCAGACACTGATTTCTACACTCTGCCTTAGAGAAACACAAAGCAGCAGTGGGGAGCTAAGAAGTCTTCCCGTAAAAGCGTGACTGTCATTGAGTGTGGAAGGAGGACCCGCATCAACAACGGCAGAGCAAGACAAGAGCATCACACCTTCTTTGTCTCATTGCTGACTGTGCGCTTTAACTAAATGCCATGTTCAACACGCTGAACAAGGCTAAAGGTCCACCTAAGGAAATAAAATCCCTCAGAATAACAGGCAGCCCGTGCCCCTCTACCTAACCTGCCAACAGGCAGCCCCGACCTCACAAGTCTCAGCGAGGTGAGGGAGAACAGCTTGCTGAGCTGTTTGATGCACACAGGGAACACTTGTTTCCCAACTCTGTACAGACCTTTAAAAGAACTTACATAATAAAGCAAGTAGAGATTTTTCATTCTTCCTAACAGGTATTTAAAAGACATTTACAGGAATGCATTAGAATTAAATGTTAATTTATGGTGCCCGTTGCAGTCTTTTATATTCTAAAATAAATCTCTGGAAATATTAAAAATATTGTAATATATATATATTACAATATTTTATATATAAATATATATTTTATATATAAATATAAATACAATATTATATATATATATATATATATTCCTGAATGCTGAAGAGCTTATAGTACAATTCTCAGTTTTCATTCCTCAGAAATCTGTAATTGTGCTCATGAGTTCATCCTGAAAGTACGCACTCTGACATCCAGTGTGCCTCACTACAGACAGCGCTGCATGGCTACCTGCTAAAGCTTCCAGCCCGCCCAGGTTCTGAGATTAGATAGAAAGCAGGAAAAAAAAGCACCCATGTAAAACTCATCCTATTAGAAGAAGAACAATGTTTTCATAAAAAGAACACAGACGATGTGCCGTCTCTCCTTTAGGTGTATTTCTTCAGTCAATTGACTGGTTTACCAAAAGTGTTCTCTTAGTTCAATTAATGCACAAATTACCTTTAAACAAATGTCAGAGTGTCCACTACTTGTCTGGCTAAAGCCTTTCAAAGGACACTACTCATTTTAAAATCTTCTTTCTTTAGTAAAGACTAATTAAAAACAAGCCCACCACTCTTTGCTTCACAATTTTAATATTAATGAACAAGTCTCTCCAAGCTGAAGTGGTATTTCTTTGAGGTTTGACCTACACGTGTAGCAGTAGACTCCTAATATATGCAGAATTGCAAAAACAAAAAGCAAATTAAAAACAAAAAACAAACAAAAACCCCAGAACGGAGTTGCTGGAAATGCTCTCTTTAGCCGGACCTCTGCAGTGGCTGCTTCCCTCTCAGAAGCCTTGTAAAGTCCGTGGTCAGGATGGAACCTGGGGTCTGAGAAGCTTCACTGAAGACTGCCTCATCAGCTTCTGCTGCTGCCTTGCTGACTGTGCACTCTCAATGGCATCAAAGGCTCTCTGGAAGGCAATGCAGGGTTATCAACTGCAAAGATGACCTCTGGCTTACCCGAGGGTAGGGGAAGGCAGAGATGCCAGAGTCTCCATGCAGGTGTGGACAAGGACCAGGCTACCACCCACACATGAGGTATGAACAAACCATGACCCTTCCAGGCCGTACCACCCTCCCGTGCAATGTGAATCATGACCCTTCCACTTTGGTGAGTTTCCAGACTGCCATTCACAGGAGCATTAACTCAAAGTTACCAGCAGTAGAGAGTGTGTGAGAGATAATGGTGACCAGCTGTTACCCCAGCTTATAAAGGTTTTCCGGTTAAAAAACCAGGAGGGGGTTGTTAAAATGAACTTTTTACCTTGGCTGTGACGGGATCCTTCAGGTAAATTTTCCGAAGATAGCCTAGATTGGCACTGTCTTTTTTATGGAACAGACCCTGCTCCTATTTTTAAAAGAAATAATGACAGAAAAGAAATTATTCTTTCGAAGAAAAAATTACCATAATCTTTAATCGGATGCTTAAATGTCAACTTATTTTATAAGCACTACACCACTGGAATGCATATATCCAAGTATGCTAAGAAATAAATCACCTTGCTACAAGGAGAGTGGCTGCACACTAGGGTCAGAATTTATAGACCTATTTGTGTAAAATAAAGGCTTCTGCAGGCAACAATAAATAGCCTATAGGATCACACTGTGACAGCACATGACAGCTGACAGATCAGTGGCGGACCAAAAGGCCCTCCCCTTCATCTGCTGATAGATAAAATTCTTACACAATGTAAAATTACACTGAGTCAATTCTCACCACTGATGTGAAGCCAAGATGCTGCAGCAGTTTGAATAAGATTGGCTCCCATAGGCTTATATGTTTGAACATTTGGTACCTCATTGGTGGAACTATTTGGGAAGGATTGGGGGTGTGGCCTTGTTGGAGGAGTGTGTAACTGGGGACAGGCTTTGAGGATTCAAGACTCGCACCACACCCAGTCTCTCTTTCTCTCTGCCTTCCACCTGCAGATCACAATGTAAGTGCTCAGCTGTTCTAGTCACCATGCCTTTTCTCCAGAATCATGGCTCCCATCCTCTGAAACTGAAAGCCCCAATTAAACTGTTAAACTGTCTCTTTTACACATTGCCTTCTCATAGTGTTTTCTTATTGCAGCAAGGAATAAGTAACTGAGAGACAGGTGGTAACCAGGGAACTGTAAAATATGCATGGATGGTCTGCCCCACTCCAGGGCACTGCTTCCTGCCAGGGCGCTCTATGCTGCGACACTTTAGGTGAGGATCTGCACCAGAACACACGTAGGCAGGCTGACTCGAGAGCCTCTTGTCTACAAATGACTATAATGAGAGAAGTAAAGGACAAGCACTTTAAATCTATTCAAAATCTGTGGGAAATGTTGTTTGGAGAGTTTTAGTAAAGAGGATAATATCATTGTTATTTAAGTAAAACAAAGATATTATACACAATGCAGTATTTAGAATGCCAATTATGTATGTTTTAAGAGAGATAAAAATACATCTAGAGCAGAATATGTGTGTGTGTGTGTGTGTGTGTGACTAGTAGGGAAGCCTGAGAACCCAGAAAAGACGAGATGTCACTTCTGCTAACCCCATACTATGTACTGGAAAGTCCATCCTTAGAAAAGGATAGGAGGAAAGATAAAGACACACACATGTAAGTTGTATTCACATTCTGTGAGCACCAGATTATAAACAGAGCTATAATCTATTTTTAACTGTTTGTGTGTGCGATGTGTTGGCAGGTAGGTGTGAGCGTGACAGTGTGTGTGCGGAGGTCAAGACAACTCTGCAGGCACATTCCCTTCCACAGGGTTCTGGATATCAGACTCAGGGGCCATGCTTGCACAGCAAGTGTTTTCCTGTTCAGAGTCCCACTGTCCTTAGACCGAACATTTACTTTCCCTGAAGCATTTAGTCTACCGATAGCTTAGCAAACAGAATATTTGTAGAAATGTCTAAGGTTATAGCAAAACGGGTGCACATAAGAAGAAACAAAAGCGCCTACTCACTAATGTTTAATTTTACCAAAAGGCAGAAGCAATTCTGGCAAATCAATTGATATTTCACTCTATGTCAGAAAATAAGAGTTATACAAGATTAGTTCTTTGTTTACAGCTTAGCATGCCACTGCACAGTGACGGCCCTGCTCCTCCACATGGTCTGCCTCTGTAACCCATGAAGCAGCCAGAAAACACTGCCTGTGTCTCTCTGGCTCTGAAGGTCTGATTTATATTTCCTCACCTTAACTGAAATCTTCAGCAGATTTTCACTGACTCCAGGAGGACACACGAAATCTTCAAACAGACACTGCCAGTCCACAGACATATGGCCTAGGATTTCAACTTCCTTTATAAACAGTACTCGCCTATGTTGGAAAAGAAAACAAGCACAGCCACAGATCAGTTCCATCTTTACTCTGTGTGTGCTTAGTAAATAACAAAAGCTGACCCCCACAGGGTGCCGAGGGTCAGAAGCTGAGTGTTGAACAAAGGCAGATGGGAAATGTTTATCAGCTTCCTCATCCCAGGGCTCAGGGAGAAGCAGGTAGAAAGAATGTAGCAGCTGGAGAGGGGAGAATTCTGGGAAATGCTGTCTTCTGGACATGCCTTGGCTACTGCACTTAGGAACTCAAAGCCACTATGGCTCCCATTACAAGATGTACACAAGATCAAGCTAGCCCAATTCCAAACGGTCTCCAGGCCCCACTACTGAGGAGCTCCTGGCACTGGATAGTTCCTTGGGGAGGGAGAATGGTTCTGTTTGAGTGTGGCCACCGGTAGGTTTCCTGTGTTCCAGTGGATAGCAGATAGTCATGCGCATATTATCAGCAAATCAGACTTAGAGGGGTATTTAAAAAAAAGGAAGAGGAAGATAGGGACATGAAGTTAAGGAAGAGGCACATTGGGAGAAGAGACAGGGCAGCTGGAAGGGAGAAATGGGGGCATATACGATCATATTTCATTGTATAAAAATAAACATTTTAAAAGGCACAGTCAATAGAACAAATAGGCAACTTACAGATTGGGGAAAAAAATCTTCACTAACCCCACATCCAATAGAGGCTAATATCCAAAATATATAAAGAACTCAAGAAGCTAACCTCCAAAAACCAAACAACCCAATCAACAAATGAAGTATAGAGCTAAACAGAGGATTCACAACAGAGGAAATCTCGAATGGCCAAGAAGCACCTAAAGAAATGTTCAAAGTCCTTAGTCATCAGAGAAATGCAAACCAAAACGATCCTGAGATTCCACCTCACACCAGTCAGAATGGCTAAGATCAAAAACTCAGGTGACAGCACATGTTGGTGAGGATGTGGAGAAAGAGGAACACTCCTCCATTGCTGGTGGGATTGTAAACTGGTACAACCACTCTGGAAATCAACCTGTAAGTTCCTCAGAAAATTGGAAATAGATCTGAAGACCCAGCTATACCACTCTTGGGCATATACCCAAAAGATGCCCTGCCATGCCACAGGGGCACGTGTTCCACTATGTCATAGCAGCCTTATCTGTAATAACCAGAGGCTAGAAACAACCCAGATCTCCCACAAACAAAGAATGGATACAGAAAATGTGGTTCATTTACACAATGGAATACTATTCAGCTATTAACAATGAGGACATCATGAGTTTTGCAGACAAATGGATAGAACTAGAAAATATCATCCTGAGTCAGGTAACTCAGACCCAAAAGGACATGCATGGTATATACTCATTAATAAGTGGATATTAGCCAAAAAAAAAAAAATACAGATACCCAGGATAAAATTCACAGAACTCAAGAAGGTTGGCAAACAGAAGGGCCCAGATGAGGATGCTCCAGTCCCACTTGGGAGGAAGAAAGCAATCATGGGAGAGGGGAGGGGGAGGGGAGAGGAAAAGGAAGACATGATTAAGTATGAGGCGGAGACATGAGAGAAGCCCTGAGAGCCAGCAGAATGAATAGAAATATGCAACCTCAGGGGGTGGGAGGTTGGGGGAACTCTCTAAAAAAGTACTAGAGACCTGGGAGGTGAAAGACTCTCAGGACTCAAAGGGAGGGAGCAAACTTAGATGAAATGCCCAACAGTGGGGAAAGGAACTTGTAGAGTCCACCTCCAGTAGAAAGACAGGGCATCCAGTAGAGGGATGGGGTTGCCATCCCACAGTCAAAAATTCTGACCCAGAATTGTTCCTGTCTAAAAGAACTGCAGGGACAAAACTGGAGAAGAGCCTGAGGGAAAGGCGGTTCAGTGGCCGGCCCAACTTAGGATCTATCTCAAGGGGAGGCTCCAAGGCCTGACACTATTACTGATGGTATGTTGTACTTACAGACAGGAGCCTAGCCTGGCAGTCCTCTGACAGGACCAACAAGCAGTTGACTGAGACAGATGCAGATACTTATATCCAACCATTGGACTGAAGTTGAGGACCCCTGTGGTTGAATTAGGGAAAGACTAGAAGAACCTAAGGAGAAGGGTGACCCAGTAGAAGGACCAGCAGTCTCAACTAACCTGGACCCCTGAGATCTCTCAGACACTGAGCCGCCAACCAGACAGCATACAAGAGCTGGTCTGAGGCCCCTAACAATTATATAGCAGAGGATTGCTGGGTCTGACCTCAGTGGGAGGAGCCATGCTTCTTGCACCCTTGAGAGACTGGAGGCCTCAGAGGGAGGGGGCATCCTCTTGGAGACAGGGGAGAGGAGGAATGGGATGAGGAACTATAGGTGGGGAGATCAGGAGGGGGACAATGCCTAGACTGTAAAAATTAATAATAAAAAAATTTTTAAATTCACTCACAGAAAAGTATGCTCTTCATAAAAAACAAGTCTATATAAATGTTAAATGGAATGCAATATAACTCTCTACCAAAAATGGACTTTAGAAATGCCCCTTCTGTCAATCTTACAGAATTCAGGAATGCTGTTTTTGGTTTTGAACCAGCAAAACAACTGAGAGGGAAATCACATTTGAAACACAAGAGGCACAGGATGTCCCCTCATCCTGGAGGCAAGAAGAAGAGGCCCCTGAAGAGGAGCTGATTGGCTGGGAATCTTCCTAATTACTCTCTCCTGTCAGTCACTCACGCCTTCCAGCCAAGACAGATCATACAGGAAATGTCACAAGCCCAAATGTCAGCAAAGACTCAGTTTGGACCTACTAATAAATACCAGACTTGAACATTTTAACACTAATGTGTATCACAAGAGAAATGTCTCGTTTTACTCAACAGCAATAAAAAAAAAGTATAATCCTTAAAGGACACCAAGACTGATTTCCCAGTCATTGAGTCAGATTAATAATTGATGTAACTATACTTGATTTTAAATCTCTACCAAAGACAGCAAAACTAGAAATGTAGATTTGTGAATTCAAACAACATGTAGGTGCCAGAGGAAAGAATAAGGTGAGGACTCTGATTGAGAGGCACCCCGTACCCAGAAGGGAAGATGAACACACGGATGGCAAATGCTACCACGAACTCAGAGCCCTGGAAACAGGTCAGGCCGCACTGATGACGTGGAGGGTGAGTTCAAGTTGACCATGAAAAGAGGGTGTTCTCTTTATAGAGGTAGAGACTGTTTGGACAATACAGACACTCTGACAGATCAAGTGTGCAAAGCAATTGTGTGGTACTCAGAACTGAATTCAGGGCCTTGCAAAATCAGAACTGAACTCAGGGAAAGCACTCTCTCACTCAGCTATGCCCCATGCATCTTGAGGCAGGTCTCACAACTCACTCAGTCTGTACCCTAGTCAGGTCTTGACCTTGCACACCTCCTGACTTGCTCTCCCAAGCAGCAGGGATCACAGTCTGTGCCATCAACCCCAGCAGAAAGAACGGTTTGTAGAGGAGTGTGGAGGTCAGTGGCTGGAATACCAAATGCATGAAAAAATCACCTTAATGTCTAATTTAGAATGATATTAGTGTCCTCTTTAAATTACAACTTTATCTTATGGGTAATCAGACACAATATGAAGGTTCTTTATTTTAGACATACTTCCGGTGACAAGCAGAGAGTTGGGGCTCAGGGCCTGGAACAGAACATTAAGACCGGCAGTTGCTGCAATGCCTGAAGAGGAAACATTGGCAGCCTCACTATGACAGTGGCTGTACGGAGATAGAAGAATGGGCTAGACCTGGGTGTTCAGGAAGGCAGACCTGAATAGACCTGGTGATCAATAGACAGGGGAATTAAAGCACGCTCCTGATGCTGTTTCTCAAGGCGGTGCTATGAGGATTTTGGAATTGTTTGGGACGGATAGCTATAGGACCCCTGGTTCTTGCAGAGCGAGATCCAGCAGTGCTTTCCTTCTTGTGACACTTTCAATACTCACAGTTCTATCCAGTCTCTGAGGAGCATCCCCATACCCCTGACCCGAAGCCCAGTGTAGTATCAGATATCAAAGCCTTGTGCCAAAGGCAACTTGCTGTTGTGCATCTTTAAGCTCTCTCTTCTCCTGAGCACTACAGTAGCATGTTCTCCTACCATATGAAGTGTCCATTCTCTCTCCTGCTCCAAGCATCACAGTTCAAATCTTATCATCTCCTAGGTGACACACTGGTATGGAGTCTCCGAGACCTCCACTCCTGATTTTTCCAAGGCTTATTTTCATTTTGAAGTGTGTGTGAGTATGGGCGTGTGCACTTAAGAGCAGACACCCGTAGATGTCAGAGGCATCAGTCCAAGGTGGGCACTGAGATCTGAACCTGAGCCCCCCAAGAGCTGCAAGTGCTCCTATCTGCCAAGCCATCTCCATAGCCCGTGTTCACATTCCAAGTAATGGACCAATACGGTGACAGAATAACCCTTTCTTATAGCTAACCTCTTTAGAAAGGCTCATTTCAGCCTAGCTTCTGTACTCCATTCACCTTTTCTTACTTTTCTTCTCATCCAGGTATATTCAGAACCAATAGTGAGGAGCTGGGGTTGCAGCTCGGAGGGAGAGCACTCACTTAGCAACCATTACACCTTGGGTTTGGTTTCCAAAACTCAGACAGATGGATACATTAGGGAGAAAGGGAGGGAGGGAGGGAGGGAGGGAGGGAGGGGGAGAAAGGGAGGGCATAAAGGAAAGAGAGAAAGAACACTGGGCAGAGAGAGCCTACTCTACAGAATCTGCTTTAATCCTACAAAATACAGCACTTTGAAAATTACTGATCTATAGTAGTTATCTGGATATAAGTTTATTTCTAGGATAAATCCCAGGATGTTAAGTTTGATATTTTAGCACAAATCTCTTTTCTTTGGAGAAGGTGTTTGTATTTCCAAGACATTCAGAAGGAACTAGGATAGGCATACAGAACAACTCCATCGTGAAAAGGGACCTGTCAACATCCCATATAAAACCTTACAAGGGAAAGTGACATCACCCTCTTCTTTTGGAAGTGACTCCTTACAGTGACCTCACTGCAAGAGGAAGGCCATGCTCACTGTATCCTCAGCAGCTGCTGCATCCCCAGAATGGGGGGCTTGGAGCACATGCTGTCGCAGAGAGAGCTATCCAGAACCGTGTGTCTCTGACTATATGAAAATGTCATCTTGCCCCTGACGTATACTGTTCCAATTCCTCTGTCGCTGGCCTGAGTATGAGCACAGCTGGGCGCATCTGGAAGGCAGGCGATACCTGTTTGTAATCATAAGGACAGTCCTCTTGTTCCCAGGAACAGTACAGTGGAACTGGTAGGCCTCGCCCTCCAACTTCTTGATATGACTCTGAAAAAGAAGCAAGAGTTACGGCTTGGGAACGATGTGTATTTAAATATAATTTGTATAGCAGCTGATGATAATCAATGTTAGGAAAAGTTATGCTAGAATCAAAATTAGAATACTGCATATTAGCATCTGCAGCAAGAAAACAACCTATTTACAATATAGTTATGGATTGTGTTTCACTGTTACCTTAAGGCACAGATGTATGGAATGCTTACCAAGTGTGCGTCTGATGGAAAATATTTTGTTCTTAGTAACTTAAGAAACTCAAAGTTATCAACTAGAAACAATCACACATCTTCATTAAGCATATATAAATATGGTAACATAAAACCACCACATTAATATCTCAGTGGTCCTTAAAGGGTCCCTCCCTGGCAAGGACTTGGGGTGAAACAGACATAAAATTCAGAAATAAGTGGTTCTGAAATTCTTTTCACAGGATGGTTCATATTTTTCTTCAGGTTCCTTTGAGAGAAATATGTGACTCTTAAGGCTCAAGGGCTGGAGAGATGGCTCAGTGGATAAGAATACTTCTCTTTCAGAGGACCCAGATTCCAATCCTAGCATCCACACTACAGCTCACAATCTCCTGTAACTCCAGTTCCAAGTGATCTGATGCCCACTTCTGGCCTCCAAAGGCTCAGCCATGCACATGGTGCACAAACATACACCTAAGCACACACACACATACAAAGTAATTTTTAAAAAGCTAAGACCCAACCCACGCATTTGGACAGTGTTATATACCACATAATGATAAGCCTGCAAGGGCTTTGCTGTCTCTAAGTATTTGGTCATGTAGATTAAGCACGAGTAGAAAAGAAACATTTTTGCATGAAATTATATTTCTGGCTAAAATAGACAATTACGGACACAAAGAATTTCTAGCATTTCAAAATATTTGCAGAGTTTATTCCTAACGCACAAATAACTCAAGTATAAATTATAGTCAATAAAATATTTATTTTTTTTCAAGTATCTTAAAACTATTGACTTAGTCAATACACATTAGAAACAAATACATTTTATAACAAATACTAATAAATATCATTGATATCACCTATAATGAGTGATTAAAGATCAAATAATACATGGGCATAAAATACAGAAGATAGACACACTAACTGAACAAGACTGCCCCACTGTATGACTGAGAACATACCCCGACAGCATCAGGATCATACAGTAGACACACACACTGCTAGGAAAGCACACTTGGTGTTGTGATTGCAAAGCTTAAGTACATTTTTCATTTGTGGTGCTAGCGATGGAACCCACAGTTTAAACATATGTTGTCATTCCTTGCCAGTTACAAAAAGCCACAAACAAGGACTGCAAAAGCCATGAATGAGGAAGAGAATTCCCACAGAGCTGAAGCGGCATCTTCAGAAGGCATCTCAGAGGGGAGATGGGCACTTGTTTCACAGTTAACCCTGTCAATTCTCAATGATATTTTGCCATCGAACCCTCAGTTTCTTCAGAGAAAATAGGAAAATAGAATAGCATGCTATAATCATGTAGTGCCTTTAGCTGGATCTAGGAAGATACATGACTGCAGGGTTAAGCCAGAGAAGGTGGGGAGCAGTCGCCTGCTTCTCTCCTCACATGCCCATTCTTTATCAAGCTGTGCTTCAACCCCAAGAGCCCTCATGTGCAACTTATCACCAGGATATACTGGAAATCATCTTTTCAGTGCTATTAAAGGCCCACTAGACTCTGAAATTCAGAGCAAGATACAGTCACTGAGGGTAACAGGAGACCAGACTGACCAACGCAAAACTCAACATGAGGAATCTAGTAACATTTTGGTAAAGGAAAGAATCCTTTACCCATTCTTTTTCATCCCTTTCAAATTAATTTTAAGGAAACAGCACAAGGTGTGAAAAGGCAAAATGTAAGTATACAGCGGTATTTATCACAGAGTTAATATCACCAAGTACAGTACAGGAACCAATGTCGGAGGGAAGAAACAGATTACACAATGCAAGATTACCTCGGTGAGTAGGCAGGCAAGGGTTAAAGTGTTTGTTAGTAAAACATTTCCAAACATGGAGAAACGTAATTAGGTAGAAAAGCAAAGAAACCACATTAAATTTTATATGACCATTGAGAATCATCAGCAAAATAAATAAAGCCTGCCTATCTATCTATACAAACATATACATACATGTATCACTCAGCAGCATTATCCTAAGGGAATACTAGAGTGGACTATGCTATACACGCATGGCATGTAAATGAGGATTTTCACAAAGGAATGCTCAGTAGGTTTAAAAAAAGGTAAAGGGAGCTCAAAAAGACTCCCGACTAAATTACTTAGAATAAGCCAGTATTACAGCAAGAGTGAGGAAGACACAATCTAATACTCTAGGACCATGTGACATTACAGGTCTAGTTACACCCACTCCCTTAAGGAATCAATCCAGCAGAGTCTAACTAATCAGAAAGTGCTTCCTCCTCAACTCTCGGATCACAGCGAGATGGGGAGAGATACATGAGGTAAGATCAGTTACACACGAACACGCTACTAAATCCCACAGCAATTACCTTCTATTTCTTCCAAAATTATTAGTATATTACAATTTAAAGGGTTGTCTGCCATTGTAACAAAAACTAAAAAGCCACACAAGATGACTATAGCCTTAGCTAAAGTAACTTTTTTGCTTAATACATACATTTATAAAAAGAGAAATGACAAGAATCAGTAAGGAGCTAAAAAATAAAATAAAGCATAATAAATAAAAAAGACCCCAGATTTTAGAGGATCACAAAAGTCTCAGTAAAACTGCAATATAGTCAGGAAAACTAAAACTTGTGACTCTCACACAAGTTGCTGCAGATTGTGCTTGATTCTCACAGAAGCTGCACGCACGGGGACACTGTGCCTATCCCCAACTATCCAGGCACTAGAAGCTTCTTGTTTTTTGTGTTTCGGCTACTATTAATATTTACATATTTTTCTGTATTTGGTCCCATGAGAACAGAAGTCTTGTTTTGAGGGGAACATGGTGATGCCAGGGTTCAGCCTTGTGCACGCTGCCTTCCCTGAGCTGTGTCCCAGCCAAGGGTGCAAATCACTTCTTTTGTCCATCCAGTGCTGTCTGGTCTTGGACATCAGTTATTTATCTTTATAGTGTTTTAGATGTGAAGTGACAGTGTTTGCTTTCGATGTAAAGTGTTCAATTAATTGCTTTTTATAACTATGCATTTAAAACCATAAATGCACGCCTTTAATCCCAGCACACGGGAGGCAAAAGCAGGAGGATATCTGTGAATTCAAGGCCAGCCTGGTCTATACAGAGAGTTCCAGGCCAACCAGGGCTACACAGTAGACCCTGTCCCAAAAAAAAAAAATAGAATATATAATCCAACTGCTGAATGCTTGCATCTTAACAGCTTCATTATCTTCAAATATATATTAAGAATCAAGATTCGACTTTGGCTTCAATATAAGTTAGTAGATAAGACATTGTTAAGTCACAAAATTAAACATTTCCATTATTATTTTAAATAGAAATTAAAATATCATTTACTTTGGGAATTAGTGGGGTATAAATGATAATTTATAGTTATTTTGTTCGCATCAAGAGAACTCTCTGGGGATTAAATCTATGAAGTGTCAGTGACATACGCATGTGTATGTTTTTGCATATGTCTGTGAAGGGGTGCACACATGGATGTGTGCCATATGCACATGGATGTCTGTGCATAGTCTATGAAGGTGTACGCACGGAATGTGTGGAGGACTGAGCCCGTTATCAAATGTCTGCCTCCACTACTCTCTACCTTTTGTTTTGTTCTGATTCTGAGAAGGGTCTCTCACTAAATCTGGTGCTCACTAAAATAAGTGAGCTGACTGCCAACAATGTCCAGGTTCTGCCTGTCTCCTGACCCTGCTCCATCCATCTGGACACAGACACGTACCACCCACCATGTGTGGCTTTTCTATGGGTACTGGAGATCTGAATTCAGGTCTTTGTGCCTGCTAGTAAAACTTTACCAACTGTGCCATCTCCCAGACCTCTAAGAGTTTGTTTATAAAAGGGGAGACGTCTATACATTCAGCTGCCACAGAAGTAATTTGCCTAATTACATGTTTTGTTACTAACTCTACTTACAATAATTAAAACTAGCAATAATGAGGTAAGTGTAACCAACAATGGGGCTCAGTTTCCCAAAAGCATCCCTGATGAAGGCTACATGTGCAAACCACATAAAATTACTTCATTCATTTAGTCATAACTGATTTAGGAAAGAAAAAATATACTGAAGGAACATTCTCCTACAATTCCTATGCCAACTAATCTCAGGTCTAAGGACAAGTTCAGAGAAATGACATATTAGTTATGAAAACACTATGTCCCAGGTTAATAGTCCTATAACTTGAGTCAGTTTCAGGTGTTATGTAAATCATTGAGATTCAGAAACATAGACATTCACTGCACAGAGAAGCCTTCTCAACTTCATCTGAAGTATACATGAACAACCTAATACACAAGGGATATAATTTCCAAAACTGTAGCAAAAGATGTGCTCTGGGCTCAATATCCTTTGAACTCAGAACCCCAAACTAGCGAAGTTATTTCCTTTTGTTTTTTTTTAAAGGTTTATTTATTATTATATGTAAATACACTGTAGCTGTCTCCAGACACTAGAGAAAGGGTCAGAAGAGGGTGTCAGATCTCTTTACAGATGGTTGTGAGCTACCATGTGGTTGCTAGGATTTGAACTCAGGACCTTGGGAAGAGCAGCCAGTTGTCTTAACCGCTGAGCCATCTCTCCAGCCCACAAAGTTATTTCCTACACCATGGAATCTTTCACACCAATCTCTTAGCCCTGTGTAGAATTACATGACACCACAATTTTCAACTATGGGGCACCATTTTGAAAGCTCAGATGGAAGGGAGAGTTATAAAGAAATGCCATCAAAATTGACTCTCAGTCTGATTCACACACAGTTAAGCAATAGTAGTTTGATTTGAGTTTTAAGGATGGAATCAGGCAGTACGGGAAACATTTACTCCTGTGTTCCCAGTTCTTGCTGTGTAGGCAGAAAAAGAAAGAAAAGAAAGTTAGAAGCATGCAAAAGAATAAAATGTAATCACATATAATGAAAACCAAAGGCTAAGAATGACTAAGTCATCTTTACCATAAAGAATGAAAATATTAATAAGTCTCTGTTGAGGGAAAGCCAGCCATAGGAGAATAGCAATTTAAGTATATACATGTTATTTAAGTATAATGAAACTATAGCCAAGATAAAATGCTAAAACACATTTTTAAAATGTTTAACAAGATTATAAACGTTTAATCTCTCTCCTCTAGTTCTGCTTAGCAGAATAATTTTAGGTTCTCACAGTAAGAGCAGCCAGGTCGCGTGGCTGAGAGCAAAGGGTAGCAGTGGAATTCCAACATTAGGCACAAAGCAAGAGGCCAAGAGAAAGCGTGGTCACTAAGCAAGCTGGCCCAGGGACGGTGAAACAGCTGCAGCCGCTCCAAGACAGGCTTGTGTGTGTGCACAGAAAGGCCTTGTGCCTTGCTCCTGTCCTGAAGATGTTACCAGTTAGCTCCTTTCAACAGCCAGGCCACCATACAGAACTACGGATTCTACTCTATAAACCTGGAGACTCCTTCAGAGTTTCACGATCGGGTGCTTTACCACCCATGACACCTCTGTCCTAGAACCTTTCCATTTCACAACCATAAAGAAGAGCATTTACCTCTAGTAGGTCGGAGCCCTCAGATTCCTGCCTGTCATACGGACGGATGATACCATCTTCGTGGATCAGGCGAGGTGGGCGGAGGCTGGACACCTCCTCAGTTGATTCTGCTGCCCTAAATAACATAACAAAAAATATGTGAGCATCTTTCAAAATCAGACCAATTTATGTTGATCAAACTCACAGATGAATAAGTAAAAACTATTAGTAATTTTTAAAACTCATTCAAAGTGAAGAAAAATTATTAAAGCCATGCCTAAATGTCCACCCTTTTCTTGAAGAGTCAGATTCTGAAAGGTCACAGACATTCTGTAGCCCTGCTGTCAATCAGTCCCTGATTATAAAATGAAATTAAATAAAAACCGGGCTATAAGACTCATTTCTTTTTTTACTCCTTTCCACAGTACTACTTGGCTTTATAAAGCCACCATGAGTTCTAATTAGATCCAAGAGCCTTAAGAGCAGGCTAATATAGCACACCCTCTCCAGTGTATGGACACTCTTACCTCTGAATACCTTGGAAGGTGCTGCTAGCCATATCTATGATCCCGCCAGTTGGACGAGCCACGGCACCCACAAGCCCTTTTCCAATTCCTTTAAAGAAGCCGGCAGCGCCCTCCTTCTTGGCACCTTTAGGAAACCAAAGACATTGAATACAGAATGATACTTTAACATAAGTCTGAACTCAACAAAAGCCCACGCCAACCCAGAATCCACAAGTATTTAGGTGTCTGGAGACACTATATTTCATCTTAACATGATAACATGGTTGTCCTCAAAGCACAGATTACTGGGCTGAAGCCAGACCACTCAGCAGATGGCTATGCCAAGGATGGGTAGAGATCTCCAGGATACCGAGGTCCACACAGAGCTGAGAGGACTGATACAGCTTAGTCAGTGTACATGCCAGGGAGATTGGAGAACTTACCTGAGAGCACCCACTCACTCCATTACAACCACTAGGATATCCAAGCAGTATATTAAAAACAACTCAATTTATTAAAAATTCTGTTCACATACTATAAAATGTCCTACTATACAAACTAAATGCTTTTGGTCTATCGTCACAATCAGTTTAAGAAAATCCTTGTCATCTCAGAAAGCCACTTTGTGCCTGTGGTCTGTCACTCTATTTCCCCAGTGCCCATCTGAACCTATCCAACTCACTGCCTCTCCACCCTGTTCCCTGCCTTCAGACTTAGCAATCACCCAGTATACTTTCTTCCTTCCGGACACCACACCCGAGCAGCTTTCACTGAATGGTCTATCGAACCCGGACTATGTTTACTCAGAATCATGCATGCTAAATTCATTTACACTATGGCATGTATCACTGCTTGGTTTTTGTTTATGGCTGAATAATATTCCACTGAGCAGAAATGCCATATTTTATTTATTCATGCATTGGAGATAGACGAGTCTTTTCATGTTTTTGCTACGATGAATAATGAAGCTAGGAACATTCGCATGTGAGACTGAAAGTCTGTCTTCAACACTTCAGGTACCTTGCTGACACGTGGCACTTCCATGTCTAGTTGTAGAGGGACAGGCAGAATGTTCTCCTGTAACTGGCTGCAGTACCGCGTGCTCTACCAGCAGCTATGGAGACCCCACCTGCCCCACACACTCACTGACTTACTTCAATGATCCTAAGTGATGTCAAGTGAACTCTAGTTTCCATCCACGCTCCCCTGATGACTAAAATGTGCACTTGCATGTCTTCCTTGAGCAACTGTCTATTCAGATCCTTTTCCCGTTTTAATCTGGGTTATCTTCTTGTTAGCTTGCACAAGATCTTTCTATAGTCAAGCAGTAAATCTCTTATCAAATATAGAACAAAACTTTTATCTCATTTTGCTATTTTTTATGATAATTTTTTCCAAGACCTGAGCTTTGTTTTAATTTTGGCAAACTGTCCTTTTCATCTCCTCATGGGATCCTCCAATACATAAAAACTTAAATCTTGTTGAGACCAAACTATCTGCCTTGTCTTTTGTCACCCATGCCTTGGTGTCCTGTCTGGAATGGCTCTGCCAAACCACAGCACTAGATGCTGCGTCTGCTTCTAAGTTCTGACTTCTGCTCTCACCCCCTGGCACTTCATCCACCCAGGGTTTATTTTACAGACAGTGTATGTAAGGGCTGGATTACTGTTCTCCACATGCACGTGTCCCATCTGCTGAAGCTATTGCTAGATTCAGCTTGGCGCCCACCTCAGAGATCCAGTACTTGAAGGGTTCACTGACCTACATCACTACTGGGACATGTAAGTTCTCCAACAGTGCCTTTTAACTTTTATATATATTATATATGCATATTTATATATGTATATGTGTATATATATACAGACATAGGTGCATATGTATATATACACATATATAGCACATGTCAATTACTACTGAGGGCCTCAGAGAATCTAATTTTCCTCTGGCCTTGATGAGAACATCATTCAAAATCTGAGTCAGTCGCTACTTAACCTCTCTGCTTTCCGAAGACAACACACTGATAATCACAACTGTAATAGAAAGTTTAGTTGGTAATCCTCTCAATCAGACATGAAATATCAATAGCATTTGGCGTGCACATACCCTTCCCTTCTGTGCAGGAGAGAAGTGTTTTCTACCTACCTTCCACAGGCTTTGTTATTATTCCAGTCACCCCTCCAACAACTCCCTGCAAGAGAAATCCATCATCAAACCCAAGGAAACCCAAGGTGCTTAACACTAAGCCAACCACTAGAGGGCTCCATAGACATACTAATTTTTTTCTGTTTTTTTTAATTATTATTATTTTCTAAGTTTTTTTATTTACATTCCAAATGATTTCCCCTTTCCCGTCTCCTCCCTCCCCGAAAGTCCTATAAGTCCCCTTCCCTCCCCCGTTCCCCATTCAACCCCCTCTCGCTTCTCTGTCCTGGCATTCCCCTACATCCAGTCTATTAAGAACTTAATAGTGAACAACAAGCACATGTAAGTGTACACATTGCTTTACAAACATTAAATCATAGGAGATCCACAGTAGAAAGAGCTACAAAGCATATGTCATTAGTCTAATAGCTCCAGTGTGCTATCTGTGATAGACACACTGAAGACCCCTGAAGACAGGTGATAGACCCCTGAAGGCTCAACAGGAGACTCACACGCAAGAAGCCCTTCCCTCCTCTGGCAAGACTGTCTCCAAAATCTTTAGGCTGTCGGCCCATCTCCTCTCTTCTCTTCTGCTGATATTCTTTGTCCATTGTAATTGCTGCCAGGCCTTTCCCAACGGAACCGGTGATTCGAGATACGACTCCTGCTGCACCACCTACGGAGCATACCAAGAAGTCAGTCACCACTGTGCACAGTGCAGCATGCACCTGCTTTAAACAAGTACCTACAGTTCCTTCTCACATGCAAATGAAAAATCACTATGAAGAAGTAACATAATTTTTAAAGCACACTCATCCAACCTGTGAACATTAAGAGCCCAGGAGGTCACTGTTAAGTCACACTCAACTGAAATGAAGGAAATGTGCTTTAAAGGTTTATTAGGAAGGTGAACTCTCTCTTACTATATATAACCACTTGCTTTCCACAAACAATGCACGTTAGAGCAGTAATTACATACACAGACACACATTGATCATACGTACCTACTGTGTGTCCAAAGAGACTTCTCACCCCAATCACTAATCCTTCAGCAAATTCTTCAGGGCCTTGGACAGCACCCTGATTCCAAAAAAAAAAAAAAAAAAGTTCAGTATTAAACTTTGATAAGTGTAAGACTTTTAATCCAGCATTTTGAATATTCCACGAAGACAAAGAAAGTATAAAAATCCATAAAGACTGAGACCAAACCATTTTCATGCTATCTCTTAAATACTCATAGATTTATACTGACTGTGGTTAAAAGCAGTTTCAACCCACACAATGTTAGCAGATTCTACAAGACTAACAGCACATAACAGGTGTCATTCACTGGCTATGATCACAGCATGCAGATGGCTTCCCAGAATACTCTGCTGCCATACCAAAGCCACTATACAGGGTCTACACTGTCTGGCCCTCTCCTCCCTCTTATTCTCTCCACACAGTCCTTCCAAAACCCGTAAGACTTTGGGCTTCTGAACTCTTGAAACAAAGGTGGGCATGGGAGATAAGAGTGCCAAGGAGGAGTCAGTCCCTTAGAGCCCGTCCAGTCCTTTCCACACCAACAGAAACTGTCTGTAAGCTACTCAACACTCAGACACTCATAACTACACGGAATACCAGAAAACTCGGGCACACTTTACTGCCCAAGATAAGCAGCAGATGTGCTCATCTGAATGTAAAACAATCTTTCATTGTCATCTAAAGTACTTTAAAAAAAACCTAAAGCTGATTTTTTTATTATTATTTGAACATTATTACATTGCCATATACAGTTAAAATACAAATATTTGTCACTAGAAAGCAGGACATTTGTTTCAGTCAGTACCTGGAAGGGCTCGTAGAACAGTGCTTCGACTCCTTCTGACAGGCCCCTGATCAGTCCAAATGGGTTTCCAAGCACGTCTAAGCCCAATACAAGCACATACATCTGCTTCAAGAACTAAAGAAGAAAAGAGAGTAGATAAGTCCTTTCTGAATGCTGAGGAACATTTAGGAAGCAATGGGAAGAGAGGCTGACAGGGAAAACAGTTAAGGGACAGTGTGTGCAATGACCACCAGCACCTCGACACCTGATACACCAACAACGTGTGTGTCTTAAATCAACATCTGCCATTTAGCAGTCATAGGACCTCAGACAAGTCACCTGGTCTTTCGGGTTGACCTTCACAGTTGCAAAGTGAAAGATTACACTGTCCTCACATGAAGAGTACGCATAGGAATAAAAATAAACTTCAACGCTCATTGGTGTTCTTTATTATTGTACCATTACTAAATTATACGGGGAATCATTAGTAATTACAGCAAAATAAGGAAAATTTATATTTGTTTGAGCCTGTTGTTCACATGCAGCACAAGAACAATCTCCCGGCAGAAGATGGAAAGACAAAGGCTGCCCTGCAGTTCCACCTGGCAACTGTACCTGAGTGGCCTGTGGCACGGCACCCTCCTTGCCTATTACTCAATTCACACAGTACCTGCTACACGGGGAGAAGCTGGTTTAGAATCCCTCTTGCAATCTCCTAGCCTGCATTTTACGTTTTCTGATGTGGTAAAGGTCTCATTGAAAATGGAAATGGGCCTGGAGGAAAACACTTTAAATTGTGTAATGGAAGACAAGCTAAAGAAATAGAAACACAAGACCTGTACATCCACCCAGCGAAAACCTAGAAGGGACAGGTATGGGACCATGAAGGCCCATACATCACTCAAAGCTTTAGCAACTGATGGCTACTGGGGAGGGAAAGGAGTCAGTTTTCATCAGGCATATGGCCACTGAGAAGTTACCCATGCTCCAGGGGACAACCCCACACCCACGCACACAGGCAGCACTAAGTGGACTCAATGGGCTGAGGGAGAGGGGGAGGGAGAGGGAGAGGGAGAGGGGGGAGAGGGGGAGAGGGAAGGAGGGAGGGGGAAGGGAGAGAGAGAGAGAGAGAGAGAGAGAGAACGAGAATGCATGAGAGTGTACATGGGAGGTAAAGGGGGTGGTAAGGACTTGGAAGGAAGGAAATGAGGACATGGATTTAATCAAACATTATATGCACGTATAAAATGTTCAAGAGGCAAAAGTTAGAATTACTAAGAATATCTTGCTATCCCTTCTTGATATGAACATCTAAGCTGCACTGAAAAACATCAGCTCATCGTAAGACTAGCCTAAAATTATGTTCGAGCCTTCATATCATAATGAAATAAAAGAAAGTTGATCTAAAACAAAACCCATTTTTTAAAAGGACTGAAATTAGACACTTAAGAAACCACTAAGCAACGCTGAGTGTGGTGTACATGCCTATGAACCCAAGGCTGGGCAGACTGAGAAAGGAAGGCGGAGTTCAAGGTGAGCATCAGCCACCATGTTCAAGGCCAGCCTGGATGGCAGGAGAGCATGTCTCAAACAGCCAACAACAGCAACAAAGCCACAGTAGTAAGACTGAAGTCAGTCACAAAGCCTTTTCCGCTCATGCTGCATTCTCATGCACCGTTTTACGGTGATTTATGAAGTGTTCACAGGCTCTGCAGGAGGGCGTTACCTGTTCACTGTAGTGTCTGACAACACTCCACATGAGCTGATCTCTCTTGTAAAACTGATAGCGAATCTCATAGTAAGCAAGTCTGCAGAGACAAGGGAAAGGGTTATGGCTACTACAATGATGCTCTGAGCACAAAGTAGCATCTAATTCCAGTAACGGTTTACAGTTGGCATCTAAATATTATGGTAATGAAATTGTCCTAAAAGTGATAATTCTCTTGTAAGAGTCCTATGAAAAAATAAAGAAGAAAATGGTTTTTAAAAGTCAGTCACAGTGCTGGAGATGTAGCGCAGTGCTAGAGCACTATACAACCTCCTGGTTCTACACTCAGCAGTGCACATACATGCATGCACGCATTCTCTCTCTCTCTCTCTCTCTCTCACACACACACACACACACACCTACACGCACACACACACACACCTACACGCACGCACGCACACACACACGCATGCACATGCATGCATGCACACACCCACAATAAAAATGACATGGTAAATTTTAAGTTTTGTCTTATTGCTCCCACTTTTGATTCATTCTTTTCTATGCATCAACAAAACCTAATACATTCTGCATGTCACTTTTAAACTCAACGTTATGAGTTACGTATTCATATCTTGCTCAAGCTCCCCTGTAAGCATCTGACTGATGTGGAGCATTCCATTCCACAGCAGAGTCAGAGAGTAATTCCTACTAGCAGAAGTAAACAAGGCTGTTATAATAAAGGGTACTGCCGGGTGCAGAGCAGGCATACCTCTTTGGTTGTATTTCAGGATCATTTTACAATGAAGTCCCTTCACTGAGTAATCAACAACAAAATCCCTAAAGGCATCTTTGTGTGTATGTCTGCATATGTGTATATACACACAGAAGTTTCCATTCATACACTAGCATTTTAAGGCACCCATTTCTTAAGATCACCCATCTCTAGCGCTAATTACCATGTTTTGAACGCTTCACTTTATTTGCATTTATTTCTGATAACAATGGTGGACATCTTTAATACCTGCCTGCCCCCTCCATCATCTTTCTGTGAACCCTCCACAGTCTGTGGCTGCTCTGTCCCTGACACTCATTCTCAGGGTTTGACACTGACACTAAGAACCATCTCCCTGCCCTGCCTGCCATCCTATTCCACAGTTTCCTCTTGAGGATAGTGTCTGGGGTTGTTCTCTTTTCACTCGGAGAAATTAAACTGAAGGTCTTGACCCCCCTTCCCCCCATCTCCCTCCCTCCCCCCCCACCCGACTATTTAACTTTTATGTAGTCAATCCTATCTCATATTTCCCACTGGAATTTTGTCACTGCTTTCAAAAGAGAAAGACAACACTACTTAGAGATTTATTCTCTAACAACTTCTTCTACTTATGTGTTTGTGTGTGTGTGTGTGTGTGTGTGTGTGAATGCTTGTGGCAGGGTACTCCTGTATGTTTGGGCACACATGCATATATGTGCACACTAGCACATAGGGTCCAGAGGTCAGCCCTGTATGCCACCCCAAGGTGTTTTCTGCCATTCTTTCTGAGATGGGTTCTCATATTGGTCTGGAAATGGTCAAGTGGACTGGACTGGCTACACAGTGAGATGCAGGTACCCACCTGCCTCCACTGAGACCACAAGTGCATACCACCACACTTGGATTTTGTGTGGGTTCTGGGAACTGAGCTCAGGCCTCCAGCACTTCGCCAGCTGAGCTTTCTCCCCAGCCCTTAACTTTTTTAAGTCTTTCAGTTTGGATTTTATACTTTTTCCCTCATTTTCTCAGAAACTTAGCACACATGTGAGATGGTAATAATCTAAAAGGAATTTTTCTCTCAAGTGACCAATTATTCATTCCAATACCTTTTTATACTCTTCAGTAGAGTTATGGCATGCAGGTGCAGCTAGCACGCACACAGCCTCCTCTAATGTGCAGCACGCGGTTCTCTTCACTACACATGGCTACAGATCACACTGGCTCTCACTCCCCTGCTACACGTTCCTCACGGGAACTCAGTAGTAAAACATGGTCAATTCATAATATAAACATCAAAACAATTAGGTTTCATGAAATATTCACACGTAATCAAAGTTATAACTTGTCCTAAAGCCCTGAGCATAACTAGACACAGAGCACACTCTTCAAGTCACAGGCAGGAAGACTCTCTAAGCTAAGGCTGCACTAATGGGGACAGTCAATGCCCTGAAGCACCTTGAGAAGGACTGGTTCCCAGCATGCGCTCTAGCAAGGTTCTTACTTGAATATGAGGTCATCCACGTCTGTCAGAGTGGCACCTATGCTTTTCAATAGCAGGTTCACAGAATGAATTGCAATCATTTCCTGTTTCTCTTTGTCTGATTCCTCACCTCCGGATCCCAAAGACAGACTCAAATGCAACTGAAAGAAAAATAGTATTCAATACAGGAAACACCCAGAACAAAGCTGTGTAGTTCCAGATCTTCCAGCACCACCAAAGGTGCCCTGGGGAAGCTTCCTGCAGTCTGCTTACATACTACAGGACAGATTCAACACATGTACATTTGATTTCTGCGAGTCTTTCCATAAAATACAAATTAGTCAGAGCTAAGATTAAAGTTCTACTCCCAAAGTGAATAAACACCTCTGTGTCCAGACGGAAAAGACTAGAATCCTTTGCAAAATGAAATTACCATCTGAGAGTAAAAAAACATCAATGGGCACACAAACACTCCACTAGGCAAAACAATGACTAGGCATCTACTTCTAAGTCAGGCAACACACTTATAAAGACAATCAACAATAACAAACTCTGAAAACTGTGTTAAAAACATTAATCCCGATAATTAACAACTGATCTATACTTGTAGAATGAAACTGTATATAATCTATTACATATCAATTTTAGACTTAGTGTTCTCAAAATGCCAGATATCTCCAAACTAATAGAAAGGTTTAGAATAGCAATTCTGTTTTATACATCCTGTTAGCTGAACAGACTGGTGAATATAACAGAGTCTATGTTGCTGTGGTCGGTTCCTGAGAATGCAAAGGAGCATTAATATTGTAATTGTCAATCTGGACCATTACGCAAGTACAGTGCATTCTAGCTGACTGCATTTGTGTATTTACTAAGAAGCCGTTCTTCCCTGTATGAGCTGAAAAGAACAACAAAAAGGGGAAAGGAAATGGGTTCACAAAGTACTAAGTCAGGGAAGTGAAAGGTATTCAATTTTCCACCCTCTTAGTCATGATCACACTTGAGAAGGAGCGAAAGCACCATGTCAACAGCCTAATTCCCACGTCTGTGCTTTCCCGTGCCGCGGAGAGGACCTACTGCAGCTCTGTTTAGACAGCGGCAGCTGCTACAAAGTGCAACCCAAACATTAAACACTGGTGAGCACACTACGCTTAATTAAGAAACTCCACTGTCAGCTTCTTCCTGAGCACAGGGGTTATTAATTCAACACTGGAGAACATGCGCTGGTGGTTCCTCTGTGGGAATTATGGCTGTACATATGTCACAGAGGACTGTCTTAATTGTCACCATTAGTCAAATGATACCCCACCAAATAACTGATGTAACAAATGAAGCTATACTATTTTACAGACCCTTCGAAAGCTCAGAGGCAATCACACTCTACCTTCTAATAACAAACCTTAATAGGGGAAATGTGGAAATGTTCAAAGAAACTCAGGATTGACATATCAGTCATTGAAGACTCCATCAACTCCGTGTTGAGAGCATCAATATCTTGTTGGATTAACTTTGTCTGAAAAAAATTAAATGTTTAGTTTTTTCCCTCTTTCTGAGAATTAGTTCAAAAATGGCTAATTTTTTCTTTATGTTTGGCTCAAGAAATAAAAATTGTCACCCGTTTTCTTTCAGCCTCAGGATCACTTGTAGGGGTAAACAGGGCAATAACGGCTCCAAGGAACCCCTGATCAACCTTTAAGGCCATTTCCTGGATGAGAACCATAAAATACCTGCGGGAAAGTAAACATATATATGTATATGTTTTAAGCTAGGAGTAGTGGTGCACATATTTGAGCCCAGTACTCAGAAGGCAAGGACAGGCATATCTGTTATTTGAGGACAGCCAGGGCTATATAGTGAGACCTTGTCTCAAAAAACAAAAACCAAACAAAAAAACCAAACAAAAAAACAAAATTGATTTTTTTTTTACCCAAAAGCTACAGTTCTTCTTTGTGTCTTAACATTATGCTAATAAGATTGAAGTCTCATTAAGGTGAGACTTATTTATTACAGAGAAAACCACAACTAAAGTAATACTGTTGTATTAGCACTTATCACACTGAAGAGTCCCAAATGCCCACATTTACCACGTCACAGGAGATGATAAATTAGAAGATATAGCATATCTATCTGATCTTTAAGGTTCAAGATGCCTGCTCTAAAGAACATGGCTTGTGGATCTGTGTACTTATATTCTAATAGGCATTAGAGATGATTAAAATAATTCTAAATTGCAAAGTATATACAGACTACTTTAAAATACATTTAGGTATTTAAAAGTTCACCAGCCCAATAGTAGATTGATATACTCATTGGGAAAAGAGATTTTTGTACAGAAGCCACTCCCAAACAAACAAACAACAAATTAGTTTTCAAAATTGACACCTGTTTCAATACCTGGAGCCAAACAAAAGACCTCTACTCACTTGAACTGTAAGACTTTACTGTACTCATTGAACCTCGTAATTACACTCACATCGATGAAAGGTTTGGGTTCTAAAAGAAACACGATACAGAACAAAGTCAACCTTTGCACTAGTCAGACTGATAGCTTCTAAAGCTTTAATAAAGAGTTTGTCTATATTTCTCTTTTCTTTCTTTCTTTTCTTTTTCTTTCTTTTTTTTTTATTATTACCTGAATCCAAAGCAATGGATTTAGGAGGAGCCACAGGATGAAATACAACTGGGAACATTGTGCCTGGTAACTGATTATCGACCTGGAAGCACAAACCATCCGGTCAGGTTAGAATAAGTCTAACATAAACACTCGGCTGCAGAGACAATAATTCAGCATCTGCATGCACAGGAGGTGCCATTAGCAGCTTCACTTTATGAAGAACCGTTATGTGCCCCAGTGAGGCACTGTATCATTAAAAGTAAATGAAAACCCTCAGAGCGGCACTGACTGTGTGCAGCAGACTTCTTCTGCATGTTGATATGTGACAGTCTGATTCTGTGGGCTCTAATAAAATCAAAGTAGCGAGTGAACATAAAATTAGAAAAAGTATAAAGAACAGAAAGTATCCTAAATAGAATGTGGTAGAGGTGGAGGGAGAATGAAGGGAGCTGGGGAGAAGAGGGGAGGGAGGGCTGAGAAGGGAGGACTAGCAAGCAATCACCCCCAAACTCGGCCCAATAAAACCCTGCTCTTTGCCATGAAGAATGACAGAAAAATATTAATTAGGGCTCTCATGGCAAACTGAAAGGAACATTTAAGAAGACTGGAATAGTATAAGAAAAGACCTTTGGCAGGCCAGTGGTCAGACTAACACTCTTAATAGCGTGTAGTGCTTTGGTCTGAGACAGCGAACACACACACACACACACACACACACACACACACACACACACACACACTTTACAACTTTAGTTTTGAGGACTGGACCAAGGGCCTTAATGCACACACACACTACAGATACTCTTCTCAAGTTGCACCCCAGAAGATAATAATTAAACACAAATCACAGAATAAATTAGGTCTCACTTTCATGTTTTCCTAAGAGGTCGCACAGATCTACTTAGTTACCTGGAGCCAGTACAGCCGGGCCCTTAGGCTTCTCTGGTGAGGAGACTGCTTAAACTCAACCTGAATCCCAGATAAGAAGTCCCGTTTAATAGGGCACCGGATAGGAAGGCGCATTTCCATCGGAACTTTGTCAAAATTGACCTGTAAGAAACAAAAGCGCTTTTGTGATGAGCTGGAGTCACCCAGTAGCAATTTAATAACATTTAAAACATCACATTCACGACCTTGTGTTGAGTGAGCACAACACAGTCATTTCCCTGCCTCACCAAGGCCACATGCTTTATTCTGTTTCCTTTGTTTTCCTTTGAGACTGGATCTCACTCTATAGTCTAGGTTGTCCTCAAGCTCACAGCAATCCTATTGCTCCAGCCTCCCAAGTTCAGACACTAAATGAACGAGCCACTATATCAACCAGAAGGGCTCTGTGGGTCATATGCACCTTTGGCCTGGGCAACAGAAGCAGTCTTACTAACACTTATTAGGAAACTAGAATTCTGAAATTGTACTTAAAACGCTTTATAGGAAAAATTAATAGTAATACAGAATTCCAGGCCATTCATTTTACAGATTTTATTTACTTTATTTTTACATTATGTGTGAGTGTTTTGCCTGCATGTGTATGTGTGTCACTGCATGTGAATATGTGCCACTGAGAAGAGGGCATTGAATGCCCTGAAACTGGAGTTAATGGACATTGTTAGCTGCCACTGGGTGCTGGGAATCAAACCTCAGTCCTCAGAAAGAACAGCCAGTGATCTGAACTGCTGGGCCATCTCTCTAGTTCAATTCCAGGTAATCCTTAGGCAAAATGGTTTAATAATGAAGCTAAACTTGTTTTTGTATGACTTAGTGGCATATACATTATTGTCCAGCCCACAAACACTGATGGGTGTAGGAAGGACACATGACTAGGAGTTTGCGCAAACTCTGCCCTCAGACAGCAAAAGCAAGAGTAGCCAAAAGCTAAGGCCTACATCAGAATAGCCCAGAAATGCAGTGAAGCTTCTGGAGTCTTCTTGAAACAAAAAAGACTTTGTGTTTTCACTCTGTGTGGCCATGGAAAGCACACCTTTATTTGTAGACACTTACCTACCACCAGCAATCATTCACACTAGATGAACTAATAGAGCGAAGTTTATGTGTGTTTTCTATCCATGAAATATGTAATCTCTAGATCTATATTAATCAATGTGAAGTGTTACTCAAAATGTGAAAAAATGTTTCAACAGTCATAATGTCTCCATAAGCTTACCAAAAACAAGTTCCACAGAGCTGATCAGCAAGGAGAACAATCAATAAACACAGAAGAAAGACAAAGGTAAATAGTTTTGTAACTATGTTTTAAATAAGTATATTGGCAATCTCGCCAATAAATACAGGTCTACTCACTTTTAAGTTAGTTTCTGTACACAGGATATTAAAACTTCACTCACCTGTAGTACCACTATCTAGACCAAAGTACCTATAAAACTCTAAAACTTCAAACCATACCTCGAAATTACTGTCCAGCTTAATCCAGCCACGGTCTTGTGATGCAAGATGCTTCTGATAGGACTGCTCCAGCAGCATTATCTGCTTCTGACTAAATGGCTTCCATTTCTGTTTTGGCTTCATCTCCCAGACAACACCTGAGCTAAAATAATTCACAAAGGAAATTAAGCTATGAATATGTATCCTAGAACTTTTGCTGAATTTTCTATTTATCTGGATATCAACATCCTCTGAAAATTACATTGATGTTAGAGATTCTTTTAAACCAGCAAATACGAGCTGCCTTGGAAGGAGCACGAAGAATAAAGCTAGGGAGGGAATATCTTTCATGGCAGCACGCTGGCATCCATCACACAAATGACTGTCTGTTTTTGTACAGGACCACAGAGATTGTACATTGACTATGTCAAGGGAAGGAAAAAAAAAAACCTTCCATAAAATTTTTAACTAATGAAATTTAAAATATAAAAAGGCTAAAAACATGTCTATTTAAAAAATTATTGTGAATAAGCCAACATTTTACAAAGTTATTGTTCCTGATTGTGAAAATTTTTCAAGTGGACTTTTGAAAATGAAGATTTGTATTTATGAGAGAGAGAGAAAGAGAGAGAGAGAGAGAGAGTGTGTGTGTGTCTGTGTGTGTGTGTGTGTGTCCTTGCATGTAGTGCTCATGGATGCCAAAGGAGGGCATCAGAAGCGTAAGTTAGAAGTTTTTCGGAGCCACCTAACATGGGTGCTCATAGGACTCTACTTCAGACTCTCTACAAGAGCAGTACATATCCTTACCTCTGCTCTATCTCACCAGCTGGATATTTGTGCTGATTTATAACAAGTATTTTATAACATCATTACAGTTACTGCCAAGTACTGACATCAACCTATGAGTACACTGTATCTATTTTATTTATTACCTAGGAGGGGTTTACAAAATTCTCACAGATTCTTGTATTGATACTTGCCTTTTAGCCCATCAGTACATTGAAAATAATCAGATTACAAGAAAGTTTCTCAATTGGGCAGGTACATTTTGAAATGTAAACATTTACTTCATGTGTGTGTGCGTGTGCGCGTGCGCGCGCACACACACACACCAAGATCAAAAAAAATGTACCAACTGAAGGCTTATGATATAAAAGATATCCTCTCCAAACATACGGGCATTAGAGACCTTTAAACAAGACAGCAGGGGAAATACACACCAACGGTCTGACATGGCTTGTGATTTAAGCATTACCTATCTTAAAACTGAGTTTGTGGCAACATAAATTTTGCATATAAGCACTGTCATCTGGCTTTCTAATTCTCAATTAAAGTTCATATAGAAACACTATCAATTCCTTGAGCAATGGATAGTTTCCAGTTCCAGTTAAGAGTGCAAGAGCAGGTGCACAAGGGTAACTATTTCCTTCAGAAAGATTTTACTCGGGGCTCAGAATTTAAAGAGTTCAGTGAGAGGCTTCCATTGCTATGTCAGCCAACTGCTGTGTGGTAGGACACCAGACAATGAACTTCTACTGCCATCAAGACATAGAAATGATGGTGGTTAAACCATAGACTGAGTTAGACAACATGCAACAGATTCAAGTATTCCCACCAAGCATCTGCTGACATACAATACAAAGGACAGAAGGTATGATAGGCTTCATGCTTTCAAATTTTTATGAATTTGACCAACTAAGATTCTGTTCGCAGTCATAATGCATCTTAGACTTCAGCTCAGTCATGCAGAATTTATCTTTCCCATTTGAAAATAGCTTATGCTCTAAGATCAAGAATTGACAAATGGGACCTCATTAAATTGCAAAGTTTTTGCAAGGCAAAAGACACTGTCAAAAAGACAAAGCGGCAACCAACTAACTGGGAAATGATCTTTACCAACCCTACATCCGACAGAGGGCTAATATCCAATATATACAAAGAACTCAAGAAGTTAAACTCCAGAGAGGCAAGTAACCCTATTAAAAAGTGGGGTACAGAGCTAAACAAAGAGTTCTCACCTGAAGAATATCTAATGGCTGAGAAGCACCTAAAGAGATGTTCAACATCCTTAGTCATTAGGGAAATGCAAATCAAAACAACCCTGAGATTCCATCTCACACCAGTCAGGATGGCTAAGATCAAAAACACAGGAGACAGCAGTTGTTGGCGAGGATGTGGAGAAAGAGGAACACTCCTCCACTGCTGGTGGGATTGCAAGCTGGTACAACCACTCTGGAAAGCTGTCTGGCGGTTCCTCAGAAAACTGGGCATGACATTCCCGGAGGATCCGGCTATACCACTCCTGGGCATATACCCAGAGGCTTTACCTGCATGCAATAAGGACACATGCTCCACTAGGTTCATAGCAGCCTTATTTATAATAGCCAGAAGCTGGAAAGAACCCAGATGTCCCTCAACGGAGGAATGGATTCAGAAGATGTGGTATATTTACACAATGGAATACTACTCTGCAATTAAAAACAATGAATTCACGAAATTCCTAGGCAAATGGTCAGAACTTGAAAATATCATCCTTAGTGAGGTAACCCAATCACAAAAGAACACACATGGTATGCAGTCACTGATAAGGGGATATTAACCCAGAATCTCGGAATACCCTAGACACAATTCGTATATCAATAGATTTCCAAGAAGATGGAAGGAGAGACCCCTGGTCCTGGAAAGACTGGATGTAGGGGAATGCCAAGACAGAGAAGCGAGAGGGGGTTGAATGAGAAAAAGAGGGAGGGAAGGGGACTTATGGGACTTTCGGGGAGGGAGGAAATGGGAACGGGGAAATGATTTGGAATGTAAATTAAAAAAAACTTAGAAAATAAAATAAAATTAAAAAAAAAAGAAAAAAGAAAATATTCTCACTGTCAATTTTAAGTTCTGCTGTAACTTCCCAGATGCATAGTGACTGAGTGCAAGGGAGCACCAGCTGACTCCTCAGAGCCAGGAAGCCTCTGCACCACAGGAGCACCAGCTGACTCCTCAGAGCCAGGAAGCTTCTGCACCACAGGAGCACCAGCTGACTCCTCAGAGCCAGGAAGCCTCTGCACCAAGGGAGCACCAGCTGACTCCTCAGAGCCAGGAAGCTTCTGCACCAAGGGAGCACCAGCTGACTCCTCAGAGTCAGGAAGCCTCTGCACCACAGGAGCACCAGCTGACTCCTCAGAGTCAGGAAGCCTCTGCACCACAGGAGCACCAGCTGACTCCTCAGAGTCAGGAAGCCTCTGCACCAAGGGAGCACCAGCTGACTCCTCAGAGTCAGGAAGCCTCTGCACCACAGGAGCACCAGCTGACTCCTCAGAGTCAGGAAGCCTCTGCACCAAGGGAGCACCAGCTGACTCCTCAGAGCCAGGAAGCCTCTGCACCAAGGGAGCACCAGCTGACTCCTCAGAGCCAGGAAGCCTCTGCACCAAGGGAGCACCAGCTGACTCCTCAGAGTCAGGAAGCCTCTGCACCAAGGGAGCACCAGCTGACTCCTCAGAGATGGAGCGCCATCTGTGTCACCAGCCTTTTGGAGCGAACTGATGCTGTTCTGAATGTCCTCAACTCCATGTACAACTGTGCTTACAGAAACGCTAATGGGCTGAAGTAATTTATCATCTCTGCACACATTTCTTTAGCTGCCGCAGTCAGACAGGCTCATGACTGACTACAAGAGGCTTTCCTTGCTAGACTTAACAGATGATTCCCTCAGAAGCTAACTTTGGCTATAGCCTCATTCATGTTGATCTTTGTGAAACTTTGTGCTGTGGTGAGATGTTCTGTCTTACAGCTTTCTAACTTTCCCAGCCCCTGTTTGCCTGCATACATGCTTAGTTTGGAAGTATTAGCATCTTCCATTTCTTCTGGCACAGCAATAATGGCATTATGCAATAAGTTAATGCTTTTTCAAAAATAATGTCTTCTGCTATGCCCTAAAAGAAAGACATTCAAAGCCCATTCTTCCTGTTTTTACACGATGGATACCCAGTAGTAAGATCAAGAATAGACAAATGGGACCTCATTAAATTACAAAGTTTTTGCAAGGCAAAAGACACTGTCAAAAAGACAAAGCGGCAACCAACTAACTGGGAAATGATCTTTACCAACCTTACATCCGACAGAGGGCTAATATCCAAGATATACAAAGAACTCAAGAAGTTAAACTCCAGAGAGGCAAGTAACCCTATTAAAAAATGGGGTACAGAGCTAAACAAAGAGTTCTCACCTGAAGAATATCTAATGGCTGAGAAGCACCTAAAGAGATGTTCATCATCCTTAGTCATTAGGGAAATGCAAATCAAAACAACCCTGAGATTCCATCTCACACCAGTCAGGATGGCTAAGATCAAAAACACAGGAGACAGCAGTTGTTGGCGAGGATGTGGAGAAAGAGGAACACTCCTCCACTGCTGGTGGAATTGCAGGCTGGTACAACCACTCTGGAAAGCAGTCTGGCGGCTCCTCAGAAAACTGGGCATGACACTTCCGGAGGATCCGGCTATACCACTCCTGGGCATATACCCAGAGACTTTACCTGCATGCAATAAGGACACATGCTCCACTATATTCATAGCAGCCTTATTTATAATAGCCAGAAGCTGGAAAGAACCCAGATGTCCCTCAACGGAGGAATGGATTCAGAAGATGTGGTATATTTACACAATGGAATACTACTCTGCAATTAAAAACAATGAATTCACGAAATTCCTAGGCAAATGGTCAGAACTTGAAAATATCATCCTTAGTGAGGTAACCCAATCACAAAAGATCACACATGGTATGAAGTCACTGATAAGGGGATATTGACCCAGAATCTCAGAATACCCTAGACACAATCAGCATATCAATAGATTTCTAAAAAGATGGAAGGAGAGACCCCTGGTCCTGGAAAGACTGGATGTAGGGGAACGCCAGGACAGAGTAATGAGAGGGGGTTGAACGGAGAAAAGAGGGAGGGAAGGGGGCTTATGGGACTTTCGGGGAGGGAGGAAACGGGAAAGGGGAAGTGATTTGGAATGTAAATTAAAAAAATAAAATAAAATAAAATTAAAAAAAAAAAAAAAAGAATAAATAAATAAGCAATATAGCAAGAAAATATTCACTGATTTGAGTGCACAGAGCAGCAGCAAGTAAGCAGCTACACATGTGTGAAAATAACCAGTGCTCCCCAACCACTCCTGGGCTGCACACTGTGAACCTCATATAACTTCACTTCTTATAAACTATTATTTGGATTTTTCCCATTTTCAATATTAAACACTTTGGTTTGAAATCAAAAGCTATATGTAAACAGGCAGTGTTTTCACTATGACTTCTCATTCATACTTTACTGAGGTGTATTAAAGAAAACTATTTGTAAAATAAATATGAATCTATAATATTTTAATTAACTTACTGATACTAGCCAACGATAATGTTACCTATGTGTTACATAAATCCAGCAGCTCTTCCTGATAAAAACCAAGAAAGCTGGGAAAACATCCTCATGTTTAGGGGCATCTAAACAGATTGTTCCATTGTGGGAAACTGTCCTCAAAAGAAGTCCTTTATCAAACTCACTGTGATTAGGAGACAAGAGAGCCATACAAGTGTTTTCTCAGTAGAAACAGAATCAGAGGAAATAACTAGTTGCAAGAGTTCTAAATAACATAACTATAACCAGTAATAAATAACATAACCAATAATAAGTAACATCTTGGGTGTGGAGGGATTGGCTGGCCTCTTGCTTCTCACACGCTGGCGGGCACAGTGACTCTCTATCTGACAAACTTCCAGTGAGATGTCTCACTGAGGGAAGTGAATGTACACAGCTCTGATTTCACAGTACCTACAGTTATTGGTGCCCACATATTCCCTTCCCCGTACTCTCCAGGCTGACTGCTGGGGCATCAGAGAACTTAGCTGCTGTTCACTTGGGAAACCTGCCCCTTTCCTCAGAGTTAGGTAACAAGGAACCCAGATGCTGCCACATGGGCCTGACTCCACTCAATGTTGTCCCTGCAATGTTATCTTTGATGCTGGAACATGAAGTCTCCTAGGAGTGTGCTCCCCAACATCTACTGTCTGTAAACATTCAACCTTCAACGATCCATCTCAGTGATCTTGAACCCCACATCCCAAACCTTTCAAATACATATTACTGTGTGTATATGTGTATGTGTGTGTGTGTTGCTTCCCTTATGAACATTTTTTCTAATTTATTTCTAGTGGCTTCTAGTTTCTCCAAATTCCACTACATAAATTAATTATTTCTACTGCACATGCAGATACTATTTTCAGTTTTTCTCAATGTTTTTGTAACTCATTTTTAAAAGAAAATGGGAAGGAGGAGGAAAGGAAGTAGGGTAGGAAGGAAAGGAGGGAGGGAAGGAGGGATGGATGGAGGGAGGGAAGGGCTAACAGACGACTGACTTTCTTCCCTGCCGACTGACATGAATACCATGAAGTCGCAGAAGGTGCCTGAGTCCTCTGACTGCACCTGGCAGTTACTTTGTAAATATGTCAGATTGCAAGCACGGATCTGCATATGCCCTCACTAAATGAGTGCTGTGAACAACTTGGGGCTTTTTAAAGATTTCTGCATCTTATCTTCCTTTGTGTATACCTGGTGATTCCCACATATGAGACTTCCTGCTTGTTTTCATTGTTAACCAGAGAGAGCCCGAGGCTGTGGAGCGACAAGGCTACTTCGTGATCAGCCTGTTCCATTTCTTCAGCTTGGAGTGCTTTGGAAACCAAAGCCACATCATCTGTGAAAAGCAGAACTCTCTGGCGCCCATCAAGGAAGGACACCCAGTGTATCTGGATGTTTGCATCATATGGAAACTGACCACACTCATCCTGGAGAAAGAAAGACATTGAGTTAAACATGTATGGAATTTTCATACTTAAAACTGGATATAATTAACTGGGAAAAATCAGAAAAGCTTAAAAAGAATGACTGTAAGTAAGATAGTGAACTCCAGCCATCAAATGGGCATAAAGCCAGCACTTACATAAAAATAACAGTGACGTTCACCAGGTCTGGGGATATGGCTCCATGGATAAAGCAGATCCTGCAAGCAGGATCTAGATTTTGGAGCTCTAGAACCCATTTACAAGCTACGAGGGAGTGTGGCTGCCTATAATCCCATCACTTTGGAGGCTGAGACAGAGGATGCTGGGGCAACTGGCTACTTAGACTAGCCAGTAAAGTAGGAGATGACTGAGGAAGACACCAGAAATCAATTTTGGAGTACTACATGCATAAGTACATGCACTCACAGACTTATTCATATATGTACCAACACACATATGAACACAAATACATATACACACATCATTTTTCCCTGTCATCAATAAAGTGGTGCCTTAGTTTGAGGTCCTGGATAGTGCCAACAGGGCCCTGAGCAGGACATGATCGTGCTTCACTAGCACCAGTGTGGTAAGATGATTACCTGTCTCCAAACTGGGAGCAGTTCCTACTGAGAGAAGAGGTCATCTTAAGAAGCTCTGTGTGTGTTGTGTGTGTGTGTGTGTCAGAGATACCTAAGTGGCAGTGGAAATCCCAGGATGTTTTAGATGCTGGAACCAGGGGACATCTGTGAGAAAAGCCTCAGGTGTGGAGGTGGGGATGCTTCAGAGAGAGGGACCGTGTCTGTGGCAGGCATTAGAGCTGGCAGGGCAGGGCGACCCAGCCCTCTGGACCTCAGGTGATTCTTCCATAAGCCCTAGATGCTGGGCATGGAGCTTCAGGATTTCATTTTATCCCTGCTGGGTTCTCTCATTTGCATATGATCATTCCATGTTTTGTCCCCATCCCCTTTTTTGGACTAGAAATGGTTACTCTATGCCACTTTATGTTGGAAATATGTAACTTCTTTATGATTGTCCAGGGCTCACAGTTCAAAACAGTGCTGGGACTGTTAAAGACTAGAGGGTCTTGTGAAGGTTGACTGAATACATTTTGCCTTATTAAATGGTCACAGGACAGGGTTAAGGGATGGAAGGCTAGAATATAAAAGTAAAGGGTTGGCTGTGTGGTTGGCCAGGGATTAGCCTGTAATTGTTTATATTAATTGTCAACTTGATAGGATCTAGAATCACCTTGGAAACAAATCTGTGGACATGTCTATGATGGATTTTCTAAATAAATTAATGTGGACAGCACCCTTCCAGAAGTCCTATCCTGAATCAAAAGGAGAAACCAAGCAGAACACCAGCACTGATCTGAGCACCAGCATTGACTGATTGATCTCTCTGCTCCACTTCTTCTGAGGCAACGTAGCCAGCTGCTCCGCCTTCCCTGCCTTGACAGATGGTATCTCCATGAACTACAGAGGCCCAACCACTTTCCTCCTTAAAGATGCCTCACGTTATACTTTATCGTTGCCACCAGAGAAACAACTAATACAAATTGTTTGCAATATAAAGCACAGAAGTAACTTTCTTAAAACATTTTAATTCACTTTGGTTCCATGAAAACAGCACTTCCATATCAAACGGTACCTTTAAGAGATCATGCTCCCCAAAGTTAGCTGCATAGTTCCAAGTGAGTTTCCTGGTGCCAGTGGGATCTGCCCAGGCAAAGAGTCGAGTTTGTCCTGGAAGCAATACTAGTTCCTCCTGTGACCCACTGAAACAGTTGACAGAGGGAAGATCAGCATGCCTTGGCCTTGAGACACCATAAAGGCCTTATTAACTGGCTTAGTTAATAACTCAGCCCAAACAAGTACACCAACATGTTCTGTAACTAGCAGTTATGAAGCCTGGGCAGAAAGAATATGGTAGTGTAGTACCACTTCCAGAGATGCATTTACAGGAATGGTTCACTTGCTATTACCAAGTTACTAAGGGAGGGATAATGTTTAATACGTAATTTCACAGTCCTTTGTCTTCATTCTGAAATTTATAAAGACCCAAAGCCCAAAGATTTTTCTGAGGTTTGCTGTCAAGCCAATTGGCAAAAAGACCCATTTGAATTGATTGGGATCTTTAAAAGCATCTATTTGTCCCAGTCCATATGGTACATGTAAGTTCTGCTGTAGACATATAAATGTGTTTGGTGAATACTATGTCAAAACTTGCCAGCATATTAAGAATAAACACCACATGCCCCTTACCACCATTGTAAAGGCTGAAGACATCTGGGGTGTGAAACTGCAACATTTCCCAGAAGGGACCAGGGATCATTGAAAGCAAAGCGGAGATCTAATGCCACCATGTCTCATACCTCTGTTTATAAGTGAGGACGTCCCACTGTGTGTGGTTCATTATCAGAGCAGGTGCAGATCCCTCATGATAGTCAGAGAAGGTTATGACTGTTGAGTGTTCAGCAGTGTTTATATCCACCAAGATACCTCCATTCTGTTACAAAAAAAAAAGTGTGTTCAGCTTACTGGCTGAGTATCTCAATTACGTGGAACCGTTCCACATTCAACCAGCTGTACAAACACATCCCTTACTCTCAGAAGTCCTCACTGGCTCTGGTTCTTACAAACATATGTTGGCATTAAATGTCCACAAAAGCCCTACGAAGAATTTCCAGATCTCTAAAGCATGACTTACAGAAATATGTTAGAGCAACTTCTAAAAGTCAAAGAATATGAAGACATACCAGATCTTCTAAGCTCAATAAAGTGCCATTGTCTTGTTGGTTGTAAAGGAATGGCTTGGAAGAGCCTTCGTTGCCCACCACTCTCACACAAAGTTTGCCAGACAAATTTTCAGGCCAAAATGGAATGCACTGAAAAATAAACACAATTCCAGTTTTAAAACTGTGCTATGACACTGGCTCACTGAGCACACTGGGTAATCAAGTTTTCAAGTACAAATCTTATTTAAGTAAAATATTGTTAAAATTATTTAAATGTCCTCTACACTTCATAGTACAAACACTGACTAGTGGGTGTGGTGGCACACCCAGAACCTGGAGCAGGAGTTCCTAAGTTTAAGGCCAGCCCAGGTTACACAGCAAGGACCCATTAAAACAAAAGAAAACACTACTGATGTAACCATGCTACCAAAGTGCATTCATCAGAATAAAAATCTATTAATCTATATGTACTTGTAGCAATTACATTATAAGAAACTCAAGAGCTTATTAAGAATACCTCCATATCTGCATACTTAAAATCTCCACTCTTCACTGCATTTGCTTCTGTGCCTTGTCGAGTTCATGTATCAATTTTAGTCAAATGGGAATAACTAGAAAATGACTGCTAGTCATCTAGACTGAGCTAATCGTAAATACTACCAATCATTTTCTAATAGGGTGAGATAAAGATCTTTCGGAGCTGCCGTCATAGTTAGCACATATCTGTGAGATGCACATCTGCACGTCCATGTTTATCTGTACATTTTAGAAATCAGCCATATCTTAGGGAAATTCACCTCTGAAGAAGCAACGTAGTGCCATTTGTTGGTTGGTATGGAACCATCTGAAGCAATCTCTCCAACTTCCAATTCTAAAGAGGACTTGTTTGCCACCGTACAGAAGGGAGTCAGAGTGACAATTCGTGAGAGGTTAAAACTGCTCATTTTGATGCTAACCCCAACCTGAGGGAAGAAAACAAAGAAGATCATTCTCCTGCTCTTTATTCAGTGTCGAAAACAAAGACACAGGTCATATGGATGTACCTAAAGGTATATAAAGTAGGAATTCTTGAATAAAGCGACTAATAAAAGTTGTATTCTACTACTGTCTCTTATAGAAAGATCTGGCTTCACATCAGCTTTATCAGAAATCAACTATGGAACACAGGCCACACTCTCAATGACAACTGGCAATGACAGATTTACTGTCTAGTTTTTTATGTATTAATAATCTAAATGTTAATTGCTTTATAGTTAGTAGGCTCAAATTTTATTGATTTGTCTATTACCAATAAAATGAGAATTCTGAAGCAGTAGAAAATGGGTCATGAGGCATCAGATTATTCAAATTTTCGAAGTCGTCAAGTTTAAGATTTAAGACATAACTGACAGGGTATATGGAATAAAGATTTTAGTGTATCTTGAATATTACTAAAGTTGCCCAAGCCAATGACTTCAACCCCATTTAAATTTAGACAAATTCAAGTTCTGCTTCTGTGCACTCTAGGAGCTGGCTTATTTACTGAAGTATAGAAAAGCAAATGAAGCCAAAGGTCATAAAGCAGACCCTCTTACCAGGTATTCCATATTGGTGGCAGGGCACTTCACACACCCATAACTTCCCACGGTGTCCAGTGAGAAACCATTGGACCAGGCACTGGTTGAAATTTTTAACTGTACCTACACCAGAGAATACATGATATCATGTAAGAATCATGAAAAAAAAAAGACGAAACTTCATAGAAAAATTGCTAGACTTCTGGAAATTTCTCCAGTATCTTGAAACACAGAAAAATATCATCATAACCATACTGAATGGGTATAAGGAATCAAAGAAGAGAAGTATAATCCTGACCATCCCATTTACCTTAGCAATAAATGGAAATTTGTCTTTAATTATTTAACTAAAATTGCTAAATTTAGACCTGTCTTTCATGCTATTTTTAAAGGGATTCATAATGCTAATTTTTTCCAATGCTAGATTTATGACAGACAAAAAGCTCTCAAGGGTTTTATCAAATAAAAGACAACTTTCACATCATTCCGCAGGTGCTAAAGGACAGACATTGTGAAAGACTAGAACACAGGACACAGCTGCCATCTTAAGTGAGCAGGGAACTCAGCACAGATAAAAGGAAGCACGTTCTAATAATTACGACACCACACAAGAGGTGCAAAGCACAGCCGGTGAGAAGACAGTGGTGTTCCAGTTCTGGGATTTAGGTGGAGTCTTGCAGAAGAGACTGACCTGTGCCCCTGCAGTCAGCTCACCCCTACCCATCCACCAAGATCATAAGAGACATAAAGACAACCAAAGCTCATACACAGAGGCAAACTCAAATGCCATGTATTGATATGAACTCTGAAGAATTGCTCCCACACAGCAGCTGCATCTGAGACTGTTACAGACATATGTTCTCAGGCTCTGTCCAGAATCACTAAAGTGAACCTAAGTGCAGGATTCAGCAAACAACTGTAAAACCATCTAGGTGACAATAATGGACATTGAGATTTGAGACCCATGACTCTAAGCAACAGGACTGGGACATGTAGAGTCACTGTAAACAGAAAATTTTCAATGCATTAGTGATAGGCAGTGTCTTAAGAATGAACAACAGATAAGACAACACAGAGAAAATAGGTAGTGTTGGGATATTAGCAATCAGGGTGGAGGGCATACATAAAGCCAAAGGGTGAGCACTGACCATGCTTGACTGTGTGTGACCACCTAAAGGCTGACTTAGGAGGCACAGGCGGCCCAATACAACTGCTGAGTGTTTTCACATGCCACACCAGCACAGGAGCATGAGACAGGACTTCAATAACAACAGCTATCTTATAGCCCTGAAGAACAGGGAGCCCCTCTTCATCTGATTGCTCCTGCAAGTTCCTAATGTCCATCTAGAATCTGCAGTCTTTAGAGTCTTCTTGGACTTAATTTATACCAAGAATGATGCACACACAGCCAAGCATGCTTTTAAATTTCCAAGTCTCTAGATTTAGTAGTTTTCCTATTTTAACTTGCTAGAGCATACCTTGTTTTTACTAAAAATGTTCTTCTTCTTGAAAGAGAATAAAATGATGTCCCTGAAATCCGCTGGGTGTTTAACATGTATCTCCTCGGAGCGATACTGGAGAACCCGAGAAGTTTTGTTGATTAGCCAATAGGGACTAAAGACAGACAGCTCCATTCGGCAGCCAATTCGCCTGACGTGAACTGACAGGTCAACTGTCATCACTTCCGCGGTCTCTGAGGAAAAGCACACGAGGAAGAACTCGGGAAGTGTGTCGCAAATGCGGAAGTGTCCATTCCAGTTCTTGCCCAGGTATTTCACCAACACTAGCTCTATGATCTCTCCACTGATTCGTGAGTGCAGAACGTCAGCAGAGCTGCCTTCTGCCAGCTCATGGGCTTCTGCAGTTCCCTAAAAACACAAAACCAAGTTTACTGAGCATATCTCTTTACTAACAAAATCTGTATTTTACACAGTGCTAAATATCCTACCAAGGAAGGCTGACCACCAAGTCTAACCAAGCTTATTTGTTAGAAATTCTCAGCAATCACTAGGGACTCCAAAGGAAACCCTCTACCACAGCCACAGTAGGAGTGTCTTCTTGCTATCCTGTAGGCAAACCACCCTAAATTTTGAGAACTTTGTGTTTATGTCAAGAACCAAAGACTGGATCTTGGACCCCCAGCGATTTCCATTAGAGCTGGATTATAAAATGAGCCACTTGAGCTGCCGGGCATCAGTTTCATCCTCTCTATTCTATACCATAACTCACAGCTACTATAATTACAGAACCAGGAAAGCAATGCCAAGCAAGATGGAATCTGCTTTTAAAATGAATGCTAGGGATGATATTTTCAAGATCTGACCATTTGCCTAGGAATTTCGTGAATTCATTGTTTTTAATTGCAGAGTAGTATTCCATTGTGTAGATATACCACATCTTCTGAATCCATTCCTCCGTTGAGGGACATCTGGGTTCTTTCCAGCTTCGGGCTATTATAAATAAGGCTGCTATGAACATAGTGGAGCATGTGTCCTTATTGCATGCAGGTAAAGCCTCTGGGTATATGCCCAGGAGTGGTATAGCCGGATCCTCCGGGAGTGTCATGCCCAGTTTTCTGAGGAACCGCCAGACTGCTTTCCAGAGTGGTTGTACCAGCTTGCAATTCCACCAGCAGTGGAGGAGTGTTCCTCTTTCTCCACATCCTCGCCAACAACTGCTGTCTCCTGTGTTTTTGATCTTAGCCATCCTGACTGGTGTGAGATGGAATCTCAGGGTTGTTTTGATTTGCATTTCCCTAATGACTAAGGATGATGAACATCTCTTTAGGTGCTTCTCAGCCATTAGATATTCTTCAGGTGAGAACTCTTTGTTTAGCTCTGTACCCCATTTTTTAATAGGGTTACTTGCCTCTCTGGAGTTTAACTTCTTGAGTTCTTTGTATATATTGGATATTAGCCCTCAGTCAGATGTAAGGTTGGTAAAGATATTGACCCAGAATCTCGGAATACCCTCGACACAATCTGCATATCAATAGATTTCTAAGAAGATGGAAGGAGAGACCCCTGGTCCTGGAAAGACTGGATGTAGGGGAACGCCAGGACAGAGTAACGAGAGGGGGTTGAATGGAGAAAAGAGGGAGGGAAGGGGGCTTATGGGACTTTCGGGGAGGGAGGAAACGGGAAAGGGGAAATGATTTGGAATGTAAATTAAAAAAATAAAATAAAATAAATAATAAAAAAAATATTAAAAAAAAAAAAGAATGCTAGGGCTAGAGAGATGGCTCAGCATTACTGGCCTTGCAGAGAACCTGACAGGAGAAACCACCGCCACTTCAGCTCCCAGCGCCCACATCCAGAGGCTTACAACCACCTACAACTCCCAACTCCAGGAAACATCTTCCTCCAGACTGCTTGGACACTGCCCTCAGTCATGTACACACACACACTTAAAAGCAAAAAATAAGTCTTTTAAAACTACGAATGCTAACAAAGAAACTGGGCTTCTTTACTGTGGCTTTCTTTTAAACAGATGCTATTTGGTACATTTATAACTTCTGTCTCCATAACTCAGGGGTGGACCATTGTTTGATAAAGAAAAGGAATCATTTAGGTTTCAAACACTTCCTAAGGCTATTGCCTTTTAAAACATCACAGAGTGTGTAAATTTAATCATATTTATAATGTACAAATCTAATTATATTTGTAATATTCCATGTGCACACATGTCAATTAGTGAATTTTATTTTCAGCATAAACTTTAAGACAAACATCAGGATGAGATATTTCCCTATTTGCATTTTTCCCTCCTTTAGGTAACAAGACAACATAATAAAAAGATGGTTTAGGCTTTTAATTTGTGATAGGCACAACAAAGAAACGAGGAAAGCGGAACTGCTGAGGTGTAACTCCCAGCTTTCCCACTGTCTAGCAGGAGGACCTTGGGTCAGACACTGATCCCTCTGTGACTGAGTAAAAAGGGCCAAAAGGACTGTACCCACTACTAAGGCCACCATGAAGACTGAAGCATGCTAATACAGAAATCACACAGTATAAGACCTAACATTGATGCTATGCCAGGTTAGCTATAAGAAACACATCTTAAAACATGAAACACCAATTAAAGCTAACATCACAAAACAGAATGAGAATTTACTCTGTATAACAATAGTAATAATAATAAAAAATATGAGACACAAACCTCAAGTAAGTATCTTAGCGAATACGGGAGAAGGTTCTTCAAGGTGAGAGGAGGGTACAGATGAATAATGTAGGCTGGATCCCAGTCTTCCCCGTGAGCACTGATGTAGCTCAGCTCATCAGGCAGGGCGACTGTGTTCACAATGAGCGGTAAGAAGCTGACTTCTACTGCAGGACACTGAAGCATGCACCTGACCTCCGTGCTGCGGTGAAGCTCTTCCTTCCAGGAAATGTATGTGGTAGACTGTGTATACTGCTGCTCTAAGCCGCCAGCCGGCTGAACATACAACTGACATCTACAGATAGGAGGTAAGGAAAAAACCTCAGACTCTTCATGATGACTCTACAAGGTGGGTAATAATATTCTTACAAATGTAGAAACCACTGCTAGGAAGGTTTAGAATGTGCCCAAACTGATAAAGCTGCCGACAGAGGAAGGACAACTTGAAATATTCTCATTTTGACTATAAAGGCAAGCTAATAAAATATATAACTTTAGAAACGTCCAAAGTATCAAATATCAGATGAATGGTTTATATTGTAAACTCAATGATAAGATGTATTTCTAATCAAAAGAATAAACCCTTATGTGTCCTAAAAGCGGCTGTTGTATGGCTAGGGTAATAAAACATGTAAGGCTATTCTCCCTCAAATAGAGACACAGCTCATAAAATTAGGGATACATGAGTTTATTTTCTTTTCTAAGATATTTTTTATCTATGTAACTAACAACCCACATTAATTGTACAAATTGACAGGCATTTCCACACACCCTATGCTAACCGTGCACACTCACGCTTTGGGACTCCACCCCCAGCACCCTTCAAGACCCTAAAAGTCCTTAGCTTCCTCGGCAGCACTGCCCATACACTCCGGCTCTGCTGACCACCATCCCATCTGGAAGCTAAGTACACACACAGACTGCCCACCTATAGGAATCCAGAGGGACGTGAAACTCTTCCTCAGGTCTGGCTATTCCAATGCGCTCCAACAGCTTAACATTCTTCACAAATTTGTAGATGATAAATGCTATCGAGAAGTGGTTTTTAATCTGTTGGAATGGATGCATAACTTCTTAAATCACATGTCGAATAGAAAGCATTAGCAGCACACACATTTCTTTAAGATCTAAAAAGCTTCAACTTAATATTGGAAGGTATTGCCATTGGCTAACAACAATATTTAGGTATCTGAGTATTATGTATAAACACTAAACTTAATGCTTAAGAGACAGTTCCAAATCAGCACTTCCACATCATCTACATATTATATGTATATGTAGTTAGTCTATGCCACCATTAAAGATGCACCACTCCTACTCATGAAGATTTCAGGCATGTTTTCTCCATTACAACCTCCCATCAACACATCATGTGACAAAGAAAGAAGGAAAGCCGTGGAAATCTTTTCCTGATTGCACTGGGGCCTAAACTGGAACTAAGAACAAATTAAAAAGTAACAGGGTCCAAAATGAGAATGAGTTCCAATCTGTACGCATGAGTTGGGTCGGGAGACGTGTTCTTTACACTGACACATACAGAAGCCTGTAGCTAATGCTGGAAAAACTAAAAGGTTTAGTATAACCAGAAGAGCAGAAAGAAAAATGTTTATATGGATTAAACTGCCTTTCTTTATCTTTTTTTACATGAGAGTAAGTCATTCCAAACACCTCACACACATTGGAAAAATACAGTCTCAAGTGATGGTGTACTGAGAGATCAGGAGGCTATCCTGCTGGATAATCAACCATAATTATAGTGTCTCAGTTTGAAATGCCTAAGGGAACATTAGATGTTTAAGTGTTTTGAATCTCTAAAAAAAGAAAAAAAACCCTAAGTGCTTATGGGTTTGTGGCCAGTAAAACTGGACTTAAAATAAATAATCAAACAAGCAAACAAATACTGCTTTTCAAGTCCTTTAAGTTAAACCACACTAACAGAGTGGGGTAGAAGCAGAATCTGCTTTACTTCGGCATTTATTTCTGAATAACCGGAGGTGCTTGAGCAAATTTTACTACACCTCCCAACCTCAACTAAATGACTGAACTCCATCTGGCACACCTAAGGGGACACATTACTGGACAGCATTACCTGCAGAGGTGAGCGGAGAGTGACCACCTTGTTGCCTTCTGTTGCGTCAATCTGCACCAACACGGAATCCGAACGGCTGGCACTGGGATTCCGCACATTATACAATCGCCGGCCAGGCCTGGCAACAGGAACACTAGCCACTTCTGTATAACCATATGGTACTGAAGAGGAAGAGAATTAAAAATATTTACTTTTTAATAATAGCCAACCCTGGACCTGGAGAGATGGCTCAGCAGTTAAGGGCACATGTTCTTGCTAAGGACATGGGTTTGATTCCCAGCACCCATATGGCACCTCACAAACATCTGCAATACCAGCGACAGGGACTCTGAGGTCCTCTTCTGGCCTCCAAGGGCATTGGGCATGCATATGGTACACAGATATACATGTATGCAAAACATCGCAAAATAAATAATTTAAACACAATAGTAACACCTCACAATAATGACAAGGGTCTTCTCATTATTAGAAATATAAATGTTTTTCTAAGACTCTGAGACAAAGAAAAAAGAAAAAAAGAAAAACAATTACTAACATAAAACTTTTGCAACAAGAAATGAGGAGGTAAGTGTGCTAATACAAATAGAAAAAATCATCCTGAGAGAGGTAACGCAGACCCAGAGAGACAAACATGGTGTGTACTCAAGTGTAAGTTGATATAAGCCATTAAGTACTGGATAACCATGCTATAAGCCACAGACCCAAAGAAGCTCAGTAACAAGGAGAGCCCTAGGAGCAGATGCTTGAATCTCACTGAGAAGGGGAAATAGAACAGACATTGGATATGGATAGAGGGAGAGGATTGGTTGGGGGAGGGTTAGGAATGGGTACAGAAGGGATAGGTGGGTAGAGAAGGAAGGGACAGAGTACTGGGAGAGACTTCTAGACTAGGGAGAGGGGTACATCTTCAGAACAAGCTAGAAACTTAGGACAATGGAAACTCTGTAAGAGTAACCCTAGCTAAGACTCCAAGCAATAAGGAATGTGCAGCCTGAACCGTCCATCTCCTGTAACCATGCAAGCCTTCCAATGGAGAGATTAGGACACCAACTCAGCCACAAAACCTTAGACCCACAATCTGTCCTGCCTACAAGATGTGCAGGGGTAAAAGATGGAGCAGAATTTGAGGGAAGGGCCAACCAATGACTGGCCCAGCTTGAGACCCATGCCATGGGAGAGAGCCAAGCCCTGACAATATTAACAAGAGTCTGCTACACTTGCAGACAGGAGCCTAGCAACTGATGGAAACTGATGCAAAGACCCACAGCCAAACATTAGGCAGAGCTTAGGGATTCCTAAGGAAGAGGGAGAGGAAGGATCGTAGGAGCCAGAGGGGTCAAGGACACCACAAGAAAACCCACAGAATCAAGTAACATCTACAAAATAGGGGCTCACGGAGACTGCAATGCCAACCAGAGAGCATGCATAGGACGGACCTAGGCCCTCTGCACATATGCAACAGTTGTGCAGCTTGGTCTTCATGTGGGACTCCTAAAGCAGGAACAGAAGCTGTACCCAACAACATGTTAGGGGGTCCCTTGCCCCTAACATGGCTGTCCTAGCCTCAATAGAAGATGTGTGTAGTCTTACTGCAACTTGATATGCCAAAACTAGTTGATATCCATAGGAGGCCTCCCCTTTTCTGAGAAGGGGGAAAGGGTGGATTGGGGGGGGGGGTAAGATGAGAGGGAGCGACTAGGTGCAAAGGAGGGAGGGAAAGTTGCAACCAAGATGTAAAGTAAATAAATAACGAATAAAAAAATTGAACAAACAAATTAAAATAAAGTAAAATAAAATTCAACTTTTTTATTATTCTTTCAACTAGATAATAATTTCCTAGTCTTTGTAATGGTATCATTGCCATGAATATTTTGGACTTCTGAGTATGGCCACTTTTCTCCCTCAACTGAATGTTCATTCTTTTTGAAACATAATACTTACTACTTGGGGCAGAGAAATCAATAATCAAGTTTTATAAGTTGTTTATTAATTAAAGTCTATCTTATGTGTAGAAGAAACCCAGAGGCAAATTATCAACTATTTATTGGAAAGCCTGACAAATGTCTCCCGGGATATCTTTGGTAAAATAGTATTGGATGATTTACCAAAAACATTCTGCCCATCCCTGCGAAGCTCTGAAAACACAGCATACATACCGAAGGTCAGGGCAAAGAACGTGCTCTCCTGCCGGCTCAGGAGGGATAGCTTTCCTTGGCGCGAAGGTTCCAGGCTGGCATATTCCAGCTCCAAATGCTGACCAGCACCCACATCATAAATGTCAGTCTTCTCAGGGGAACCCATCACCCTGAGGTTACGACTGGGCTGCACCTTCATGGGAACACCCAGGGCATTTCTGACTGTAAAAGGAGCCCTGTCTTTCAGAGAGTAGTCAAAAGTCGAAGCCGTTCCCTCAGAGAAACCCTGCAAAGGAACGCAGCCCAGTAAAGCCTCAGCAATGTACTTCTATGAGCACTTTTACCATGGCTACATGTTTTCTGAAATTTATTTTTGATGACAAACAATCCATATATGTTTCTTTCCTAAATCTAACATGAAATGTTCCAGAATAGAATCACACATACTTTTGCTAAATTGTTGAAAACATTGAGACAACTTTTGGATATTGTGATATTCATCGTAGCTCCTGAAGAAATATGAACTGCGGTTTGTGGCTCAGGAATAAAATCATCTCCTGGCATCAGACTTTTATCCTGGATCGGGCTCTTCTTTACCTAGGAAGATGAACAGCATACAGAACTGATCAGCCAACTAATCAATGGTGGCTTTTAAAAGCTCAACATGAAGGGATCTGACTGGACTGGGTATCTTAGAATACAGATCCTCAAGGTTTCATTTTCAACCCTATGAGCACCTCTCTGATTCAGCAAAGAATGGAAGCCTTCTCTCTGCACATAGGCCAAGGCAAGGAAATGCTTATCCCACTGCGGAGGAAGCCTGACGGGTCAGCCCCACCATCTGATTCCTTGCCAGAGCAAGCTAGCTCCTATCACCGCTCTGTGTTACAGAGCAATGAAGGGGACTCCAAACTCTCAACTAACCCTGGCTATAGGAGTAACCTGGAAATAACTATTTCTTGGTAAATAATATGGTAAGCTTTTGGATCAAACTTATTGCAAATAACATTGACATTTTCATTCCAATAGCATTTTGAAATCCTTGTTAAACATTCTTTTTCAGTCTCATTATGCCAGAGAGAGTTAAACCAGATACTATCTCTACTTTAGTCTGAAGGGAATTGGGATACAAGGTTAGTGAGGTATCATTTTTAAAAGAAGAATTTGCTGCAGCAGTTTCTGTGTGTGACCCCTCCATCAGTGACCACAGTGAGGTGAGCAATAACAGCATATCTCACAGTCCTATGTCCCCAGGGGAAAAAAAACCATACTTCCACATCAAGGATTCTGGGAAATATCAAAGTCATAGAGTTTATCATATTAATTCTCAATTTTTTGGAGGACACCCCCCAAAAAAGATTACGGAATAATTCAAAAGTTTCCATCCATGAGTTTTACCTACCAATATGTACTATATTAGAAATGAAAACTGAAAAAAATATTTAAAAAATTTAAATTATGTGTTAACATTTTAATGGAAAACAATCTTGAAAATGTAAATATGAATAGAGGTTGGGACAAGTGTCCTGAAGGCCTGCAGTAAGCAGATGAATTCTCACTTCTGCTACACATTCAGCCTGCTGAACTTCTGTGTTCAGTCTCTGAAAAAAATCAATTGTACGTTCATGAGAAAATAAGAATAAAGAGCTATGTGTGATGTTTCACCGTTACTATGAAAGGATTTATGGCCTCAAGAACTGTGAGGAGTTTCCTGGACCCTAGACCAAATTGTGAAAATCACTGAACTTAAAAACTACTATAGCAGGACGACTCGGCATCGCGCTGCAGGACAGAACTGGCTTCCTTACGTTAAGCTTTAAGCTCCACGGTGTTTTCCCCTCCACTCTTTCAATCAGTGGCTCCCAGACGGCATGGGTTTCATTATAATAGTGAACCTGAAAAGGTGAAGAACTTCAATTACTTGGTTGTTCAACATTAATCATATAATTATACAGTCAGTGGGAAAGGTATATTAAACTACTGCTTTATATCAAAAGACACTTGAAAACCCCACCTAAAGAAGCACACACAAAACACGACGTAGTTCCCCCTTCCCATTGCTCTACTGTCAGGTATTACTTAGCAAGAGACTTTTAAAAATAGCAATTACAGGTAATTTTACACCATCCCATTAAACATTAGACTACACACTTGCTACAGCTGTGCATCTTACTTCTGCAATGGTACTTTCCAGCCGTGCTCTAGAGATGCCAATGTGGCCATACCTCTAATGTCATGTCAGCAGCGGCGGCCATTAGAGAAGTCCAGTTTTTAATATTTCCAGAGAACGTGGACTCTGCCAATAACAGGGGCACGGTGCGATGCCCAAGGCCACACTCTAAGGTGACTTGAACTGACTCCACAGCAACCACACAATTTTCCTCTATCGGTGGATGTTCAAAGTCTCTGAAATTTTCTGTTACTTCTGTTGCCATGTCAACCCCAAGAAACCAAGAGTTATAATCAGTAATAGATTTGACAGCCCAGAGATCGTCCGTCTCTTTAGCAGTATCTTTCCTTTCATCTTCTTTGGTCTTTGGAGACATAGCAGCCATGATTGTCATCACAGTATTAAGGATTATAGGTGAGATCTTTAAAAATGAAAGCAGAAAAATATTTAGAATAGATTCCTTCGCAAATAAGAATTAAAATATATGATTTAAAAGTTAACAATTAAGTAACTTAAATTTAAATATACTAAATATTCCTGAACAAAGGAAAATAAGAAAACAGGAATTCATCTAATTACATGAAGATTTCTGTTTGGGTTGTCTGGAAATAAGTAGTTGATGTTGTATCAACAGTCAAAACCCAATGGAGTGACTGATAATTCAGAATCAGATAATGTCATATCACTCACACACACACACACACACACACACACACAGAGTGAAGTTTTCACTATATTCCTAGTTAACTTTACCAATCAAGGTCAGGAGTAGGAGGCTGAGATGGAAGACCATTTTATTTACACACCAAGTGCTAGGAAATTACACCTGCTCATCTCTGGAGAATGCCCTGGCTCACTCTCCTGTCTCTGCCACAGTGCTATACAAATACTAACCTTTAATCCACCTGATACCCTCAGCCCACCCTCCAAAATGCCACCAGCACAACTATTTTAAAGCCAAACCTAGGCAAGTCATGATGAGTTAAAATCCCTGGTAACTTTCCAGCATTCTCCACATGAATTCAAATTCTCCGTGGCTAGTTGCAGAAAGCTGCTTGTGAGGCAGTGCCCATTCAACTAGCTTGGCAGAGTTTGAGACACAGCAGGGTAAGTAGAAAGATTCCTTTATTATTCATTTCTCATAACATCTACTTCCCTAAACCACTAAACAGAATTAAGACATTACCAAAGCGAGACTCCAGCACACTGCTTGCTAACCTATCAGCACCCAAGGCCTTTGTTTTCCCTTGCCTTATGACCTACTGTTAGTTATTTTCCCTTGCCTTATCACCTACTGCTAGTTAACAAATGCTCAGTCTTACACTCTACTACACCATCTGTCCAGCCACAGAGGCTCACCCTCAAAGTTCTTCTTGAGTTCAGCTTCTTCAGACTTTGCCTTTGCACGAACCTCCAGTTCTATATGGATAGGCTTTCCCTCATCTTCACCAATCATCCAACTTCTATCAAGTCTGGGAACTTAGTTCTGGAAGCCCTGCTTGCAAATAGCTTTTCCTATGCACTGGCTTGTACGCAAGGCCCTTGCTTTTCTCCCAGCAGCGCCTTGTGTGTGCTGCCTACAGAAAACTATGATCACTGATCTCCTTCTTTGTCCTCTGTGTGTCATTAACTCTCTCCTTGCTAGAAATGTTATTACCCAATGCCCTACACAGGACATTTTTACACATAGCAAAGGTGAAAGTGTATGGCAGAGTGTAGTAGCACACAGCTCTAATTCCAGCACTAAGGAGACAGAGGCAGAGGGAGCTCTATGAGGTAAAGGCCTGCTGGGGCTATAATGTAAGATTCTGCCTCCAAAATAAGAAGTTAAAATGTTTATTTAATACATACATACACATACACACACATATATTTACAGATATGAACTATTATCTCAGCAGTTGACCTAGTGTCTTAGAGAAAATGCTTATGAATTCAAAGAGGTTTTGCTCCACTTAGTATTCCATGTATTTAAACTGGAAAATTCATTAATTAGCAAGACACAATTTAAGACAATTTAATAAAATACAGCATTTTTAAAATTCTGGAAGATGTACCGTTATTTACACAATACTACAGATGAAACCCATTTAGCCTCAATTCAACCATTATCTGTCTCTGACCTATAAAGCAAAGCTCCTATTATTACTGGCACAAACCCCTTCATATTTTTCATACTCTAGAAAGAAAAAAAAACCAGAATGTGCCTGCATTTTCCACTCATAAATGGGCACAAAGTCAAGCTTAAAGAATTGACAGGCCAGGCTGGGAGATGCTCGGTGTGCAAAGTGCTCTCTGTAGAAGCCATGAGAACCCGAGCACAGATCTCAAGCAGCCATGTAAAAGGCCAGGTGTGGCAGGCTATGTGAGCTTGTGGAACAGCCAATGCAGGCAACCAATGATCTACAGGATAAATAAGAGACCTCATCTCAAAAAAAATAAAAAAATAAGGAGAGAGACCAATGGCCAACTTCTGCCTTGCCAAGCACACACCACACAGAGTAATGCATAAGGAAATAGGAAAACAGAATCTGAATGCTATTAGAAAAACTGGAATTCTTTCTTCTTCCAATACTTTACATAAGGGTTTAAAACACAATAAATCCTCATCATTCACCTCACATATATTCCTGCCATTTGCATATCTATAAGTCAAAGAGAATATTTGTCCAAAATTATTGAACTTTGAACTGAATCAAACTGAATAGCAAAAAAGTCAAACAAACAACTACAAATAAAGTAATCTCATCTTCATCTCACTACCCTTTCTTTTCCCATCCATCTCTGTTTTCCCCTCCTATACAACTCCCAACACACACATGCAATATAAAAAAGAAACTCTCATACTTTGTACCAATAAGAGGTATTATTATAGGCAGGTTGGATATCTCAGTGGATAAAAATCTTGCCATGCAAGTCTAACAACCTGTATTTAATCCCTGGGAGAAACAATAGAGAAAAGAACTGACTCTAGAAAGTTGTCCTATGAACTCTATATGGTGCCATGGTATATATATTCACACACACACACACACACACACAGATCCACAAGCACATGCATACATATACAGTAATAAATAAAAAATATTTATAAAATTACTTCAAAAAGTGTTCTTTATAAAACAACACAAATAAGCATGCATATTAAAGAAAAGATGTTTCTAAAAAAGTAACCAGCAATAATACACAGGGTGTAAGATATAAAAGATACTGTTACAAAGCACTGAAAATATACAGTACTGCATAAAAGTAAACATGAACCTTCAGCCAAAGAATATGTATGAGAGGCACCAACCTTAATTACAAATTCTTTAACCACAATGTTTATATTTTGTTTCCCTGAAGCCCATGTGCACTTTTCCATAAATAAAGAGCAGGGTTGCAACACCTAGAAAGAGAAAAATGAAAGTCACATTTCCCCAGTAACAGATCCCTTACCTACCATACACTTATAAGAACTAGCCTAGCTTTAAGCAAAGGCACATCACCTGAGGCCCTCAATGAAGCTCTTCTATACTCTAATTCTATACCACTGGGGCACTTCAAGGACTTTAAGTAGACCTGGAAAGTCTTCACTCCAGGTCCAAAAGAAGGAATAGGGATGCAGGTTTACAATCCCAAAGCCTTTCCTTCTTGCTAGAACATCTTCTATCTCAGTGTTCTCAACCTCCCCAATGCTGTGACCCTCCCCCCCCAAGTTGTGGTGACCCCCAACCATAAAATTATTCTCATTGCTACTTTATGAATGTAATTTTGCTACTATTATGAATCATAATGTAAATATCTGATATATAGGACATCTGATATATGACCTCTAAAGGGGTTGTAACCCACAGGTCAAGAACTATTGTTCTACAAGATGCCCTGCATAAAATGTACCTTTGGGATAACCACGAACAGGAGCTAACACCTAGGGCACACCCCGTATATGACGTTTCATGAAGACTAACAGGGTTGTGAATACCACACATAGATGGTCCTTCTAAGAACAAATCTCATCTTCAGTCTTGATGAGCAGTAAACTATGAAACCTGGAATCTCACATACATCATTGAAGATATAAAGCAAACTGCCTCTTAATAAATGAGGCTGTCTATTATAAATAAGGCTGCTATGAACATATGTCCCTCAATGGAGGAATGGATTCAGAAGATGTGGTATATCTACACAATGGAATACTACTCTGCAATTAAAAACAATGAATTCACGAAATTCCTAGGCAAATGGTCAGATCTTGAAAATATCATCCTTAGTGAGGTAACCCAATCACAAAAGAACACACATGGTATGCAGTCACTGATAAGGGGATATTGACCCAGAATCTCGGAATACCCTAGACACAATCCGCATATCAATAGATTTCTAAGATGGAAGGAGAGACCCCTGGTCCTGGAAAGACTGGATGTAGGGGAACACCAGGACAGAGTAACGAGAGGGGGTTGAATGGAGAAAAGAGGGAGGGAAGGGGGCTTATGGGACTTTCGGGGAGGAAGGAAACGGGAAAGGGAAAATGATTTGGAATGTAAATTAAAATAAATAATTAAAAAAAAATAAATGAGGCTGTGACAATGGCACAGCTATGTAGGTTTTTAATTAGAACCTGCCTTCAATAAAGTGATTACTATCAGCTTTCTGTGACATGTAAAAGAAAAATTGATTATCAAGCACAAAAGCCTAGGCTTCATTTCTTTTTGCATAGAACATAGCTTAAAAATTATTCAAGCAACGTAAGATTCTCTTACATCATAAACTCACAGATATGGCATTAAAAATAACTGGTATAACTGAAGTAATTAACTAAAATCACTAATTTCAAGAATAATGCAAAGGATACTTTAAATTAACTTTTAAAAACAACCATCTCTTTTGATCACATGACTCCAATTAAATTTTTTTCATAGCAAGTTTACCTTTTCATTCACTTATTGATTTTACTACAAAAAGCAAATAAAAAGCTAGAAACGTTCATCTGAAGAGGCCCTACTTCTGTCGCTAGAGGCCATGACTGAGCCTCCTAACATCATGGAACCTCCAGCGTCAAGCAGAACCCTGTCTCCCCTGGCAAAGCATTCGATGATCCCACCCTCACACTAGCCCACCGCCAGCATCCAGTCTTTCTCACCGTGGTGACGCTCTTCCCTCTCCTTTCTCTGAGGAAAGGGCAGGCAAGCACTTTCAGGTCTCTCACAGAAGCTTCCATCATCTGCTCAAGTTTGGATGTTGAGAGGGAGAGGTTGCACTGGAACGAGGCCGAGAGAGCAGGAGCATCGGCCTTAGTCAGGTTGGCAACAAACACCACTTCTGGGTCTGTGATCATGGCCTTCAGAGTCATATTTGGCTTCACAGAGTCATCTGAAGAAACAGCAGGTCAGAAAACATTTAATGTAAATTTTCACAATGGGTCTTTTATCTATTGCTGATTCTATAAAAAAAATAAAGTACAATTAGAAACCAAGCCAAAGTCCTAACTGAATCTTCTAGAAATGACATGGTTTGGGAAGTTTCTTGGGATGCAACTCAGGTGTGTGCACATATAAAAAAAAACACAGTGCTAAGCAAGGGGCAGAATACAAGAAAGCTGCCAGGAAAACAGCCTCTGATGAAGGAAAGTAACCTGTCACCAGTTTACTTCAGCTTCATCCAACAGGCCACCCTCCATGCCATATGATGCATAGTACAAACTTATAGAAGTCAGCATGACGTTATCAGGTAAAACGACGTTATCAGGTATGGCCACGATTCAAAACAGCACATGGGAAAAGAATACTCCAATCTTGCAAATGCATGTTCAGTTTGCAAGTTTGCCAGATTTTGCATAACAAAATACCTGACCTTAAAGCAATTTAAAATTCAACCTAGAAAATCACCAATCTATTTGATAAAGCTGGAATATAAAAACTACCAAGTGGAAAATGGCTTCCATCATTCTCCTTCTGCAGGCATTCACAGGCTTCCGAGTCTAAAGAGTGAGTCATCTTTGTCTTCCTCTGTCCCAGCCTCCTCCTTCTAGCTTGTCTTCTGCCCGTCAATGCACTAGAATTCTTCAAATAATCTTGTTTGGATAAATGACTCCCTTTTATAAACAGTATTCTGCCCCTGACTGGTTACTCCCTCTGTTTCTGGATGAAGAGCACCGAACAGAGTCAGAGCAGCTTTTGCCCCATCACAGAGCATGCTGTAGCACCTCATTTAAAAACATTTGCCTGCTGGAGTTTTACAAAGAATATGCTTAAATCTAAAAGCCTAATTTTACTTCCTCAAATTCTCCACCTCTTGTTCTCCTGTTTCTAAATTTTGCTAAGATAGAGACATCTTTAGGACAGACAGGTAAGTTCTAACCTTTCTCCATCTTGACTCTTCCTGCAGCAGTCTGTCTTGATGGAATCTGTATTTCTTTTGCAATGTTTTCTGGACTCTGAGGCATAGCTTTGATGAAGAAATCAGCCACGGTCATCAGAAACTCCACACTGGCGCACACATACAGTTTGTCAAGGACAGCATCAATCCGGCTTCCATTTTTGTCTTGGCTATAACTCACATCAATCATAGAACTGTTGCTGTTTTGGTCACTCTTTCTGTCAATCATCCTGAAAAACAAACATGCCATTCATTATCTGGCCCCCTCTTCTCTGAATAAAATAATAAAGGAATGAAAATGTTCCCTTGCATCTTAATCATCTTCCTTTCACCTTTTAGTTGCTATGCTGAATAGAAATACATCAGTGTTAATTGGAATCTTATCACCCAATTAGCAACCAAGACATGGCTGCCTAATCTTCAAAGAAAGATTCATGTGATTAAGCATTATAGGATAGTCTGTAATTATAATGCAATTCCAGGAAAGCTGAGGACTACTGAAAATGATCTTGAGCAATTAGCAATGCATGAATGCAGTCCCTCAAAATATAACATGACCTCTTTATCCTACTAAATTAAACCGTCCCTGAAAGAATGTATCTATAGAAAATGATTACCATATAGAATTTATTCCCATAGTGGTCAATGCAACCCAAACCAACAAGTGTTTACCAGTCTACAATGATGGTTCCTACATACCCTCACAAGTTCTAGAGAGATTAGGCTACCCATCAAGATGATTTTATCAATCAATCAATCAATAACTACCTAAAGAGCTATGAACAGCTACCCTGGCCATGAAATTTATAACCAGAAAACCTGGTTATGTGATAGCACAGTTTCCTTATGTGTTCAACTCTCTGAAAAACACAGGGTTTAGCAGAATCCAGGAAACCGTCAATGGTGCCCAAGTTTAAATAGCAACAGAGTTTTTAACAAACAAAAAAGTACAAAATATGACACATAGCTTGAGAAATTAAATTTCATACCAGACTGATATTTTTAATTTTTCAAAATGAGTTGATAATATGGTGATGCTACAGAGTATATTTCTGATGAAAAATTAAAGAAATTCTGCAGAATTGTTTTGAAAGACAAAGTAAACAAGAAAACAAAGGGATGCATGAATTTAGGGATCCTAAAACAATAATTGATAATTCTGCCTACTGGCAATAACCTGGAAAAATACCACAAAAACTCCTTTGGTTCTTGTGATGGTTTGTATACGCTCATCCCAGGAAGTGGCACTATTAGAAGGTGTGGCCTTGGTGGAATAGGTGTGTCACTGTGAGAATGTCTTCCTCCTAGATGTTTGAGCATGCCCAGTTTGTTCCTGGCTTCCTTTGGATAACCATGTAGAAGCCTCAGCTCCTCCTGCACCATGCCTGCCTGGATGCTGCCATGCTTCTGCCCTGATGACAATGGACTGAAGCTCTGACCTGTAAGCCAGCCCCAATTCAATGCTGTCCTTATAAGGCTTGCCTTGGTCATGGTGCCTGCTCACAGCAGTAAGACCCTGACTAAGACGGTTCTCATTGCTAAGCTGGCATTTGGTTTATTAATAAATTCCCCTTTCACTTAAAGTTTGAGACAGAGGAATCAGAGAGGGCTATGTGCCTTCTTGCAACTCAATTGTGAGAATATGACCAAAGGTTAGACTCTTCTGAGGATTCCACTCCCCACAGTGGCAGCCTGACATCCACCTGAAACTCTGATCTGACAAACCTGGATGTTGCTCTCTCGATTCCTTCTCGGAGATCATCAAGAGTACACGTCTTAAGTTTAAGGCTGACATTCATAGACCCATCCTTGAACATCTTCCCAGCCGAAGCCATCAGGTGTAGTGTGAGCTCACCCAGACGGAAACTGTCATTATGAAATGAAAGCCTGGACTCCTGTGGTACATTTGTCAGGCAAAGGAATACAAGATGTTTAAATATTACATGAGTTCATTTAAGCACATTCCTTAGTTCAAAGCTTGAAAACAAATTAATTCACAAAGTTTCTAAGTGCAGAATCACACATATGACACTGAGTACACAAACACAGGTGAGTACATGGGTGCGTGCACTCAGGCATCTCTCTGCACCCTGGGCACCATGGACACATTGGGCACTACTCAACATGTGCACTGACTCCAGACAGTACAGTGAATGTAAGACAATGTGAATGACAGTATCACTGGCAAACAGAATGCTTTTAACTTATAAACACTGACACACAAACTTGCGTAACTATTGACAGAAATGGCTTGTTACAGAGCTGATGCCTGTAATACACAGACATTTCCAATCAATCCCTGATATAGATGATCTAGAATGAGTGTTTTTTAGATAAAGTGAGGATCGTGTAGTATAACATTCAATGTTATACTACAAAATGAGAAGCTCTAAGCGGCTCCATGAGAATCACCAAGGACACAAAATGCACCGCTGCCTAGTACAGATAAAGGAAGCCACTGCAGTACTCCTGTGAGCTAAAAAACAAAGTCTGAAATAAAGCAGTGAGAAATGACAGGAAACGGAGGATATTCACCAAAAGAAAAGTGACAGTGTGCAGTGTCTGAATGAGGAAGGTCAAAGAAAGAAACCGAAAACAGCAGCAGCATCTTAAGGCTGGATCGACAGACAACTGTCCTTAAGCAAAATGAAGAGTGTAACTTTCACTGTCAGTAAAGGCATTTGCTAAGGTTTGTATGAACACCATGAGCTAGAGATTTAGGAAGCTCAATGCATAAAAGACAGATATTATCACAAAGCTCAACTATAGAAATATATGAATATTGTATAATTTCTAGAAAATCTAAAGTGCAAATTAGTATATGAAATACACATGAACATGGATATAAAATCTATAATAAATATAGATTATGGGTATTCATACGACATTATATGCATTAAAAATGATATAACTAATTTATAAAATAAAAATATTTATTATAAGATATTATGCTATGCAAAGTGGCTTTCTAAAGTACTTTGATCTACTATATAAATGTTTATCTATGTCTGACTGAGACATACTCATGAAAGGCTCCAAAGACAATATTAAATTATTCTTTCTAAATAACAATGACTACTGAAGAATTAAATTAAGCACATGGCTTGTCAGTCATATATAAAACTTGTGTTAGTGATGGATAGAACGCATTTGCAGCTGTGTTCCTGGAAAGACAGAAACCCTCTGCACCTTTCCTCAGCCTGGCAGGATTAGAAACACAGCAGCCTGTAGACCCATGAACACTTTTTGGGTCAAACAGTGGTTTGTAGATGCACTGAATTTTATTAATAATTAGAACGAAAAATGACAACATTCAAAGGCTGAATCCGCTTGAGAGCAAAGGATTTACCTCAGAAATGTCCTCCTTACCTGGCAACTCTCACTGTTGTAAAGGATGATGGAAAGAGAGTCAAAGTGGAAATCGAACTGAAGAGTGACAGTCTGGTCCTCGGGGGGCTTTGGGTCCATCAGCTCTTGTTCTGAAGGTTCAAATGTGAGTAAGAAAATCACAGAGCTCTTACGTAGGCACATTATTTTCAAGATTTTAAAGCTGGGATGATAAATTATTATTCCAAATTTACACCATATTTAAATAACTCACCAGGCAATAAAAATGGCAACGACTTGTCACTATATATTTAGTAAAGGACAAAGTTTCAGGGGTAGACTACAGGAAAAAAATTATCTTATAAGTAATTCCAAGACAACTGTCAGAAACGTCCCTTCAAAGTAAGGCTAGTTCCTGCAATGACCACAGCACGTTTGTCCTAACTGGTTCGGTCACGCTCAAGACATTATGAAACTGAGCATACAGTGAAGTCAAACAGTGCCTAGACTGAGAGGCTGGCCAAGGTCTTCGGTGGGCTAAGGACACTCTCTGCAACCTTCAATGCATCTTAGAAGAGAAGATCAGCACACGGTGATGAGCTGGAGCGCATCACGGTGGGAACTGTCAGGACACTGACATGAAGGAGCTCCAGCAGGAACTTCATCTTCCTTCCTGCCTTTACACAGGCAGGATACATAGAACAGAGCCTGCTTCAGTGCTCTGATATAGCAACTCTACAATCCTTTTGGAGACTTGAGGTCATTCTTTAGGAAAGTCTCCTCAAGTTACTAGAAAAGCAAAGCTTTGCAGACTGGAAAAAACCTGGGGTTTTGGCTCCATGGTTTCAGAAAAGAATTTCTATTCCAACCTTTGCTGTATTTGTAGTTTACATCTGAACACATTTATATTTTCCCAGGTGTCCCATTATCCAGAAAGTGAGAACCAGAACTACAAACTTGATCACAGCTAAATCCACATCTGTTCATCTCCACAGTGTCCTGTCTAACTTAACAACAGCCTATTTATCTAGCATCTGTCCACACCCAATAAAAAGCAAACTCAAAGGAGTCTGGCCCTATCTACTTAAACCAGGAACCTCATTCACATACTCTTAGAATCCCAAAACAAGCCTCGCCTACATTACAGAAGCAATGCTGATACATAACAGTAATCACTAATGGCACTTCAACAGTTAACTCAATGCCCTGAGTCTCATAAAATGCACAGAACAGTCTAGAGGTGTTATGGGCACAAAGGGTTCTTTATCTTGGTTTAGTTGTGGAAATATCACCTATTGACTATCTCTTAGAAACATCTGCTAGCCACATCAAAGGCTTTAAATGACGGGCAATGTAAGGCTAGGCACAGTAGAGCACACCTATAATTCTAGAACCAGGGACTCAATCAGCAGAACCATAACAGGTTTGAGGGCAGCTTGGCCACACAAAGAGAGTCTTCCTCAAAAACAACAGGGAAAGAAAAAAAAACTGAAATTATATTCCATGTACCACTTTAAATGGCTGAACTTAAAGGGCCACAGGGCTCTTAAGACATTTAACTTTAATAATCCAAAACTGTCCTGCACACTCTCTGTGTCATGTCATTCTCCAGTAAGGCCAGGCATAAAGCTGCTACTGTAAGAGAATGCCTTCCTTCCTCATGATAACACACCAGGATCCTTTTCTCTCTGAATTATTCTGACATCTTACTACACTGCCTGCCTGCTTTGAGTTTTCTCTCAATGTAGACCACCTCAGTGCCCAGGGAATTTAGCATATTTATCTTCCATAAGCCTATCACAAATAATCACTATGTAGGCAAGAAGAACTGACCTCCCCTCACCACAGACAATGCATACAACCTCCCCTGGGCGCTTCAGTAGGCAGCCCCAACTCCAGCAGACCTTTCATAGTAACCACGAAGAACAGTAGGTCCTTTCACAGCACCCTGTGCTGGAGAGCTAACAGAGCAATGTAACATCTTGATAGTTTTTCAGTAACAACACAAAACCCTGCATCAGCCTTTACCTTTAAAATAGTCAGGCCCACTCCGAGCATCTCTCTTCACTCTTGCAGTCTCCTGGGCGAACTGGGTAGGGCTTGGTTGTGAGGAAGCTTCCCCAAGGTTTTCCAGCAAAATTTTCATTAAAACTGTCAAGTCATCTTGACTGAGAGCAACCTGAAAACCACCATAATTTGTTTATGTAATGTAAGAAAAAACATAGTAGTATATCTTTATAGCCTTTATAGCTGAATGGGTGATTCATCTATTTTTGAGAGAGAGAGAACCTGTGTGCTGAGCCGCTAGCATCAGTAGAGACACATGTCTCTCGTGCAGCCAGATCCTCTGGAAGCCAATGCCCTTTCTGCCTGACCCGGGACCACACCACCGTTTCCTGGGCCTCACTCCAGTCTCCATCCTGCCCCTCTCTCACTTCACCTGGCACCAGTACCTTTGTGATGGTTTGCTTCCCTCTGAGCTCAATTCAGAGAGGTGTTCAGTTTCTGATTTCTACGAGAACTGAGATGTTCCCTTGCTCTGTAGCTCTGTTCCCAGCACAGATACAACTGGATATATATATATATATGCTTATCTTAGCAGGCAATAGTACCTCTTATAATCATATCTAATCCAATGACTGAGTACTTTCTAAAGCCCTCATGCATATGAAGAAGGCAGCATCTCGCTTTTACCCTTACAAAAGGGTGAGATAAAAAAAACCAAGAACCTCAAGACAGATCTGTATCAGCTCCATGCCTTTAAGCTATGTGTGAGCCAAGTTTCTCAGCTTCTTTAATGCAAGTCTTTTTTATCTTTAGGACATGAATAATAACACCTTTCCAGTGGAGAGCTGAACAACACAAAGCAGCCAGACTGAATGAGACTCCGAAGGCTATGAAGATCCATTAATTCCAGCTCTGCTTCGAAGCTTCCCATCCTTCTCCTTGGACAACCCTCCCTCCCCACAGCACATACAACAGTCCGTACAAAACACACACATGCATACTCTTCAAGCTCTGTCTAGCTTCCTGTTTATATGATGATGGGGGGTACACGAAACACCAGGTAATACCCAAGAACCTTTTGCTTACCCCAAGCCCAGCCCTCTAATAACAAGTGTAGCATCTACTTTAAAACTTCCTTGGGTGTCCATTCCTACTTGTGATGTTATCCAAGGTGACAGACCTGCCTGCAGGCTAGCTAACACGAGAAACTGCATCACCTACTGCCCTTCCATACATCTGGAGGACAATGCTGAGAGGTGACCCCAAGATTTCTAAGAACTGTCCAAGAGATCTACTGGAAACACACTGCTGGAGACATCTACTGATATCCCCTAGTTTAACACTTGACCTCAGAAACCCAGACAGACCCAAACTACACCTCTGAAAATACTGCTGCATCCCAAATAAATGTGCATGCCTGCTCAAGTACCTATTTCAAACTATAATACTATACAAGCTGTTGTGCATCAATACATGCAAATCATGCATCAATAAAATATCCCTAAATCTAGAAAAACTACTTTTCTTTTGAATATAGTATCTGAGCCTCATTTTTAATTCTCTAACAATTTAACTACATTAAGATATTAATCAATTGCAGAGTAGTATTCCATTGTGTAAATATACCACATCTTCTGAATCCATTCCTCCGTTGAGGGACATCTGGGTTCTTTCCAGCTTCTGGCTATTATAAATAAGGCTGCTATGAATATAGTGGAGCATGTGTCCTTATTGCATGCAGGTAAAGTCTCTGGGTATATGCCCAGGAGTGGTATAGCCGGATCCTCCGGAAGTGTCATGCCCAGTTTTCTGAGGAGCCGCCAGACTGCTTTCCAGAGTGGTTGTACCAGCCTGCAATTCCACCAGCAGTGGAGGAGTGTTCCTCTTTCTCCACATCCTCGCCAACAACTGCTGTCTCCTGTGTTTTTGATCTTAGCCATCCTGACTGGTGTGAGATGGAATCTCAGGGTTGTTTTGATTTGCATTTCCCTAATGACTAAGGATGATGAACATCTCTTTAGGTGCTTCTCAGCCATTAGATATTCTTCAGGTGAGAACTCTTTGTGGAGCTCTGTACCCCATTTTTTAATAGGGTTACTTGCCTCTCTGGAGTTTAACTTCTTGAGTTCTTTGTATATCTTGGATATTAGCCCTCTGTCGGATGTAAGGTTGGTAAAGATCATTTCCCAGTTAGTTGGTTGCCGCTTTGTCTTTTTGACGGTGTCTTTTGCCTTGCAAAAACTTTGTAATTTAATGAGGTCCCATTTGTCTATTCTTGATCTTAGAGTATAAGCTATTGGAGTTCTGTTCAGGAAATTCTCCCCTGTGCCCATATGTTCATATGTTCACGAAATTCCTAGGCAAATGGTCAGAACTTGAAAATATCATCCTTAGTGAGGTAACCCAATCACAAAAGATCACACATGGTATGAAGTCACTGATAAGGGGATATTGACCCAGAATCTCAGAATACCCTAGACACAATCAGCATATCAATAGATTTCTAAAAAGATGGAAGGAGAGACCCCTGGTCCTGGAAAGACTGGATGTAGGGGAACGCCAGGACAGAGTAATGAGAGGGGGTTGAACGGAGAAAAGAGGGAGGGAAGGGGGCTTATGGGACTTTCGGGGAGGGAGGAAACGGGAAAGGGGAAGTGATTTGGAATGTAAATTAAAAAAAAAAAAAGTAAAAGTGCTGAATTATTTTTTAAAATTTAAAAAAAAAAAAAAAAAAAAAAAAAAGATATTAATCAAATTTTCAAAATTAAGAAAGATATTTTCAGTAGATCCCCACTAGCCAGATCCTGGTTTTACCAAATGCCTAAGTAAAGTGGAACAGAGGACAGTGTGAGACAAGGACAAGCTCACTGCTGGTTTTCAGACACACCAGGCACTGCGCTGCCAGCAAGGCAAGCCTCCCCAGCACTTTCCCCAGTTTACAGACTCACCTGCATAGGCTTAAGATTTCCTTTTATCTCCATGCCTGGAATCTGTGTGTACCATGCTGCCGACAAATTCCGCTGTATGGACAAAAGCATGTTTACTGGTTTTAAGATTTCAATGTCATGCTGAGGCAAGTCAGTCTGTAAAACAGTTCTGAAAGAAAAATGAGGATTTTTTTTAATATCTATGCACTTTTAAATTTACTTAAAACAAGGACTGCCATGTTCCAAATGCTTTAAATATAACAGTTTCATAAACACTTAAAAGCTGTGATTAGAATTATTTTAGAACATGTTTCTAGATCAGATTTACATGCAGAGCTACTGGAAACAATAAACACAGATAAACTTTGAATTGGGTCTGAAGAATGTGTCTATTCCTTGCCAATCATAAGAAAATCACTATGCATTTATCCCTTGATGTGGCATTGTTATCTCTCCAAATTCAAGGAGAAAAACATACCAACTCTACAAGTTACCATATAACAAGAGCCATTTCTAGTCTGTCTGCCGATAATCCTTCACATAACCGAGTAAGTACTGCTTCTCAATAGCATCAAGGCTTTCCCACTGTGATTCAGGGACTCTGGGATACTTCACTGAAAACTAAATGTAACAAGGTTTAGGAGTGAGCATCTTAAATTGTACTACAAATCAGGAAGGTCTCTCCCACAAAGAAAAATAAATAGCTATGTGGAATTTAGGAAAACAAAAACAAATGTCACTAAGCACACTGGAGTTTACCACTTGATATAGGCTCTCATTATCTTGACTAAGCTCATCTTAAACTTGTGAGCTCACGGCTCGTTCACCTCAGCATCCTGAATTGGTGGGAACAGAGGCATGTGGACTATCCCATTCCTCATTAGGAAATTTTAATTTTATGAGCATTTTTTTTAAAAAATGAAAATAATAACCATGCTGTAAAATTAAGACAAAACCCAGGCCCTACAAAGCATACTGCTATTAACTGCTCACCAGAAAGCAGTAGTCAAAGCCTCCTGATTGCCATAAACAAAGAATGAGAGTTATGAATCATCCCAGTAATTACTGCTGGCGAAGAAAAATGTGTGGCAATGCATGGAAATCACCAAGCAGCTCAAGGACACACAAGTACCTGGACAGCTTCAGCTGAGTCAGTTGGATGCTCATCTCGTCGGCCACTGGGGGAAGGGCGAGCTGCTCCGCAGAAACCAAGCTAAACTTGTTCTCAACTCTGAGCAGGCCCAGGTCTGCTATAAGGACATTCGGTGACACAGAAGACTGGGGAATAGCGATGACAGGTGCTTTCAAATCGATGTCCATCAGAAGCCGGAAGCTCTTCCGGGCCAGGTCCTTCACACTGGAAGCGGCTCTCTCTGCAGCCTGGGCTGTGGCTGCGCTCAAGGCTTCCTTGGCAGCTTGGAAATTGTTGAGGAAGCTCTGTTAGGAGAGAATGCCAGGTGGGCACAGTCCCCCAAGGAAATGAAAGGGGAGCTCAACAGAGAGGGCACAAGACAGAAATGTCATTTATGACTTCAACACCATTTTCCTCAGAATAACCAGGCACCTTAAATTGGAATTTAAATGAAAAGAATGTTAGGCAGCACTCTATCCCAAAGCAGACTCTACTCTGTACTTTCAGGTTGTAAGAACGAACTTATTCTCAGCAACTAATGCCTTAGCAGCTCATTCATGAAGATCTTTGTAATGTACTAGAGATATGCAAATATGGCAAACGTCAACAGGAATCAAAAGTTATTTATGGTTAAGAAACACTTCACCTTCATTTCAACTAAAAATAAAGTATTTTCCAAGGAAGAATCTAAAGCCAATATTCTTAGCATGCATCTATTAATCATACAGAGTGACTTCATCTCTCTCACAATCCCAAGATATACACATTCTAAAAACACAAACATGATGGTTTAGGTATAAATGTATGGCCAGTAAGCTCATGAACTGGAAGGTTTAAACTCTTCAAACCAAGATTTGTAAGGACCCAGTAAAAATAAGAATTTCGTGGCCTTGTTTATCACAAATATAGTCAAAACTCTTAAATTTCAATATTTGTTTTTCAATTATATGACGACTTTTGGGCATTCTACCAAATAACTAATATTGAAAAGCCCTAAATTACAATATTAAATCATACAAACAATAAGATACATAAACATAATAGCTGAGTATGGTGGTACACACCTTTAGTTCTCAGCACTTGGCAGAGGCAGGAGGATTAGGAATTCAAAGTCATCCTAGGATATACAGTGATCTTGAAGCCAATCTGGGCTATATGAGTTCCTACGCATTGAAAAGCAAGTGCTAACAAACAAACAGTACATACATGTGTACGTGCATGTGTATATACATAAATACAAATAAAATAACAAAAAGTACTTTAGAAGTACTATAAAATGTCGGAGAATGATAGATTTTACATTCAAAACAATGACTAAAGCTTCCATTTGGGGACTAGCAACTTGACTCAACTGGTAAAGGTATTTACTGCCTAAGCCTGGCAACATAAATTTGATCCCTGGAACCCATGAATGGTAGAAGGAGAAAACTGACTCCACAACGTTGTCCGTTGGCAGGCAAACAGGATGCTGTGGCATGCACGCCCATACACATCACATCATACATGTGTACATGTACACATAAGTCATTTTAAGAATTAACTTCCATTTGCTTTACTAGCATTTAAAAGGTTTACTTAATTAGAAGACTCTGTTCAGAGTTCGGGTGTTTACACAGCCCTTCATTATGTCTGAACCTTAAATGTGCATCAAGGAACCTGTACTGAGGACTGGGCTCTCAGGCTGTGACACCACTGACAGCACTGTGACCATTAGAAAGGAGGGCCTGGAGGGTGACCAGCGCCACCGAGAGAGTGCAGAGTGCACCCCGCCATCTTTGCTCCAGTGGCCAGGCTCGGAGACAGACAGGCATAATATTGCTTGGGTCTCGGGCGGCTTGTGTGTACGCTGCTCCCAAGAGTTGGGCAGATCTGCAGTAACCAGAGCGCCAGCTCTGCTGTGGGACTTCTGCCTGGCAGAGGGACACCCGCACTGGGCGGGAGCCTACCAGTTTCCCTTCGGTGACCTCTATTCCGGTAGACTGCACTGAAGAGACAGCTACCCAGGTTCTTCCCAATATAACATCGCTTGGGACACGGCCTGTTGGGGCTTCGGTCTGCTCCCAAGAACGGGACAGCGCTGTGGTCGTCTGGGCTCCAGATCTGCTGTAGGCCATCCCCTCTGCGGGGTGACCAGCGCCACCAAGAGAGTGCAGAGTGCATCCCGCCATCTTTGCACCAGTGGCCAGGTAGTTGGGACTGCCAGGCTCAGAGACAGACAGGCATAATATCGCTTGGGTCTCAGGCGGCTTGTGTGTACACTGCTCCCAAGAGCTGGGCAGATCTGCAGTAACCAGAGCACCAGCTCTGCTGTGGGACTTCTGCCTTGCAGAGGGACGCTCCCTCTCCCCCCACTCTGGGAGAGATCACACACCCCTGCACAGGGCAGGAGCCTACCAGCCTCCCTTTGGCGACCTCTGCTCTGGGAATCCATTACGCTGAGCCTTTGGATGTGCAGGGACTCCCCAATATAACATCACTTGGGGCAAGGCACATCAGACCTCCAAAGTCACTTAGGAGCAGGGCAGGCCCCAGAAATCGGTGCCAAGGAATCCTGGTAATCCAGGGGGGCCAGAAATAGCTTTGCAGGCTCACAGGAGGTCCAACCAACAGCCAGTGGCAGCAGGACCAACTAACATCAGAGGTAACCAGATGGCAAAAGACAAACGTAGGAACGTTACTAACAGAAATCAAAGTAATATGGCACCATCCGAACCCAACTCTCCAACAGCAGCAAGTCCTGGATACCCCACCACACCCGAAAGACAAGATCTGGATTTAAAATCACTTCTCATGATGCTATTAGAGGATAAAAAGAAGGACACAAATAAATCTAATAAAGAATGACAGGAGACCATGAATCAATGGTTAGAAGTCCTTACAAAGGAAACACAAAAATCACTTAGAGAAATGCAGGAGAACATGGATCAAAAGATGGAGGCCCACAAGGAGACAACACAAAAATCGCTTAAAGAAATGAATCAATGGGTAGATGCACTTTCAAAGGAATCACAAAAACTGCATAAAGAAATGCAGAAGAATATGGATCAACAGCCCAAAGGGAGGCAACACAAAAAGTGCTTAAAGAAATGAATCAACGGATAGATGCCCTTACAAAGGAAACACGAGAACTGCTTAAAGAAATGCAGGAGACAATGGATCAACAAATGGAATCCCATGAGAAGGAAACACAAAAATCGCTCAGAGAAATGCAGGAGAACTTGGGTCAACAGGCAGAAATCCTGAAAGAGGTAATGCAAAAATACCTTAAAGAAATACAGGAAAATACAAACAAACAAGTGAAGGATCTCAGCAAATCCATCCAGTATCTAAAAAAGGAAGTAGAAACAACTAAGAAATCACAAAGGGAGACAACTTTGGAGATAGAAAACCTTGGGAAGAAATCAGGAGTCATAGATGCAAACATCAACAATAGAATACAAGAGATGGAAGAAAGAATCTCAGGTGCTGAAGATACCATAGAAAGCATGGACTCAACAGTCAAAGAAAATGCAAAATGCAGAGCGGCGCCACGGAGAGTGTGCAGAGTGCCCTCCGCCATCTTTGCTCCAGTGACTGGGAAGTTGGGACAGCCAGGTTCTGAGACAGACAGGCATAATATCGCTTGGGTCTTGGGTGGCTTGTGTGTATGTGGCTCCCAAGTGCGGGGCTGATCTGCAGTAACCAGCGCACCAGCTCTGCTGTGGGACTTCTGCCTGGCAGAGGGACCCCGCACTGGGCGGGAGCCTACCAGCTTTCCTTCCGCGACCTCTGTTCCCGCAGACTGCGCTGAAGAGACAGGTACCCCAAGCTCTCTCTCCCCAATATAACATCACATGGGACACGGCCTTTTGGGGCTTCCGTCTGTGCCTGAGAACGGGTCAGCGCTGTGGTCGTCTGGGTGCCAGATCGGCAGGCCATCGCGTCTGCAGGGTGAGCAGCGCCACGGAGAGTGTGCAGATTGCACTCCGCCATCTTTGCTCCAGTGGCTGGGAAGTTGGGACAGCCAGGTTCTGAGACAGACAGACTTAATATCTCTTGGGTCTCGGGCCGCTAGTATGTGTGCAGCTCCCAAGTGCTGGGCAGATCTGCAGTAACCAGCGTGCTAGCTCTGCTGTGGGACTTCTGCCTGGCAGAGGGACGCCCCCTCCCCCCCAGGAGAAATCACACACCCCTGCACAGGGCAGGAGCCTACCAGCCTCCAATTGGCGACCTCTGCTCCAGGAATCCACTAGGCTGAGCCTTTGGATGTGCAAGGCATCCCCAATATAAGATCACTTGGGGCAAGGCACATTAGGGCTCCAAAGTCACTCAGGAGCAGGCAGGCCCCAGAAATCGGTGCCAGGGGAATCCTGGCAATCCAGGGGGGGCAGAAATAGCTTTGCAGGCTCACAGGAGGCCCAACCAACAGCCAGTGGCAGCAGGACCAACTAACATCAGAGGTATCCAGATGGCAAAAGGCAAACGTAGGAATGTTACTAACAGAAATCAAAGTAATGTGGGACCATCCGAACCCAACTCGCCAACAGCAGCAAATCCTGGATACCCCACCACATCCGAAAGACAAGATCTGGATTTAAAATCACTTCTCATGATCCTATTAGAGGATCACAAGAAGGACACAAATAAATCTCATAAAGAGTTACAGGAGACCATGAATCAACGGTTAGAAGCCCTTACAAAGGAAACACAAAAATCGCTTAGAGAAATGCGGGAGAACATGGATCAAAAGATGGAGGCGCACAAGGAGACAACACAAAAATCGCTTAACGAGATGAATCAACGGGTAGATGCACTCACAAAGGAATCACAAAATTGGCATAAAGAAATGCAGAAGAATATGGGTCAACAGATGGATGCCCATAAGGAGGCAACACAAAAATTGCTTAAAGAAATGAATCAACGGTTAGATGCCCTTACAAAGGAAACATGAGAACTGCTTAAAGAAATGCAGGAGACGATGGATCAACAGATGGATTCCCATGAGGAGGAAACACAAAAATCACTCAGAGAAATGCAGGAGAACGTGGGTCATCAGGAAGAAATCCTGAAAGAGGCAATGCAAAAATACCTTAAAGAAATACAGGAAAATACAAACAAACAAGTGAAGGACCTCAGCAAATCCATCCAGGAACTAAAAAAGGAAGTAGAAACAACTAAGAAATCACAAAGGGAGACAACTTTGGAGATAGAAAACCTTGGGAAGAAATCAGGAGTCATAGATGCAAACATAAACAATAGAATACAAGAGATGGAAGAAAGAATCTCAGGTGCTGAAGATTCCATAGAAAGCATTGACTCAACAGTCAAAGAAAATGCAAAATGCAAAAAACGTGTAACCCAAAACATCCAGGAAATCCAGGACACAATGAGAAGACCAAACCTAAGGATTATAGGTATAGACGAGAGTGAAGATTTGCAACTTAAAGGGCCAGTAAACATCTTCAACAAAATTATGGAGGAAAACTTCCCTAACTTAAAGAGAGAGATGCCGATGAACGTACAAGAAGCCTACAGAACTCCAAACAGACTGGACCAGAACAGAAATACCGCCCGTCACATAATAATCAAAACACCGAATGTTCTAAACATTCTAAGAAAGAATACTAAAAGCAGTAAGAGAAAAGGGGCAAGTAACATACAAAGGAAGACCTATCCGAATCACATCAGACTTCTCACCAGAGACTATGAAAGCCAGAAGATCCTGGGCAGATCTCATGCAGACACTAAGACAGCACAAATGCCAGCCTAGACTACTATACCCAGCAAAACTCTCAATCACCATAGATGGAGAGACCAAGATAGTCCATGATAAAACCAAATTTTCACAATATCTTTCCACAAATCCAGCCCTGCAACGGATAATAGGTGGAAACCTCCAATACAGGGAGAGAAACAACATCCTGGAAAAAATGAGATAATAACCTTCTTGAATCAAACCCAAAAGTAGATAACCACTCAAACATAAAGATAGCGTCAAGAATGGCAGATGGCAATAATCACTATGCCTTAATCTCTCTTAATATCAATGGTCTCAATTCCCCAATTAAAAGACATAGACTAGCAGACTGGATACGTAAACAGGACCCAGCATTTTGCTGCATGCAGGAAACGCACCTCAGTGTCAAAGACAAACACTACCTCAGAGTAAAAGGCTGGAAAACAATTTTACAAGCAAATGGCCCCAAGAAACGAGGTGGAGTAGCCATCCTAATATCGGATAAAATTGATTTTCAACCTAAAGTCATCAAAAAAGACACAGAAGGACACTACATACTGATCAAGGGAAAAATCCACCATCAAGAACTCTCAATTCTGAATATCTATGCTCCAAATGCAAGGGCACCCTCATTCGTAAAAGAAACTTTACTAAAACTCAAAGCACACATCGCACCGCACACAATAATAGTGGGTGACTTCAACACCCCGCTCTCTGAAATGGATCGTTCAGGAAAGCAGAAACTAAACAGGGACACAGTGAATCTAATTGAAGCCTTGGACCAAATGGAACTAACTGATATATATAGAACATTTCATCCTAGAGCTAAAGAATACACCTTCTTCTCAGCTCCTCATGGTACCTTCTCCAAAATTGACCATATAATTGGTCACAAATCAGACCTCAACAGATACAAGAAGATAGAAATAATCCCATGCCTCCTATCAGATCACTATGGAATAAGGGTGGTCTTCAATGGCAACAAAAACAAAAGAAAACCCACGTACACATGGAAGCTGAACAATGCTCTACTCAATGATAACTTGGTCAAGGTGGAAATAAAGAAAGAAATCAAAGACTTTTTGAAAGTTAATGAAAATGAAGGCACAACATACCCTAATTTATGGGACACAATGAAAGCAGTGCTAAGAGGAAAATTCATAGCCCTGAGTGCCGCCAAAAAGAAACGGGAGACAGCATACACTAACAGTTTAATGGCACACCTGAAAGCCCTGGAACAAAAAGAAGCAAATACACCAAAGACGAGTAGAAGGCAGGAAATCATAAAACTCAGGGCTGAAATCAATCAAGTAGAAACAAATAAAACCATACAAAGAATCAACAAAACGAGGAGTTGGTTCTTTGAGAAAAATCAACAAGATAGATAAGCCCTTAGCCAGACTAACCAGAGGGCACAGAGATAGTATCCAAATTAATAAAATCAGAAACGAAAAGGGAGAGATAACAACAGAAACTGAGGAAATTCAAAAAATCATCATATCCTACTACAAAAACCTGTATTCAACACAACTAGAAAATCTGGAGGAAATGGACAATTTCCTTGACAGATACCAAGTACCAAAATTAAATCAGGGTCAAATAGACCATCTAAACCGTCCTATAACCCCTGAAGAAATAGAAGTTGTCATTGGAAGTCTTCCAACCAAAAAAAGCACAGGTCCAGATGGTTTTAGTGCAGAATTCTATCAGACCTTCAAAGAAGACCTAACACCAATACTCTTCAAACTGTTCCACAAAATAGAAACAGAAGGAACACTACCCAACTCGTTCTATGAAGCCACAATTACACTAATACCAAAAGCACACAAAGATCCGACAAAGAAAGAGAATCTCAGGCCAATCTCTCTTATGAATATCGATGCAAAAATACTCAATAAAATTCTTGCCAACCGAATCCAAGAACACATCAAAACGATCATTCACCACGATCAAGTAGGCTTCATCCCAGGGATGCAGGGATGGTTCAATATAAGGAAATCCATCAATGTAATCCACTACATAAACAATCTCAAAGAAAAAAACCACATGGTCATCTCATTAGATGCTGAGAAAGCATTTGACAAAATTCAGCATCCTTTCATGCTAAAGGTCTTGGAAAGATCAGGAATTCAAGGCCCATATCTAAACATAGTAAAAGCAATTTACAGCAAACCGGTAGCCAGCATCAATCTAAATGGAGAGAAACTTGAAGCAATCCCGCTAAAATCAGGGACTAGACAAGGCTGCCCTCTCTCTCCATATCTTTTCAATATAGTACTTGAAGTTCTAGCTAGAGCAATTAGACAACAAAAAGAGGTCAAAGGGATACAAATTGGAAAGGAAGAAGTCAAACTATCACTATTTGCAGACGATATGATAGTATACATAAGCGACCCAAAGAACTCCACCAGAGAACTCCTACAGCTGATAAACGACTTCAGCAAAGTGGCCGGATATAAAATCAACTCAAGCAAGTCAGAAGCCTTCCTATACTCAAAGAATAAGCAGGCTGAGAAAGAAGTAAGAGAAATGATACCCTTCACGATAGCCACAAACCAAATTAAGTATCTTGGCGTGACTCTAACCAAACAAGTGAAAGATCTGTATGACAAGAACTTCAAGTCTCTGAAGAAAGAAATTGAAGAAGACCTCAGAAGATGGAAAAATCTGTCATGCTCATGGATTGGCAGGATTAATATAGTAAAAATGAGCATCTTACCAAAAGTAATACACAGATTCAATGCAATCCCCATCAAAATCCCAACTCAATTTTTCATAGAGTTAGAAAGAGTAATTCAAAAATTCATCTGGAATAACAGAAAACCCAGAATAGCTAAAACTATTCTCAAGAGTAAAAGAACCTCTGGGGGAATCAGTATCCCGGACCTCAAGCTGTACTACAGAGCAATAGTGTTAAAAACTGCATGGTATTGGTACAGTAACAGACATGTAGATCAATGGAACAGAATTGAAGACCCAGAAATGAATCCACACTCCTATGGTCACTTGATCTTTGACAAAGGAGCTAAAACCATCCAGTGGAAAAAAGATAGCCTTTTCAACAAATGGTGCTGGCTCAGCTGGAGGTCAACATGCAGAAGAATGCAAACTGACCCATCCTTATCTCCTTGCACTAAGCTCAATTCTAAGTGGATCAAAGATCTCCACATAAAACCAGACACACTGAAACTAATAGAAGGGAAACTAGGGAAGAACGTTGAACATATGGGCACAGGGGAGAATTTCCTGAATAGAACTCCAATAGCTTATGCTCTAAGATCAAGAATAGACAAATGGGACCTCATTAAATTACAAAGTTTTTGCAAGGCAAAAGACACTGTCAAAAAGACAAAGCGGCAACCAACTAACTGGGAAATGATCTTTACCAACCTTACATCCGACAGAGGGCTAATATCCAATATATACAAAGAACTCAAGAAGTTAAACTCCAGAGAGGCAAGTAACCCTATTAAAAAATGGGGTACAGAGCTAAACAAAGAGTTCTCACCTGAAGTATATCTAATGGCTGAGAAGCACCTAAAGAGATGTTCATCATCCTTAGTCAGTAGGGAAATGCAAATCAAAACAACCCTGAGATTCCATCTCACACCAGTCAGGATGGCTAAGATCAAAAACACAGGAGACAGCAGTTGTTGGCAAGGATGCGGAGAAAGAGGAACACTCCTCCACTGCTGGTGGAATTGCAGGCTGGTACAACCACTCTGGAAAGCAGTCTGGCGGTTCCTCAGAAAACTGGGCATGACACTCCCGAAGGATCCGGCTATACCACTCCTGGGCATATACCCAGAGACTTTACCTGCATGCAATAAGGACACATGCTCCACTATGTTCATAGCAGCCTTATTTATAATAGCCAGAAGCTGGAAAGAACCCAGATGTCCCTCAACGGAGGAATGGATTCAGAAGATGTGGTATATTTACACAATGGAATACTACTCTGCAATTAAAAACAATGAATTCATGAAATTCCTAGGCAAATGGTCAGATCTTGAAAATATCATCCTTAGTGAGGTAACCCAATCACAAAAGAACACACATGGTATGCAGTCACTGATAAGGGGATATTGACCCAGAATCTTGGAATACCCTAGACACAATCCGCATATCAATAGATTTCTAAGAAGATGGAAGGAGAGACCCCTGGTCCTGGAAAGACTGGATGTAGGAGAACGCCAGGACAGAGTAACGAGAGGGGGTTGAATGGAGAAAAGAGGGAGGGAAGGGGGCTTATGGGACTTTCGGGGAGGGAGGAAACGGGAAAGGGGAAGTGATTTGGAATGTAAATTAAAAAATAAAATAAAATAAATAATAAAAAATAAATAAATAAATAAAATCAACTCAAGCAAGTCAGTAGCCTTCCTATACTCAAAGGATAAGCAGACTGAGAAAGAAGTAAGAGAAATGATACCCTTCAGGATAGCCACAAACCATATAAAGTATCTTGGCGTGACTCTAACCAAACAAGTGAAAGATCTGTATGACAAGAACCTCAAGTCTCTGAAGAAAGAAATTGAAGAAGACCTCAGAAGATGGAAAAATCTGCCATGCTCATGGATTGGCAGGACTAATATAGTAAAAATGACCATCTTACCAAAAGTAATATACAGATTCAATGCAATCCCCATCAAAATCCCAACTCAATTTTTCATAGAGTTAGAAAGAGCAATTCAAAAATTCATCTGGAATAACAGAAAACCCAGAATAGCTAAAACTATTCTCAAGAGTAAAAGAACCTCTGGGGGTATCAGTATCCTGGACCTCAAGCTGTACTACAGAGCAAAAGTGTTAAAAAACCACATGGTATTGGTACAGTGACAGGCATGTAGATCAATGGAACAGAATTGAAGACCCAGAAATGAATCCACACTCCTATGGTCACTTGATCTTTGACAAAGGAGCTAAAACCATCCAGTGGAAAAAAGATAGCCTTTTCAACAAATGGTGCTGGCTCAGCTGGAGGTCAACATGCAGAAGAATGCAAATTGACCCATTCTTATCTCCTTGCACTAAGCTCAATTCCAAGTGGATCAAGGACCTCCACATAAAACCAGACACACTGAAACTAATAGAAAGGAAACTAGGGAAGAACCTTGAACATATGGGCACAGGGGAGAATTTCCTGAACAGAACTCCAATAGCTTATGCTCTAAGATCAAGAATAGACAAATGGGACCTCATTAAATTACAAAGTTTTTGCAAGGCAAAAGACACTGTCAAAAAGACAAAGGGGCAACCAACTAACTGGGAAATGATCTTTATCCAACCCTACATCTGACAGAGGGCTAATATTCAATATATACAAAGAACTCAAGAAGTTAGACCTCAGAGAGGCAAGTAACCCTATTAAAAAATGGGGTACAGAGCTAAACAAAGAGTTCTCATCTGAAGAATATCTAATGGCTGAGAAGCACCTAAAGAGATATTCATCATCCTTAGTCATTAGGGAAATGCAAATCAAAACAACCCTGAGATTCCATCTCACACCAGTCAGAATGGCTAAGATCAAAAACACAGGAGACAGCAGTTGTTGGCAAGGATGTGGAGAAGGAGGAACACTCCTCCACTGCTGGTGGGATTGCAAGCTGGTACAACCACTCTGGAAAGCAGTCTGGCGGTTCCTCAGAAAACTGGGCATGACACTCCCGGAGGATCAGCTATACCACTCCTGGGCATATACCCAGAGGCTGTACCTGCATGCAATAAAGATACATGCTCCACTATGTTCATAGCAGCCTTATTTATAATAGCCAGAAGCTGGAAAGAACCCAGATGCCCCTCAACGGAGGAATGGATTCAGAAGATGTGGTATATTTACACAATGGAATACTACTCTGCAATTAAAAACAATGAATTCACGAAATTCCTAAGCAAACGGTCAGAACTTGAAAATATCATCCTTAGTGAGGTAACCCAATCACAAAAGAACACACATGGTATGCAGTCACTGATAAGGGGATATTAACCCAGAATCTCGGAAAACCCTAGACACAATTCGCATATCAATAGATTTCTAAGAAGATGGAAGGAGAGACCCCTGGTCCTGAAGAGACTGGATGTAGAGGAACGCCAGGACAGAGAAGCAAGAGGGGGTTGAATGGGGAAAAGAGGGAGGGAAGGGGGCTTATGGGACTTTCGGGGAGGGAGGAAACGGGAAAAGGGAAATGATTTGGAATGTAAATAAAAAAAAACTTAGAAAATAAAATTTAAAAAAAAAAAGAAAGAAAGGAGGGCCTGATGGAAAGAAGTGTAGGCACTAGGAGCACGTTCTATATGGAACACTGGGACTTGGCCCATCTCTCCTCTCTGTTCCCCAGCTTCCAGGAGGTCAATAGCCCTGCCCAGCACACACCCTCCTTCAGAATGGTCTCCCTCATCACAAACTCTAAAACAAGAGAGCAGAGAAATGTTGGAAAAACTCTTAATCTTCAAGTCCAAATAAGTCTTTTCCTGTTTTGAGCTATTTATATCAGGCATTTTGTCACAGTGATGGGAGGTTAACAGGCATGCCCTAGCAGTGAAAATTTAACTATCTAGGTTCAGGTACACAGCCACGACACTTCAGTGAGAAATAAAAACAAGTAGAAATGAACTTACCAAGAGATTCATAAAGAACTTATGCACATAGACAATCTGAATACAGCCCACTTTGAGACTAAGTCTGCCATCCACTTTAGACATATCGCCATAATTCTCTCCTTCTGTGGCATCTGGATACAGACTCATCTGGAACCGGAAGACTTCATCTCCCAAAATAGAGACCGCCTGACATTACAAGACAATCGGTTATTATGTCAGAGCTACAGAATTATGCTCTCTGGACCCTAGGACACTTCCTAACAACGGGAGCCTGACAGGTGAAAAAGCCACATGGAATTCAACATCAGCCAATGCTCTCCATTTCTATAAATGTCACCTCATTAATAAAGTACCAACCCACCACTGAGTGTCACAGGAATAACTTTTCCAAATCATCACACATGACCTCCCATCTTCGTCCACACCCTAATAAGCCACCAACATGTCAGACAAATAACAAATGTATGGTGGCATCTGCTCCCCAAAAGCTACACTTCAACACAGAAATCAGTTTTGTGATTACCTTTTTGTGAATGGACAGTGAATTGACATTCATAACTATGATATTCTTAAGTCTGGCAAATACATCAGTTTGCTTTGGCTTCACAGAAATAGAGGCATCCATTCCTACAGAGGAGACACCATTTACAGATATTTCCTTTCTATAAGCAAGCTCAAAAGCACTAACTAACATACAACTGAAATACAAGAAAAATAAAAATTTCTGTGGCACATGTTAACACAGTCACCTCCCATGTATGTGGTATCTAAAAAAGGTGGAACCACTTTTAAATCAGCATACTCTTCATACATAACAGTTAAGGAAATCTGAACATAAACCTAAAAAGTTTTAAATAAATTAGTGACATATTCTCTGCAAACATTATGCTATACGTTGGTTCAACCAGAGCCACTCACTCACTTGGGGAGACTTAGTATTTTCCAATGCACTTCACAAACATGTGTTTTTAAAACTGAAATAAATGAGCATCACCTTATGGCTAAGAATTATTTCTACAATAATTTATATCTATGGTCTAAACTTTTAAAGTCAGAAGTTTTCCATGCTCATTATATCAAAGATATAAGGATTTGAAAAACACTCCTCACAGGAGACTGCTACAGCTAAGACTTGGTAGTGTTTTCTGAATACAGCAGATGTTTCAATCTTCTAACATCCGATGCACTTGTTCACACACAAATAAATGTATAAATGTCACCCTCACAACAACGTTTACATGGGGAAGTACGGGACAGAAAGTTAAAGTTGCTCAACATTAGCCTGTGGTTAGCTTCAAGGTCTGAGCCAGGCCAGCCTTTCAAGAACTTACAGTATAACCTGAGGCTAAAGTCTCGACTCAAAAGAAGTTTAAAATGTCTTTTACAAATTAATTTTGCTAAGCTACATATATGCTCAAAATGCAAGGGAAAACAAGGATAATGACTTTTATTTTTATTTTAGTGAGACTTACTATGATACTCTTTAAAGTTTAAAGTTCTCTTATTCTGAAAAGGAAACCATAATAAAAACCTTAAGTCCCAGATGTATTCTGAAAATTTTTAAATGGATAATAAATATCTCACGTCAGGAATAAATCATAACAAGTTTCAAAGTACATTTGTTCAAAGCTTGCATATATTTTCAATACAAATTAATCTAGCCATCTTTCCAATATACTATGTAAAAAGAATTACTTACCATGTATTTTAATTTCTGCTATGTTACTCTTCTGATCACAAATGAAGATGTTAAAGGCATTTAATTCAGCTGTGACCTTCAAATCAAACACATCCCCCTCATAAGATCTGGGCACTGAAAAGCAGTGGAAACCAGAGGTCAGTGCTCCGTGATGCAGAAAGGTAAGAAAACATAGTATAGCTCACCAATAAAAATCATGTAATATACAAAAGGAATCACTGACGTCTCTGTTGAGGTAATATAAATATGGATTTTGCCACTCAGATAAAACCTAGCAAGCTGTCCTTCAGTTATGATAAGGGCAACCACAACACCTTGATGGTACCATTCACTAGCTGAACATGCTCCTAACACTTTCTCCTAGGGAAAAAAAAGGAAACCCTCTAAATTACAGTCTAGAATTTGATTAGTACAAAAGCTTTAATTGGTCACATCACATACTAGATCAAAGAATAATGCATGAAAATTGAGATAAACAAAATTCATTATTATTTAAGAATTAATTATGTTCTTTACATGTTCTTTAATGAAAAAATAAAACAACCCAGTTTCTTTAGATTATATATCATGTGTCCATAAGTAATTCTACAACAAAGTCACCAAGAAAAGTGCATAATGTGTTAAAGTTTAAAAAAAAATCACCAAAAAATGTGTATGTCAGAAAACAGTCAAGCTGAGTGTGTTATCAATCCTACATTCAAGAGGCTGAAGTGGGAGGATTGCCTGAGTTTGAAGCTAGCCTGAGCTATACAGTGAGCGCAAGCTCAGTCTGGGCTATTTAGCAAGATGTTATTTTAAAACAACCAATGAAAGAAAGAAGGAAAGGAAGAAGGAAGGAAGGAAAGAAAGAAAGAAAGAAAGAAAGAAAGAAAGAAAGAAAGAAAGAAAGAAAGAAAGAAAGAAAGAGAGAAAGAAGGAAAGAAGGAAAGACAGACAGAGAGAGAGAGAGATAGAGAGAGAGCGCACAACTAAATGTGTTTAATTTTTTTGTGTGTAGGTCCTTATTTATTTAGAATATGCTTCCCCATGACTCTTTCTTACATGCAGGAAACAGAACTTTCCTATAAACAAAAAGCATGGGGGCTCTCAATTTTTAATCCTAATATTATAGGCTGTTTGTCGTCTCAATATCTGGTGCAGGATAAAGAAGCCATAAAGTCGAGTTGTGCAGTAAAACCAGGGAACAGTTCAGCTGGGCTAATGTTGCTTGGACATTGAATGTAGCCTGAACACTGGCCTTGCATTCACTCAGATGAGCTATGAATGGTGTCTGCATATGTTATGTTATAAAGAGATGGCATTTCTAAGAAAACTCTTTTAAAGCTCTTAGCTTGTTAAGCACATTATGATAAAGAAGTCAGGTGTGGTGGCCTCATTTAGGAAGCTCTCCCATTTAGGAGGCTAAGGCCAGAAGATCAAGAGTTTGAGGCAGCCTGGTCTACACAGCAAGACAGTGTCAAAACAACAAAGAAGGTAAAATTCTGCTTCTAACAACATTATTTTTCTATGGTTTTAAAAGTTCAGATCCTTTTATTAGATTGAACAGTTCTAAAAATTTTATACTTAAGATAGTAATATAGATATAATTCAAGCTGAGAATAATCAGAAATTTACATAATTTTAAAAAGTTAATTAAATGTTTGAATTAAAAAACATATGTTCTTCATTCATTTTATATCCAACATTTCGGAATACAAGTAATGTAGATGGTGAACACAGACCAAGTTTTATGTGTGCCTGAAAGAGAGATGAGATCAGAGGTCAAGCTGGTGCCCCAAAAGGACTCACAGCTGCTGTGCACAGCAGCACTAACTGAAGAGGGCCTCTGCGGCTGAGCATGACAGTCACCATATTTTAACTTCTTACCTTCTCACTGTTACTAGACAGAAGGCTGAAAGATGTGTCAATGCTAAGAACCTACAAATTCTATTTCATATAAGAGCCAGAGTGGAATCCACTGGAAGTACATGGTTACTATTAACATTTATTTCCAATTCTTCAATAAACTGGTGTGCAATCCCATAAGAATAGAAGCTGCTTTCTTCTGAAGTTACCCTCATCTGTTAAACACTGTGCTCATCAAAGTGCTGACATTCATCCTAGCTGCATAAAGTTATTCTATGAGAGCACATAGAAGAGATTGATACCGGCTTTGATGGCAAGACTTCTGGATTCCCCCACATGTGGCTTTAGCTCAGATTCCTTCTCAGAGGAAGAAGAGTCAGAGGATGGAAGAGCAGATGACATAAAATCCATGAGGGAAAGTAAAGCTTCCAAATGAAGCACCAAGTCCAAGGACGAAAATGAAACCTAAGACAACCAACACCAGAAACAAGAGCTTCAGGGATGTTCACACCATTGTAAGACCCATTATGCCGAGGGATATGCCACTGAGGGACAGTCACAACAATGGGGAGATGGTGGTCATGCCACTGGGTGACGGTCACAACAATGGGGAGATGGTGGTCATGCCACTGGGGGACACTAACACCACTGGGGAGATGGTGGCCATGCCACTGGGGAATAGCCACAAGACTTGGGGGGATGGTGGTCATGACACTGGGGGTCAGTCACACCACTTGGGGGAATGGTGGTCATGGCACTGGGGGACAGTCACTCCACTGGGGGGATGTTGGTCATGCCACTGGGGGACAGTCACAACAATGGGGAAATGGTGGTCATGCCACTGGGGAAGAGTCACACCACTGGGGGGGATGGTGGTCATGCCACTGGAGGACAGTCACACTACTGGGGAAATGGTAGTCATGACACTGGGGGAGAGTCACACCACTGGGGGGATGGTGGTCATGTCAACGGGGTCACAGTCATACCAGTGGGTTGAGTTTCAGTGTATGTAACTAACACAAGAATAGTTTATCCCTTTCTAAACAATTAAGAATTAATTACTAGTATCATTTTAATCCTTTTCATTACTATTATACTGTCAATCTTTACCAAGCAACAAACTGATGTTCTGCCTATTCCCAGTACAGACATTAATTCTAACCTCATTCAAGCCTGATGATTCTTAAACGAAGACACAGGAGTATTCCTACACTGACTACATATGTCCAAATGTGTCTATACGAGACTGTGCACTATACTCGTCCTTAATCTTACTCTAACCTTAAAGTCAATGCAAAATTCAAATGTTCAATCCTGCCAGCAACATCAGACTGAAATAACTATGTTACACTAAAGTAAACAAAATTCCCTAAAAAGAAAGTATTTGTATATTCCACAATTTTTAATTCACATTTTAAAATAATCTTTTCAGAAACAAGTTTGACAAGACTTTTATTTCAATTCTATATGCACTAATTTTACATCTATTACTACTGCCCCCAATTCTAATTTTAGATCTTATATCTTACAACCGAAACTGGCATCAAGCACCATTGAATCTCACAAACATAGTCTTACAATGAATTACAAAAGACTTACCTTCAGATTCTGTTTGGTGTTATCATGAATGGTCTTAAAGTCTGGTCCATCACTGTCTGCCTATAAGCAATTGATAATTAAACCACTGAGTTAAAAACACTAAAATTTCACACATTGTAAACATATACATTTTATAACTTAAGTATGCTATTAAGAACCAGCAAGGATGTTCCTTATAGGTGAATAAGAATATGCCCCCAAAACTGACCACATAAATGTGCTCTACATACTGTAGATGCAAAACCTCAGGTTCCTTATTCTATTCCAAAGGAGATGTCAGTGCACATAATTAGGTAGACCCACCCAAATGTGGGAACTGCTGCTACTTAATTCATAACACGGCTTGCTTCAGGGCATGACTCAGCTTTGACTCTTCACTCCTATTTATTCAACTCCCCAGGAAAGCTCATTAGGTTAATGGAATATAAAAGATTTTGATATGCTTCTATAATTCATCATCAACCAACTTGGACGGAAACACTTAGGGAAGAATTCAAATATTAAGTATGAAATGAAAATAAGTAATTTTATATATTTAAATATTAATCCCAGAAATGAAATAAGATTTTGTGATGCTCAGCTTTAATTGTCAACTTCACAAAACCTAGAGTCACCTGGAAAGCAAGCTTCAATGTAGGCTGTCTACACTGTGCTAGCCTGTGGACAAGTCTATAAAGTTTTCTTCAGTTAACTGATATGGGAAGACCTAGTCCACTGCGGGCAACACCATTCCCTAGGCAAGGGGTTTTTAACAGTATAATAGTAGAGAAAGAGCACTGGGTACAAACAAGCAGGAAACACATATGTATTCATCTCTCTCTGCTCTTGACTGTGGATATGTGATGTCACTGGGTGTTTGAAGTTCCTGTCCTCGATGACGGACTGTGACTTATAAGGTGATAATATCCCTTTCTCCACTAAACTGACTTTCTGTCAGGATATTTATCACAGCAACAGAAGAAACTAGAACAGACACCTTGATGAACAGCATTTTCAGGAGGGTTCCATCAGACACATCAGAGGTGTTGACAATGTGCAGAGGTTCACCTTTAGAATCTGGAAGGGAAAAGACAAGTCCAGCCTTATCATCCCTTCAGCACCTCAAACATCTTATAAAACAGATCCAGCCAGTTACACAAAGAAATGCTCATTAGAGAACTGTACATAAAACAGGCAAATGTACTATACTATCTACAAATCATACCACGGTAAGTCTAACTTTGAAAAACTGGTAAGAAAAATCAAAGACCACAAAATTAACAAATCTAAACAGCTCTAGTCAATAACATCTCTTATATTTAGTACTACAGGTATTATCCTCAAGTGAACAAACATCAACTGAAGAAACAGCAGCTATAAAATACAAGAAGGAGTTGTTCTCAATACAAGTTTATCTTCTCAAAAATGTTCCACAGAGTCCTTTAGAAGCTTAAATAAAAAAAGAACTGTAAAACTCAGATAGTCTCAGACTCGGATAGTGAATTGCCCATTAAACTACAGCTTCATAGTCACTTGGGAGGAAGTGAGACTAGCAGTTGAGGCTACATGTCTCCTTCTATCTATTTATGTTTTGTTTAACATTTACTTTGCACAAGCACACATTAATGTAATTTAAAACAGACCTCAACATTCATGTGATTTGTAACAAAATCAATGTAAAGTTAGGCTTCTTAATGAATTAAGTTTTCAAAGGGGGTCTTTGGGTTCTGGGATTGGACTTCTTAATGTCACTACAATCATTTAGGTGAGATTTATTACAGCATCACCAACAAACTGGATATGTCAGGAATAGGCATAGTACACAGAAGAATGCAGAAAATGAGCCCTGTGTTCTTTTTTTTTTTATATTTATTTTATTTTTTTAATTTACATTCCAAATCATTTCCCCTTTCCCGTTTCCTCCCTCCCCGAAAGTATTGTTTGAAGACCGGCATTGTCTTTCCACAGAGGACCTGCACACTCACCAGGGAAGTTGAAACACCGCATAGTAATTTTTCTGAGGTATGCCTCAGCAGTCATGTCGTGGGCTTTTACTCTAGCCTCCATCCCAAGATGCAGGATCTTCAGTTCATGTAAGGGGCTTCCTTTCTTTTCTGCTTTCTTCATCAAAGTAACCACAACCTAAAAGAATAAGCCTGAGATTGTCACAAACTGCTTCACTACTGTACAGTGCCAATACGAACTTGGTAGCTACATGAAGGGAAATAAAGAAATTCGCACAAGAAAAAGATATTCTGAGCCTGAAAAATGTCTGTCGTTATTTACATTACATGCATTTGAGATAACACCACTGTTTTCTACTGACTTTCAAAGGTTAAGTACCATAAAAATAAAATAAAATAAAATAAAATAAAAATAAAATAGAATAGAATAAAATAAAATAAAATGGTGCATGGTAGAGTGGCCACATGGGAGGCAGGTAGTGGTCCAATCCCAGAAGTCTGAATTGATGCGCAACTTCTGTTTGAAATTCTGTTGAAAGCAGTTTCTGATTTTTAAACTAATCTCTATGCAAGGCTCTTAACCTTGGGTGATATCCTGAGCATAATAGGTCACGTGAGCACTCCTGTCTCTACCCATCCGTTGGCAGTCCCCTGTATACATGTATACAGTAACAGAATAACACCAAATACCCATCTAGCAAGCACAAATTCCTCCCCTCCAGCTCAACCAGGTCTGAAGGGATGGAACTGTCACAGCATGTATAATAAATGCTAGGAAAAGAACATATGCATTCCTATGTCCATCCCTTTTTACCTATGCCCATCCATTCTATCTAACTGGCCACTTTCTTCATTAAAATTTCTCAAACTATTTATTTACTTTACTTTACAAACTCCACTCAAATGTCACTTCCTCCCAGAAACCTTTCCTAACCCTCTCTGCCTGCTCAGAGGCCCAGTCACTACCTTCCATACCCAGGTCTGAAAGTAGCCTATCCTGAGCATATTTTTAATGGAAATACACCACTGCATTTAGAACCTATATATTTTCTACTGTATCCCTGGCTCTGGCACACACACTGCACAGCTGTTGAATAGATAGAAAGAAAGAAAAAAATAGAAAAAATATATAAAAAAAAGAAGAAAATTCATACTGAAGTAAGATGGCATTTTTAAATATACATGAATGTCTATAAAGTTTATAATGTTTATTTATAAAAGATTCCTGTCTCCGTCTCTTGCCTTTCTTACATGAAAATCCAAAGCAAGTCACATTCTAGCATCCTATAATGACTAAAAAGCAAGTTAAAATGCTTCCATTTCTATCTTAAAAAAATAATTTAAAAAAAAAAAACCTGGATCCCTAAAATATAACTGGTTCTGAATAAATTCTCAAATTTTAAGGCACATTAAGTCTAAGATTTTTTTCATATATATTACCTACAAATTTAGTCTACTAGAAATACCTATAATCTGTTCGCCTCATTTTATAAAATGTGATACAATTACACACCTCTTTAATTTCAAAGTTCAACAGTACATTAATGATGTCTAAAGGTCTGGTCTCTTCCACTCTGGTTGCTGGCACACCTTGGGTGGTATGTACATTCTGCAGTGTGGAGACTTCTCGGCATGCTTTAGTTTCGCCTAAAGATGTTAAACAGAAGCATGTGCTTTTATTCTTTCGTTCTTTCACAGATACTTGCTGCAGACATGTATGAGCACCTGAAGATCCACAAATCCATATCGGCTCTCAGCCTTAGGAAGCTCATGGTTTAGTACAAGAGACAGTCACAGTGAAAGACAGATCGAAGAATCTAACTGAACCTACTCACAAGAAGCAGGCAAATGTTAATGGGCTGAACAGCAAATGCACAGAGAGAAGATAGGAGGTAAAGACATTAATACACATGAATAATTACCCACATGGAGCAGGAGGAATCCTCCACAGGAAGGAAAGCCCACCTTTTTAAATGTGAGAATGAAAACCATACAGGCAAGAGATGGCACATGGCAGGGTCTGCAAACAGCAGACTATAGAATGACAAAGGCATGAGGTGGGTACTCAGGGATAAGTCTAAGAAAGAAAGGGACCATATATGCTAGTTAGGAAGGGAAAGAAAGGCTCCGTGGCTGATGCTGTTCTGAAACACACACAATGGAAACACATCCATGGCATGCAATAAAAGTGTTTTCTAACCTATGACACACAAATATTAAAGCTAGCATTTGTTATATTTGTTACATATTCCAAACACTTTGTGATAAGCTATGCATTGACTGTCTTGCTGAAGTCTTATACCGCCCTTCTGGGGAAAGAACTTCATTGTCCCCAATTTAAAGATGAGCACATTAAATTTTTAGACAAATTTGGAGTCTTGCCTAGTGTCACATGCAAGGGACAACCCAAGTTCATCAGTCTGACTTGACAGCCTTCACTATCACCTATTCAACTGCCACTACAGTATTGCAGATAACATCATCCTGACCACCAGTTCACCAGAGCCCTGCAGTATAACGAATACCGGAGACCCACATGGAAAATCCACACTGCTCACTAATGCCTTTAGGAAGGCAATACATCTACCATCTTACTCCAGAACTGCATCAAATAAAAATAATTGTTAACAAGTTTGGACAATCACAAAAGAGGATACCCAAGTAGTCAAAAGGCATATATAAAATAGTTTACTTTGTTAGTAATGAGGATCAAATGGAAACCACAGTACCGGGCTGTGGAGATGGCTCAGTGGCTACAGCACTTGCCATGCAAGCAGGGAACAAAAGTTTGGATTCCTGAGAACCAGGTAAGAGCTGAGTGTTATGGAGGCTCACCTGTGATTCCGGCCTCACAGGCAGAGACAGGGGTCCCTGGAGAACAGACCAGGGCAGAAGCCGCCTGAATGAATCTCGTGACTCACAGAAACAGAGCCAAACATCAAAGAGCAAACTCACGGCTCCACTCATAAAAAGTTCATGAAACGACAAGATGACGCACTGAGTATGACAGGTCAGAGGAGCCTTTAGCTCCGAGTTGGGCAGGGGCAGGGGCAGGGGCAGGGGCAGGGGCAGGGAGGGCCCGAGCAGCAGCAGGACCTAAGGAGAAGGGTGCTGAGGAACATGCTCTGTCTTGCTCAGAGAGAGTATGCAGGTGACTCTGAGGTGAACACTTAGAGGCACATACTTAGATTGTATACAAGAAGAAAGTGAAAATGTACAGTGAAGAAAGTTTCACTCAGCCAATGGGCAAAAGTTTCAGAATATTGATAAAACTGTAAGAAAGATATGGAAAACAATACGACAGTACAAACAACAAGTTCCTCTAAATCTATCAAATTTTAAATTAATCAGAACATATTATATCCATGTACGAAATTCTCAATTAAGTATTTTAAGTTAACTTATTAAAACCTTGTATTTACTTTGCTTTTAGTTAGATATGAGTTACATTAATAAAGATTATATACCCTCTCACTGATGAGACAGGACAGGTACGTATGCAAAGTACATATCAAGGGACATTTCAGTGCAACATGGGTAAAAGTGAAAAACTTAACCTGACTATCTATCTGCAGGAGCTTGCTAAAAATGATGATTCTTCAAAAGAATTTAATGCCAGGAAATCATTAAAAGCACTGAGGGAGGTCACCACAACACAAAAATGGGTATGAAATATATACAACTCCAACCGTTAGTTTAGGAAGGAATCAGCAAAGGGCAGAGAACACACACACAGGTGCCACCACTTGTTTGAAAAGAATAAGGGTTCATCCTGTGTGCATGATATACTCGTTATATGTGCATATACATGTGTGTATTATTCACAATACATATATATTGGCTTTAAAATATTAATAACTTTTAAGCAAAAATGCCCAAAACTAATATTTTAAACTTTCTATTTTTATTTTAGTATACCATATTTGCTACCTTTGAAGTGATAAATACTAATAATTTAAGTTCTTATACTTTACCCCTGTCTTATTTAAATATCAGATAGAATACAATGCCACAGCCTAGCATTCCTCAAAATTTTTTAATATACAAATTAAGACGTTTTACAGAGATCCAACCCTGGCTAATGGCCACCCTTCCTAATGATCTCCCAGCACAAGTGTCTTGGAAACAGGCTGAATGTTAACAGTCTGCCTAGCTACAAAGAGACAAGAAGCTTCAGTCACGCTTGCATTCAGCAACATCTTGTTATTTTTCTTGGCAAAACAAATCACAATTTGTAAATATGTATTTGTTTACTATATGTTTATTGTGTCTCAGGCTGGAGATGTAACTTGATATTACAGTGTGCACCACAGCACCAGCAAGACCCTGGTTCAATCCCTACTGTGGCAAAACAAACAAACAAAAAAGGAACCACTTTAAAACCTGAAAACAAGATTCAGTGTGTACTGAACTACAGAGAGACATATGCACATGCGACACTGCCATTGAACTCTCACCTATCTCTTGTGTTCTAGATTTCCCTTTATCCAAGTCTTCAGTGGCCTCACCAAGATTTTCTGCCAGTATTCTAAACAGAAGATTAAGATCCTCTTGATTTAGACTGACCTGGGAAATAAACAAAAAAAAACCATTAAAATGAAAGAACTACAATATAGAAAACAGATTCTCGGTTATAAAAAAGAATAACAGTAACTGAGACTGGACCAGATAGGCACCTGAGGATTTTACTACCTGCTTCACTTTCACTTCTACAATTTAAATAAAATGTTGAAACATATAAATAATAATATTTGCAAATCAATGTCAGTCCTATTGGCTGGATTTTACTTAAAGTTAATTGTACTTAAAGAAATCTAAGCCAGTTTTTAAATAACAAATTCTGGAAACTATCACTCTTTAAAAAATACAATAGTTATCTTAGATATATTTCAATCTCCTTAAAAACAAGTATGTACATAATATACATTCTGAGAGACACTGTAACAATAAGTAAATTTGTGCACAGATTTCTGCAATGGGTGTGTAGCAGATTTATAAGTTAATAATACTTAACTGAAGATTAAATTCCACTGGAAACTTTGTTGGACAAAGTCTCACTAAAATGTTTCTTTCACTATTCAGTAAATAATCTGCACTTTCCTTGGGCATACGAGAGAGCTTTCAGGGTTGAAATGTCAACAGTAAAGTTATTTTCATGCATGTACTTACATTCATCGAATCAAGACGCCCTTTAATTTCTACAACAGGCACCTTATGGTACCAATTTGCAGCTAGATTCCTATTTACAAAAAACTCCAAGTTAATTGGGTGCAACAGCTGAATATCAGGATGGGACGTGCCTGGCTGGAGTGCTGTCCTAGTAAAAAGGAGAGGAGAATATACTCACAGACTGTCACAGAGAGCAATGAACTATAACATCAAGTAGAGTGCCAAGAGTTATCTGATGCTCTAGATACCAATTTATAACAGTGTGGCTTGGGGGGTTTCAAAGCTGAAGTAACAACCTATAATCCACTAGCAGAGACACATTACATTGTGTGATTGAGCAATTAAGAAAATGTTTTTTGTTTTGTTTCAAGACAAGAGTTTGTGTAGCCTTGGCTGCACTGGAACTCCCTTTATAGACTAGGCGGGCCTGAAAATCAGAGATCTGCCTGCCTCTACCTCCTGAGTGCTGGATTTAAAGGCATATACTACCATGCCTGTCCCCCTCGAGAAATTTTTTCTAAAAAAGACTTTTTTTTTCTTAAAATCATAGAAAGGAGAAGCACCGAGCTAAAAGTTGTTTTGGTTTTTTATTTGTTTGTTTTAAATTCATAAAGCTGCAGATTCACAAGAAATAATCAAATCTAATCTCTCTCACTTGCTCTTTTCTTTTTTTCTTTTTTTGAGACAGTGTCTCACTGTGTAGTATTCCTGTATAGAGCAGGCTATCCTCAAACTCACAGAGATCTGCCTATTGCTGTCTCCCAAGTGCTGGAATTAAAGGAGTGCATCAATAAACCTGGCTAAGATTTCTATTCTTAAAAGGTTAGCAACCAGTTTTGGACAGAAATATATACATATTTTAAAACATGTAAGGAAAAAAATTAAACAAATTGGCAGCTCTACATGAAGGATGTATATACACATGCACTCCAGCAGACCAGAAATTAGAGTTCTTGGCAACTTTTTATATCAGAAAATGGTTCTGTTAAAGAAACATGGTATGAAGATACCATGAGAAATTAGTACATACTTCATAGCACAGCTCTGAACATGCATACCTAGAGAGTTTCAGTTTTGTAAGCTGCACCTCCATTTTGTCGATCACTGGAGGATTTACAGCATCTTCTCCAGACACCAGACTGAACTGATTGTGAACTCTAATTAGCCCAAGATCTACCACAACAGCACTGGTGGAGAGAGAGGACTGTGGAATGACAATGACTGGTGCTTTCAAATCAATATCGACAGAAAGACGGAAGCTCCTCTGGGCGAGATCCTTCACACTCGTGGCTGCCTTTTCCGCAGCCTGGGCAGTGGCTGCGCTCAGCGCCTCTTTGGCCACCTGGAAATTGTTCAGAAAGCTCTGTAGACAATAAAAGGAGACATTCAGAAGCAGGGACATATTTGAATAAGTCTACCTTCTGCTAACACACATTCAATTTCCACCAAGGGTCTTTAGAGTTGAGCCCTATTCTAGGAACCAGAAGGAACTGAGGAAGGCCATCCTCAGTCACATGCTGCCCAGCTTGGAGCAGTGATTCGTCACTGCGCAGATATGGGGGTAAACACATTTTCAACACTTCAGCACTCAGACAGTTAGCTTCTGTGTGTTCTAGAAAACTAATTTCAACCACAGACAAAAATCATTCAATGACTTAGATTTCAAGAGTTAGAGAGGGCTTTTGGCTACTACTTTCATACATAAATACCAGGCATAATCAAAACATCCACCGCCTAAAGCCTAAAGTTTACAAAATGTGCAATCACAGCCCTTACGGCTTCTCGGAGAAATATGGACATATAAACAGACTTTACCAGCAGTGACATAAGGAATTTATGAAGGTAGACAATCTGAATACAGCCGACGTGCAGTGCCACCACACCATCCACGGTGGACATGTCAGTGTAGGAGTCCCCTTCAGTAGCATCCGGATACAAATCCAGGTTAAAGCGAAAAACTTCATTTCCAACTATGGATACAGCCTGAAAAAACAGAAACATGAACATCCTCTGCCCAGAAAATCACTTGCAAAACAAAGCCCCAGTCAGAAAAGGCCTAAAGTTATAATCTTCATAGAAAGACATTTAATTTTTAAAATAAGATATTTTAAAATAAGTCTCTATGTAATCATCAAAAACTAGCTACTATTCATTCAGTGTTACATACTTTCTTATGAACTGTTTTGGGATCGACATCTGTAACAATAATGTTTTCCAGCCTGGCAAAAAGTGACTGCTTCTTTGACTGAAGAGAAAGGGAAGAATCAAGGCCTGAAAAACAAAATTATTATAATTTTTATAAATATAAAAGTATTTCATTTCATTATTATCTGTGATATACAGAATGTCTAAACTCACATTAATAAATTTCCTATTAAATATTTTTAGTGTTCTAAATAACAAATTTAAATTTTGGTTAAAATCTAATTATATAAGCCCTACCCCTTACTAAGGAACGGTTGATAGCAGTTTGGTGAGAAAGAATAATTGCTCTTTGGAGGTGTGGCCCATGCTCCCAAATGTGGCCTCTCATCCATGCACACTCATAATGGGACTTAGTAGGTAACTAAATATAACAAGAGAACATGAAGTTGAGAGAGGACACACTGGGAGGCCCTGAGAGGAGCTACAGTGGGGAAATGGTGGGAGCTATGATCATCTTGCCTAGTATACGAGTATGAAATTCTCAAAGAATAAAAGAAAGAGAAAAATACATTAAATATCATTTTCCTATGACACTGTAAAGATTCCTATTATCTTGAGTGTATAATAACGTGTTAAAAAAAACAAAAACAATAAAATAAAATATAATTACATAAGTTTTTAGTTCCCTGGGAGGAAATATAGTGCAAAGGAATCAATTCAGGATAAGTAAGCATAAAGTACATTTTTATGCCTTTATAGATATTAAGTAATTACATGAAGACTGTGTTAGCTAGTTTTATGTCAACTTGATGTGAGCTACAATCACTTGGGAAGAGGGACTCTCATCTGAGAAAATGTGTCCATAAGACTAACCTGCAGGTGAGTCTATAATGCACTGCCTTAATCAGTGATTGGTGTGTTAGGGTCCAGCCCATGATGTGTGGTGCCACCCTGGAACAGTGGTCCTGGGTCGTAAAAGAAAGCAGGCTGAGCAAGCCACGAGGGGCAAGCCAGTATGCAGTATTCCTCTATGGTTCCTGCTTCAGTTCCTGCTTCCCAGTTCCTGTCCTGCCTTTCTTCGATGATGGACTGATGTGGAAGTATAAACTGAAATCAACCCTCACCTCCCCAGGTTTTGGTCCTGGTGTTCACCAGAGCAGTAAATGCCTTGCCTGAGACAAAGGCTACAAAAGTTTTGTGAACAAAGTTTACATAAGTAGGTGTGTTACCAATTTGGAAAGGAAAGAAGAAAACGACTACACTAGCCAGAATTTGGACATCATCTAATCATAAGCATGCAGTGCAGCCACACCCTGCAACTGTTTGCAGTTCAGAGCTCCCTCCGCGAATTTTCTCTAACACTGCAGAAAGAGAACAGAGGGAAGGGGAAAAATGCTTAGTGTTAAACAGCTGTTAAACACTGTGACACTTTACCTTGTATCTTGATTTCAGCAATATTGCTCTTCTCATCACAGACAGTGACACAGAAAGCATTCAGTTTGGCAAACAGTCTGAAGCCAATCACGTCACTATCTCTGGAAGGCACCATCACTAAAAAATAATGCAATGATTCTGGTAAGCTAGACCCTACAGAAGTTTTTTTTTCATATATTTTATATAATATATAACATGTGAGGATAAATATTCATAAAATATGAAATACGTGTTATACAAACCATATACATATAAAAACAAAAAGTCTAAAGTAAACAGAACTCAAAAAAGTAATGTGCCTAAAGTCACATAGTTTTTAAGTAATATAATCAGAATATGAACTAAGTTCTTTTGGATTCAAATTCTAGAGATTCTCAACAATGACATGTAATCTTTGGGGTGCTGAGGAAATGGATCAGAGAACTGGGATGCCAGCACCCACGTGGTGACTCACAACTATCTGTCACTTCAGTTCCAGAAGATCCAAGGTCCTATTCTGGACTCCATGGGCACTGCACACATGTGGGGTATATACATACATGTAGATAGAACACCCAACACATAGAAAATAAGATTGTTTTAAAGATGCAAGTAATCCCTGCCTTCATATCTCGGGGTCTCTTTCCTTAAAGGCAGCCCTGAGAGACCTTCCAGAGCCCACACACGGGTTTTCCGATAGTAAACCTCCAAAAGCAATCCCCAGCCAGAAGAAGAAAACAAAGTTTATTAAAACAGTAGTATTGCTTATATTTTTCCGTGTGTGTGTGTGTGTGTGTGTGTGTGTGTGTGTGTGTGTGTGTGTGTGTATTGCTTTATATTTTTGAATCAAGGACTTTCTATGTCACTTACCCAAACTGCCCTGGAAATCATGATCCTCCTGCCTCAGCCTCCCAAGTACTGAAACTGCAAGTATGTTTCTCTACCTACTCACTACCCCTACTTTATGCACCAGGTGATTCAGTTGAGGAAAAACCTAGAAGCAGCGGTAAGGGTATTCCAATGACTGGAGAGTCATCTGTTTGCTTACTGTGTTTGCTTTGAAAGAAAATGGAATACTATCGCTCTGACTTTCACCAACAGATAAATCCATTAACAGCTTCATGATCTAATGGTATTATGGGAGGTAATACACTGGCGTGCATTTGCAGGGTATGGCTTATCTTTGGACCACCTCTGTCTGGCTGCTTCCTATCCACCTCAATCTACCATATGCTTCATTGTGCTCTGCCTGGCAACACACAGACTCAGAAGCAACAGAGCCAAGTGTCCATGGGCTGACACCTCTGAAACTGTAAGCAAAACAAAGCTTTACTCCTTCAAATTGTTCTTCTTGGGTGTTTGCCATGGAGAACACCGATTATTCTCATACCTTTCTGCAGGGGAGAGTTCTTTTGTTTCTCAGGTATGGTCTGCACCTCCTTGACCACACCAGTGTTCTGACTGTCTGATGGGATGACAGTTGTCAAGTAGTTAAGAGAAGATAGAAGAGCTTGTGTTTGTAGCAACAGATTCAAAGATGAAAAGGCCACCTGAAAGTGTTTTACAAAAAAATTAATTCTTTCCCAGTTACCATCTGTGGTCTCAGCAAAGGCTGCCTTCAAGACAGGAGAGGGAGAGAGAGAAAAGAACATGAGTCCCTGATGTAGGAATAGAGAGACAGCAAATGACACCTACACACTTGGGACACAGGAGAGCATCACAGTAATTAAATACTCCATTCCCAAACAAAATGATCATGGAGACAATAGCTGCCTCCCCTGGCCATCTGCACAGTCAACATGTAACTGGCTTCCTGGATCCTGGCTATTGTGATTATAGAAAATGCTAAGTTTTAGTATGAAGCTACAGAATCACCATGTGCTACCACATCTAGAAGTGACTCCAAACATGGCATCCATGACATTTAAGCTTAAGGAGCAGAAATGTGAGCACAGTCTCAAGTATGAAGTAAACAGGTTATTTTCAAATAAGATGCACTGCTTTAGTAAAAGCTTCTTACCTTAACAGTTTGTTCAGTTTTTTCAAAAGTAGTTTGAAAACTAGGCCCATTTCTATCCACCTGAAAAAATAAAAGTTCCAAAAAAGGAATTAAAAGGAAAGTAAATTTTTATAACCTCTTTGTGTGTGTGTGTGAGTGTGTGTGTGTATGCACACTTATGTGGAGAGAGATGGAGGAAGAGAAAGGGGGAGTTAGAAAGCGAGGGAGGTGTGGAAGGGAGAACACCTACTGTGGTGTTTCATACAACTGCCGCTAAAGGCTCATATATTTGAATGCTTGGTCCCCAGTTGGTATAAGTTTTTGGAAAGGATTAGAAGGTGTGTCCCAGTGAAGGAAATGTGTCACTGACAGTAGGCTTTGAGGTTTCAAATACCACACCGTTCTCAGTTAGCTCTATGCTTCCTATATGCAGATAAGAATGTAAGCTACCAGCGAATGCTCCTACACCATGCCTGCCTTCCTACTGCCTGACCCTCAGCCATGATGGTCATGGACTCTAACCCTTGAGAATTGTGAGCCCCAAATTAAGTGTTTGCTTTATAAGTTGCCTGAGCTGTGATGTCTGATCGAAGCATAGGTAACTAAGACAACCATATATCACATCTTATTTTAAAATTACATATGCTCTATATTTAATAACTGTGTAAAGTATTCTTATTAAGCATGGAGGAGCATGTATTCCCTCAGGGAATTGAAAAGATAAAGTGGAGAAGAGACCATGTAAGGGTCACCTCACCCACCCATCATCTGATGCTTGGACCACCCTACAAAGCTCAGTTCAATCTCTGGTGAGAGAAACATCAGTTCATCACAAACTGAATCTCTAGAGACAACTCTGTTGTAGCAGGGTCTTTGTTCTGTCAAAAACTTTCTCTCTCATCATAAGCTCTCTCTGGACTCAGTTCTGTCCTTGGGAACAAAGAGGAAATGAGAGCTCTGAAGACTGCCTCCCATGAGCAGCTTTCTGCCCTGGCTACTTTGCCGGCCTCTCCACAGCTATTCTGCTCTGGGCTTTTCCTTAGAAAACCAGTCACTGTGTTTTCAATCAGCTGAGATTACATTTTAATTCTTGTCTGCTTGCACATCTCTCTCTTCTAACTTAACAATCACTTTGAGAACAGGAAAAAGCAACTTCAATCCAAGTGTCCAAGAGCACAGACATTCAATGACCCTCGCAGACAGAACAAAAAGAGTCAGAGAATCACTAGACGGAAGTGAACACCATCAATTTCTTCCTGTTCATTGGGGTACATTTTTCAGTCTATCCCCAGTCCTGGCAGATCTCATCTCAACTCAATCTAACTCCACTTTCCCTTTTTAATGTGGCATACTCAACTAACTGCCACCTGTTTTTACACGAAGAGTAGTGGTGCGAATATGCCCCAGAGACAGAGCATGCCTGTCTCGCCCTGGGTTCCACCTCTGGGTTAGCAGCCTGGCACCTCTATAATATCCTTGTTCTCAATGAAAGCAGCAGGTCGAAAGCAAGAACTCTAATGAGATCTCTTCCTTACACACAGTCATCCTCTTCCAGGGCTACAGTGTGGGGCCTAGAAAGCTATGTCATCCTCCCGTAGCCCTTACCTTAATGTACTCCACTTTTAAAAGATCTAATCCAGGTCTGTCTGAAGAACTAATCAAGTGAATTGGCTTCTTTCTAGATCCTAAAAGAGAGAAATGAAAATAAGTTGCTTTTATGAAATTTTAGAGTATTCTACATGTCTTTGGCTAGTGGTACTTTAAAAAAAAAAAATCCATGTACATTTTAATGGCTATGAAGTAACAAGAATTACTGGTGAGGACACAAGGCAGCTGAAATCCTAACCTTAGATTCCCAGCTTACTTACAACCCTTCACCTTTCCCTTGCTTTCAGACCATGCTCAAAGAGTCAAAAGCTCTTAAGATATTTTTAAGGATGCCTGTGTATTTATCGGCAGCAGAATGAACTATGGGTGTAAGAATCTGGAAATGTGAATCCTAATTCATCCCTGACCTTAACCCACAGCTATTTAACTTTCTCAACTATGAAACTGGAGACTCTAGTGGATTCTTAAACTGTTGTTACTAAACTCATATAATTTAAACAATGCCTTTGCTTAGACCCGGGGTTGCAGTAAAGACTACAGAAACCATTTTTTTTTAAACAGAGGATGACAATTCAAATTTTCTTTTTAGTAGACTGTGATGATATACAGCTATAATCCCAGCCCTTGGGAGATAGAAGAAAGAGGACCCTTGTAGTCTAGACCCGCCTGGACTATATGGTAAGTCTGAAGCCAGCATGGGCTACAGAGTAAGACTTGGTTTCAAAGCCAAAACAAACTTCTCCTTTGAGATCAATACTATATCGTTTGTGTAGACACACAGAGGAATTGCCTCCCAAATCTGTGTAGGGAGGGCTGGCTCACCAGCCACTGAATCATGCCATGCTTCTCTTTTCGGAGTCTGTAAATCTGCTTCTAGGACAGCTAGAAAACCACTTCACCCCTCTTTTCCTTTTATAACTTTCTTTTTAAGATTTATGTGTGTGAGTGTTTTATTTTCATGTATGTATGTACACTACGTGTGTGCCTGAAGGAAGGGTTAGACCAAGAGTTACAAACAGTTGTGAGGTGCCACATGGATGCTGGGAATCAAACCCAGGCACTCTCAATGGCTGAGCTATATCTCTCCAGCCCCCTCTCTAGTCTTAACTGACACAAAGAAAAAACAGCCTAGAAAATGTATTGTTTACAATTATTACTCATCTCTGTAATGTAAATTATATCATAACCTATTACCTAGTAAAATTAGCAGCACATAATTGGAGTTTACTTTGGTTTCAACTATTTTCTAAAATTCATAAAATGTCTTAGTATTTGGATTTTAATTCATGTCACTCATTCATGCCTCAAATATCTGAGGTCATAAGAAACACACTGAAATGACAAACTACAGAAATTTATGAGAGCGTGGCCTTTGCATCTTTAGAACTTTTTATTTCTATCACAGTGCCTCTGTGCTGTATAAACACTCTACCACAGTGGTTCTCAACCTATGGGCCCCAACTCCCTTCACAGGGGTCATCCAAGACCATCAGAAAACACAGGTATTACACTACAATTCATAACCATAGCAAACTACAGTTATGAAGTAGCAACAAAATAATTTTATGTGTGGGGGCCATGACGACATGAAGAACAACATTAAAGGGTTGCAGCATTAGGACGGCTCTAACAGAATGGGCTTCAGTATCCTACATCCAGATCCAAATTCTAAAATCCATCATGAACAAGACAGAGGGTGTGAGCAAGTTATTTTGGGTTCTTTAGCCTTTCTCTGCCTATTAAATGGAAATGACATCAGTGGACTTTCTGAGGACATGTACCATAATGACTGAGGATACCAGACCCCAGAACCAGGCTTCCAATGTCTCAGCCAGGGCTCTGTCCCCTACAGTTGTTTGAATGATCAACCTGAATATTAGTTACATGTGAACTGAAGACAGTAACAGGGACACCTTAATGGTCATTGTTCTAGAATGGAGTTAGTATTCATAAAGTGTTTATTGCACTGTGCATACTATACCCATCATAATGAAATGCAAATATTTCATTATAAATGAGACTATTCCAGACACACAAGAGAACTATTTTTACTAACTATTGTTTCTATTTTCATGGCCATTACCTTTAATGTCATGATAATCCAAGCTGATTTTCCTCAAATAGGACACCGCAGTCAGGTCAAATGTCCTCATTGTTGCTTCTGTCCCTAACTGAGTGACATTAAATACTAGAATTGTCTCTTCTTCTTTCTGTTGTTTAGTGAGTTCCAAAACCACCTAAAAGAATCCACAGAGCAAGGAAAGATTGTGGTAAGTGAAAGTCATTCTTAAAATGACAGATGCGAAGTCCTTTCCCACACAGGGTACTGCTAGAGTGAAGATTCTAATCACATCCTCACACCAGACACAAAGACTGGGGTTACCCTCGAACTCTACAATCAGGACTGAAAGCCCATGAAAATAAGGATAGGGTTCTTAGCATTTTTTTAATTAAAAAGAAAAACTGATAGATTCTTCTGATAGTAGCAAAAAGTGAGAGTGTTCATTCCCACAATATTCTTCTGATAGTAGCAAAAAGTGAGAGTGTTCATTCCCACAATATTTATTCCCACAAAATATTCAGCCAATAAAAAAGAGTGGCAATTTTTAAAAAAACATAAGAAATGATGTTGAGAGAGTATCTTGTGTATTGTATGGATGCATCACCTGTCAATTAAAAAGCCTAAGGCTTAGGCATGAGATAAAGGTGGGACATCTGGAGGCATAAGAGAATTCTGGGATAAAGACCTGCGTGAAATTTGTCCAGAAAGATGTGAAGAGACCGATGCATGGTACCTGAGCACATGCAACCAGCCTTGTGAAGGAATGTAGGTTAAAATAAGGGGATTATCTAAGCTATGATCCAGTCAGAGTACAGTCCAGCTATATGGACAAGATAATTTGTAAATATATTTTGAATCTGAGTCTTATTTCTGAGAGCATGGGGTTGGAATAACTGGGCCTAACTTCTACAAATGATGGTGGCCAAGGTAGCACGGCTACAACTGAAGAGAAAAGCAACCATCCTGAAGTATTTGAAGGCAGGGTCAAGGGCTCTCCTGACACTGGGTCAAAGTGTGAAAAACAAGTCAAGAGCCAAGGATAGGAAACAGACCAAGAAAATTCCAGCAAGACTAAGATTTATCAAAGCTGATGTGACGGTTTAGGAAAGGCTGTCATTCTAGAATATCAAAGGCAACCATGAACATCTTTGCATTATTTTGCACTTTATCATCAAAGTAATAAAATTATTTTAGAAAATTGAGAACATAGAAAGGCAAAGGTGGAGATGAAACGCTGCGACCCTACCACTGTGGCGATGGGCGCTGTCATTTACAGAGCAAACATACACATGTATCCAAGGAATCATGTGCCCAGCACAGAAATCTCCTATTACCCCCAAAATATGCTGTGACCTTCTCATCTGGCTTTCTTTTTCCTGTGTGTCTTCAGAGACAGTCCGTTCAGCCTCGGAAACAGAAGTTTCAGAAACAGAAGTTTCGGCCTCATAAGCTGTAAGCAGCATGTCCCCAGTCAATCCCACCCCTTTTTTGGGTTTTGTTTTCTTTTGTTTTGTTTGCTATTTTGAAACAGGGTCATGTTAAGTTGACCAGTATGCCCTGTATCTCCATCAGAGACTAAAGTTGAAGTCCTCTTGCCTCAGTTTTCTTGATAATTAAAAGTACAGGCCTATACTACCATGCTTGGCTTTCTAGGTGACTTTTTTCTTCACCTTGGAATTTAGAAGCTCAGGGACTTCCTCTAATGTCAAAATCAATAAAAGGTTTTCAGCTACCAATTAAAACTTTAAACCAATTAAACATTATACAGAAGCTCTGACTAAGCCATCTATCTTTTTTAAAGCAAAAAAAAAAAAATTGAGAAGTTTACAGTAGACACGCTGACAATAACTAACACTACTTAGCTCAAGGGGAAGTCACACTGCATGTGACACACAGACCTATAATCTCAGCACTCAGGATGTTAAGGTAGGAGGAATGTCCCACATTCAAATAGAGCCAAGGCTACAAAATGAGATAGTGAGTTCAAGTCCAGCCTGGAATCCACAGCCTAACTAATCCTAGCTTTAAAAAAAAAAAAAACGAAAGGATCCATTTTCATCCCTGCAGTTCTTTTAGACAGGAACAATTCTAGGTCAGAGTTTTTGACTGTGGGATGAAAAGGAGGTCCAGTGACAAGACCAAATTGGGATCCAGCTCAGGGGGAGGGCTGGAACCATGACACTGTTACTGGTACTATGGTGTGCTAGCAGACAGAATCCTAGCATGGCTGCCCTCTGAGAGGCCCAACAAGCACCTGAAAGAGTCAGATGCAGATACTAGCACCCAATCAATGCACAGAAGCTGGGGACCCCTGGGGTTGAATTGGGGGGAAAGCTGGAAGAAGCTGAGAAGGAGGGTGCCCCATGGGAAGACCAGCAATCTCACCTGACGTGGACACCCGAGATCTCTCAGACACTGAGCCACCAACGCGGTAGCATACACCAGCAGATATGTGTGTGGTCCCCAACACATATACAGCAGAGGAGCACTGAGTCTGGACTCAGTCAGAGAAGAAGCACCTAACCCTTGAAAGACTTGGGGTCCCAAGGAGTGGAGAGGTCTGGTGGGGTGGGGAGTGGGGGGTGGGATGGGGACATTGTCTTGGTGACAGGGAAGGGGGAGGAGGTGTGGGATGTGGAACAGTCAGAGGGTAGACCAGGAGGAGGATAAAATCTGGACTGTAACAAAAGATTAAAGAACCAATAGAAAAAAAACGTGAAAGGAGCTGGGGAGGATAAAACATACATCCATACATAAAAACAGAAATCTTAGCCGGGCAGTGGTTGCTCACGCCTTTAATCCCAGCACTTGGGAGGCAGAGGCAGGTGGATTTCTGAGTTCCAAGCCAGCCTGGTCTACAGAGAGAGTTCCAGGACAGTCAGGGAGGGCTACACAGAGAAACCCTGTCTCGAAAAACAAACAAAACAACAACAACAACAACAACAACAAAAAACCCAGAAATCTTATGCAGAAACACAAATCCTAATTAAGAGACCTGAGTTTTTCCAGAATAGATTACATGCACTGATTCCTCCTTAAACCATTTTTAAAATAATTTCCATAGTTTGTGTACACTCACATGTGTCAGCTGGTAAAAAACAAAACAAAACAAACAAACAAAAAAAGCAACTAGAACACACATTTTTAATGCCCTTGAGGCTGAAGTCAGCTCCCAGTGCAGAAGACTGACAAGAATGTGCTCATGAACAGAGAAACACATACCTCTTTAATCTCAAACTTGAGCAGGAGACTAACCAGCTCCTCATTTGGAACCTCAGAAGCTTTTTTCAGTTCTGAGGCTTTTATGGTTCTAGCAGCCTGCGAGTCTCCGTCTTCAGCATCAAAGTACTCCTCATCAGACTCTAAAGGACAGAGACACCCGTTAACCCAGACAGCATCCACTGAGAAACCACACAGACACTGAACCTAGCTCTAACACAGTAAACTCCATCCACGCATAGAACTTTCATATTCAGACAAAATACTTTCAATGTATTTTTCAAGTCCCAAAGGGACTTGAACAGGCATGTACTAAAACTTAAACCAAACTTATTTTTCACTTTAGTTCATTCGTTCAATATCCACTAAAACACTTATCATCAAGATGTGACTACCACAATGGACACCAGAGGGGCCAGGCCTTAACCTTATTAGATTCACCTTGTGTCTTCCAGTCAACATTCTATATTCTAATCTGAAATTATAAGGCATTACTTAGCCCTGGTTAGAGAAAAGTATTACAGAGAAATACAATACCTTAATTGAATATTTGGAAAACACTGTCAAGTCCCATTACCCACCCTTAAGACATACAAACAAATAAACAAACAACTTCTCATTTATCCAACAATGAACCGTGAGCATCAAAGAATAATACGCCCTGAGATCAGTGTTGGCAGCACAGCTAGAACGGTGTTCCCCAGACTCCGTATTCCACAAACACCCTCGCTACATAACAACGTGTAGGTTTAGTGTCACAGAGAAGCAGCACCAATCTTCACCTGATTCCACTCCATCTAGCAACAGTGAAGTTCCAAGAAGACCTTTCGTCCCGCCTGAGAAAACAGGAATGGAGGCTACCTAGTGAAGAATGCAAATATTTTTAATACGTGCTGACGAGAAGGATTAAATAGCACAGGTGACATCTCTATATCCCAAAAACAGAGAAGGTAAGATAAAGGAAGATGGAAAGAAAGATATCTTCACAAACATCACAGCCAAATCTTCAAGAAGCTAAAAACAACCAAATAACAGTCAGCTGGAACCTACATAATATTAAATTACTCCCCATATTTATAAAGATATAATTATTCACAAATCAGGGAGTAAGTCTATGTCTTTATGTATCATTTACTTGTGGGTAACAATATAAAAGTACACATTTATCATAGGGCCCTTGAAAATGGCATCGTTATCAGCTAACTTTCTCAAACTTCTTTTCTAAGTAAGTAGAAATCCAACATTTATTTTAAGCTATAAAGATTATTCAATTAAAATGACCTAGAACCTATAAGACTCACCCAAAAAGGACAATCTCAACTTGAAATTTCATTTGCAAATTTATTTTAAAGCATTGTACTTCTAGTTCTATATAAGGTATATTTTACAAATTGTTGAGGCCTGCTCCGCCCCCAGCACAGCTGTGCCATTTTGTTCCATGTCTACCAGCTATTTCGTTCTATCTCTGTAACATGCCTGCCAGTCATTGACACAAAAAAATAACTTGACTCTGAGTAAGGTCATGCTGATCACATATCTTGTTATGTTCTGTATGAGGTTTGTTAATCTTGAGAAATTTCACAAAGCATTACATAGAACCCATCAAATTAAAGGCCAATATGAACTGCTACATCTAAAATAGTTTGAGTCAGAGCCGACCACCAAGCGGCACTTCCTGCACCTGCATATGGGCTCCCTGTGGGTTTTGCAGTTTTAACCTTTATAAGCTGACAGAGGAAGATGTTCAAGATTGTAGACTCAGCCCCCAAATTCTGAGCTACGGCCCTGATCATCAATCAGTCTTAGGGTATGCATTCAATAAACCATCTCTGTTGCCTGAGATCAGTGTTTGGGTAGTTTGTGGGAGACTCCTGAACCCCAACACAAATGTGAACATCTCCCTTTAATCTCTGTTGCTTTCTGGTTTTGTTTGTTTAGAGACAGAATCTCACTACGTAGCCCTATCTGGGCTGCAACTTGCTGTGTAGACCAGGCTGGCCTGGAAATCAGAGATCTGCCTGTCTCTGCATCATCACACCAGGCCCCATCCTTGTGGTTAGAAAGCCTGTCCTCAAACAATCACCACTACTCAGAAAGTGTGCTTTCAAGAAATCAACTTGGCATTTCCTCCACAGTCACATACCTGTCTCTCTGGAGACTGTGTGGATGACTTCTGTGGCAAGGGTATACTGTTAATCAAACACAGCGAGTCTTTTATCTTCTGGTCGGAAATTCTCACATGCACCAAAGGCAGTCCTCCTGACACTTTAAATCTAAGAACACAATTTGACAGTGAGGTCTCAGGGAGGGGAAGAGAATGGGCAGAAGACTACAGGGTGAAGTCAGGGGTTTGCCAGCCATTTTTCAATCTCATTACACTTAGCACTCTTAGAGAAGGGAAAGTTCTCTGTGAACCAATTTTCCAAACCTTCTAAAACATATCTTTCTTAAACAAACCAGTGGTTCTCAACCTGTGGGTATGACCCCTTTTGGAGATCTAGGGATCCTTTCACAAGGTTTGCCTAAGACTGTCAGTAAGCACACATATTTGTATTACAGTTCATAACAGTAGCAAAATTACAGTTACGAAGTAACAACAAAAATAAATTTATGGCTGGGAGTCCGTACAACCTAAGGAACTATATGAAAGGATCACAGCATTAGGAAGATTGAGAACCACTGCAGTAAACATTTTTTAATTGACTTTTTTAAAATCAGGGTTTCACTATGTAGCCCAGCTGGCCTGGAACTTGCTATGAATTCAGGGCGGCCTCAACTCTCAGACTCTCTGCCTCCTGGGTACCACCACACACAGCCTGAAGTTCATTAATGCATGATAAAAGTCCTATTGAACACAATTCTCTACTATTAAAAACCAAAACTGCAATATGTATTTTATTTCCCAGCATCAAAGATTTCTTTCTATTAATATCAGAGTGTCTTTACTGCCTTGTCTTGCCCCGAAAGTCCTATTGAACACAATTCTCTACTATTAAAAACCACAGAATTGAAGACCCAGAAATGAATCCACACTCCTATGGTCACTTGATCTTTGACAAAGGAGCTAAAACCATCCAGTGGAAAAAAGATAGCCTTTTCAACAAATGGTGCTGGTTCAACTGGAGGTCAACATGCAGAAAAATGCAAATTGACCCATTCTTATCTCCTTGCACTAAGCTCAATTCTAAGTGGATCAAAGACCTCCACATAAAACCAGACACACTGAAACTAATAGAAAGGAAACTAGGGAAGAACCTTGAACATATGGGCACAGGGGAGAATTTCCTGAATAGAACTCCAATAGCTTATGCTCTAAGATCAAGAATTGACAAATGGTACCTCATTAAATTACAAAGTTTTTGCAAGGCAAAAGACACTGTCAAAAAGACAAAGCGGCAACCAACTAACTGGGAAATGATCTTTACCAACCCTACATCTGACAGAGGGCTAATATCCAATATATACAAAGAACTCAAGAAGTTAAACTCCAGAGAGGCAAGTAACCCTATTAAAAATGGGGTACAGAGCTAAACAAAGAGTTCTCACCTGAAGAATATCTAATGGCTGAGAAGCACCTAAAGAGATGTTCAACATCCTTAGTTATTAGGGAAATGCAAATCAAAACAACCCTGAATTTCCATCTCACACCAGTCAGAATGGCTAAGATCAAAAACACAGGAGACAGCAGTTGTTGGCGAGGATTTGAAGAAAGAGGAACACTCCTCCACTGCTGGTGGAATTGCAAGCTGGTACAACCACTCTGGAAAGCAGTCTGGCAGTTCCTCAGAAAACTGGGCATGACACTCCCGGAGGATCCGGCTATACCACTCCTGGGCATACACCCAGAGGCTTTACCTGCATGCAATAAAGACACATGCTCCACTATGTTCATAGCAGCCTCATTTATAATAGCCAGAAGCTGGAAAGAACCCAGATGTCCCTCAAAGGAGGAATGGATTCAGAAGATGTGGTATATTTACACAATGGAATACTACTCTGCAATTAAAAACAATGAATTCACGAAATTCTTAGGCAAATGGTCAGAACTGGAAAATATCATCTTTAATGAGGTAACCCAATCACAAAAGAACACACATGGTATGCAGTCACTGATAAAGGGATATTAACCCAGAAACTCAGAATACCCAAGACAGAATTCACATATCACTAGATTTCCAAGAAGATGGAGAGAGAGACCCCTGGTCCTGGAAAGACTGGATGTAGGGGAATATCAGGACAGAGAAGTGAGAGAGGGTTGAATGGGGAACAAGGGGAGGGAAGAGGGGAGGGAGGAACCAGGAAAGGGGAAATCATTGGGAATGTAAATAAAAAAAATATATAGAAAAGAAAAAAAAGGAAAAGAAAAAAGTATCTAATAAATGACCTTTTAAGAAGCTAGGATGAAATGCAGGCAAAACTCAGAATGTGCAGAAAAATTATAATAAACCTAGAATGGAAAACATGAAGACTAAATAATAAAAACAAGTGAGAAATAACTGAACCCAAAAGCTGGCTGATCTGGAAAAAGAGAAACAAGGCACTACTGCTTGTATGCAGATCGAGAAAGCAACCATCTACAGGCCGTCCTTGGTGTAGGTAGGGAAGATGAGTGGTCTTTACAGCTCAGCTGCCAAGCTGGTCAAATCCAAACACACAATGCTCACCTAGAACACCTCCAACATAGTTCACAGAAACGTCTGGAATTTTTAAATACTCTCTACAAGAAAACTGTAGGCCTAGAACACATTAAGCCTGCAAGGATCTACTGATACAGCATTCAAGCAACCATGAATCTTAAACATACTTAAACCACAAATCTTAAACATACTTAAACCATGAATCTTAAACATACTGAAAGAAGCCAAACAAAAAAAGCTAAAGCTCAATGATTTCATTCATTGGAAATTCTAGAAAATTCTACCAAATAAATCTTCAAGATGAAGAAACTGGTCAATATTTTCCAAGGAAAGAAGTAGGAACAGGAAAGAGAGAACATGGAGCTCAAGGACACTTGTGCAGGCGGTGGGCATGTCATCTCAACTGCAGTGATGAACTCATGGAGACACAGACAACACACTAAATGACATCTAGAGTGTCAGTTAAACCTCAGCAAAGCTTTTAGGAAGACAGCGTAACTGTTTCATAAGAATATACTAACCTCACAATCTAGCTTCTATTTCTTTATTCCTTTAAGACATTTCTCAAGATTGTATGTGGTTTCATGACCAAAAAAAGCTAACTTCCTTTGAAATTTTTATTTCACTGATAGTGAATCTTGGTGTTCACACATTCAGAATCTCAGATAGCCAATATTTATACAATGTAAAAATCTAAATATGAATTCTGAAATAAGAAAGACAACATGTCTTAGTCAGGGTTACTATTGCTGTAATGAACACTATGAGCAAAAGCAACTTGGAGGAAAAGGGGTTTATTTGGCTTAGACTTCCACATCATAGTTCTTCACTGAAGTCAGCACAAAAACTCAAGTACGGTAGGAACCTGGAGTCAGGAGCTGATGCAGAATCCATGGAGGAGACTGCTCACTGGCTTATTCATCACAGTTGCTCAGCCTGCTTTCTTACAGAACCAGGACTACTAGCCCAGGGGAACTGGACCCTCCCACATCAATCACTAATTAAGAAAATCCTCTAAAGGCTTGCCGACAGCACAATCTTATGGAGTCATTCTCTCAATTGAAGTTGTCTTCTCTAAGAAACTTGTGTCACCTGACATAAAACTAGCTAGCACAACAGACTATACAACTATTTTCTTTAAAATGTATTTGTATCATAAGATAGAAAAGTCACCGTTTTTCTCTCTCCATATATATCCACCTCTGTTTCCTTACACTTCAATAGGTGATACGGGTGCAGCGTCTTTGTTGGTTTCTAATACAAAAAACAATCATACTTACTTGGCCATTCTAACGTCCTTCTCCACCATTGCCTTGGCCAGCTCAACATGAATATCCATTGGCTGCAGTATATGCATGGTTGATGGATGCTGGAATCTACACTTTTTCCAATTTTCCTCTTTAAAAATAAAAATTTTGATATTAACTTTTCAAAAATAATCAGATATTCTGTACAAAACCACTTTACATTGCTAGAAAATACTTAACAAATTCAGTGAATAAATTTTTACTTCTTTAAGCATACAAGTTAAATAATCTGTATTTTAATACAGATTGGTAGACGATAAAAAAATAATAATAATAAAACACCCATGTGTAATAACCACTACTGTTCCAAAAGGAAGATCCAAAGATAGATTTATACATGGCTAATACAGTCAAATGCAGATCTTTATCCATGACAGGACTGAAGAGTTCATTGTTCAAAAAATTCTTGGTAAGGGAATGCAGTAGAAAGGGCAGTTTTTGCGGCCCGTGTAACACGCTCCTTTAAGAACCTCTGAGGCTCTTCAGGCAGTAGCAGACATGACATCTTAATGTTGACAGATCTCACTCTGCAGAGGAGAGCACGGCCTCAGTGGACAGTCTATCCTCAGGTGACCGTCCACAGAGAGACATGCTCAGAGATACTTAATCAACACTTACTTCTTCTAGTAACTAAGGAATATGGAGGACTGAAAAGCTGTACTTCAGCAACAGAAAACACCAGATCTTTGAGAACATAAACTATTTAAGCCTTAAAAGCTTATCTACAAGATGAATAACTGTAATGAAAACACAATACAGAGGAGAGGAGATCTTAGTCAGAGATCCTGGTGATGGGACCCAACTCTACACACAAATCCAGCTGTGTAATTTGGCACCTGCAGGGCATGCAGGGCACGCGGGCTTTGAGGACAACCCATCATCTGAGATCATGTGTTGCATTAATCACTTATGGCATCATATTAGCAGTTAAAATGCTTTAGATTTGGGAACATCTCACATTTAGGATTTTTGAATCAAAGAAGCTTATTGTAGTGTTTTTAGATGTAGTATTCTTTAAATATAAGTCTCTCAGACAGCTGTAAAAGTAGTTATAATAATGCAAATTAAACACTGGAATAAAACACTAAATATTTTCAAATAAAGGCAGCATGGAGAACATGGAAACATCCCACAGCATTAGGAGTGAAGACAGAACCAACTGCAACTTCTGCTGTGTTCTGACATCTCACAGTCATGCTATAGACATAGGCTACTCGCTAGCTTAGGTTCAAATGGTGCTGGGTACCCTAAGATTAACAGTCCCATGTTGACCTCTGTTGTAACTGTGGCATTCTGCATTGGGCCGCTCCTACTGGGTTTTCTAAAGTGATCAGCAGGACAAGTGTACAAGGCAGTGTCTGGGATTGATGCCCATAAGCAAACAGACCCATGCATGCAGATTGCCAAGGCTAACAATGCATGCACATGCTTGACCAAAGCTACTGAAGCTAATCTGCCCGCCCTGAGAGCTGAGCAGTGCCTGACCTGCTTTTGCAAAGAGCAACTGCACACTCTTTATTTCCACATCAAACTTGTCATACGCCTTGTCTATTATTTCTTCAAGGGATGAATTAGTCGTCTTCTGTGCACCTTGGTCTTTGCTGTTGAGCTAAAATGAAGTGAAGGAAAAAAACTGAATTTCTTTATATAACAGAAAAATATACATATATATCAGCATACTTTAGTCATATTTCAAAACTTTTGCCTAAAGATAGGAGGTTGCCTAATTTCCTGGTTATTTGTATGCAGTTCGTTAGGAGTGCTTTACCTCACAAGTCTGATAAGCTTGAGTAATAAACGCATGTGAAGTCACTAAGTCAATGACACAGCTGTCTACTTGAAATGACCTGTCCAGAAGGCAAGCTCCTTCCTCAGTCTGACTCCTAAGAGGTTCTGCCAGCCGTGGCTCAGCTCTCCAACTGCCCACCTTGATCTCTTTACCTTCTCTACACTACCATGAAAGGGGCCATCAGGACTCAGCTCCACCCTCTACTTCCTTTTCCCAGATGGAATAAAGGTTCCAGTCAGTTAAACTCCTACCTTTTGCCAAATGCTTAGACTCAATGAGATAAAAATCCAAAATCTCACTCTGGTTATTTAGAGCAATCAAATATACATACATACTAGATAGATAGATAGATAGATAGATAGATAGATAGATAGATAGATAGATAGATAGATAGATAGATAGACAGACAGACAGACAGATAATTTTCTGTCAAAATCTATAGCTCAGAAAATGACACTGTAAAATTAAACTCTATAAACCATGAAAACTAAGATGGCTTCCATCCAGAAAACAGAAAAATCATTCATCCAGTTCTCAATGCCAAATTATTGTCATTACAGAAATTTCTTTGTCTGGGTAGCCATATAATACATATGCAATAAGTCTTGAGTTAGTTTAAGTGAACAGAAGAAAAATAAGACACTATCAGCCGGGCGGTGGTGGCGCACGCCTTTAATCCCAGCACTTGGGAGGCAGAGGCAGGAGGATTTCTGAGTTCGAGGCCAGCCTGGTCTACAAAGTGAGTTCCAGGACAGCCAGGGCTACACAGAGAAACCCTGTCTCAAAAAACAAAAAAAAAAAACAAAAAAAAAAAAACCAAACAAACAAAAAAAAAGACACTATCAGATATACAGTTACCAAGCTTATTAAAGAAAGAAAGAAAAAATGCACATATACCTACCTGAAAAGTACCAAAATCTAAAATGAGAAGATTTGACTTTTCGTGGTGAAAACCTGTCTGTGGAATTATTAGATAAGAAGGCTTCAGATTTATCCTTAAATCGAGAACTTTCCGAGTCTCAACGATATGCGTAAGTCCTAAAAGAAGGCCAGAAAAACAATGATGTGGTCAAGCTGTACATGGTGATACTACTGTAATATATACATATATATGTACATATATATCAGTAAATCCTATAAAACTAGTATTAAGTCTAGGCACAGAACAATTTGCAACCTGATTGTTAAGCACCCTGATGAAATAGTCTGCTGGGTTCTTTAAAGGTTTGAAGAGTGGAAGTGGGGGTCATGTTCCACTCAAGGAGATTCTAAAGCTCAGGTTCTTGGCTGTAATGCAGGAAAAGCATCTCCATCCTCCTTTACTCTCTTCCTCTCTAGCAAGTCTACTCAACTCTGAGTTAGTCATGTCCAATGTATAATACAGACCAATTTTCAAAAGAAGGAATAAAACACCTAAACTACTTTAAACACAATGTTTCCATTAAGATGGCCATGTTTCCAGTTTAGTTGGTGCTGATAGATACACTAAAGATTTCACCTGTAGCCGTTCTCTCTTTAATCTCTTCCAGTTTCATCAATGTAGCCGATGTAATTTGTTCAAGATCTAAACCCTTATTTGACTGAAAGAATTCAACAACAGCATTGATAGTTTTCTGTAAAAGAATTTTAAAGCACGGCAGGTTATATGCTAAATCTACGTTATAAAGAATTCACTTCCTTTATAAACAGTTATGGCTTTGAAACATGGAATCCAAAGCTATTATGCTACCACTTCCCTTCAAGAGTGAGAGACAACCACAAGCCAAGACCAGCCTAGTGAGCTAACTGGAGAGAGGAGAATCTGTACACATCATGGCAGTGGCAGGAGGTCTAAGTGACTTGTGGAAGTAGCAATTCATATGACCTCTAGTTTCAGCCTCCATTTAGAAAGGAAAGCCCATCCCTCAACACTGAACTTGGATTATGTCATACTTTGACATTTAGAAAAGAAATGGAGGAAAGCTATTCACTCTTACCTACATATAAGACTTGATTATAAAAATATGAGATGTTATATGACAAAGAAGTTCTGGAAATCAGTTATACAGGAACTTAGTACAAATGTGACTATGCTAAACAAACCGAACCACATTCCTAAAATGTGTAAGATGGTAAATCTTGTCATGGGTATTGCACTACAATATAAAAAAGTTTTAACATCATTGTATCATTTTGTGTGAGTGCTTATGCACACATGAACACACATGTCCCAGCACATGTATGGGGGTCAGAGGATAGCTCTGTGGAGTCAATCCTCTCCTACTGCCTTTACTTAGGTTCCAACAACTGAACTCAGATTACCAGACTTGCATAGCAAGTGCCTTTACCCTGGGCCATCCTTTCAACCCTTAAAAAAAAAAAACTTTTTAAATTTATTTTTTGTGTATGTATATGGTGCATGCATGCGTAATATATAATCATATGTGTATGTGGCTAGAGGACAGAGGAGAATATGCTGTCCTGTTCTGTCACTCTCTCCACCTTAATCTCTTCAGGCAGGGCTTCTCATGAACACGGAGCTAGGCTGGAAGCCAACAAGTCCCACCCATCCGATCCTGCCCACCTCCCACAGTGCTGGGATACAGGCACCTGGCCATACCAGTCTTTTACTTGAATGCTGAGGACGCAGACCCGTGTTTGCACTTACATAGTAATCCATCCCTCAACCCTAGAGATAGCTTCAAAAGTCACTTTCTGCCTACACTTACAGCATCATAGATGACCTCCACAGGCTGTGACTGAACGATCAGAGTCTGGTCAGCAGGACTGTTCTCAGGGTTGGTTTCAAACTCAATTTTGAGCAAAGATGATGTAGTGTCACCAATGGAAGCCACCAGTGATGGCACAACGTCTTGTTGTCGCAAGCCTGTGACGTACCAGTGTTCTAATTTTGCTTCTATCCTATCCAATAAGGAAAGAGCAAGCATGTAACAGATAAAATTATAGCTATCCCTTTGAAAATTCCCCTGACAACCAGCCCCGTGCCCAAAGTTAGAGTTCATCTTCTTAGGCTGGCCTTCATGTACCTACAAAACCTGCTTTTGTTGCTGTGAGTCAGTGTCTCATTAGTTATTTATCATCCACAGGAAAAGTCTATATAAGTTAAACCCAGGGCATGGCTGGCGTAGGTTCTGATCACAGTGTTTAAATATAGATAATGCTGTCACCGTGTTTCTACACCACTCCCGTATCTTCTAGCTGCCTCCTGCTTCTCTTGGAACCCTTCCAGCTGTCTACACCTCCTACTGTTCCAGTTACCCTTCCCCACAACTGAGTCATGCAGTATAGTAGTCATGTTTCACGCCATGTGCTACAGTAAATTGTCTAATGTGTGAAAGTCTTCAATTAGTTTTTTTTTCCATACCCTCTTATCAGATACAACATAAATGTCCTGAAACCAGAAATGTACTGTACCCTGAACCACTGCCATGGGGCAGACGCTCTAAATAGAAAACTATCTGACAAACACTTGCAGAAAGGAAAGAGGACAGAAAAGTGAATTACACAATTCATAATAAAACAAAAGAAATGAAAAAAGAAAAGCTGTTTCTCTTCAGTATTCTTTCATGCTGCATAAGATTATATATTCAGGGCCTAAAATCATAAATGAAAACAAGTTCTTAAAACTTACTTCAATGCTTGTGCTCCTGGTCGCTGGGATACTTGGGTACCCAAGCCAATTATCTGGATCCTCAAGATTTCTGGAACATTCCTGTTTTCTCTTATTATAATGGAGGTGCTCACCAACTTCAGAGTCAGTATATGGGCCACGTACTAAACAGGAAAACAGTTAACATGCAAATGATAGCCAGCTTTAATGGTTTCTCTTTAATTAATATGGTGACTTATCAAACAACTCAATAAAGCTTGTGGGTTCCAGCACCTACATACTCTCTATGAATGAACAAAACTAGAAAACTCAATGAAAACCTATCAGACAGACAGCACACTTACAAATGATCCAAGTTTGTCTGCTTAGTTTTAAAGAAACAGTGACAGAAGCAGAGAGTGTCCATTGAGAAGCCTTCACTTAAGCAAACTAAGCTTCTCAGACCAATCTTCTAGCTGAAGAAAAGAAAAACTATGTACAAGAAATATCTGCCAGATGGCTGTAGAAATTTACACTCGCATTACATACACACATACACACACACACACATGCACATGCACAAGCACATGCATACACACACATTGCCATTACACACAAATATGTGTGTATCTTACATGAGCAACACTAATTGGGGTTAGTGAGTTGTTGACTCAGGGAGGATAGTGAGTGGAGGAAGAAAAAAAATAATACTGGGAAGGGGACATGTTGGGGGATATGGGGGACATGGAAGGGGAAACAGGTAGATTTGATCATATTTTATTGTATTTGTGTATGAATTTCTCAAGAATAAAGGAAAACTAGAAAATTACACTTTAAAAATGTAAGTAAATAAAAATGCCCTTCATTGGTTAAAACAACATACACAGGAACTAGATGAACATACACATCACTGTGAGAGTATGGCTCACAAACAGCAAAAGCCAAAGAGCAACAGAATTATGGACTCAAAAAAAAAAGGATTGAACAACCTAGAATTCTAAACACAAGGTGGGGCAGTTTCCTTAAGATACGCAGGAAAATATTACAAGCAGCTCTTCATTAGAGGGAAGAAATCAACATCATTCAAGAGAAGGGAAATATGGGCAAAGGTCAAAGAGAGAGAGAGAGAGAGAGAGAGAGAGAGAAAGTTAGTTAATAAAGAAAGAAAGTGAAATAGAGATAAAGACAACCCAAGTGTTTTTTAACAAAAGTATAAGTAAGTTCAGGTATTTTCAAAAGATAGAATCCAGCACAGCAATGAAAATGAGAAAAATATATTAGGTACAACAGTGGAGATGACTCCAAGAGCAAAGCCAGAGAAGAGAAAAATGGCTTTGTGCCTCCATTTACGGAAAGACAAAAAAATATACAGAACAAAATCATGGCATCTATAGTGAAACACAATAGGAAATGAACAAGGGCTTGTGGGAATAATCAGGACACAGGTTATCTCTGGGTAGAAAGGAGGTGAGGCGTGGGAGAGTCTGGGATGGTCGCAATATTCTAAACCTTGACACTGGAAGTCACTGCAGCCAGGGACTTTTCAACCTATCAAATAAGCGGGCCGTTTTTGATTTGTTCACTCTTGCTATGAGTTAAATGTCACAATAAAAGTGTTTTGAAGATTGAACTGCACCCTGTAACAAGAACCTACACCAGTCTTTTTTTCGCTGTCAATCAAAGTCTTACCGTTGAGGAATTTTGACTGGTAAGACCCCACAACAGCATATAGCAATGAAACTGAGGACAATATATTTTCAGTAGCTACTTAGAACATCACTAATTTAACCCAACTCAAGATAAGCCAGCAAGTGAGTCAAAACACTTGTGAAGGCATCTGACACCTACCTGCTTGGGCAAAGCTAAGTTGTAGGTGTTCTCACTGTACCCAATGGCAGTGAAGAGCTTGTCTTTTTCCTCTGGAGTCATAAGGTCATCAATGGCTATGAAACAAGACAGTCGTTTAGGAAATGAATGGCTTCACTTTTACAGATAATTTTTTTAAGGTCTACAGACAGAAATGCTAAAGCAAAACCAGTCACCTAATTCCTTCTAACACACCACTTTGGCTTAATTAAAACAAACACCCTGTATTTGCTTGTTTGTGTGAAGAAACTACAAAAAGACACTTGCTGTTAAGGAAATTCAGTTCTCAGATATATGTATTTTTGAATTGCCTAAAATTTTCAAAGATAAACTTATCATTAAAATCCATCTAAAGCCGGGCGGTGGTGGCGCACGCCTTTAATCCCAGCACTTGGGAGGCAGAGGCAGGAGGATTTCTGAGTTCGAGGCCAGCCTGGTCTACAAAGTGAGTTCCAGGACAGCCAGGGCTACTCAGAGAAACCCTGTCTCGAAAAACCAAAAAATAATAATAATAATAATAATAAATAAATAAATAAATAAATAAAATCCATCTAAAGCTTAATAATAAGGAACACTGAATGCCGAAATCTCTAAGCATAAACACGTTAACTTCCTCACAAGCCATTTTTCAATAAATATGAAGTTTTTCTCCAGGTAGATGCACAAAGCAATTATGTAGCCTGCCGTGCATAGGGTTCGTGTATGCCTCTGCTGGCTGTGCGGGACAGACTCTGCGTGGCTTTTCCTTGTCAGGCGATGCCTGCCGCATGGAGACTTACTCTCAGGGACCAATGATTCTTCATCTCTCTTCTTAGATTCCTTCTTTCCCCAAAACCCACTAAACCAGCCACGCTTCTCTCCTGCCTCCGCAGACTTTTTCCTTAATTTCTGCCCCGAATGAATGACCTAAAAATTGAAAACTGAAGATTAATTCAGAAGAAACGCTATGTTCACTGTTAAGCATATCCATGGTCAGTTTTGTTTAATGCTTCAGTGGAGTAAGACAGGAGAGGAGGCCAATCATTTCTTTCTGAAATGATCTTCACAGGATGGCCTGGATAGTGTGGTCTACAGATAAGCTACTTCTTATACCTACTAACAGAATTTAAAGAAGGCACACTGTCTAACTATAACTGAGACCATGAGTAAATTTCCCTGTGAACTGTAATGTGCAGGTGATTAAGGAGACACTGGAATCACGGGTTTGTAAAATGAGAACAATTCTTCGTGTGTGTGTGTGTGTGTGTGTGTGTGTGTGTTGTTTTGCTTTTTTATTTTTTAATGAAAAAGGAAGTAAAAACATTTTATGATAAAATTAAAGATTTACATGGAAAATGTGTCTGACAAAATTGAAGAAGCATATAGAAAAACACATTAAGATTGACAATTTTCATAGAACATTAATGAGTAAAATGGTAGACACAAAAAAAAATTACTAAATTAATTGAAAAAGGAAGCAGAAACATTTTATGACAGAACTGAAGATTTACATGGGAAATATTTCTAATAAAGTTGTAGAAAAATATAAAATAACATTAAAATTGAAGATTATCATGGAAAATTACAGATAAAATGGTAGGCATAAAAATATTTCTAAGTTGATTGAAAGTGGAATTATAAACATTTTCTGACAAAATTGAAGATCTACAAGGAAAATATTTCTGATAAAATTCAAGAAATATATAGAAAAACAAGTTAAGATTGAGTATTTCATGGAAAAATTATACAGATAAAATGGTAGGCATAAAAATATTCCTAAGTTTTTTGAAAGTGGAATTATAAACATTTTCTGATAAAACTGAAGATCTACAAGGAAAATATTTCTGATAAAATTGAAGAAATATATATAAAAACATGTTAAAACGGACTATTTCACGGAAAAGTATACAGATAAAATGGTAGGTATAAAAATGTTCCTAAGTTGATTGAAAGTAAAATTATAGACATTGTCTGATAAAATTGAAGATTTACATGGAAAATATTTCTGATAAAATTGAAGAAATATATAGAAAAACAAGTTAAGATTGAGTATTTCATGGAAAAATTATACCATTTTATCTAATGGTAGGCCATAATATCTTTCCACAAATCCAGCCCTACGAAGGATAATAGATGGAAAATGCCAACACGAGGAGGGAAACTACACCCTAGAAAAAGCAAGAAAGTAATCTTTTTCCAACAAACCCAAAAGAAAGTAACCACACAAACATAAAAAGAACATCAAAAATAACAGGAAGCAACAATCACTATTCTTAATATCTCTTAACATCAATGAACTCAATTCCCCGACAAAAAACATAGTCTAACAGAAATATTTTTCATGTAAATCTTCAATTTTATCAGAAAATGTTTGTGATTCCTCTTTCAATTTAGTAATGGTTTTTATGTCTACCATTTTATCGGTATTATTTTCCATGATAATCTTTAATTTTAACATTTTTTCTACATATTTCTTCAATTTTATTAGAAATATTTTCCATGTAAATCTTCAATTTTGTCAGAAAATGTTTATAATTCCACTTCCAATCAATTTAGAGAACAATTCTTAAAATGAAGATGCTTCTGCATCGGAAATGTATTATTGTAAAAGGCACATTTCAGAATTTACACCCATTACAGGTTTACAGGTTTGTGGTGGGACGGAGAGATAGTGACAGAAACAGACTCAAACCCCATCTCACCGCTTGCTTCAGATACAGTCCAAGATGCTTCCTACTTCTCCTCCTATCCTACTTTTTCAGAAACCAGAAAACAAGTATGGGAAAAGAAGAGTAAGTGATTTAGATTCTACCATCATTCTCCGATCTTCAACAATCTTCAAATTCACTTCTAAGAGAATTTTCAAATTCTCTTAAATCATTAAGATTTTAGGATAGTAAATCATTAAGATATTTAAGTATCCCATAATAAAAAGTAAAACAATCCAAAAGAGAAGTTAAAGGGAAAAAGTAAGTTCTAAAATAAAAGAGGACAGTTGATGACCGAATATAAGGCTAAGCACAGAGAAAATGTCCAGTGTTTGTCCTAAGTCACCCTTGAGTGCAAGCATTCAAGAGTAAAGCGACATGAAATAGACAGGAAAAGACATCAAGATATATTAAATGTGGTATTTTCATTCTAGCATTAACATATATGTGCATATATACACTTTGAGTATTTATATTATATACATTTTCTATAGATGTTTAGATGTTATGTATTTGTGTATAGACAGTGAGTGAAAGAAGGACAGACGTCAGGCATCCAAAAAGAAAAGAAGGAAGAAATATTATCTGAAAGGATCCCACATGCATCAACTCAGCTGCCACTCAGGCGTGTCTATCATAGGTAGCCATAGGGGGTCGGGGTCCTCTCTGCCTAGAAGCCCTTTTCTGCCTGAATGTTAATAATACTTCCCTCCTTCAACTCGGCAACACCCATGGTCACCTCTGAGTTGATTCCCATCTCTCTGAGCAGGGTAGCAGAAGGCTCATGGTCTCTTCCCTAATTCTTTAGGTGACCTTATTCTGTCTCACACTCCTAACCCATTCTGAATTTACATGTGCAGCAGACTTCTCTCCTGAATTCTGAGTTCACACTGCTATATCTAATGTGAACTCCAGATCTACTCACTCTGCACCCGAGGTGGTCCACCCAGTCTTCCCATCTTGTTTGATGACAGATCTACACTTTCAACTGTTGATACCAAAATAACCCAAGGTTCTTTAACTCTCTTATCTCTAGCCTGTATCAGGTAATATGGGTTCTGCCTTCAAAACATCTAGACATCTGCTCCACTGAGACTAAGCTCCTCCCCTGTTGAGGTTTGGGCTTTTGCTATGTATTATAATACTAAATGCTGGCCTCCAAGGCTTGACTGCCAACAGAACTTGCTCCTTAATTTAAAACTATTGGTTGAATAAAGATGGTGACAGCCTATAGCTGGACAGGAGAGAGATAGGTGTCTGAGGTAGGACCATGAAGAAGGGGAAGTAGAAGATGGAGAGAGGAGAAGACGCCACGGGGTAAGGGATTATAAGTACTGGCCTTGTGGGCTGGCCAGCTGGAGTAAGAGTAACCCATGCAGAACATGGCAAGTCATATCTCAGGGTTATTGGCAGGAAACCTGAGTGAGATTTAATACCTACTACACTCCCCTACCATCACCCCTCACTTGTTAGCTCAGTAGCAACTGGCCTCCCTATTAGTATCTTCCTGCTTTCTCCTAGAGCTGTTCGCAAAGCAGCAAGAATAAGTTCTAAAGCATCCCCAATTATAACACCCCGTTTCTCAAATTCAATATTAAGGACTTGCCAATTCAAGCCAAACCCACTGCTACTTATAAGATCCCACATAGACTGGTGACCTCCCTGTTCCCAGTAGCACCACTTCTACTCCACCCTGCCATTTCCTGTAAATCACAGTGGCTGCCACCCTCCCCAGGCCAAAAGCCTTCACCTGGTACAGTCTATTCTTTCCTCCTGAGTCAGCTCTGCCCTTGGACGTCTTTCTGGTGTCTCTCTCAACCTCCTTGGGTCATCAGTCCAATCCTTTCTGAGTGAAGCGGTCTCTGCCCTCCTGGTTAAACTGCAATCCCAGTGATCATCACTGCCTAGCTGCAGCACTCTCAATATCCCCGCTATTTATCTTTAACTGTGTATTTATTATCCTTCTCTCCCTTTGGAAGGGATTTCTTTATTTTGCTCCCTTCCATATGCTAATACAAATGATAAAGAAAAAGATGAAAAAATCACTTACATAAGTCATTCCTAAGGGCCCAGGCCCATAACCAAGTATTTTAATGAATTATTATATATTCCCCCACAAGATGCGAGTTACATTGTATAAATGAGAAAAACCAAAGCACAAAGTATGGGGTTATAAAACTAAAAGCCTGCAAAACTGGGACCATCTGACCCTCAAGTCCTCACTCTTAGCCATAATCTAGAATGATAGAAATTTATTAAGTTTTTGCTAGATACATGAATAAGGACATGTGCATTAGTCTCATTTTAAAATGAGTATAGACTGGAAAGATGACTAAGTGATATAATAATGGGTTCAATCCCTAGCATCAAAGAACAGAGTGTGGTGTGCCTATGAGATCTCTAGAAAAATTTAAAAGGAAATGCAGACACTACAAGCAGCAGCTAAGCATCTGCGGCAGCATACGAGGTGATGGGAGCTTTTTCTTTCTTCTGTTGGTCTACGTTTTCTAACGTTTCTAGAAGCTTTATTTAATTTGCAATTCACTTTTAATCACTGAGACAGAATAGACACAACAAGGTACACAAAGTCCTGGTAGACAGGCAGGCAGGAGACAAGAACCATTAGAGACATGGTCCTGATTTTGGAAAATAAGAAAGAGAAAGACAGCAGGAGGGAAGAAGACAGATGAAGTTAGGGAAAGAAATTTAAGTGGTGAGCAGCTAAAAAGCTACAGTGAGTACGCTCGGTCCTAAGGAATAGCAGTTCCTGATGCAAAATGTTAACTGGAAGTTCTGGGTTGTTAGGATAACGGGGAACTTAGATCTACTATTTACAAAGTTTGATTACACAATTTTAAAGCTCTTGCTTCTCATGTTAACAGCCTTTTTTCCTGTTAGTTTTTCCTAGAGACAAAATGAAGCAATAAGGACCCACTCTATTCTCATTTGGGTAAATCTTAGCGACTTCCCATATGACTCGGATTTCTTCACCCCGGGTTTAAAAAAGTGGTATTAACTCGATGAATAAAGAATAAAGTCAGGCAAAATGATTACCTCAACTTGTGCTTGTTGTCTCACTAAAATTATGTTAAAAACATCAAGACTCTTCTCCAAGTCCTGCAAAACAAAAGAAAAAAGGATTATATAAAAACTATACCCTATGACTGATACACACATCTAGACTGTACCAACAATGGCAGTGTGCTAAGGAAAGCAGAAGCTAAAACATGCTTTTAATTATTTTAATTTTTATAGTAAGGAAAGCAAGTCTTATAAAAAGTTAAATCCTTATTTAACAGTGTGAAAATAAAGCTTTTTCTGTGAGATATTATAGATAACTGCACATAAAGTAAGAACGCTTTCAAAGGGAACTATGCTGGGCCTGAAGAGATGGCTCAGATGCCAAGACCACTGGCTGCTTTAACAAAGGACCCAAGCTCAGTTCCCAGCACCCAGCCATCTGTAACAGGAGATCTGGTGTCCTTTCTGACCTCCACACGCACCAGGCACACACAGTGCTCAGGCATACATGCAGGGAGGACACTCACACACATAAAATAAAATAAATACATCTTTTAAATTGTTTTTCTTTTAAGGAGGGGATGTGTAGCGCTAAAGAAGAGCTAGAAAACAGCACTGCATTCCCTGCAAAGCCTGGAGTTCAGTCCCCAGCATCTACATTTGGCAGCTCCTGGCCACCTGCAAGTCCAGCTCGAGGGCTGTGGGAATTTTTATGAACAAACAAGATCTAACAAATGAACTAATGTCCATGTTCTAAACAATATTAGGAAAACTAGACAAATTTTCCCAAATAGCCTGTAATAGTTTTGCTCTATGTGACATTATGCTAGGGAAAATGGATTGTTGGCTAATAAAAAGAAATGAAAAAGTAAGGAAGGACACTTTATTTTCTCATATATGAGTTCGTTTATTGTCAAACTACATCCCAATTCAAACCAGATACATAAGAATGTTAAAGGAGCCGGGCGGTGGTGGTGCACGCCTTTAATCCCAGCACTTGGGAGGCAGAGGCAGGAGGATTTCTGAGTTCGAGGCCAGCCTGGTCTACAAAGTGAGTTCCAGGACAGCCAGGGCTACACAGAGAAACCCTGTCTCGAAAAACCAAAAAAAAAACAAAAAAAAGAATGTTAAAGGAGCTGCATGTAGTGGCACACACCTTTAACCCCAGCACTTGGGAGGCAGAGACAGGCAGATCTCTGTGAGTTCAAGGCCAGCCTGGTCTACAGAGTGAGTTCCAGCACAGCCAGGGCTACAGAGTAGGAGACAGAATATTAAAGGGTGATTAGAAGTGAGCAGTAATAACATATGCAAAATATACCTGAATTTGTTTCTGTATTTCTTCTGAGACTTTGGTTTGTGTTAACTTGGTTTTGTAGGCCATTTTGTAACTCTTGAGTAACTGCCTGTGGTTTTTCATGTTATTCCATGACCACGGCTGAGTGCATCTTCTGATATGGACTTCAAGAACGGAATCAATAGCATATTTCCACCTGAAGTCGAATTTTGTTAATGTACAAGTGAATGTAAAGATGCAAGAGTTTAGAGTTCTCTGCGAGTTCAGACTCCAGAGACTCCACACTGTTCATGTTGTTGTTGTTCTTTACCATCTTCTAGAAACTCCAACAGCAACACTGCAAGCCCCCAACACAACTCTCTGGCCTAAATAGAGTAAGAGGAGGAACACTCGGAGGAGGATAGGCCAAAGTAAAACCACAAAGGCACAAAATGAGACATGTAGAAAACAGTACAGTCACGTGCTTAGTAGCAACGTCTTGTTAAATGGCAGACCACATCCAGCACAATGGCTGGATGAGAGAGTTATATTATCTCGTGATGGCATAGCTATTTTAGTTCCCACTGCATGATTCCCAGATGATCATGAAATGCATTTCACACACGCACCTCCACTGCTAAGTGAAACATGGCTACAGCCTGTTTTTATAACCTTGAGTCCATGTGGAAAACTGACAAGACTTTTAAAAACATGTTTGAAGTCTTGAATGCTAAGATAAACTTAAGGAGTCCAGAGCAGAATATCAAATGAGGCATTAGTTGGAGGGTCAGGGGGAACCAGCACAGACAGAAAAGATCTCTCTTTTCTTATTGTTTCTCAAGTGTCTGGACAATAAGACCTTGAAGGTTTCTTAACTCTGAAGGCCCTGACTATATGATCGTTCATCTCCTGGAAACAAAAGAACAGGAGTACAGTGATGACTCCCTGCTCAAGCACTGGATGAGCAACCTAAGAACCTGAAGTTGCATCCCAGAATGCAGGGAAACGTTGGGCTCATCGGGGCACAGCGGCAGCCCAGTGCTGGGGCGATGGCAGAGGACCAGGTTCAATGAGAGACTCTGTCTCAGAAAGTAGGGATGAGAGAAGCAATCAGGGAAGATAGCCTACATCCATCTCCACTCTCTATACATGCTCACACAGGCAAGCACATCTTCATATACCACACAACAAAGGGGGGGATTCTAACTTACCATTGCCGACAGTTGGTGTGAAGTGGTAAGCAAGGTTTGTACTTCCTGTATGGCGCATTTCTAACCATATAATCCAGAGACTCCAAAAAGTCAATCATACTTAAATACTATTGAGACAAGAACAAAATTAGGTTTGTTACAGTGAACATATAAATAAAATTTACATTTGATTCTCTTTTTTCTAGACAACTCCAAAAATCTCTGAAAATTCAATAATATACTAACTAGACCTGATTAAACATAACATTACAAGTTGGAAATTACAGCACAGTCCTTTAAATTCTTTTCTAAAAGAAAACTGTACTGCTATTTAAACTGTCATACAACCAGTAATATGCATCCTTTTTTCAGATATTCTAAAATGGAAAAAAAACCCATGTATCTTAGAAATAATAAAGCGGTTCGTCTCCCAGTGTTGGTTGCATTTGTGTCTCCGAGTCCGCCTGCTTCTCCTCTGGACCCTGATTTTTGCTACAGCCTCAGTAGTTAATTCCCAAACTGCTCAAGAAAACTGATGCACACCTAAGCAAGCTGAAGCTATTAAAGTATTCACTTTACAACCAACTTTGTGTTGTGTAGGCCTGACAAACAGTTCAAATAAAGAGAAACACACAAGGAGAGAGGGATGATAACAGGCTCAGCTAGAGAAAGGGCTAGCTTCCTTTGAATCTCCCTTAATGCAATTCTACCTAAAGGTTATGTGACAAATGTATCTAACCTAAACTTCAATAATAAACTCTATCACAGATTTCAAAGACATAAGGGAGAAAGAATACAAAATGCTAGTTACACCTTATATTCACAATGTTAAAAATAAAATTGTAGAAACATTATGTTAAGTAAGATAGATTATTAAGGTTTGTTTTGAGATAGGCATGGTGGTACACATCTATACTTAGCACTCAGAAAGCTGAGACAGGAGGGTTACGGCAAGTTCAAACCTATCCTGAGCAATATACTGAGATCCAGACCAAGCAAGACTAAACAGAAGAGTAGTTACTTTCCCCTTTGGTAATGTAGCTACTAGAAAATCTAAAATGGCAAAGGCCTTTTACACTCTTTATTAGACAACTCTGAACTACAGGCCGAGTTCTCATCCTCTCAGCTCAGGTCTCCAGCTCTGCTATCCAAAGCCTCTGGGCATACGACCACACTTGGAAAACAAACAGAGGAAAAACAGTTGCTCTAAAAATTAAAGGAATGGTACTTGAGCGTCTGCTATTAAAAACTGAGGTGAGGCCTGGAGAAATGGCTCAGTGGTTAAGAGCACTGCCTGCTCTTCCAGAGGTCCTGAGTTCAAATCCCAGCAACCACATGGTGGCTCACAACCATCTGCAATAGGGTCTGATGCCCTCTTCTGGTGCATCTGAAGAGAGCAATGGTGTACTCACATACGTAAAATAAATAAATAAATCTTTAAAAAAAGAAAAAGAAACCAAACAACAACAACAAAAAATAGAGTTCTAAATGTTTTTTTTAAAAAAACAAAAATTAGGTGACAGGGTTGAAGAGATGGCTCAATGGTTAGGAGCAGAGCTGCTGATGCAGGGACCTGGGTCTAATTCCAGTACCATGTGGTAGCTCATAAACCCCATTAACTTCAGTTCCTGGGATCTCATACCCTCGCCTCATCTTCTTAGGCTCCTGCAAGCATGAGTGCCCATGCATTCACAGAGGCTCACACACACTATATAAGTACAAATAAATAAAATTGTTAAAAACTGAAAAAGTAACTGGCAAGATGACTCAGGAGCTAAAGGCTTGTACCAAGTCTGACAGTCTGAGTTCAATCCCAAGAGCCTATAAGGTGGAGGGAGATAACTGAATTCTTCAGGTTGTCCTCTGACCCCACACACGCACACATGCATGTACACACACACACATTCTCCCTCTCTCTCTCTCTCTCTCTCTCACACACACACACACACACACACACACACACACACTGCTAAAAGATGAGAAGAAAAAATGAGAGAAGAAAAGCATACTGAAATTCTCCTATAATTATTTCAAAGGGAATAACATCATTCAGTACAGTTTAACAAGATAAAGTACAGTTTGTGAAAAAGATCAGATTAATGGAAATTATTTGTCTGAAATCTCTTTTTTTTATCTTTCCATTTTTTTCATCAAATGTCAGGAGAATGAAAAAAAGGTGCCACCACCAGAGAGAATGACTAACGACAAGCACAAGAGCAATCAGGATTCAGGGCTGATAAACGCAGAGCTGCCCACAGGAGCCCTACCTGAGGCTTCGTCAGCTCAATGGCAATATTCTGTACTTCCACGTTCCCATCAAGTTTGGGTGTTTTGAGCTCTGATTCTGCACCAGGATTCATGTAGAGTTTTGCAGAGGCTGATATTGGCTGGAAAACTGGTACCAAGTGGGAAGAGGTAAGACAGGTTTACATGCTCTTAACCATGAACAACTATAAATAATTATGACAATATTGTATGTTGAAAGTAAAAAAATAAATGATGCTATGAAAAACCAAAAACCAAAAAAAAAAAGAAAGAAAGAAAAAGAAGAGACTAGTACAATTGAGGTGAAATCTTCTAGGCTGCATCTCATGCTGGCTGCTGAACTTGGTGCTGTGTAAGATCACCCAGAAGCCGAGCGGTAGGTGGTGGTGCATTAATTTCTGCTCCTTGGAGGCAGAGGCAGGCGGATTTCTGAGTTCAAGGCCAGCTTGGTCTAGAGAATGAGTTCCAGGACAGCCAGGGCTACATAGAGAAACTCTCTCTCAACAAATAAAAAAGTATCACCCACTGAGTTCGAGGTCAGCCTGGTCTACAAAGTGAGTTCCAGGACAGCCAGGGCTACACAGAGAAACCCTGTCTCAAAAAAGCAAAAACAAAACAAAAAAAACCCAAATGAAAAAAAAAATATATATATATATACAAGGCTTATGACCTCACAGAAACGGTGACAGCATGCACAGGACCTACTCAGGTCCGAGCCACATGGGGTCCCAGCACTGAGAGGGGGAAGTGAACATGAACTTTCACCCCTAACCAAGAAGCTATTGCTCACAAAGGAAAGCTTTGTCTCTCCAAGGAAATCTCACTGCGTCTACAAACCTAGTAATAGGTGGCAACACAACACTGACTCTATAGCATCTTTGGAAGTTTATTTTTGTCTCATTGTGCTTTGTGTGGGCATTTTTTACTTGACTGGTCTTTTGATTATATATTACAGTTTCCAATTTTGTGTTTTATGGCTCTCCTGGGTGTGCTGTGTCTCCGAGTGGGCATGTGCTTCCTTCTTGTGCTCCTTCTTTGTCGTTGTTTTGTCTTGTTTTGTCTGTTTTTCTGTTTTGTTCTATTCTTTGGGTTTTGTATTTGCCTGATTTCTAAAGAGAGAGAAAGAAGCACAGAGGTGAATGGACGGTGATATGGGGAGGGTCTGGGAGGGGAAGAGGGGCTAAAACAGTGATCAGAATATAGCATACAAAATAATCTATTTTCAGTCTAAAAAGAGAAATGGACAGAGAGAGATTGAGACAGTGTGTGCAAGAGAAAGCGACGTATAAGGATCTAGCAAGTTAGGTAGCTAACTAACTAGCAAGTTAAGCAACTTGCTAGTTAAACCCAGTCTCCATGGGTACCTGGGAGTCATGTGCTCCCAGGTAAGGAGAATATGGAACACAGACAGTTCCTGTCTACAGCTGGGTTTCTCTAAGATTTAATAGTTTGTTGTTCATTTAAAATATTAAAACAAGGGGAGAGATAAAAATTTAACCTTTTTCTTTTTTTTTTTTTTTTTTTTTTTTTGTTTTTCGAGACAGAGTTTCTCTGTGTAGCCCTGGCTGTCCTGGAACTCACTTTGTAGACCAGGCTGGCCTCGAACTCAGAAATCCTCCTGCCTCTGCCTCCCAAGTGCTGGGATTAAAGGCGTGCGCCACCACCGCCCGGCTAACCTTTTTCTTAATAATTGACAAAATTTAGAAACATAAATAAATTACCTAGGAAACAAATTACCAGTATTCTGTTTTCAAGTTCATCATATTCAAACAACTATATAAAGCTTTCCTTTGTGAGCAATAGCTTCTTGGTTAGGGGTGAAAGGTCATGTCCACTTCCCCCTCTCAGTGCTGGGACCCCATGTGTCTTGGACCTGAGTAGGTCCTGTGCATGCTGTCACCGTTTCTGTGAGGTCATAAGCCTTGCATATTTCTTTAAAAAAAAAAAAGTATAAAGACCTTAAGGTTGAGTAACAGTAAAAACTAAAAGTCTACTAGGGTTGAAAAAAAAGTGATACATTTTAACTATAAATAGTATCAAGTCCACATAGATATATTCATTACCTTACAATAAGTATAACTTGCTCTAAATATTTTGACTGACTTATGTGATTCATAAATGCCTGAGAATTAAGATCAATATTTTCTAAACTATTTTTATCAATGAAACTGAAATTTTTTACAAACTTTAAATTTTTGCCATTATTCAAGTGGATGAACATAACAGAAAGCACCATCATCTACAGCAATGAGCTACAAAGGACAGGAGGAAATCCTTAGAGTACCAGGAATATGGGAAGAAACAGACATGGACGCTAAAGAGGACCATAAAAGAGGTTCACTGAATGAAAACAAGCTAATAGCTCCTCAGGATGAAACTGAAACGGGAAAGCGGATGCAGTAAATAGAGAAGCAGGCAACGCTGTCAGAGAAATAAAGAAGAGGCTGCCCCAAACATACAAACTTCACTTTAAAAGATCGCCAGCGTGCTTGGCTTACACTGCTAGAGGTGATGTGAATACCACCATCCCAGAGATTCCAAAAGCGGGGAGGGAAAGAAGACAAGAAAAATGAAGGGGAGGAGGGTAAAGGGAGAGAAGGGAGAGAGGAGCCCAAACCACAAAACAAAGAACACTGTAACAAGATCAAAGAACCGGGAGGTCAAAAGGAGGCTGGCTGCAGGGTGAGCCCCAGCTCCTCTGCCTCCCATCATTCTCCAGGACTGTGTGGCCGCAGTCTAGTCCTAAGGAGTTACCGTCCAATGTGCATGTGTGGTCAAGTGCCATGAAATTAACACATTCTGTTGGCTAAAGTAACTTCCTTTAGAAAAGTCTGTGGAAACATTGACCTCCATGTATGTCTCTTCTGCAAATGAACTCTCCCTGGTACTCACTGTACTGATGGTCTGGGGGGATGTTTGCACTTGTAAGAATTTCACGTTTCAATTGATCCTAAAGAGATTTATGTTAAGAACAAAAGAGAAAGACAGTTAGCCACAGGTACCAAAAGTTTAAAAGAAAAAAAATGGTTCTCACATCTGTACCTTCATTGTTCTATTACTAATAACTACCATGAGAAAAATATACAGTATAAATGTACAGGTATTTTTCTTTATAATAAACACACAACGACCTAAATATCTAAGAACACAGTATTATATTTCTCTCTATGAAAACCACCCAGAGACAGATAAATATCTACAACATCCTAGTCAAAGGCTAAGTCTCTGTTAAAGTGTTCTTGGAGTCTTGAAGTTTATCTACTCTAGAAAGTGTGGCTGTTCTGCCTCCTTCTTCTAACTGAAGAAAGATACTGGCTCAGTACGCCGAACCACTGGACCGCCCAGTGACCAGGCAGGAAATCGTCCTCATAGCTATCTGAAGACTTGTAAGACAAATGTGCTCCAGGCCTGACGGGTGGTATCCTCACAGTACTCCTAATCCTTCTCATAGGAAACAGCATAATGAGAGCAACACCAAAATGTGTATGAACAACCACAAAGGGCACTGTAACAGGCTCCCTGTCACCGCCAAGTGAATGGCTTCAAAAAGATCTTCAGAATCAGAGGGCTATTCTGAAGAGAGGGAACGAAGTTCAAACGTTTTTTTCACTTTTGATTTAGTGATATATATGCCAGTTAAACAAGTGACTGACAGCCTGTCCTCATTAAGGACCTCCCCTTTTAAACACACTTAGGGTGTGCACTTTGCACACGCATCAAGGTAAAAACTGAAATTACCAAGATGTGCTCCCTCGATCCATGGTAAGACATGCAGCAGCCAACATTCCAATAGGCACTGAGACTGTCAAGCTTCACGAGCTATGCAGGAGAAACGAAAGTGGTCAGGCAAGGCGCCCTAAAATTGTACAACAGCATTCAACAACGCCCCTAGTATTCACTGAAATTCTGAACTTTTAATGGAAAGAAAATAGGCAAAAATGAAGGAGAGTGTATACATAGGACTTTTTAAGTTTAGCATTTGTTAACTTTTTTTAATGTTGTTTGATTTTAAATTTTAGCCAATAAGGATTCTGGGTGATCTACATATGACTACTCTCAAATTTAAAAGAGCAAATGTTCTGTTTTAAATTGACTGTCTTAATCAATTTGTTAAATAGCCTATTTCTGAATTTTAAAATAACACTTGTTGCCTTTAAGAGACTTAGGTATTTCATGTAGACTGAATGTACTGATGTGAGAGACATTCTTTTAAATGTGTTTCCGGGAACACATTTTCAGGAGATTCACACTCATTTGATTATCAAATAGTAAAAATTTAGCATCTAACAGACTGTTTGCTAGATAAGAAAATACAAGCTCCCTCCAGCAGTGGCTGCACTGAGGAGGACTGGGAAAGGGCCTTATGGGCAATAACGTTGGGAGAGCTACAGATTGGGTGACGTAACTGCTGGGGAGCAGCCATGCTTATGAACCACACCAAGCCCTGACAAGTCCTGCAGTTAAACACAGAGCACGCACCTGCTCGGTTATGCACGGTGTGCCTCGCCACAAGTTATTCTCCTGCATCGAAGACCTCAACTGGCTAGTCTTACATGAACTACCATCTGGGAGGTTGCTTGTCTCTAGACCCTTCACTTGATGGACGAACCTAAACTCCAGCGCAGATAAGTGATCACAGAAACTCATTTGGTAAAAGCTGAATCCTAACCAGATCTTGGACTTTTCTACCACTGACTCATCTTTATTAACAAACTCCAAAGACAATGTAAGTCCTTAAAATCCGAGGCATTTTAGGCTCACTTAGTCACCCATATTAAACACATTTTCCCTAATGAGCTAACTTTGCCAAAAAACACGTCAACCCTATTAAAATACCTCTGACACTCAACATGTTTTATTTGTTTGTGCTTTATGAGGGAGATTATTAAATTCTCAATTAGTATGAAGTACCTAAGTCTGTCAAAAGCAACAAGTATTAGTTTAAAATTCAGAAATAGGTTATTTAACAAATTGATTAAGACAGCCAATTTAAAAATATAAATTCTTAAACTCAAGAGTGGTCATATGTAGATCACTCAGAATTCTAATTGGCTAAAATTTGGAATCAATCATAAATGAGTCCATAGATATATTAAATTTCCAAAGACATCATAATTTTTAACCTTAAAATGTTAAAAATAAGTAGATCACCATACTAAGAGGTACTATCAGGATGCCCACAATTGTGTATGAAATATTCTGTGGCATGATAGTTGCTAGTTTTATCATAAATACAAAGGTAGCCAAGTTTCCTCTAAATACTAGCATCTTATATGGCCAGAAGCAGTTACTAAGAGCTGGATCATTTACTATAAATCAAATATGCTTATATTTACTCCCACACCCTCACAAAGTTCCTGAGGGCTTAGATGTTACTTTTGATCTATCCTTAAAATGTACTTAACACTTTTGCAGAGTTTACACTGAAATGACTAAATGATGACATTTTGGGGGCAGGGTGAAATGAGACACCTCTCCAAGCTGGCCCCATGACTGGATGCTGACTTTGCTGCTCTCTCCTACCATCTGGCTGAACAGATATTCCAGTTCTCAAAGATCTTATCCACAGGAGCACAAAAATCGATCCCCACCAAGAAATTCTAGAACCCTGTATACGAAAAATACCTTATATATGATTTTTTCTGCTTCATTTAAAATGCATGGAGTCCAGTGTTCATTAGTCGTCTAAAAAGAAAAGGTCAACTCTTACAAAGCAATATAAACAGTCTAGTATTTGTAAATAATAATCAAATAATTTAGAAAGTGGCCAGCCAGATGGCTCAATGGGTAAAATCATTTGCCACCAAGCCTAACAACTTGAATTCAACCCCAGGACCCACATGGTAGAAGAGGAAACAGACTCCTACAAGTTGCTCTGATTTTCACATGTGTGCTGTAGTGAAGAGATGCCCCCTCCCCTCTCTCAAACACACACACACACACACACACACACATTTACAAAATAAATGTATTTTTTTTAAAAGTTTAAGACTTACCTAGGTATGTCAGGTAAGGTTAACTGTTTCTTTATATATTTATATAACAAAAAGAAGCAATGAAATTTAAACTTTAAGGAACTCTCTTTCAACCAGGTTCCTCCATTTAGAAAATTATTGTTGGGTTACTATACGTCTGAAGTCATAGACATGAATAAAAACAGGAAGCTGGTATGTACATGTGAAGAAGATACACATTCTCAAAAACTAAAAGTTGCTATAAGGTGGAATGGAAACACAATGAGTATAGAAGTCAGCACAGCCACGTGTGCAGCATGGCTGACTGGGCCAAGTACTAACATCCACTGGAGGCATGGCTGCCGGACTGCCTAACCCTTCACAAGCTGGAGAGTCAGAGGAACTGAGCGCGAGTGAGACATGGAAAGCAGACAGTTCTCAACAAGCCTGTCTGGGGAGAGGGTGGAGAAGAGGTGGTTAGAGAGTCAGGTAGGAGACGGAAACTTAAGCAGAGCCTTTTTCAGTTTTGATGTGACAGAGACAAGAATGTTTAAGACTGGCATGATAGCACATGCTTTTAATACCAGCACTCAGGAGACAGAGACAGGAGGGTCTCCATGAGTTCAAGGCCAGCCAAAGCTACATAATAAAACTGTCTCAAAAAGAAAAAAAAGCGTTTAACTGCTTATAGGAAGATGTAGGGAAAGAGAAAAGCAAGATGATCTGGAAGAGGGGATAACAGAAAGGAGGAATGTGGAGACAATGAGATCTGTAGACCTGGGAGCTAACATGGAAGTAAGGGTGTCACTGAGAAGAGGAAAGGAAGGATGGTGTGTATACAAAAGAGGCAGGAGGCCTCCTGACAGCCTCTTATCAGTGAGGGCCAGCAGCTGAAGCAGCACAATTAGTTGCGCACTTTAGATAGACTCAATCTCACAAAAGACAAAAAGGACGCTCTGAATCAGCTGGGAGGTGTAGCTTAGCTAGAAGCCCAGCTCAGTCCTGGGATAACAACACGTTATGGATCTTGACACAGGAAGACAGGGAGAGTGAGGGAGGGCGCTAATAAACTCTAAGAAGAAAGTAAAAACAAACAACAAAGGCAAGACACTCCCTCACACGAGTTCTAAAACCTGAGCAAAATTACCAGGCTGTCAAAGGGAATGGCTACACGGGCAAATAAAACAGTAGGAGCTCTGAGCAAAAACTGGGAATGGCCACAGCACACAGTAAAACCACTTGCGTAGTATGCCTTACAGACCAGGTGGCGGGTCTGCTAGTTCTCTTTTTTTTGTTTGTTTGTTTGTTTTTTGTCTGTTTGTTTTTATTTACTTGCTAGACACTCAAAGCGAAGTATGATGCAGTTTATGAAGTCTACTATTAGGCTCAGTTTTCAATGATCCCTCTCCCCTTAAGAACTCAGACTCTGGTTGCTACTGAATGTTCTGCTTTATCAAAGCTACTTCATATCCCCAAGCACGTTACTTAGTTAGTTAGTTACTTAGAAGAGGAAAAAAAATCCACTCTGCCTATACATACCCTATATTACTTAACAGATTAAAGAAAATAATCTGTATTATGAAATATCTAATCGACATGAATAACAATTCATCCCAGCCCTCCCCAAATACACACACACACACACACACACACACACACCCACACCACACAGGAGAGCCTACAAAATATTATCAAGTACAATCTCAGTACACTACACAGCCATCTGTTCCTTCCCCACATGTGCAAGATACAGCATTTATTTCTTCTACATGCTTTAACATGTGTTATGTAGAAACATTTTAAAAATCAAAATAATTACTAAATATAAAAATATTACTGAAAATGGTGAGAAAATGTGCAGCAAGAGAATTCTTCAGAAACATAAAAGCTATTTAAAGCAACATTGTGCCCTAGGCAATTCAGTTGATTTCAGAATATTAATATTTTACAGATTCCACAGAAGTTTTAAATAAGCCAACATTACCAAGAGACTAAATTCTCTCAGGGTGACACCAAATGAAAGTGGCCTTTCTGGATCCGTGACCTACCAAAGAAGAAAGGGAACATTAAATATAAGATGGTAGAGCCTTGCCTTGCCTGGCCTCAGTGGGAGAGGATGTGCCTAGTCCTGCAGTGACCTGATATGCCAGGGTGGGTTGGTACCTAGCGAGTGGTATCCCCCTTCTGAGAGAAGGGGAAGAGGGCATGAGGGGAGGGGTTGTGTGTGGAAGGACTTCAATCTGGATGTAAAGTGAATAAATAAATGAATGGGGAAAAGAAGATGGTGAAGCCTTTAAAACAGACAACATTCCCCATAAATGGTCATTCCAAAATGTATGTGCATATGGATTTGGAGGTCGTTTTTTTTTGTTTGTTTTGTTTTGTAACTAAAAATAATGATTTAAAAAGAAGAGGTCGTGAATTTGAGACAAAGTTGTGGAAACACAGAAGGAGCTGGAGGGTGTGGTAGAGTTGGAAATTATATAAATACAGGATCTGTATATGCAATTCTCAAAAGAATAAAAAATTTAAATTTAAAATAAAATGTAAACTTAATAATAAAAATAATAAATAGGCAGTGGGTAAACACATGTCCAAGAGGAAGTCACAGGCCAGGGACCTGCAAAGACAGGAGTGGAGGCCTGACAAGGTTGTGTGTCCCCAGAAGCATTATGGCAGCTCCCATGGCACTCACGTGGGTAGTATTTCCCAGGACTGTTCTCCTATGGCTAAGAAGCTCCAGAACTATGCCCGGCAGACTCTTGCTTAGATGGTTAGAAAGAGACGGACCTTTGTGTGTATCACGATGTTCTCCACAGACAATGGCTTCAGCACTAAATAAAGATTTCCATCTTTGGAAATGTGAACCATCTTTAGAATTTTTCTTCCCTTGACACTTCAAAAGTGTCTAGTAAGGAAAGGCTCTAGGTCTTATGTTTTGCTGAGGTTGTTTTGTTTTCCTTGGCACAGGATCTCACTTTTTAATCCAGCCTGGTCTTGACCTTTCAGTCCTCCTCTTGCAGCCATGCTTTAGAATCTTAATATTTACTTTACCAAGTCTATTTACCCCAAATCTACCAAGGATGAACTACTTTTCTAATTCTGAACTTTGATACATGATATTTATAAATGGTGTCTAGCCTGTGTCACAATGTGCACGATGTTGTTGTCTGTGACCACTGAAAGATGTTCGAAAGCCATAGACAACCATTTGCTTGTGATGGAAGCATGAACTACGAGAAAAGAAATTGTGAATGTTGTTCTACGCCATCCAAATGGAACTCCACAGTCTTGTCAAACAGACCCTTATCAAACAGGAAATAAGCGTATATGTTCTGGGGTAGCTGGAAAGCACAAACAGCTTCATATACTTTATTTGTAATTAATACATATAAATATTTAATTTATATAAATGTATAATGGAGTCAGCCATGGTGGTGCACGCCTATAATCCTCATACTCAGATATATATATATATATATATATATATATATATATATATATATATATATACATATATATATATATGAGATCATGCAGTATTTGTCTCTGTATAACTAATGTATTTCACTTCATTACAATCACCAGCTCCAGCCATGTTGCTGTGAATGACAGAACTGCCTGTTTTCAAGCCTAACAGTATTTCACTGTGGAAATGTACAGTATATTTGTTGGCCATTCATCTGCCCCCTGCATCTCAGCTGCTTCTGTACTTAGGTTATTGTAAACAAATCTGCAGATGTCTCTTCTAGACACTTCATTCACTGTACTCAGCTTTATACCCGGAAATCAGTTGTTGGATCTTCTGGTACTCTTAATCTTAGGTTTTGGAGGAAAGCACTCCAGCTTTCAAACCCAGCTCTAATCATTTGCATTTGCAGCCACAATAGAGAACCGCCCCATTTCTCCACACAGCTTTAACAATAACTCATTTCCATAATGCACTGGGTACATTTTTCTCCTGACTTGCTATAGCAGGAGTATCTGAGTTAGTAAAGTTTACTTTAATACCTCCAGAAAGTCAAGAGATAAAGTGAGCAACAGAGTGGTTTAATCTCATTGAATACTGTCACACAAAGAACCCAGGAAGGGGAAATAAAATCCTGTCTATCAATAGTCTTCTAATCTAGTCAAACTTAAGGCAAATTAATATGGGAATCCAAGTTAACTTCCCTCAAAACCAGCTTCTAACCACAGCGTGGGTACTCCTGAGCTGTTCAGGCCCACTGCAGGGGCTGCTAAAAGGCTGTAACTTCACTGACCAGAGGCCCTGCCCACTGACTGCCGTTACCAAAGTTACCCCTTCACCTTTCACAACTAATTGTTTTGACAATATAAATGAAATTCGTTTCTTAAAGTTACAATCAGAGCACATACAACAACATTCAAATAAAGCAGAGAGACCAGTCAAGTCAACCCCTGCAGCCGTTTTACACCATACTTGTGTCTTTATAGCCTGGCCGACACTGTCTAGTGGAGAGGGTGAACCACTAGCATATTTACGGGGGTGGCTATCTTAAATTTAAATCAGGTTCAGTTAATCTACAAACGGAGTATCATAAAACACACTTAATGACTAACAAAATGCTGAAATTACTTACATCATCTTCATATTTAATGTGAATGTCTGTAATTTTCACTTGAACATTTTTTATTACTTGAGTTGCCAATTTTTCCAGAAATGTATCCTTTTTTGCTTCTTTGGGCTTATCTATGAAAAAGAGAAAAACAGGAGCTCAGAACTTGCAGTTCTCACACCTCATGACCGAAGGCCAAAGAGCACTAAAGGCCTACGCAATGGGAATTGCAACGTATTCTAGGGCCCTTTCTTAGATTTATTTTAGAATCTGATAAACAGTTCCAGCTTAAAGTTTAGTTTTATATTTAAACTGCACACTAATGCTCATTTTACCTTCCTAGACAGAAATCAAGGTGTATAAACAGCACAGGTAGAGAACTGCTTGTACCTACCTTTGGAGCGATCAAGACCTTTAAAACGTTTCTTAAAATGTTTTTTGTGCTTTTTACGCTTACGTCCTTCTCAGTGGAAGCATTTTAGTGAGAAAAGGATAAAAGTCAAGTTAGCAGACAAGAGGACAGAAAAGAAAATACGAGAATTCTTCCCGACATCAAAGCTCAGCGAGACTTACCTCTGTCTACACTGACTGGCCTACTCAACATAAACACAAACTCACACGCTTTCCTTACTGTATTACCATTCTGCAGTAAAGAACAACTTTTAATCTAGAGAATAACTTGGCAGGTACAATTACATAAAATATGGATAAAATGTATCCATTCCCAATGGTGTTTCAATATTTATAACTACGCACTGCAGCGTCACTTTAAGTTTAATTTTTACCAAATATTGGAAATGTAATGATGATGATACAAAACCTTCAGGGAAAGGTTTTGAGCAATGTGCAGCAGGGGCAGGAATACAAATGGGATGACTGGGTTGAGGGCCATGGTCTCTCTAGATGATGATCTTCACAAACAAACCTGCTTGAGCATGAGGTAAAGCTCATGAAAGTCGAAGGGTATAAAACGCATACTGAACAGTACATTCAGCGAGCAGAGGTTCCTCTAAATTGTATCCTCCTTATCTGGCATTTTCATATTAACCAACACCTTTCTTACCCAACCTTCTAGTGTTCTGCTCAACTGGCAGCCCGGCATTAGCCGTGACCTGACCTCCTCCAGAGGCAGTCCTGTGTAGTCTCCTGACCGCTCCCCATCCTCACCTTCTACTAAAAGGACCATCTGCACTGCTATAGCATCTAATACACTAGTTAGCCTGTCGGTTCCAAATCATGTAAAGGCTCTCTGTAGCCTAACAGATAAAATCAAATGTGTGTGCATGACATGGGCCTGGTCTTTGCCACGCCTGTCAGCCACCCATGTGTGGCAAACTGCAGAACTGCTATTTGTAATTTCCAAAACACACTGATGCTGATGCTATTGCCTCCCTACACACCACTCTGCAATCAGGCTGCTGTCCTCAAAGTTTTGGGTGTTGCTGTCTCGTGTCCAACACACCTGCAGTACGACTCCCAACTGTGTGAAGCGTCCCACAGCTCTCTGCAGCCTCAGGGCCTGTACCTTACCCAAAATCCTAATAAATAACAAGGGCACTGGATCTGAAGTGTTTGCCTGACTTTTTTGCCAGTGGGCAAGAGGCTTCCATCCAGCAAGACGCTTCCAAGGACAGAGATTCATATCTAAGCAAAGGCACATAATATATGCCTGTTCAAATGAATTGAAACAACCACACATAAACATTATAACAAAATACAAAAATATGATTGGAATATATTTGTATATAGCTGAGAGTTCTATTTTATTTTGTTGATATTTGCAAATTGCTCTACCATAATATTAAGACAAGAGCTAGAATTACAAGAATAAACTGATTTTTCAGAAGAAGTCCCTTACACACATAACAGAAACTGAATGGCGCAGCCACTAGCATTTCCTAATACAGTGATAGTTCCTGATTCCACTCCATAAATCAAGCATACGAAAGACTGAGTTCTCAGAGAAACCTCACATGGGGAGGGTAAGAGAGGCACTGCACTTGGCTGGACCCTTATCTCTCTAGTTCACAAGGCCTGACCCTTATCTCTCCAGTTCACAAGTGCTCTAGCCCTTGTTCTATCTTTAATGTCAGTGCGGGAGGCACCATGTCAGACCTCCTTTTTTTTTTCTTTTATTATTATTATTATTATTTTATTTTCTATATTCTTTATTTACATTCCAAATGATTTCCCCTTTCCCAGTTCCCCCCTCCCTGAAAGTCCCATAAGCCCTCTTCCCTCCCCCGTTCCCCATTTGCCTAAGAATTTCATGAATTCATTGTTTTTAATTGCTGAGTAGTATTCCATTGTGTAAATATACATGGAAAATATCTGATAAAATTGAAGAAATATATAGAAAAACATGTTAAGATTGACTATTTCATGGAAAAATTATGCAGATAAAATGGTAGGCATATAAATATTACTAAGTTGATTGAAAGTGGAATTATAAACACTTTTTGATAAAATTGAAAATCTACAAGGAAAATATTTCTGATAAAACTCAAGTAATATATAGAAAAACACGTTAAAACTATTTCATGAAAAATTATACAGATAAGATAGTAGGCATAAAAATATTCCTAAATTGATTGAAAGTAGAAGTAAAATCATTTTCTGATAAAATTGAAGATTTACATGGAAAATATCTCTGATACATTGAAGAAATTTATATAGATAAATTGGTAGGAATTAAAATATTCCTAAGTTGAATGAAAGTAAAATTATAAACATTTTCTGATAAGATTGAAGATTTACATGGAAAATATTTCTGATAAAATTGAAAAAAATATATGGAAAAACATTAAAATTGAAGATTATCCTGGAAAATATCTCTGATAAAATTGAAGAAATATATAAAAAACGCGTTTAAGATTGAGTATTTCATGGAAAAATTATACAGATAAAATGGTAGGCATAAAAATATTCCTATGTTTTTTGAAAGTGGAATTATAAACACTTTCTGATAAAACTGAAGATCTATTTTAAGTCTACAAAGATGCTACAGAGTTTTGAGAGAAAGTCCCTAATTAACCTAATAAAGAATAAATTTCTGATTCTCAAATACTTGAAAACAGTTCTCAAAACTTTGGTCTTGGGACCCTTTAAACTCACATTTAAAGCATGAGCAATTTGAAGAGATTTTAAGTAATATAGGTTATTATCGTTCATATTTATGATGCTAGAAATAAAAACACAAACTATTTTTAAACCATCACTTGATTACTTATAGTTATGCACTACATATACATATAATATATATATAATATATATGTATACATATATTCACAGTGGTAAGAATCACATGATTTTACATTTCTACAAATGTAATATCTGGCTTTAGTGGAAGCCTTTAATATCTGGTTTAGTGGCAGATGGCAAGATTCACATATCTGCTTCTGCCTCAACCTGCTGACATATGTTGTTCTGATTGAAGTACATGATGAAAACATGATTTTAAAGCAGATATGCAACTGGAAAAGGGAAGAGAGTTTGCATGGTGTTGTGTAATTATGTGGAATGCACTCACGCTTAGTAAGTAGTTTCTTAATTAGGTTTTTAAATTATATATGAGATCTATCATCTAATTATAGTCAGCCAATTAAAGACAGTTGGCACCGCACACATGACATGGGCCTCTCAGACAGCCATGACTCTCCAATCACTGGGCATATGGAAATCATGCTGCAGTGAGCGAGGCAGAGCCTCCTCGTGTTCAGGCCTGTCGGCGTTTAACACAAGAGGCAAATTTGCAGCAATCACCTCAGTCTCGTGGGAAAGTCTGGCCATACCCGGTGGTTATCAAGCTTGAGGTGGCAAATAAGGGGTTCTTAAAAGTCTAATGTTTCCTTAAAAGCACCAAGCATTACTACTCAAATATGCCAGTTCACTTTTTGTTTTATGTAGTAGCTACACACTCAAACTTGTATGATAACAATCTGTCAGTCTTTCAAGTAAAAATGGCCTTTGTCCATGAAAAGCAACTTCACACAATTCACCCATGTGCACGAACAATCATCCCTGAGGACCAGCTACTTCCACATCCAGAAATGCTGCACATATGCTTTCTCCTGTGTGCCACAAAATTGTAGAGACCTGCTCAAGAGTTAGTGTCCATTTAAATTAAAATCCTATTTTGTCAAGAAAAAAGTTTAAGAAACACTGGCACATTTCATTTTCTTTTGCTTTTGTAATGAGTGCACAGTAGCAAAGAACATGGTGACCAGTGGTCCAGTGAGCTGTCCCTCCTTGAATCAGGCCATGGCAGCCACTGAGTTGACAAGCCATTTCTTATACAAGCATACAAATTTCAACTCAGTTGAAGTTAAATGCTCTAATAGCACTATAAAAATAGTTCTAATAGCTCTGCCTTCCTGAGAATTGATTCTCTAATGTTTAAAAAAAAAAGTGACACAAAGTAAGGGAAGAATATGCACTCAGAAACCGAAAGGAAAAACTGTCATGAAAGTACACATGAGCTCCCAGCTAAGGGAAGGACAATGCCAACATCAAAGGAATCTTCTCACTGCACTGTGAGCCTCACTTTACCAGGATTACTTTAAAATCTGAAAGAAGAAAGGTAATGAATCAGCTAAGGCTTCCTTCAGTGTGCCTTCTGCTGGCTTTTACAAGGCCGGTGATTGTGTAAGGTATTAGGAGGGTCACCAGCACTCATTGTAACTTCCAGGCAGATTGTTCCTAGAAGGGCCTGAAAACACCAGCAGCAGTGACAACAGAGAGCTGGTTCACTGCAGCCTATAAAACTGCACAATGGGTCCTAAGGTTCTCCACGTTATCCTCTTATAGAACAAAGCAACAAATTAGCAGTCACCACTGTTACAACAGTGGTAGATTTGTAAAGTAACAAATTAGCAGTCAGCCCTGGTTACTATAGTGGTAGATTTATAAAGTAAATTAGCAGTCAGTCAAGGTTACTACAGTGGCAGATTTGTAAAGTAACGAATTAGCAATCAGCCATGGTTACTACCTTACGTAAATTTGTAAAAATCAAAAATTGTTCTTAAGATAATTTCACTTAATGCTACAAAACTGCCATGCAAATTCTCCCACTGTCAAAATAAACATATATATTAAAGAAGTTTTATCTGCAGAGGAATTCTACCATAGCACTCAGTATTTGAAATTTGAGATGCAGACCCACTTACCATTTAGTCAAAGCCAATCTAAATTGTTCTGAAATTAACATAAATTCCTGAAGTGTTATAAAGACATAACATTTCATTTAAAATATTGAAACTATTGCTAAATATCTGGTACACAGTCTAGTGTACATAAGATTCCCATTACAAACCCTACAGTAAACAGCCTTTAGTTTGCTTTAGTGAAGCTTCAGGTTTCAGCACACTATACAGGACAACGGACTAGAGAAGATTGCACAAGCAGTAAGACAAGAGAAGAAATGCAGGGTCCTCCTTGAGGCTCTGGATGACGTACTAAAATAAATAATTAGATAGATATATAACATATATATTCTATCTTACCACTTCTCGCAAATTTGAAAACCTCTGCTGTAAGCAAGAGAAAGCACTCAGTTGGCAAACACTATTACTGTACTAAAAACTATTGCCAAAAGGAGGGCATACAAGTTTCCCAGTCACTTGCAATGCTGAGAACTCTACGGGACAATGACCTGTGCTTGCTTACTCACAAACAGCAAGCTCCCAGCACAGCGTTTCCCAGAAGACACTCAAAAGACTCGGTGAATGAGTGAATGGGGAGGAAGGAAAAAGGAGGAGATGGCAAGGGTATGAGCGTGAATTACATTTCCATATTTCCCAAAGGATGCACACTATCCAGTGGACTCCACTAAAAGCTTAGGCATAAATAAAAACATCAATTTCGTGAAGTTAAGTATAATTAACCATGCATACCCACCAGGCTTGACGTCCTTGTAAAGCAAGTTTTCCAAGCCATACATGAACTCCCCTGAGGGTGCGCCTGCATCCCACGGCAGCAGGAACCGAAACGCAGAGCATTATAAGACACCTTTAGTTTTGCATGGGAAATGCACCCAAACTTAACTTCAAAAACTCAGAACCACATTGCAGGACATGTGAAGAGTCAGGGATATAAAACCATCCACCCCTAAGGAAACATTCCCAGTGACACCACTTCCACTCTTTCAACATATAAACCTTCCTTTTATATTCAAACAAAAATTCTTCATCATGAAAGCTGAAACAATGAAATTGGGCAAGGCAGGTAAACAGCATTGACAGCTTGGGTCTCAATGTCATCTCGCATTTTCAAACACTACACAAATCTGCCATCTGGATTCTCCTCCTGCCTGTCATGTGGCCCACTTTCATTATGTTCCTATGATGTCTGCCACTAACTTTAAAGTCAAATGAGAAAGTCTCCTTTTATTTCCTGTGTAACTTGTTCCTTGCAGACAAGCTGCCTGCAGCCTTTACACACTCAAGTGAATGCTAGCTAGACAGCTCCCTCTCCCACCTCCTTCCCAAAGGTAGCACAGTCCAGACTGCAACTTCAGACTTTTAAAGAAAGGCTTGTGAACTTCCCCTCCTCGACCGGCTGGAGGCTAAAGTTCACTGGGTCATGTGGTCATTGACCTCATCCTCACCCTCTCATTCAAATCTCTTTAAAGTGAGCTCAACTAGCTTCCCATCCATACATGCAACTACTCTCTCTCTCAAACCCCTTAACTTTCAGCTGTTCCCCACATGTGCTCTGGGTTTTTCTACCCTGTCTACCCTGCCTCCGACCTGAACAGTTCTTTCTCTCTTCTATGTTCATGGAACCCACTAAACTGTACAACTTAACAGTGTCATCCAATTCTGAAGTCTCCTAACACTCTACCTGGGCCTTTTTGATGGGATATAACACTTTCTCCTGTTCATCATTAAACAAACACCTTGCTTGTCCAATTCAAAATTGCTTGACATCAGAGTTCCATTTTCAGCAACACGTAAGAGCATAGTGCCTCAGAATTGCCGAGAAGCTAGCAGACACAGCATGCAACATCCTAATTCTGAACCTCCTTAATACTGTGTTTTGAGTTTCTATTGTTTGATTGGTAGGTCTGGGAGACTGGAAGTTTCTTAGGGAGAGTTTGTGTATGTGTGTGTGTGTGTGTGTGTGTGTCTGTCTGTGTCTGTGTGTGTGTGTCTGTGTGTCTGTGTGTCTGTGTCTGTCTGTATATGTATGTGTGTCTGTGTGTCTGTGTGTTTAGTTTTTGAAACAGTTCTGTAGTCAACCGCACCTGTCTCATCCTCCTATGCACTAGGACTACAGGTATGAACTACTACTTCCAGAATCTTGAATGTGATATTCTAAACTGCCCCCCCCCAAAAAAATCTACCATTCAGCCTTGAGCGAACTTTCAGTCACACTGAGAGCTATTAGATGTGTCCAGCAAACACAGGAGGAAACAAAAGAACAGGCAAGGAAGCCATGGAGGAGCTAATTCAGTAGAGGAATAACAGAACAGGCTCAGCAAGACTACGTGTACAGACCCAAAACCTAAGTAAATTTTAAACTACGCAAGCACTGACGGTTAAGCTCAGTAGTAGAGGTCCTGTCTAGTGAGGAAGACAGGCTCATTTATGCATCACTAAAAACATAAACCAGAGGGAAACAATTCAGAAGGAAAACTCCAAGAAAAAAAATAATAAGGCATATGTAGAAAGGACCGGGCCAGGAACTAAAGCAGCTGGGAAACACCTGAAACCCCCAAGTCATATGTGTTATACGTAGTGCATTCCATAGCAGATTAAACAAAGAGTGGAGGGAATGCCTGCAAGTCAAGAAAAACAAGACTCCTAGAAGGAAGTATAATCACAGTCTGTCATTAGACCTTTATACTGAACAATTACCTTGTCATAGTACGTAACTGGCCTAAAATTATGACCCATTCAGACTGCGAAAATCCAAAGGGCATGTCTCTGTGGCCTTTGGATTCATGTCAACAGAAGACAGGGTTTAGGGTGAAAAGAAACTACAATGGCAGACTTCAGTGAACAAGAAAACAACTGCACTGAGACTCCTAAAACATAACCTGGCTTATAAGAACAGGGTATGAAAGACTTGCAAAGTGTGCACAGGGGACTACCATCTATCACCCTAAGTGTTATGGGGGGCATTTGATTGCTGAGTGTATGTATATATTACCTTGCAAAATTAACATTTTAAATGTGGAAGCTAACATAGGAGAAGCTGTATATGATGGCTTTCCAAGTACAGAAAGCCACTCCAGAGAAATAAAAGGGAAAAAAAGTTTATAGTTAAGCAAATTCTATAAAATTGAAATAGAAAAACTTCCAGTTTTGTTCCAAACAGTAACAGCATTTTAAGGAAGCTACATGTTTTAGCTATATCTTCCCTTGTATCTGCCTGCCCATGCATGCCTGAGTATCCCCTCTTGTTATCTCTGAGTCTCTCCACAGGCAATGGTACCCCAGGTTTTAAAATCAAGAAAGACTGGGAAAGCAAGTCTGAAAAAAGTGTGATAATTATGTAATAACTATTAATTAATATGGTAAGAAAGGAAGCAGTTAAGCAATGGTTCTCAACCTGTGGGTCACATCCCCTTCAGGTGTCAAATAACAAATATCCAATAAATCAGCTATTTACATCACAGTTCATAACTGTAGCAAGATTACAATTATGAAGTAACAACGAAATAACTCTACTGTTAGAGGTCACCACATCAATAAGGTCACAGAATTGGGAAAGTTGAGAACCACTGATTTAAAGGGTATGTTTATTGTTCAGATAAAGCTCACAAGGAGATGATGCACAGCCACAGAAACTAGGAAAGGATATTTATAATGTGGTCAAAATGATAAAACAGTTTTCTTCAGTTATAGGAAAATAATCCCCCAGCATATTCTTCAATTACTAAATTAATCTATGTTACATTCAGAACCCAATACATGAAACTGAATTTCACCTTCTGAATTTTAAATACATCTGACAAATACTAAAATATATCACCCAAGAAGCTGCCATGTTTGCATTTCCTACTGCATAGACCTAAGAGACCTAACGCAGAACTAGATGCACAGGTGTTCACCCTCCATAGAGAAAGCACGAATCTCCACCAGACTCAAACACATCAGCGTGGAGTAAGTTATTATCACTATGCCAATTAAACCATCAACTACTAAAACAGACCAGATCACACCTTTCTTATAGAGCACTGAAAATACTTAATTACTTTTTAAGCTATTAAAATAGTCCTAGAAAAACAGTGAGTTGGAGATTTCACAAAGGTAAAATATTAATTATATATGTGACTGACTATAAATGTATAATTATGTATCACTATACCTAAATATGCCACTATGCCTAGATGAATATATGTGTGTAGATGTATATGCACATGTGCATGTGTGTGCACCTGAGCATGCATGTGTGTGTGTGTGTGTAAATTAAGAAAATAAACTTACTTGGAATTATACAGAAAGAAATGAAGCTCCACTAGTGTCCAAGTGACACACTTCATTTTTATTGAACTATTTCTACATATGCTAATGAAGAAAATGGATTTTTTTTGTTTTGTTTTTAGAAACCAGAAACACTACTAGACTGCCATCAGAAAACCTCATCATGCTTTATTAAAGTGTGAAAGAGAAAATATTAAGGCTTTCACATGTTTTCTTCTATTACATAGCCTCAGTATTATGACTGGAATTAGTAACTTCTAGTAAAGAATCAACATTTCTACATAAGAAAAACATACTTGGGACAAAGAGGGATTACAGTCAGTGACCTGGAAACCCCAAGAGCAGATACTGTTTCTGAGACTGTTATTTGAGAAGAGCCTCCGATGTTGCCCACACTACGGGGCCACAGGGTCTCCCACATCAACCTCCAGAGCAGCCAGAGCTAAGCAACCACACTCAGCTCAAGAAGTAATTTTAAAATAGACTCCTCTTGGTTCATGTTTCCAGAGCCACATAAAGAGTCTCCCCATTTCGTGTGTAACTGAAACTCAAGTCATTTCTAAATTAATATCTGCTTTGTCTTGTTCTGTTTTACTTGTAGAAAAAAAGATGTATACATAGCAAGAAAGAATAAAATTCAAAAATATTCACCTTATGAAATAAGAAACTATCTGCCTTCATCGTTGAAATTCCTATATACACCACCAAATGACTCAAAAATGAAGCAAAATACTGATAAATTGTATCTCGGTCAGAAACAGGATATGGTTTGATTTTAAAGAGATAAACTGACTGGAATCTGAAAGAGTCCTTCAATTATGACACTACAGACTAACAATGCTTTTCATTTCATTCCATCCTGTCTCTAGAAATCAAAGTCAAAATCAAAATGTAACATAATTATCAAATTTATCTGACAAAAAGAAAAAAGAGAAATTATTGAGGGTGTTGAAATGTTGAAAGCTGAAGAAAACCTCATTCTGAAAATCCTTTCTCTCATGAAGAGATGGGAACAGGGTCACAGCAGCAGAGCCTTGTACATAGCAGCACACCTCCTACTGTGACACCTTAACCCTGTCATCTTACAAATACACAGGTGTTTATAGTGAACTCACACAAAATACATATACCTCAATGTCATTCAGAACACAGTTGCCTTCAGGAACTTAGAATAAAACAGACAACAGACAAAACCAACCGATCCTCGATGTTGGTCACTGAAATATTTATAAACAGCATTTTAAAATCTGAAAAGGAGGCTCATGTTTTGGAACTGGGCTTGAGGAAGCCTATGGAAGCTGGGTGGTGGTAACACACAACTTTAATCCCAGCACTCAGGACGCAGAGGCAGGTGAATTTCTGTGAGTTCTAGGTCAGTCTGGTCTACAGAGTGAGTTCCAGGAGAGGCAGGGCTACATGCAGAAACTCTGACTCAATTAATAAATAAATAAACAAACAAACAATCTACAAAATTATATTAAATATGCCTATAATATAGGTATGCCTAGGTATTTATAATAAGCTTAATTAATAACATAAACTTACCTTTCTCTGCTGCTTTTTGAAGGGCTTCTTCAATTCGGCAAAGTTCTTTCTGTTTAATATCCTGCAAGGATTTTTCTTCTTTCTCAGCATCATACTTAATACCTAAAAGCATACAGTTAACTCTCACAAAAAGAAATAAAATCAGCAAACAAATGAAAAACTTTAACCTTATTACAATTATATGTTAAGATTATTTCTATAAGATTGAAAACACTTCTGCAAAAATTAATCTACGAAAACTTTACACATACATGATTCCTATTTGTTTATCAACCTCGCAAAGGAAAAAAGAAAGAAACTAGAAGAAGGAAGTAGCTAAAACCAGGAAAGATGTAAATGGCTGGGTAGATAACTAAAAGGGAAAAGCAGAAGACAGAAAATATGTCGGAATACTGGCTGCTACTGCCTGAGTGGTAAGAGCTTTATTATCTATAAAAATGACTTCAGGGAGCTAGAGACATGGCACAGTGGCTTAAAGCCTTTGCTGCTCTCATAGGGGACCAAAGTTGAGATCCCAGCACCCACTTCAGGCTGCTCTCAACTTTAGTTCCAGATCTGAAGCCCCTTTCCTACCTTCAAGGGAACCTGTATGCATGTGGTGAGCATAAACTCACAGGCACTCACAAACGCACATAAATAAATAAATCTTTAAAATAAATATGTAAAAGCTGGGTGTGGTGGTGCACGCCTTTGAGTCCAGCACTTGAGAGGCAGCGGCAGGTGGATCTCCAACTTCAAGGCCAGCCTGGTCTACAAAGTGAGTTCTAGGACAGCCAGGACTGTAGAGAGAAACCCTGCCTCAAAAAAAAAAAAGGAAAGAAAAGAAAAAAAGGAAAGGAATGAGGGCAGTCAAGCAGGCCTCTTCTGGGCCTCTACACTGACATCATCTGGAGTCAATGTAGATTGATAAAAATGTTTTCACAAAGTATTTTTGGAATAGTTAATAATTATAACATCATTTTTATCTATAATCTCATATTTCATAATACATATTAAGAAAATGTAAAAGTTAAATCTATAAGGAGATTTTGAAAGAAATACATATATGAAGCTGCCATGATGAAAGGCAATATTTATATGATGAGCTAAAAAACTAATTTTTAATAGATAAAAAGGGAAATAATCATAATATTTTATAATAGCAAAAAAAGCAGTTAATATTCCCTAACTTTCAAGCTTTTCACTATCATCATGAAAACCATAACACATGAGACATACGAAAAAGTCAAGCTAATGCTACATATGTAATGTGGTAACTACTATGTAAGAACCCAGTGCTATAGATAGTGATGCAGGCGAGATGAAAATAAACACTGTATCTGCATTATGGTTGGGAAATGGGAGTCATTTTTCCCAAAACATCCAAATTTTTCTCATATTGTCCACTTTAGCTGAAAACACTAATAACTAAAGATATTAAGTTTCAGTATTTCAAAATATTGGTTATTACTAAAATATTGTGATTCCTAAAGAAGAAACTACCTGTTACACCTGTGTGAAAAAACACTTGCACAACAAAATGTGGGGAAAGTTTCTAGTCTTGAAATATGTAAATTAATATATTGGTTCAGATTTTAAATTTCTTACTTCAGTTCATTCTTCAAAAGTTCATCTGTCAAGTCCATCTCAACTTTTAAAAAAAGGTTCAGATACAAAGTAATATCCATCTACCTTCACTATTCATGGGGGAATAAGTTTAAAAATAGACTGAATTTTCAGCAACAATAGAAAAGCATTCTGTACACAGACGTTTGGCGATACATACACGTACATATGTAAACGCATGCACATTCACTGCATTATATACATATGATCAGTTTCTTGCACACATTCTAGCTTATTCATTATATTAGAATACATCACAATTCTACATTGTACAGGGAACAATTTCACTTCATTGTAACGTTACTGAATGATTACAATGTAAAACAACATACTTGCTCCTGGGACCACAAGCAGGTATAATCCTTCTAGGGTGGCAACAACTGCTTCTCCATAAAGGTTTTTCCAAGGAATCTTCAAAGTTAATTTATCTAAAGAAACATAATTTCCATCTTAAATCCTTACTTGACTGCTAAAGAAGATACAAAAAAATTTCTCATTTCCCATGAAAAGCACAAAACTCATTAGTATGTTTGTCACTCAGAAAAAAAAGGGGAGGAGAAGGGAATCAATATTCAAAATGTATATTTTATACTTTCCAAACTTTATGACAATTACTTCATTTGATATCTCAAAACCCTTAGGGAAGTCAAACAGCAATCACTGCAACATGGAAGAGGAAAAGGCAGCTCAGTTTCACTAATCAATGCCCAGCAAGGTCGTCAATAGGGATGCTGGAGTCAGAGCTCAGCGCTGGACACACCTGAAGACTGCACAGGCTCTTCCAGCCCCACCAACAACGATATCAGCACAGCCACTGTAAATACTGTCTGTGCAAATAGGAACAAGAGCAGCAGAGAAGTCCTTCTCTTCTTTATGAATGTGGGCAGCAGGTCAAACAGCTATGAATGGAAGAGGCCGGCCTGAAGGCAAGGCCTGCTAACATCTTTTATGTCGCTAATGCTGTAAAACTCAGATTTAACTTCCAAATCTGTACTTACAAATCACTTAGAAGCAGAACATACTTTCTCTCTTAGAAGCAATGGTATTAAGCTGAGCTTGGTGGTGCACACCTGTAATCCCAGGAGTTGGGAGTTGGAAGCAGGAGGATCAGAAGTTCAAAGGCAGCCACACTACACAGCAAGTTGAAGGTCAATCTAATGACACTCAGAAAGGAACCTATAAAAACACCCACTTTCAACAGAAGAACTATGGACCTAATATTTGTAACTCACTTGGTGTTATATGAGAAGGCTGCACACGGCAGAAGAGAAAGAAAACACGAATTCTGAAACAAGCAAACCCATTTCAGGGGGCGTTTCTTATCTCTATATTTTCCCAGTCTCTAGAGTTTCTCTTTCCAAGGCCATGGGCAGCTAATGTACCGTCAGCTGTCATGACTGCTACACGTATGCCCTCCCCTTTCCCACCCCAGAAGTTTTCCATGCTCCAAAAATAAAATACCTTCCTCCATTATAATATTTACTTATATATTTTGTGCATGTAGTTGTTTGGGCAGCATGTATGTCTGTGGAAGCCAGAAAAGGGTGTTGGATCCCCTGTAACTGGAGTCAAGATGTAAGCTGTCGTGTGGGTGCAGGGGACTGAACCCAGTTCTTCTGTAAGAGCAGCTGGTGCTCTTAGCTGAGGAACCTTCTCTCTAGTCCCCTTCATTATAATTTTGATAAATAATGATATTAGGTCAGTGTTGCTAGCAAAACGTAGGAGAAAAAAGTCTGATTTGACTCCCTCGTGGATCTGAACAACTAAGTCATATGACCAGCATCCCTGGCATATTTAAAGAAAGGTGCTCAACATTCAGACAATGTGATACAACAAACTGAAAGGAAATAAAATAATGTTCTACAAGGGAGAATATTCTAGTAAACAGGATAGCTATATAACCACGTCAGTTTTATGTGTACATCTAGTCCAGGGATAAAATTTCAAATTATTTCTGCATTAAAAACTTCATTTCTCAGGGGCCAGAGAGATGGTCAGTGGTTAGACTAAGCACACTTACTGCTCTTTCACAGGGTCCAGGCTCAGTTCCCAGCACCCACATCAGGTAGATGGCAAATACCTGTAACTCCAACCCCAAGGGATCTGTGCTCCATGGCCTCCCTGGCCACACACACACACCCACAAACGCACAATTTAAATTAATAAAACTTTCTAAATTTTAATTTTTCTTCAGTTTTCAAAGCTGTTGGGTTCCTTATATGACTTCCAGGCCAGAGGAGTCTATTAGTAACATCAGTACACTTTTGGATCACTTCTAATTCTTATGGATCTATAGTGAGTACCACCTACATTTACAATGGATAATACCTACATATAACTTAATGATCTGCTAACAAGGCAATTGCCTTCTTAGTGAGTATAAGGTCGAAACCACAGGCAATACTCCTTTAACGGGGAGCACTCAGCAAAGTAGGGGGAGCACTCAATCATTGCTGGTGGCACTGCAAACTTGTACGGTTACTATGAAATTTAGTGTGGCTGTTCCTCAGGAAGATGGGAATTGATCTACCTCACAATCCAGCTATACCACTCTTGGGGATATACCCAAAGGATTCTTCACTGACACTTGCTCAACCATGTTCATTGTTGACAAATTCACAATAGTCAGAAATTGGAAACAACCTAAATAACCTTCAACAGAAGAACAGATAAGGAAATGTGGTACATTACAAAATAAGAGCGTTACTCAGCCACTAAAAGAAAGAAAAGAAAATGAAACCATGAAATTCCAATCATCCTGGGTGAGGTATCCCAGATCCAGAAAGACAAATATGACATGCATTCATTTATATGTGGACATTAGCTGTTAAGTCATTGACAGTCAAGCTTCAATCTGAGGAACCACATAGGTTAGGTATAGGTTAGGTATAGACTAAGGGACTAGCGAGAAAAATAGATCTCTTTAGGAGAGAGAAATAGAATAGATAGTTATGGATGAATGCAGAAGACTAGTATGGAAAGATCAAGTAAGGAGGGGAAGGGGAGAGGGAGAAAAGGGAGGGAATACATGGAGAGACAGCTAAAATAAAGGGCCACTAAAAGGGCACTATGGAAACTTAACACAGTAGCAGCTTCCATATACACAGTATATAAGGAATATATATATTGAAGCCTATCTAAATGAAACTGTCAAATAATGGAGGAGACAAACTTCAACTGGCCATCGCTTGTTACCAAATGGAGTTTCCAGTAGCAAGATTGGGTTACATCTAATTGAGTTGTTGGACAAAGTGGTCCCAGGGGAATCCCTAAACAACCCAGGCTATTGCCAAAACTACCAGTTATTCTGTACAAACTGATGGCAAGTCCCCATTACTAAATACAACACTTACACAACTCATAGAGAAGTTGAGTTGATCCCTACTTAGAGCCTTCACCCCTATATTTCAGAGTCTTTGGTAGAGGAAGGTACTCTGCATACTCCCAAAGGAGAAACATAAATACAAACCACCCACTAACCCTTTTATCTACAATGCTATCCTATCTGTAATACATGCTAGGGCAATAGCGGCACAAAGCTTGTGGGAGTAACCAACCAACATCTTATTTGACTTAGGGCACACTCCATAAGATGGAAACCATACCCAAGATTTGGGGGAGCAAGCACCTGAAACTAGATAGCCCAGGGACCTAGGGGGAAAACCAAATACTATTGTTCTAAATGATGATGATGATGATGATAAATATAGCAATAAAATGAATCCTAATGACATTCTGATATACTCATAGATCAGTGCCTTGCTCAACCCTCAGAAAAGCTTCCTCCTGCAGTAGATGGGAACAAATACAGAGACCCACATCCACACATTATATAGAGAGTGAGAGACCTTGGAATGTTCAGCCCTAAATGTGATGCCTCCATCAAATCCCTTCCCTCAGGACTCAAGTGACCCTGAAGAAGAGGTGACCAGAAGGAGTATAAGAGCCAGATGGGATGGAAGGCATCAAGAAAACAAAACCTATAAACCAACATGATCAAAGTTCATATGAACTCACAGAGACTGAGGCGGCATGCACACGGCCTGCACGGGTCTGCACCAGGTCCTCTGTATATAGATTACAGATTACAGTTCAGTGATTTCATGGGGTTCCTAAGCTCACAAATGAGTGGGTCTCTGATTTCTGTGCCTTCTCTTGGGTTCTCTTCCTTGTTTGTTTTGCCCAATTCAGACATATTAAATTCTTTATATATTATATTATAATATATATTATTATATCATTATATTATATTAATATACTATTATCTTTTAGTATCCTTTAGAATCTTGTTTATTTTCTCATGAGAGACAGAAAGAGAGCAGATTCAAATGGAAGGGGAGGTGGGGAAGAACTGGCAGTTTAGAGGAAGGGAAAATGGTAATAAGGATCTACTATGTGAGAAAAAAAATCTATTTTCAATAAAAGGGGGAGAAAGATGCTAAAACAGTAAAGGTTTGCCCTAAAATTCAGCAAAACAGTGATGAAGAAGGGAAATTATGTAATCTAGCAGTAGGCTGTAGAAGAGGAGTGGATAAGTCATTAACTAAATTCTAAAGTGACAGATCATTGACTAGATGGATGGATGGAGGGGGGGAAGAATAGATAGGTAGATAGGTGATAGATAGATAGATAGATAGATAGATAGATAGATAGATAGATAGATAGATAGAAAGAAAAATAGACAGACAGACAGATAATAAATAGACAACAGATAACTGATAGATATAACAGAAAAAAATCAGGTCACATGAACTATTTGGGAGAGTTTTGTAGACAAAATTTCCTATTGATAATTTCACCAGCGGTCACGTACGCTGAGTTATGAATAATGGATAAGAGTCTTACCAACACACATGGTCCATACCACACTGCTGCATAATACATCAAGTGAAGATGAGTGAGCAGACAGGAGGGACATGAGCTCCATTTAAGTCTACCTAACAGAGTTTTAAAGTTGTATGGCTTTCACAAATATAAAGAGACTGTACAGGAAACTGAGTTATCACTGTGGAAATGGAGGTGTTTATGAAGTAAAGCCAAAGCCTGGAGGTCACAACTACAATTCAAATGTTGTTCCACTTTAGAGAATATTTCTCTATCCCCTTGTTTTTTAAAAGTAGATATGTATTATATATGATGTTCATTAGGCTTAGAACTCTGGAATTAATATAAGCCAAAAACTCCCCACATTTCTGGTGAAGCCAAGAAGACTTTTAGGTTAAACAGTACAGGAAAATGAACTCTATAGAGCACTAGGCAATTCAACATAGAGTGAAGTACTCACCAATCTGGCCAGCCTTGACTTTGAAAGGAACATCCAATTCACTCTTCAGAAGGAAGACAAAAATTAAAGGACATCTTTATACAGCCCCTAAATCCCTTGTGCACATCAATGATAGAGTTGAGTAACTCACGGCTATGGTTGCTTCACTAAATGGTAGTTTTGCATAAAGAAGTTACAGAGAAGCAAAATTATAAACAGGAAAAACAGAAGATGATTCATAAGGAAAGTAATTACACAAACTGGTTGTTTTAGTAAGTGAAACAGATGGACACTGTTTACCTGAAATATAAGAAGAAAATAACAGAGTCCATGCACATAAGTCAGCTGAAAACAATCACTGAATAATTCTCAGATAATATTTAGCAAATGAGCAAACAAAACCCCCTGAAACGGAAGGCTCTAACATATTATTTACCAAACTAGCATTTCTCTTCAATAAATTATACATACCAACAAATAATAATAAATTTTGCCTTATCTGGATTCCCGGGTACTAAACTGTAACTCTCATTCATAACAATTTCAAATCTTCAGAATTATTAAACTTTAACCAGTTAGCACTAACTTTCTTTTAGGTATTATGTAACATGTAGACTTTCTGTCAGGGATTGTGTAGCATATAGGAATACTGTGAATATTTAAACACTAAACTACAATACTGTAGGTTACAATTGACTAAGAATCCATTCTCATGATCATAAAATTCTAAAAACATTCTAGGTGCAGAGGAATGGAACACAATACCTTTGACAAAGGAATTGGTATAAGTAAGGACTCTGTTCCCCAGGGGTCAGGAAAAGTATATTCAACATAAGCCACATAGTTGTCCTGTGCTCACTTTTTATTCTCTTGGAATAATTTCAACAAGGAATAAAGTTTCCATTCCCAAGTAAAACTTCAGGCTAGGGACATAGTACAGTGTAATAGCATCAGCCTGGCACACAGAAGACACAAGGTTCCATCCACAAAACCACCAATCAATAAATCAATCAATCAACCAATCAATAAAACCTCACTAATTTGGTTAAACTGTGAAAGGGGGCTAGTTCTCACTAATGAAGTCTATAAATTATGAAGTAACTTATTACACTTATTTTTAACTAGAACTCAAATTATGCTGACAGTTCAATCTGTCTTCTAGGGATTAACACGAAAACTGTCCTCACAGCTTTTATACTTATTTTCTTATAAAATCTTCTCATACCCAACTCTAACTTCTAGCAACAGAATCATTAAGTTCTAAATTTTTTTTTAAAAAAATGTTAAAAATTGTGGCATACCACATAAAGACAGGGAAGAATAGTTAGGTATTCCGAGTATTTCCAGTGTGCCAGGGAAAAAGATTTCCCATCTTGGCCAGACTACAAAGTCAATGTGGACTCTGCTACTGAGCCACTGTGCAAGCATAGTAAGAAACGGAAACTGAGAAAAAAGAAAATATAGCACCTGCTTGTAATCTCAGAATTCTCAGCATTTAAGAAATGGAGGCAGGCTCTGTTCCCGCGGACTGCGCTGGAGAGACCGGTACCCAGGCTCTCCCCCCGATATAACATCACTTGGGACACGGCCTGTTGGGGCTTCCGTCTGTGCCCGAGGGCGGGTTGGCGCTGTAGTCGTCTGGGCGCCAGATCGGCGGGCCATCGTGACCACAGGGTGAGCGGCGCCACGGAGACTGCCCTCCGCCATCTTTGCTCCAGTGACCAGGTAGTTGGGACCGCCAGGCTCAGAGACAGACAGGCATAATATCGCTTCGGTTTCAGGCAGCTTGGGTGTAACCTGCTCCCAGGTGCTGGGCTGATCTGCAGTAACCAGCACTCCAGTTCCGCGGTGGGACCTTCTGCCTGGTGGAGGGACCCTGCGCAGGGAGGGAGCCCGCCAGCTTCCCTTCCGCGACCTCTGTTCCCGCGGACTGCGCTGGAGAGACCGGTACCCAGGCTCTCCCCCCAATATAACATCACTTGGGACACGGCCTGTTGGGGCTTCCTTCTGTGCCCGAGGGCGGGTTGGCGCTGTGGTCGTCTGGGTGCCAGATCGGCGGGCCATCGTGACCACAGGGTGAGCAGCGCCACGGAGAGTGCCCTCCGCCATCTTTGCTCCAGTGACCAGGTAGTTGGGACCACCAGGCTCAGAGACAGACAGGCATAATATCGCTTCGGGTTCAGGCAGCTTGTGTGTAACCTGCTCCCAGGTGCTGGGCTGATCTGCAGTGACCAGCGCGCCAGATCTGCTGTGGGACTTCTGCCTGGCAGAGGGACGCCCCCCTCCCCCCCCAGGAGAGATCACACACCCCTGCACAGGGCAGGAGCCTGCCAGCCTCCCTTTGGCGACCTCTGCTCCAGGAATCCACTAGGCTGAGCCTTTAGATGTGCAAGGCCTCCCCAATATAAGATCACTTGGGGCAAAGCACATTAGGGCTCCAAAGTCACTCAGGAGCAGGCAGGCCCCAGAAATCGGTGCCAGGGGAATCCTGGTAATCCAGGGGGGGGCAGAAATAGCTTTGCAGGCTCACAGGAGGTCCAACCAACAGCCAGTGGCAGCAGGACCAACTAACACCAGAGGTATCCAGATGGCAAAAGGCAAACGTAGGAATGTTACTAACAGTAATCAAAGTAATGTAGGACCATCCGAACCCAACTCTCCAACAGCAGCAAGTCCTGGATACCCCACCACACCCGAAAGACAAGATCTGGATTTAAAATCACTTCTCATGATGCTATTAGAGGATCACAAGAAGGACACAAATAAATCTCATAAAGAGTTACAGGAGACCATGAATCAACGGTTAGAAGCCCTTACAAAGGAAACACAAAAATCGCTTAGAGAAATGCGGGAGAACATGGATCAAAAGATGGAGGCGCACAAGGAGACAACACAAAAATCGCTTAACGAGATGAATCAACGGGTAGATGCACTCACAAAGGAATCACAAAATTTGCATAAAGAAATGCAGAAGAATATGGGTCAACAGACGGATGCCCATAAGGAGGCAACACAAAAATTGCTTAAAGAAATGAATCAACGGTTAGATGCCCTTACAAAGGAAACACGAGAACTGCTTAAAGAAATGCAGGAGACGATGGATCAACAGATGGAATCCCATGAGGAGGAAACACAAAAATCGCTCAGAGAAATGCAGGAGAACGTGGGTCATCAGGAAGAAATCCTGAAAGAGGTAATGCAAAATTACCTTAAAGAAATACAGGAAAATACAAACAAACAAGTGAAGGATCTCAGCAAATCCATCCAGGAACTAAAAAAGGAAGTAGAAACAACTAAGAAATCACAAAGGGAGACAACTTTGGAGATAGAAAACCTTGGGAAGAAATCAGGAGTCATAGATGCAAACATCAACAATAGAATACAAGAGATGGAAGAAAGAATCTCAGGTGCTGAAGATTCCATAGAAAGCATCGACTCAACAGTCAAAGAAAATGCAAAATGCAAAAAACGCGTAACCCAAAACATCCAGGAAATCCAGGACACAATGAGAAGACCAAACCTAAGGATTATAGGTATAGATGAGAGTGAAGATTTGCAACTTAAAGGGCCAGTAAACATCTTCAACAAAATTATGGAGGAAAACTTCCCTAACTTAAAGAGAGAGATGCCGATGAACATACAAGAAGCCTACAGAACTCCAAACAGACTGGACCAGAACAGAAATACCTCCCGTCACATAATAATCAAAACACCGAATGTTCTAAACAAAGAAAGAATACTAAATGCAGTAAGAGAAAAGGGCCAAGTAACATACAAAGGAAGACCTATCCGAATCACATCAGACTTCTCACCAGAGACTATGAAAGCCAGAAGATCCTGGGCAGATCTCATGCAGACACTAAGACAGCACAAATGCCAGCCTAGACTACTATACCCAGCAAAACTCTCAATCACCATAGATGGAGAGACCAAGATATTCCATGATAAAACCAAATTTTCACAATATCTTTCCACAAATCCAGCCCTGCAACGGATAATAGGTGGAAACCTCCAATACAGGGAGAGAAACAACACCCTGGAAAAAATGAGATAATAACCTTCTTGAATCAAACCCAAAAGTAGATAACCACTCAAACATAAAGATAGCGTCAAGAATGGCAGATGGCAATAATCACTATGCCTTAATCTCTCTTAATATCAATGGTCTCAATTCCCCAATTAAAAGACATAGACTAGCAGACTGGATACGTAAACAGGACCCAGCTTTTTGCTGCATGCAGGAAACGCACCTCAGTGTCAAAGACAAACACTACCTCAGAGTAAAAGGCTGGAAAACAATTTTACAAGCAAATGGCCCCAAGAAACGAGGTGGAGTAGCCATCCTAATATCGGATAAAATTGATTTTCAACCCAAAGTCATCAAAAAAGACACAGAAGGACACTACATACTGATCAAGGGAAAAATCCACCATCAAGAACTCTCAATCCTGAATATCTATGCTCCAAATGCAAGGGCACCCTCATTCGTAAAAGAAACCTTACTAAAACTCAAAGCACACATCGCACCGCACACAATAATAGTGGGTGACTTCAACACCCCGCTCTCTGAAATGGATCGTTCAGGAAAGCAGAAACTAAACAGGGACACAGTGAATCTAATTGAAGCCTTGGACCAAATGGAACTAACTGATATATATAGAACATTTCATCCTAGAGCTAAAGAATACACCTTCTTCTCAGCTCCTCATGGTACCTTCTCCAAAATTGACCATATAATTGGTCACAAATCAGACCTCAACAGATACAAGAAGATAGAAATAATCCCATGCCTCCTATCAGATCACTATGGAATAAGGGTGGTCTTCAATGGCAACAAAAACAAAAGAAAACCCACGTACACATGGAGGCTGAACAATGCTCTACTCAATGATAACTTGGTCAAGGTGGAAATAAAGAAAGAAATCAAAGACTTTTTGAAAGTTAATGAAAATGAAGGCACAACATACCCTAACTTATGGGACACAATGAAAGCAGTGCTAAGAGGAAAATTCATAGCCCTGAGTGCCGCCAAAAAGAAACGGGAGACAGCATACACTAACAGCTTAATGGCACACCTGAAAGCCCTGGAACAAAAAGAAGCAAATACACCAAAGAGGAGTAGAAGGCAGGAAATCATCAAACTCAGGGCTGAAATCAATCAAGTAGAAACAAATAAAACCATACAAAGAATCAACAAAACGAGGAGTTGGTTCTTTGAGAAAATCAACAAGATAGATAAGCCCTTAGCCAGACTAACCAGAGGGCACAGAGATAGTATCCAAATTAATAAAATCAGAAACGAAAAGGGAGAGATAACAACAGAAACTGAGGAAATTCAAAAAATCATCAGATCCTACTACAAAAACCTGTATTCAACACAACTAGAAAATCTTGAGGAAATGGACAATTTCCTTGATAGATACCAAGTACCAAAATTAAATCAGGATCAAATAGACCATCTAAACCGTCCTATAACCCCTGAAGAAATAGAAGTTGTCATTGGAAGTCTTCCAACCAAAAAAAGCACAGGTCCAGATGGTTTTAGTGCAGAATTCTATCAGACCTTCAAAGAAGACCTAACACCAATACTCTTCAAACTGTTCCACAAAATAGAAACAGAAGGAACACTACCCAACTCGTTCTATGAAGCCACAATTACACTAATACCAAAAGCACACAAAGATCCGACAAAGAAAGAGAATCTCAGGCCAATCTCTCTTATGAATATCGATGCAAAAATACTCAATAAAATTCTTGCCAACCGAATCCAAGAACACATCAAAACGATCATTCACCACGATCAAGTAGGCTTCATCCCAGGGATGCAGGGATGGTTCAATATAAGGAAATCCATCAATGTAATCCACTACATAAACAATCTCAAAGAAAAAAACCACATGGTCATCTCATTAGATGCTGAGAAAGCATTTGACAAAATTCAGCATCCTTTCATGCTAAAGGTCTTGGAAAGATCAGGAATTCAAGGCCCATATCTAAACATAGTAAAAGCAATTTACAGCAAACCAGTAGCCAGCATCAATCTAAACGGAGAGAAACTTGAAGCAATCCCACTAAAATCAGGGACTAGACAAGGCTGCCCTCTCTCTCCATATCTTTTCAATATAGTACTTGAAGTTCTAGCTAGAGCAATTAGACAAGAAAAAGAGGTCAAAGGGATACAAATTGGAAAGGAAGAAGTCAAACTATCACTATTTGCAGACGATATGATAGTATACATAAGCGACCCAAAGAACTCCACCAGAGAACTCCTACAGCTGATAAACGACTTCAGCAAAGTGGCCGGATATAAAATCAACTCAAGCAAGTCAGAAGCCTTCCTATACTCAAAGGATAAGCAGGCTGAGAAAGAAGTAAGAGAAATAATACCCTTTACGATAGCCACAAACCATATTAAGTATCTTGGCGTGACGCTAACCAAACAAGTGAAAGATCTGTATGACAAGAACTTCAAGTCTCTGAAGAAAGAAATTGAAGAAGACCTCGGAAGATGGAAAAATCTGCCATGCTCATGGATTGGCAGGATTAATATAGTAAAAATGAGCATCTTACCAAAAGTAATACACAGATTCAATGCAATCCCCATCAAAATCCCAACTCAATTCTTCATAGAGTTAGAAAGAGCAATTCAAAAATTCATCTGGAATAACAGAAAACCCAGAATAGCTAAAACTATTCTCAAGAGTAAAAGAACCTCTGGGGGAATCAGTATCCCGGACCTCAAGCTGTACTACAGAGCAATAGTGTTAAAAACTGCATGGTATTGGTACAGTAACAGACATGTAGATCAATGGAACAGAATTGAAGACCCAGAAATGAATCCACACTCCTATGGTCACTTGATCTTTGACAAAGGAGCTAAAACCATCCAGTGGAAAAAAGATAGCCTTTTCAACAAATGGTGCTGGCTCAGCTGGAGGTCAACATGCAGAAGAATGCAAATTGACCCATCCTTATCTCCTTGCACTAAGCTCAATTCTAAGTGGATCAAAGATCTCCACATAAAACCAGACACACTGAAACTAATAGAAGGGAAACTAGGGAAGAACCTTGAACATATGGGCACAGGGGAGAATTTCCTGAACAGAACTCCAATAGCTTATACTCTAAGATCAAGAATAGACAAATGGGACCTCATTAAATTACAAAGTTTTTGCAAGGCAAAAGACACCGTCAAAAAGACAAAGCGGCAACCAACTAACTGGGAAATGATCTTTACCAACCTTACATCCGACAGAGGGCTAATATCCAAGATATACAAAGAACTCAAGAAGTTAAACTCCAGAGAGGCAAGTAACCCTATTAAAAAATGGGGTACAGAGCTCCACAAAGAGTTCTCACCTGAAGAATATCTAATGGCTGAGAAGCACCTAAAGAGATGTTCATCATCCTTAGTCATTAGGGAAATGCAAATCAAAACAACCCTGAGATTCCATCTCACACCAGTCAGGATGGCTAAGATCAAAAACACAGGAGACAGCAGTTGTTGGCGAGGATGTGGAGAAAGAGGAACACTCCTCCACTGCTGGTGGAATTGCAGGCTGGTACAACCACTCTGGAAAGCAGTCTGGCGGCTCCTCAGAAAACTGGGCATGACACTTCCGGAGGATCCGGCTATACCACTCCTGGGCATATACCCAGAGACTTTACCTGCATGCAATAAGGACACATGCTCCACTATATTCATAGCAGCCTTATTTATAATAGCCAGAAGCTGGAAAGAACCCAGATGTCCCTCAACGGAGGAATGGATTCAGAAGATGTGGTATATTTACACAATGGAATACTACTCTGCAATTAAAAACAATGAATTCACGAAATTCCTAGGCAAATGGTCAGAACTTGAAAATATCATCCTTAGTGAGGTAACCCAATCACAAAAGATCACACATGGTATGAAGTCACTGATAAGGGGATATTGACCCAGAATCTCAGAATACCCTAGACACAATCAGCATATCAATAGATTTCTAAAAAGATGGAAGGAGAGACCCCTGGTCCTGGAAAGACTGGATGTAGGGGAACGCCAGGACAGAGTAATGAGAGGGGGTTGAACGGAGAAAAGAGGGAGGGAAGGGGGCTTATGGGACTTTCGGGGAGGGAGGAAACGGGAAAGGGGAAGTGATTTGGAATGTAAATTAAAAAAATAAAATAAAATTAAATTAAAAAAAAAAAAAAAAAAAAAAAAAAAAAAAAAGAAATGGAGGCAGGCCGGGCGGTGGTGGCGCACGCCTTTAATCCCAGCACTTGGAAGGCAGAGGCAGGAGGATTTCTGAGTTCGAGGCCAGCCTGGTCTACAAAGTGAGTTCCAGGACAACCAGGGATACACACAGAGAAACCCTGTCTCGAAAAACCAAAAAAAAAAAAAGAAAGAAATGGAGGCAGGAGGATCAGGAACTAAAGGTGAGCCTTAGCTACATAGTGAATCTGAAGCTAGAGTTGTCTAATGAGAATATGTCTAACAGGGGGAGGGGGAAGCATATATCCATGTATACACACATGCCCACACAAGCACATGTGGGAAATCTGAAGTGTGATACCTAAGAGACATCGCAGACCTCAGCTTTACATACTAGGTTAAAGTGTAACCTCATTGGGTCGGGAGGGTGAATGATGCTTTGCTTTTAGCTCAATGGCAAATGATGCAAATTCCTCCCCAAAGCTGAAGTGTAAGTCCCTCCTTACACCTTACTATTCCTCAGTACTCTGTGGCTAGCATGTCACTGCACTGCTCCAGTGGTAACCTAGATCATTGGTTAGCACCAAGTCCTAGATTGCCAGGAAAATGTACAAGGATAATTTTAAAGAAAAATATGTCTGTAAGAGAAACAGAGACAGCAAAGCTATACAATCAAATTAGGTCATGGAATGAATTCCATTTTGAAAAAAAAATTGATCATTGAGGGGGAAATTCTAAACCTTTAATCTCATGATTTCCAATGGCAAATAGTTAAATAAAGAACCCTACTTAGAGTGACTCAGTCACTTTATCTGGTACCTGGTACAGATGTCTAGTAACCAAACGTTTCTAAGAGCTTGCCAAATTAGCTGAGTTACTAAACATACTTTAAAAAATAATAACCCTTACCAGAGCATTTTCTTTTATCTGCAGATTATCTAAAGCCACATTACCTGTAAAAAAAAAGGGGGGGGGGAGACAATAAACATTAATACAGTCAGTAGTATAATGTGTTACATCTATCAAACACTAAGGATGCAATGCTAAGAACACAGATGGAAGAATGTGGGAACTCATGATCCAGCAGGAAGCAGAGGCCAGAACATATCTGCATTATGGAACAAAGCAGTGAGAGACATGGAAAGATGTCTGCAGACTACTGTTTTCTAAAAGGCTACACACTGTCCAGACTTTTAAAATAACTTTTTAAAACTATATATGCACATATATATGCATACCACCAACAAACAGAAACCAAACATAAGCCGTGACAGCACAATGCCTCTTCTACAAACAGTATGATGTGTTCCCTGTGTACATGCAATTTTTTCTAAAGCACACTATTGAATGTTACAAGAAAGTCAGAGAAGCGATAAGAAATCCCCAGGAATGGGCAGAAAATGTTACAGCTTTGTACTTAGAAAGAAGGAAGGAATACAACTATTAGGCAGCCTCTACAGTACAGCTGGAAAGAACCTATAATCTGAAAACCCAGGTATGGTGGTATATGCCTGTGACCACAGCACTCTGGAGGCTAAGTCTGAGAGACATTACTTTGAGGCCAGGATGGGCTAGACAATGAATTCCAAGCCACCCTGATAAAGAAATAAACCTCTCCAAAAAACTCATACACACATACATACACATCTACCTAAAATAAAGTAGTAACTTCAGTGTCAAACAGAGGCCATCAAAGTAAAGATGAATTTGGAAGCCAGAATAGAAAGGATGGCTCCACTACCAAACATAAAAGTCATTGGGTAATCCTAGAAGACTGACATGTATTTGGTATTTAAAGGAATTCTCCCCCACCCCGTGTGTGTGTGTGTATGTGTGTGTGTATGTGTGTGTGTGTGTGTGTGTTTAGTCTGCTTACGTGTCTATGCACCACACTCAGTGTCTATGGAGGCCATAAGAAGGCGCCAAATCCGCTAGAACTGGAGTTACAGACAGTTGTGAGCTGTCATGTGGATGCCGGGAATTGAACTCTTTTTGCAAGAGCAGCCACAGGCTCTTAACCTCTAGCACACAGAATATTCTTAAGAATCATAATCTCTAAAGTTACAGAACATAAGCCGTGACAGCACAATGCCTCTTCTACAAACAGTATGATGTGTTCCCTGTGTACATGCAATTTTTTCTAAAGCACACTATTGAATGTTACAGAGAACTATTGAACAATTTTTTCTAAAGCACACTATTGAATGTTAGAGAGAGCTCTGCATTTAACTATACACTGATGTCTTACACAGATTACAACTGAGGCCCCTATTCGAGTCAACAGAAGGAATCTGCATAGAAGACATATTTTCAGTCATTCAGAGCAGTTTAACAAGTTCTGTGGGTCAGCACAGACCCCAAACCTTCTCAAGAGCTCTGATTGTTCCACCCAGAGACTCTCAGCGAGTGCGGTCATTGTCACCAGGAGTACTCAGATCATCTACACTAAAAATGACATTTTCACAATCACTAACATAGTAGTATCATGTGTGTATCAGACAAATGTGACTATATATATATGTATGTATATATATATGTGTGTGTATATATACATATATGTATATATAAATACATATATGAACTTATACATCATATATTATATCATATTCTACCTTTATAACGATAGGGCTGTTTCTACTGCAGTAAACTGTGGTTCTACAATGAAGTAACAAGTATTGGTTGATCACTGCCAACAAACAAAGTTTAAAGAAGTGTATTTTACAACCTGACAGAATATTGAAAGTGATGATCACTGCTGATGAGACAAATATGACTTTTCATTAACTGTTTTCATTATTTTCCAGTTTTTATAATTGTCAGGTATTGCTTTTAAGTGAAATCATGACACAAAATAAGGGGAAATGAAGAAACAAAAAATAAAACAACAGTAAATTTTAAAGTTAATTTGGCTCAGCATTGGGATATGAATCCTTCCCATACCTAACACCTACTTTACTTTCAGACACATAAAACTAACAAAGAATAGCTAGGTCTGTTCATACTTCCTGGGTAGATGACATCAAAGGTAGCCATAGCAATATCATTCTGTAGCTATTTACACTAAGGGAGGGACCACTAGGTCAGTAAAAAGAGAGGCAGGGAAATTAGCAGCTTGCAGATTAGCAGCGGCCCAGGGAATGGGGGAAAGTGCATTCATCCCTCCTGTGCCCTGGCTAGGCAAGGCACCAGCCAACTCGCCAACACAATGCCTGCTGTTCTGCCATGCACAGGTGCATCCATCCCATTCCATGGCCTAAGAATGCAGAAACTTCCATTTAAATCATTTGTAAGACTGAGACATATCCACCTAAAAATCAACCATTTCACATTGAACTGAGAACTGGAAAAGGTATCCTAAAAAAGATGGCGTTTTCCTTCCATAAACAGGCATTCCAAACACACAGAAGTAACCTTCCTATCGAGCTAGCTCGCCAGAGATAAGAACACTCAGAGGCCAAAGGCGAGGGGGGGGGGAATCAAAGAATCAATAATCATGTCTTATCTTAAAAATAAAGAAAAGAAACAAGGTCAGGAGGATGAACGACTGGAGGTTGACAAGCTACACTCTGCCAGCAAGGAAAACACTAAGGCCGGGTATGCCATCAGGTGGCGCTTAACCTCAAGTCTACAGACACCGAGGAGAGAGGCAGGTGAGGAGCTCTGTGAAGTGGCCTCTGGTGAAGACTGGCAGGACTGAAGGATCTGGGTAGTGGGGCGTAAGAGCCCAGCTTTGAAGGAGACCTCACTCGCTGCTCATGAGAAAGCTACAAGCATCTTACTTTGAGCTCACAGTGCAGAAAGTTACATAGGGAGCTTCGGAGCAAATGCCGAAGGGTATCTCAACATGGTAAACCTGATTCAGAATGCATGAAATAATCTTTGCCAGTGAATTAAAGATAGAAATGAAAGCAAGCCCATTAAATTAGCAAGTAACACCATCTTTTAAAAAAAGAAACAGTCGTTAAATTAGAAGAAACGACCATGTTAATGTAATGAATGAAGAGCAAAGGGGCTGGAGAGATGGCGCAGTGGTTAAAAACACTTGCTCTTGCAGAAGACCCAAGTTCAGTTCCCAGCACCCACTCTGGGCAGCTCATGGTCACCTATAATTCCAGACCCAGTGGGATCCAATGCCCTCTTCTGCCCTCCTGGCTTCTGCGGGTATCAGGTACACAAACAGTGCACATACATACATGCAAACACTCAATTTGATTTTGTTTTTTAATCAATTGGAACTGTCATAACATAGAACAGGCTTACCTAAGTTCTTAATCCAAGAATAGCTTGTATACATGGATTCATCTACAAAACTAACACAGAAACACCGCTGCTCCGGGTTTGATGGTACAGGCCTGTTCTCCCAGCACTCACTTTTGAGGTGGAGGCTGGAGGATCAGGATACCTAAGCTAGCCAGTGCTACACCCGGAGCTCAAGGCCAGCTGGACTGTATGACTATGAAACAGAGAGGGTTAAGGACACAGCACAATGAATAAACAGAGTGCTTGCCCAGCACACATGACGTTCTGCTTCTATCTCAAGCAAGCACAGATCTAGTGCGGCGGCACACAGCTATAATCCCAACACTGAGCAAAGGCAGGGGCATCCTCAGCTACACAAGGAGTTTAAATACTGTCTCAAGAAGAAAAAAGAAAAAGAAAAAGAGTGATAAAATTAAATAATTTCAACCAGAAATAATCTCTCCATGATTTCCCTGAGGCTTGAGCTGTATCTCCCCTACATAAATTTAAGTTTTTGTAAATCTCCCAACACAATAATGATATCCTTACCCATGTCCCTCATCACTGGTACTCAGTAAACACTTGTTTAATTGCCTTAGGATACACATAGCTATGAGGAAGAAACAACTACTATGAGGCCATCAATTAATATTTCAAAAAGTATGCTCAGATATGTTACATTACTGGATCCCCATAGCCTCACAACAGGAGGCAAGCAGTACATACCTATCAAGAGAAACTGAAAGTATCTGGAGGTTAGACAAATGACCTATGAAGACCATGGCAACCTACATATGGAAGGGTCACCACGCAGTCTTCCGACATGTTCAGCACACCATGCTTTCTAGATAGTGGTGCAGAACAGGTAAAGGGCTCGATCCCACCAAATAAATCTGCTTCCTTTACCAAGTGATAACCAGACTCTGCACTGAGAGGACTGTTGGTACCACTCTGGTTTTTAAGGTTATATAAAAATCCAAAAATGAGTGGGAAGGGTAGAGTTGGAGGATTACATCAGGAGCACCAGAAGGGACAGTTCCTTGGGGACATGGGAGGTGGCACTGCAGATGGCCATGCTAGACCTTTTCTCTAAAAACAGTTCCTGAGCTACGTCTCAGAACTACTCCAGGAGCACACAGAGCTCACTATCACACGAAGAAGCTGGCGTTTACGAAGAATGGGTGGTTTCTCCAACGTTATACAGTAACTGTGCCACGTATCTCCTGACTCCCTGGTCAGATCTTAATATAAAACATAAAGATTAATCCAATCTATGATACAACAACCAAAAAATGAACAACAAATAAAAGCAACAGACCCTAATCAGGCCACGAGGCCTAAAACAGTGACAAACGCCTATGTAGACTGTGATGCAAGGTTCCTCCGATCTAGCTGTAGTGAAAGTATGCAGCATCTTCTTCCCTTCTATCAAAAGGCTATGAGCTCTTCTCAATCAAGGAAATGAGCTGAACCACTAAGCAGTCTGCAAAAGCACGAACCAATTTATTTTAATGACTCATGTTTTCACAGACACCAAAGAAAATATTGTACCAATTCTTTCCAAATGAATTGAACTATCTGACTCCAAACCAAACCAATCCAGATTGTTTCAGTTGGAGGACTGCTGTGCAGCAAAAAGGAAGTTACCGACTCTTACTTTCCAGTTTCCTGTTAAAACAAGAAGTCTTAGCAGAGAAAAGCAGAAAATTGCCTGGAAGTCACCAAGACTGTCTCCTTTCAAACACCACATAGAGCCTAAAATCCAAGGCATGGCTTCCTGGCAAAAGGTTTCAAGGTGCCAACTTATGGCTCTATTTCTTGAAAAGGGGTGGATTTTTAACTAATGATGATGCTATGAACATGCATGGATAGGTGTATCCAGTTTAGCTTTTCAAGCTCTGCTTGGATATATTGCCCCACCCTGTTGGGAATTTTCTAATGCTTTGTCTTAATCCAGCACCCAAAAGTCACACTTTCAGACGCTGAGGGTCCCTACCATGATGAGGAAGCAAAGAGGCCTGCCTGTAAGACTCCAGGAAAGTGGCCCTAGGAGCCATTACCTGTGGTTTGAGTAAGGCTGGAGCAGCCTGAGCCCCTCCTTAAGGAATGTTGCTGTGCATGAACTGGAGACCCAATTGGGTCTGGGGAAGCAGAGATGAAATATAGATTTTAAAAGATGTTAACTCAGGAATACCAGAGGGGAGTGTGCACTAGCTGCAGGGAGGTTTAGAAGTGCCCAACCATTGAGCAATTAGGCATATCAAAATTATCTGGCATGGATATGTCTTTCATTCTCGAACCTAGAGAGCTCTGGCGGGTGGCTAGGGGCTCAATCACCTGCTTTAAAAAATCCTTCTGGGGATGAGGACTTGATGGCTCAGTGGTTAAGAACACTTGCCGCTCTCACAGGGGACCCAAGTTCAGTTTCCAGCATGGTGGCTCACAACCATTCCTAACTCCAAAAAAATCAGATATCCTCTTCTGGCCTCCCCAGGCACTGCAAGAACATGGTGAACACACATACCTGGGGGCAAAACACTTACATGAAATCAAATAAAATTATTTTTTAAAAAAATACTCCCTGGATGAGTTCAGAAGTACTTAGACACTACAGTGTTTTATGTCATGTGGCTAAAGAAAGTAAAGACGAATCACACAAGTGTTTTTCCTGTCATCCCAGTCTGCCCCACCTGCTGGGCATCGTACAGATGTGGCTTCTTTACCTTGTTATATTCTGAGACCGGCTCTTCATCATCAGTACAGAAGTGGGGAGGAAGGACGGAACTGTGCCTGGGCCAGCAAGCTCACACTGCTGCACCGCTTCCCTAAGGAAGGGCTCAGGCTGCTCCAGCCTCGCTCAAACCACAGGCGCTTAAAGCCGGAGAAGACACACTCGCCTCGTTCATTTGCAGAGAAGAAACAGATGGCTTCCCGTCAGTGACCTGCCAAAAGCCCTATACCTGGTGGAAGATAACTGCCTCTCCAATTTCCTCATTCCCTCTCTCCTTCTTCATGCTGCTTTCTGCCGGCAAGACGAGCTTGCCATCACAAATCTAAAAAGTCCAAAACTTTTGGGTGCTGGCATGTTGCCACAAACCCAGTCTTGCAGGGTACAGTGCTTCGAAATGCAACAGTCTGGAAATAATTGTAAGGCTATGGTGCACTATGTGTATATGAAATAAAACTGAATTTTATGCTAATTTGGCTGTTATTCCCCCGAAGAAATCACACCACACACTTATCAATATTCTAAATTCTGAAAAACAAAACCCAGAAGCTACAGCAATTCTAGCCCTCAGCATTTGGAACAGGAACTCCACCCAAAACTGTGAGCTGACAGCGAAGGGCCTCCAGGGGAAGGACAGGACCTGAAACTGCACCCCAGACCCTGACTGGCTTAAGGGGCTATGAACTCTGTGTGCACTATACCCTGGTTCCTGTTCCTGGGACCACAGCCACCCGTCATCCTACACACCATGACTAAGGTTCAGTCCACTGGATTAAGGGAAGTGAGAGCCACAGAGTCCTGAATGGAAGTTGTTCCTGTTCCTCCACAGTTTAAAGCTTTGGAAAATCAAATTGGCAGATTCTACATTGCAACACCACTTAACACAAATTGCAAAAGATCTGACATTTCAACACACTATTTTAGAGACATGTTACACGTAAAACGATTAAATCCTGGATACCTCTCAAACAGCTAGGGGCTGTGTAATTTATCTGCTGGTACTAGTTACGGGGATCAAAAGCCTAGGCAAACATTTTCATCTGGCAGCACCTGCCCACCAGGCACACATGTCTGAGTCTTTGAAGGCTGTCCTACGCACTGCTACAGAAGACGTGAGCATTGTCAAGTATAAATTAATTGCAAAAAGTTTACTTGCTTTTAAGAATTTGGAGGGAGAAAAATAAAAAAAAAATTTTAAAAAAATGCTATATCAAATAAAGAATTTGGAGGGAGGGTAAAAGATATTCACACGCATGCACGATGCTAGCAGATGCATGGTGTTAGAGGAAACATGCTTCAGGAAATGCAACAGTAGGCTGGTGCGCCCACCATTACCATCCATCACAAAGGACTTTCCTTGGGCTTTCCTTGGATTTCTTGGAGATAACAACCAAGTTAGCATAAAATTCAGTTTTATTTCATATACATCACAGATACTTCCTGTTGTATTTCTCTTTACAGATTAGGAAACTGCAGCTTAGAGAATTAAAGCATTTTTCTCCAGGATCCTATAAGTAGTGAACTGGGACCCGTTTCTACAGCAGCAAGTTTTAAAAATTTTTTTTTTGCCTAAACCATTTTCAAAAATACTTAAGAACTGTGTGGCATTAAATAATCTTTTAAGAATATATTCCAAGCCAGAAGGTGGTAATACATGCCTTTTATCCCAGCACTCAGAAGGCATAGGCAGAGGCAGGAGGATCTCCATGAGTTTGAGGCCAGCCTGGTCTAGAGTTCCAGGACAGACAGACAGTGCTACACAGAAAAACCCTGTTTCAATAAGAAGAAGACAAGGAGGAGGAAGAAGAAATTCCAAAAGATAGTCACAAAATTTAAGAGCCCTTTATGTCCTCTCTGATTATTATTATTATTATCATCATCATCATCATCGCCTTTGCTTCTTCAGTTAAAAGTTAAAAACTTACATTTTATCTATGGGGTGTGCCATTGTGCCTGCACATGAGGTCTGAAGACAGCTCATAGGAGTCAGTTCTCTCGCACAGGGACTGAACTCTGACAGTCATGCTTGGCAGTAAGCAAGCTTACCCACTGAGCCAGCCATCATGCTGGCCTTGCTCGATCTTCAACTCTAAAGCCACTTCCAGAATATAACCTGATTCTAGCCTTTCTAATGACTCACTCCTTCTTTTTCATGCTACAGTTTTCTTCTTTACTGTGGCTTTGTATTATGTGGATATCTCCTAGGCCCAACACAATGTTTTACAGATTATAGTAACACTATATTTTGACTCTCAGAACTCCCCGGGCACATGCAAAGATCATGCATGTTTGTGGACATGCTACATGTCAGTCATTTAAGATACCTGTTCATCTTGCTGGAAATCTGTAATGTACTCTCTCTAGATTCTCTTTTACTCCCTAGTAAAAGCTGTTAACCCACTGGGTCTCATTACATCCAGGAGACAATCTCTATTCTCTCCTTGGGTCACTTCCTCAGCTACTATGGAGAGCTGGCCAGCACTTCATTACTGACTGTGCGTCTCACACTGATGTTTTCAGCAGTACCCCAGGATTGACCTAACACATGCCAGCGGCACACATCCTCAGCATTTTAAGCACTGCTAAACAGCCTCCTGACACTGAAATCAACTGCTTGGGGCTAGTCTAACACTCTAGTTAAGAGTAAGTTAACTCACTCTCCAAGGAAAAAACAAAAAACTGCATATGTAAAACTTCTACACTAAGAATCTCCCTGTTCTACAGTTTTGAACATGCAAAGGTTAAAAAAAAAAGTTTTTAATAAAAGCACTGACATATCAATTTTACCCGCTAACACACATGTAGTTTTCAAATGGGACTACATATCACTTTCAAATTTTCTTGAAAATCTTTGTCAGCACCATGGATGTCTTATCAATGATTTCATTAATATCCCATTTGTTTGCTGACCTCATAAGGTTAAGACCAGTCTCTCCAGCACCATTGTCTTGAGTAATAGTCAACTCAGACTCGTCTTTCTACTTTAAGGAGAATCGGATTAGAAGACCACGTGTTGAGCAATAACCACAAAGCACATGACATCCAGAAACCATTAGTTAAACAGGGCTGAGCTGTGAGCTGACAAAAGGCAAATGCTGACTGTTCCTGGGACAGCTGGTGAAAGAAACTGATGTATCTGCTGCTTAGGCACACTGCAGTTAATGCGTACTACTGGCAGAATATGTTGTTCTAAAAAAAATAAAATAAATAAATAAATAAAATGGAGCTGAGGGTATATATAGCTCATGGCAGAAGGTCAATGGGCGCCATCAAGGTCTGGACTTGGAGCCCCAGCACCACAAAATAAGCTAAAGCAGAAAACAGGATAAAGAAAAGTCTCATTCCTAGATTTCACTGGAGACAGTGATTCGGAAGGTATGACACAGCTCTGTTACACTTAGATTCAGTGTGAATAAGCTCGAAGTCTTCCGGCTCTATTCACTGTCAAACAGTTTACAAATTGAACGACCTCAGATGCTAACATGTCCAACTCCTAACATTAAAAGTGAGTACAATTTGGTAGTGAAGGAATCTTCAACTGCACCTACACATTTTATTTCCTTTTTTTTTTTTTAAAGACCTAAACTCAGGACAAGGCAACCAGTAAAACCCCAGGAGAGGTTAATGGGACTGTCATCTTGTTAGGTGTGATTCAAACTCCTCAGACCATATAATCTCTTTCTCTGTGGAAGCTGAAATAAAAAGCAAAGGCCCTTACTGTAAATGGCTTGCCCAACACACTAGCAGGCCTACAACTACAGATGTTCTAGCTCAGAGTTCACACTGACCTGAAGCACTTTTTTCAAAAGCGTTTTACAAAGAATAACTGACATTACTGCAAGAATTCTGAAGCTACACTCACCCCCTCTCTTTGTGCAGAAGGATCTAGACACTTAACTCCTTCTAAAAAACTTCTGCATTATGGAGCAGGGATGAGTGCACACAAAGAATTTATGGAAGAACTGCCAAAAAAAAGTGAGCTGCAACCTATTTTAGAATAAAACATGTGTTCCAACATAATTCAGGAGACAAGCCATAATTCAATGACAGCATTGTCCAATAAAAATGGGGTGCCTCTTCCTAATCATTAATTTTAGGAGCCCAGAATTTTTGATAGACATAATGCGGAAATCCTTTGTAATTGCTAATGGTAGGTAATAGCGATAAGCAAGTCGAGCAGAGGGGATGGGAACAGCCTATGCATTTTAGCTTCGTGATTATGTTTCTTGTAACCTCATCATAAATTGACCTTGTTGTTGATGATGGCTCTGAACTTTAATAATGTATTTAACTCAATCTAGTCAAATACCCCTTCAACATGTAGCCAACATAAAATTTATTGAGATGCTGTTTTATTTTTTTGTCCTCCATTAGGAGAAATGCTCATCTTCAAAACACCGTGTACTTTTTTGTACTCGGAGCATGCAACCACATTTCAAGCAGCTAGCTTCTCCACTGGCAAATGTCAATCAGACAGAGCAAGCCTATACTCAAATCACTGACAATTAAAAGTAGCTCCATCCATTTTAAGTTGGATGTTGTTTTTTAATTTCCTCCCAAAGCTGACAACATTCCCAAGCCTTATAGTAACTTCGTAATTGAATACAAGTACCCCCTATAACCCCAAACACCCGATCTGTGTTGGTATTCTACAGTACTAAGAGGCTTGACGCAGAAGTTCTGCCACTGAGCTATACTACCAAATCCAAGTTCACTGAAGAATGCAGAAGTAGGCTACTTATCACAAGACTTTTCTACGCCTAATCTTCAGGATAATAACCTTGACAGGTCTTCCTGTATTTGCACTCTAGCAGACAACCCTAATTGATGATGCCTCTGGCCAGTGGCTCGAATGTCTATTTCAAAACAAAAACAAACAAAAGCAAAAAAAAAAACCAAAAAAACTGCAGAGCCCTCTACACAACTAGGAAGTGACCAAAGGTAGGAATCCCGAGTTAAAAGTCCTTGGGGAAAGGCACACCTGTCTTCTCACTGTCACTCCTGCCCATCCCACCTTCCCGGGCAAGGAACCAGGAAGCCTGGTCCTGGGGCCATAGATTGCAAGGGTAGATAGGCTGGCACTGTAGGGAGCATGAGTCGCGCTCTGACGTACACTGCTGAGGTAAACAATTACATTTTCTTTCTTGTTTTATTCTGTGGCGTTAGTGGGGACCGTTAAGCAGCGCGCTGCCCCGGTGTGGCTACGTCGGCAGGTAGGGCATGCCCAGCGAGGTCCCCGGGGCCCCCAGGCTTCTTACGGGCGCAGCCCCCTCTCCCACCCGGGAGGCCGTGGCATCGCGCTTACCGCCCCAGATCCCCAGCTTTAGCTGGGACTTGTTCAGGTTCTCCACGTAGTCCCCTAGGAAGCGGTTCAGCAAGTCAGCGACCACCGACTCCAGCACCATGGCGGGGACTAGGAGGCGGGAGAGGGAGGAGCCGGAACGCAGCGCGCAGGGGAGGGCCGTGGCCGGCGCAGAGACTGACAGCTGCGGCCAGCCCCGCGCCGCGCGTGCGCGACGCCGCCAGTGCGCAGGCGTAACTTCACCACCCCGCCTCCGCGATTACAGGTGGCCGAGGAAAGAGAGTGAGGCCTGGGGCAAGGCGCTGTGGCTCTTCTGCACAAAGCTGTGTTCGAGTCCTGAGCATCTCATAATCCCTACATAGTAATGCACTTCTCTTAACCCCAGCACTAGAGAGACAAAGGACAGTCAGAATTTCAAGGTCATCTTTGGCACAGTTCAAGGCCAGACTAGGCTATATAAGGCCCTGTATTCAAATTTTTGTTTTTAAATAATACAATAGACCGGTGAGATGGCTCTGCCCGTAAAGGTGCACGCTGCTAAGTCTGACGATTTGAGTTCAATTACTGAAACTCTATGGTGGAAGGAGAGAACAGACACCTTCAAGTTGTTCTGACCGCCACACTCATTATACCTTGCATACACACAAACAGAGAAAGAAAACCAAAGATGCATGGTAAGACCCTGTCTCAAAAATAAACATGCCGGGCAGTGGTGGCACATTCCTGTAATCCCAGCACTTGGGAGGTAGAGGCAGGTGAATTTTTGAGTTCAAGTCCAACCTGGTCTACAGAGTTCCAGGACAGCCAGTGCTATACAGAGAAACCCTGTCTCGAAAAAAACCAAATAAATAGTAAATAAGTAAACAAGCAAACAAATGCAACTTAAAAATAAAGGTTGAGCATGATGACACACGTCCTTAGTCCCAGGCAGATCTCTGTGAATACGAAGCCAGCCTAGTCTACATTAAAGAATTTCAAACCCCCTAGAGCTATACCATGAAACACTGTCTCAAATAAATAAATTCATAATAGGGGATATTTAAAAAAAAAGACTGCTAACCAGTAACTGACAAAGACCTACCTCAGTCTTCCATTCTTGCCACATAAAATAAATCCTTAACCGTTTGTTTTTCCTTGCTCTTTCAGACTAAACCTAGACCCTCTCACCTACCCTGTGTATAACCAATGAACAGCAAATCTGCCTTATCTAAATTGTGTTTCCTTAATTCTTCTGTCTCACTTACACTGCTCACTGGTACCTACTAACTGCCCCACTAGCCCCCAGCCCTTTTCCTTTCGTTGATCTATCCTTCAGACTGACACCAGAGCTCACTTTTCCAGAGCACAGAGAAATCTGTTAGTCACCTACTGTTTGGGGTCCACTTAAATCTAACATAAATCCAACACAACTCAAACACCAGGTCAATGCAGATGACAGAAATTTATTGACATCAAGCTGCTACTGACCCATTAGGGGTGTAGAACAGACTTGGGAGCTGAACTGCAACCCTGAAGAGATGTTGAACAGCCTATTTAAAGATGAAACCATAAGAGAGGGGTTGAATGTAGCCTTGTCCTATTATATTTTGACACAAGGAATAAGCAAGGGAATTTCCACCAATCAGGATAGGAGTTGGGAACATGAACTTAGTTTGATCCTGCCAGCAAGATGGAGAAGTTGTCCCTGAGATGTCTGGACTCAGAGAACTGTTTCCTCACAACAGAAGCTATTCGGGTATTGGGAAGTCCTAAGCTCCACTAGAGCCTGGGACCTTGAATTTAGCTTCTCCCTATGATTAAGTGGAGCCTAAAGATGAAATGGAAGTGCTTAGAATAAATTTTGTTTGTTCCCAACATACTAAAAAGTAATGACCTAATATTTACAATACACCCTTCAATCTTATCCAACAACCCCAACATTTAGTACATTCTCTTCGATCTGTCCCTAAGTTCTTTCTAATCATACCCCTCTGGATGGTTAATCTCAATTGTCAATTTGATAAGATATGGAACCACCTGGGAGACAGGCCTTTAAGCATGCCAGTCCCTAAATTCTTTCTAATCATACTCTTTGGGATAGTTAATCTCAATTGTCAATTTGATAAGATAAGGAACCACCTGGGAGATAGGCCCCTGGGCGTGCCAGTAGGGGATTAACTTGATTTGGAAAACTGAGGTAGGAAGGCCTGCCCTCTGTGAGAGGCACCATGCTTGAGGGTGGGATCCTGAACTGTATAAAAAGAATAGAGTTGAACATAAGACTCTCTCTCTCTCTCTCTCTCTCTCTCTCTCTCTCTCTCTCTCTCTCTCTCTCTCTCACACACACACACACACACACACACACACACCTACCCCACCCCCTTCTTTATCACGGATGTCATGTGACAGGTTGCTTCAAGCTCCTAATGCCTTGACTTCCACAGCGTGATTGATGAATTACTGTACCTAGAACCTGAGCCTAGACAACCCTGAGGTTGCTTTGGCTGGGTATTTTACCATAGCAATAGAGAAAGTAACTAAAACACCTTCCTCTCCCTGCCTGTGCTCCTACTGACAGTTACTGAGGGAGTTTAAAGGAACAATGTTGCTGTTGATTTGAGGTAAGCAATAAACACACCACAATGGGATGCACGGGGTTTGGAAGACAGTGAGACTCAGACACAGAAGCACGGTGTGGTCAAGCCGCTAAAGGAGGGAGTGCAGCCTAGTGAGGGGTGTGAGCCCCACTGTCCCTATAGGAGCCGTGTCCTAGACTTCAACAGCACTTTACAGGTTTGAAAGAATAACGGATGTGCATGCTCTTCTGAGCTTTATTCTGTTTTACGGGTTGTTGTTTTATTAACCAGTATATCTGACATTAGTTGTCATCTTGCTGTGTGTCTCACTAACAGTTTGTGGGGTGATTAATTTTAATAGAAATGTATGAGAAAAGATGTAGTGAATATTTAACCTAGGGAATGCTAAACGATGCCCTCCAAATCACAGAGGAGTAACTAATTTCCTTCTTTAAATGCCGCCACCCTTTCCTCTGTGAATCATTATACAAGGTAATCACCACTGGACTATCAGCTGTTTGTAGGTCTCTTTCAAAGGCTACTAAGAGATAAAAAAGTGGAAAAATCCAAACATTTTAGTGCAAATAATATTATTCTCTACTACTGAGAGCTTCGAAATTTTGTTGTTTTCCATCTTGAGCCTATTTGGAGATGCTGATGACTGACTGTATACTTCCAGTAATATACCAAACCCTCCACATTTCTTTAAAAACCGAAAAATGTACATTCCGTTTTATTTTTAAAGAATTCCTGAGCCAGGCAGTGATGGTGCACACCTTTGGTCCCAGCACTTGGGAGGCAGAGGCAGGCGGACTTCTGTGAATTTGAGGACAGCCGGGTCTACAGAATGAGTTGCAAGACAGCCAGGACTACACAGAGAAACCCTTGGGGGTGGACTTCTGATTCTAGACTGGACAGGGAAAAATCCCATAAGGCCTCAGCACTACACAAAGAACGACAGGCAACTGAAAAGAACTGACAGCAGAAGAGCTGACCCTGAGGAGAGCACACTGTCGGTTACCCAGCGCCGACCAGTCCTGAAAACATGCGCACACCTTGCATTATAATGGGTGAACAAGTTATATTTAGGAATAGACAGACATCATATAAAAATACATAAACACATGCAATAACAATTGATGAAAAGGAGGCCATGAGTTTGAAGGAGAATGGAGAGAGTGCACAGGAGGGTTTGGAGAGAGGAAAGGAGAGGGAGAAATGTCATTATTATAATCCCAAAAATAAATAAATAAAAAGAAAAATTTAAGAGCCTCATATATACATACTGAATCTACATCATTTCTATCCCACCCTCCCCTCCCCATTCCATAACTAACATCAAAACACCATCAGGGGCTAGACTCAGTGATTAGGAGAAATGGTTGCTCTTCCAGAGGGCCCAAATTCAATGTCCAGTGCCCACACAGCTGCTCACAGCCACCTGTAGTTCCAGTTCCAGGGGTTCCAATGATCTCTTCTGACCTCTGTGGGCACCGCACACACTTGATGCACAGATACACGTATGCAGACACTAGTGCATATAATAATAATTTTAAAAATTAAAACATTATCAGCACCCAAAGTACAGCCCTGCAGGGGAAATAAATTGAAAGTATGGGCTAGCTAGAGAAAATGACCACCACAGGGATCATAGTTATTATGGCTTTGTAAACCAGAATTAATGAGGGTAAGAACTGCTTTTCACATGTGCACCAAAGCATGTGCACGCACACACACACACACACACACACACACACGCACGCACGCACGCACGCACGCACGCACGTTCACAGATCAAGGGGGAGGACTAAGTTGGATCAAAGGCAGGAGACAGAGGCAGAGCAAGGAAGTTTGACAGAACACCTGGTTCATCCAATCACCTAAGGCAGCGGTCCTCAACCTTCCCAATGTTGCGACCCTTTAATGCAGTTCCTCTCGTTGTGGCGACCCCTAACCATGACATTATTTCGTTTCTACTTCAGAACTATAATTTTGCTACTGCTACGAACTGTGATGTAAATACCTGATACACAGTATATCTGACATGTGACCCCTCCAAGGGATTGTGACCCCCATGTTGAGAACTGCTGACCTAAGTACAGTGAAGACCAGAGAGAACTGAGGGGTTCACCCAGTGTTCCACACGTTGTTAACCATAAAGCTAAAGCCCACGGGTCCTTCACGAAATACTTCCCAGAGCTGAAGGAGATGTGTGAATCAGCGAATCAGCTGGTAATCTCCCTTGCTTTCTAGATGCTGAACCTCCTGTGTAGTATTTTTGTAAATCTGATTAATACTTTCTTTTTTTTTTTTTTTTTTTTTTTTTTGGTTTTTCAAGACAGGGTTTCTCTGTGTAACCCTGGCTGTTCTGGAACTCACTTTGTAGACCAGGCTGACCTCGAACTCAGAAATCCTCCTGCCTCTGCCTCCCAAGTGCTGGGATTAAAGGCGTGCGCCACCACCGCCAGGCTTTTTTTTTTTTTTTTTTTTATTGACACACAAAAATATGTTCGTTTTACTAGCTATAACCCAATGTGATTTAGGGTTTATCTAAATATCAAGGAACTTTCTGATGAGGATAATTAACATAGCCATCACTTTAAATGTATATTTGCAAGGTTTAAAGTGAACCTGTATTTGGAAGGGTGAATGCATTCAAAATCTTTCCTAGCTATTTTCAGTTATATATAATGCAGCACTGTTAATGACCTTCGCCTGACTGTGCCACAGAACACTAGAACACGTCTCCTCTTCAACTTCAACCGCTCCCATTCCTTCCTCACTAAATCTGTTTTTAAATGTTCCTTTTCTATTTACTGAGAGGATACATTCAGTCACAATGGGTGTTGTTTTCACAGCTCCATCTCTAGATAGCCCGAGGACTACAGGTATGAGCTCAGAACGATCACTGCCTTCTGAGTAGACTTGTGTGTGTTCTGGACACCTGGCTGGACCAGATTACAGCAACCTCCCAAGTACCGGATGGATCATGCTTCCGTGTTAAGTAAAACATGAGACTTCTGTGGTCACAGAGAACTGGCCTACTAGGTCGCTTCTCTGTTGTTTTCAAGAAACCTTATACAGGAAATGTCTCCAAGGTGTTACTAAAGAAGGTAGACTGTTAATAAAAATAAAACAAGCCCACTTTGCTTGGCTGAGCTGTTTTTCAAGCCTTTCAGTGTGAATCAGCTAATTCCTGGCTAAACAAACATGCACAGTAACAATAACAACGGCTGTTAGTCAGCACTTGCTATCTGCCCAGAGAATCCACAAGAATGTCTTTACTCCGACAGCAATCCATGTGATATATATGACCACTTCCATCTACAAGCTGGGTTCAGCAGGAGAGTAACCTTGAGTCACAATTTCTCAGACTGAGTTCTCATAGTCCTTGTCGAGTTTTTTTTGTTGTTGTTGCTGCTGTTGTTAGTTGGTTGGTTTGTTTGTTTTTTATGTCATCTGCAGTGTTTACTTGCTTTTATGTCATGACAGTCTTGAAATCTGTTGGGATAGCCTCATTGTTTTCTTAGATTTAAATTTTTTTTAAACTTTTTAAAAAAAAGATCACAAAGGACGTATAAAACTGACTTAAAATTCAACCAACCTAAAAACCTGGTGATACTATTTTTGGGGAAACTATCACAAATATTTTCTGTGTATGTATATACACGGAGAGAAATGGACTATAAGAAACATGGAGAGCGACTATACAAGCACACATAGCTCTTGTATGTAAGCCAAATTGGCAGGCATACATCCAGGATCATATGGAATCGGCAGCACTTTTCCTCAGGGGAAAAAAATGAGTTTGAACATATATATGTACATGCCCTTAAGGTACAGTTTAGCAATTACTCTATCACAGACTGAACCTTGGTCCAAGAACTTGAGCTAGGAATAGAGAAGTTATAAGATGAAAGAGAATCTAGTCACAGACCCAGGGACCCTCTCCAATAATATCAGACTAAATATTAAAAGAGTCCAAAGTCCCTTGAAGCTGGAGAGATGGTTCTGTGGCTAAAAGCACTGGATGCTCTTGTGATGGATCAAAGTTTGGCTCCCAGCACCCCATGTGGGGCAGCTCACAATTGTGATTTCAGCTACAGGGAATTCGTCGCCCTCTTCTGGCCCGACGCACGTACATAAGAGTGTGTGTGTGTGTGTGTGTGTGTGTGTGTGTGTGTGTGTGTGTGCGCGCGTGCACGCGCCCTCATGTGCATACACATATTAAAAACAAAAGTTTTACATTTTTCTTTTTCACTACCTCCCTGGCTAGATGAAATTCAAGTATTTCAACTTTACCATTTCCTCCTTCTTCTAAGAGTTGAACAATAGCTGATTGGGCTTGGGAGAGCCTGAATTCCTGGAGCTATCGTGAAGGTTAAAACCCAGGAAGCAGTCAGTACATTCTGCTTTAAACACATGAATGATCTAAGGAGTGTTTAGTGTACTGACAATGGATATAACAGTTAATATTATGCACATCTGGTCCTATGCCAAACTGTTCAGTTGCATTACATATTTTATCCGAGGGCTAACCTACACTATGTATTACTGTGGTCTTCACATTGGATACCAAGGCTCAGAAACATTCAGTAACCTGCTCATAGTTAAGCTGCTCACAGTAAGATACTGCCTTTCTGTCATGAATTCAAAGCTAATTTTCCTAATTTTTGTCACTGTTCCCACTCTCATTGTAAGTGACAATACTGATACTCACTGCTTGTGTCTAGCATTTGCTATGTTCCATACACACTGCTTAACACTACATATTAATCCCCTAATAACTCAATTACTATTCATTAATGGGCATTCCTTTCATTTCCTTTCTTTAGTGACAATGGGTAAGTTATTTAACATCTGAAATGCTGGGGGGTGTTTGTTTATAAAACATGGGAAATCCAAATTTCCTAAGGTTCCTGTGACAACTTTAGAGATTAAGTCTTATAGCACATTATCTGTATGTCCTGTATGCCAAAAACACACAGGGCATGCCCCAAACAGAAGCCCCGCCCCCCTTTGCCTAAAGTTGACTTAACTCATTCAACATTGCTTGGAGAGGCCATTCATTTGCAATGCAGCAACTCAGAAATACCCTATGTCCATACTCCAATTCAAATATCTCCAGATCTCTTTCAACTTAAGCTGCAAGCAACTCTCCTAAAGGAGAAACACCAGTTTTCAAAAGAAAGGATGGAGGTTCCAGATCGGCACAGTTTGCAAAGGTCAGATATGGTTAGTGTGTGTGTGCCCATAAGAATGGCACCAATGGTTAGATGTATGGAGTATAATTCCCTAATCAAAAATTAGCATCCTGCTTAAGAAGGTTGTGGTTTTTAAAATATATATCTTAAGTGTATACTAGATGATTTCTTTACATAGGAATACACCCCTGTAACCTCACCCAAGACAAATATGTAACGTTTCCGGAACCCCATAACCCCCACCACCACCCCGGAGTGATTTAAAATCAACAGAGAAATGGCCTCTAAAATCAGAACAGAATGCATAAAGTAAAAAACTTTCAATGCTGACAGCAAGAAGGTGGGAGATGGGAAAGGTCATTTGGGTAAGACAAACCCGATTTCTGTCTTCTTTCCAATGATGCATGCAGAGTGCTTCTGTGCACTCACGTTCATTTTGTTTGTCCGTCCTCACAAGGACTGCGACATGGTCCACACTTAATCCTGTTTTCCATGTGAGGAAACAAAGTCGTTCGGGGTTTTGGAGAACAGCTCCAATAGCAGCAGAACTAGCTGCAGGATCAGCTCAGCAAATCCATCCACGTGGCAGAGGGACCCGGGAGGGCCGGGCTTCAGGTTACCAAGCAGCACTGTAACAACCGGTATAAAAGCCCAGGCCAGCTATCCTGGAACACCAGGGATCAACTCTGCCGCGCGTGCTTTGAATTTCTCTGCGGGTTGGAAAACCGTCTGACTCTGAACACCAGGTATATGAATGGAAACCCAGTTCCCTCCTGGGTGTGAGACCCGGGTGGTCTGAAACTCTCTGGGAGCAGTCACCATTTCTTAGTGTGTGTGTGTGTGTGTGTGTGTGTGTGTGTGTGCGCGTGCGTGCGTGTTGTGTTTTCTCGCGGAAGGCTAGAGTGTATTAGACATTTAAGGTTTCAGGAAATGCATGCACCAATGTTCAAAGCAAAGGTCCTCTTGGCACTAAAGACAGAGGCGTAAATTAGAAGACAGAGGAAAAGAGGTAGGACAGAAAAGATTGCAGCAAGCTGCAAATCTACCTAGCATCTTACTAGAGACAGGATGGGCGATAAACGATTGTTTTTCAATCTGTAAATCCAGTTTGTAATTGGGGCGAGGGATGCATTTTGTCTTGTAAGGCTCAGGACAAGCTGAAGTCGGAGAAAGGAACAGAAATTCCGGCTTTCCTCCAGACCGCCTCTGACAGGTATGCGTTTACGCTTTTCAGGCAGTCTCGAACAAAGGATCACCGGGTTCAGACACTAGCGGCCAGATGTGGTGTCTGGAGCGGCTCTTGCGGGACAGAGATGGGTTTCTCCCGGGGCGCGCCCACCGCTCCAAAGCTCGCTCGTCCGCTGCGTGCGCAAACGTGCTCACTCCAGACCGCATCCCAGAGTTCTGCATCCCGCCGAGGCTGGAGCCTAGCACAGCCTGGGCTGCGCTACGTGATGCCTGGGCTGCGGACGCGGAGAGCGACGACGGCGCGGGCCGCACCGACTGGGACCCGCGCTCTCAGGCTGCGCTCTCCCTCCCGCACCTGCCCCGCACGCGCACCGTTTACGGCTTCTGCGCGCTGCTCGAGAGCCCGCACACGCGCCGGAAAGAATCGCTCTTCCTCGGCCACCCAGGTGCCCCGGTCCGCTGGCCAGGACTTCGCCACCGCACGCACGCCTACGCGAGCCCGCGCCGAGTCCCGGACGCTCCGCGCCCAGCGCCGGGCGACCCAGACGCCGCCCAGGTCTCGACGCCCACTCCTGCTCCCCGTAGACGCCGCCTCCTGCGCTCCCCGGGCAGGCTGCTGAGCCAAGCGCTGCGGGCCCCTCGACGTCCGGCCAGCGCGCGCCCCGCGCCCCGCGGCGACGAGCACGAGCGCGCCGCCTCCTGCGCGCCCCCGGCCCCCACCAGCCCGGATCCCGAGCGCCTGCAAGCCGAGGCCAACGTGGCTCTGGGCCGCGGGGGTTGCACGCTGCGCCTGGCGGCCGAGTACTGTCCGCGCAGCGCCTGCCTCCGCCTCCGCCTGCTGCGCGCTGAGGGTCCGGCCGCCGCGGTCGAGCCCCGCGCCCTGGGCTGCCGCCTCAGCCTGGTGCTGAGGCCGTCGGGCCAGCATAGCGCCAGTGTGGTCCGCCGCAGCCGCAAGGCCGCCCTGGACCAGGACTGCTGCTTCGACGGACTCCCGGAGGAGCAGCTGCGCCGCCTGGCCGTGCGCATCAAGGCCGAGAGCAAGGGCCGCGGGCTGGAGCGCGGACGACCGCTGGGCCAGGGCGAGCTGCTGCTGGGCTCTCTGCTACTGCTCTGAGCCTGGCGCCCTGGACACCTAAGGTCGCTTAACCATGAGATGCACAGAGACTGTTAGCCCAGGGACATTTGTAGCCTCTTGGTCCTGGAACACTTGCAGCTTCTTGGCCCGGAGACACTCTTAGGTCTTGGTCCTGGCACACTCTCAGCCTCTTGGCTCTTGGACGGTGACTAACAGCCATTTGTACAAAATAAACATGTGTTCATTTTTCTAATCAGGGCTTTGTTTCAGTCCAATTCTGGCAGAGATGATCCTGGATTATCACAGTAACATATGTAGTTTCTTTTTGTGTGGGCAGACACCTTGAAATTTCTGTTGAGCAATGGGGTAGTGTTGAGCAGTGTTCCCCACTGTAGACAGCAATTGTATTTAATATGTTCACACATTCCAACTGGAAATAGTTAATGTCGATGTTAGACCAGCCTCGTTTTAAAAGGTCATTCATTCCATGGCATCCCTTGAGACTGATAGTGTCAGTTACTTACGATGCGTTAAGATGTTACATAAGAAAGGCAAGAGTCTTGTAAGTTTGATGAATGGGTAAAGGTGTTTGCCACTAAGCCTCGTCGCCATAATTGGAATCTAGTGAGGATTGTGGGACCTTCATGACGGAAGGAGAGAAAAAATTCCTGCAAGCTTTCCTCCGGCGTGACCTCACCCCAACCCCAATAGGAGGCAAGACTCTTCCCATCTTGCAGGTGAGAACACTGATGCACAAAATAAAGAAAAGCTGGGATTTGAATGTAGAACATCAGTATTAAAACGCTTGTCTGGGAATCGGGGCATAGCTCAGTGCTTGCCTAGCTCATATAATGTCGTGGGTTCCATCCCCAGAACTGTATGACCCTTAGGTCCTATTAACACATACCTGTAATCACAATACTGGGAGGTGGAAGCAGATGTGTCAGAAGTTCAAGGCCATCCTCAGCTATGCAGGGAGTTAAAAGCCAGGATAAGCTAAATGAGCCCCTGCCTGAAATAAATAAATAAATAAATAAATATTTATCCTACAAAAGTGTCTGAAAAAAATGGCTCTGAGTTTGAAATCATATTCCTAATTTTCACCAGGGAAAGCAGACTGGTGGAAATAGTGACATATGGACAAATGCTAATGACAGTGAGTCTGAGACTGAGGAAAATGCTAACCCACCTCAGACCCATAGGGTCCAGAACACCAGTTTCACTGACATGTACTGAGCTAGTCTGCCGTTGCAGCAGTCTGGGGAGCACACAGAATGGTGTTCTACCTCTGGCTTCTAATAAGCTCCCCTGTGTCTTAAGGACGATTTCCCTTCTTCCCCAACACTCACTACTAAACTTTCTTTCTTGGGCAGGTAAACAAAAGACATATCCTAAGCAAGGGCAAAGGACGATAAAATGTACAAGACAGCATAAACCGTGGCCACATTATCAGACTGGACTCAGATGACTTCTGTTGCCACTGTATTTGGCAGTGTTAACAATGGGCTCTCCCAAAGGATGTTATTAAGAAAAGAGTTTCCGTTTCTAGTACATCTCAAACTGAATATTGTGGTGAGGATTTACAACAGCGACCACTGAAAAATATCACCACTGTCTAAATCACCCGCTTCCAGCAGCTTGCTGTTGCTAGCCACGTGAGCGATGGCTGAACAGTAGTTCTTGTCTGACTCCTGCCCTTTCCCATATTTACTATATTCTAGCCCTTCAAGCCAATTGTTTTTCTATGTATAAACCTTTTCGTGATTTTAGAGGTCTCCTAAAGTAAAAATAGAAAGTGGAAACGGCTCAGCTGTGTGACATGTTGCTGTGAGTTTTCTGTTTTCTTTGTACAGGTAGTTGAGATATAGCCAGTCCTTATTCTAGACGGACGCAGTCTCTAGCCCCACTAGATTATACGCATGCCATTTTATTAGGTAAATTACTCCAAGAAGGTGAGTCAATATATTTTAAAGTCCTAGATTCTCTAAGAATTCGTGGTGGGTACTTCTAACCAGAATCCTCATCAGTAAAAGTTACAGTTGACCCAAAGTCTAAGACTACTATAGTGGGAAGGATTCCTAAAAGACTGAAATATAATGAAAAAAGCAAACAACTGAATCTTTGAATTATCCAGCTTTAAAAGACCTTTAAGTATCATTTTGTGCAGCTATATAATGTCTTAAGAGTGGGTCAAAATGGTAAATATTAGATTGCTTCAAATCACATACATAATTTGTAAGAGCTAAAACCAGAACTAATTCTTTTGTCTTTTAACCTAGTGAACTCCCACACCACTGATTACAAAGAGAGAAACATTTGCACAGATTTATTTCACATCACTGAGCTAATTTGAATTACATTTAACATATCATATTTGTAATATATACTTGCCATACCATCAGTCTCTTCTGGGAGCAATGTTAAATTTGGTTGTGCTTGCTGCCCTCTAGTGGATTGATCAGGCTTTGTTCGTGGATCTCACCTTGGTAGATCATCTCAGGTAATCAAAGTTCTGTTTTCTTTTTCTTTCTTTCTTTTTCATATTTTTTTTAAAAAAATGGTTTTTCTTATATCCCAGTCTGGCCATCTCAAACAAACTATGTAGCCAAAGATGACCTTGAACTCCTGAGTCTCCTAGCTCCACCTCCCAGCTGCTGGAATTATGGGCATTTGTCACCACATCTGGCTCAAAAACAGATGTTGATGAAGTTGTTTATTAATATTAGATTGTAGTAGAAATCCCCAAATAAAGATAACTAAATATAAATGAGAGAAAAGGTGTGAAAACATCTTTATAATAAAAGGGGAGGACTGGTGGTGCGCCATTGTAATCTCAGCCTCAGATGGAAGAATCTGGAAGATCCCCACAAGTTCAAGTGGAGACTGGGCTACATAACAAGATCCTGTATCAAAACTGAGAGGGAAAGAGGTCAAGCCTGGACTACATGACAAGATCCTGAGAGAGAGAGAGAGAGAGAGAGAGAGAGAGAGAGAGAGAGAGAGTTAGAGAATGAATCACAACCTATTTTTTTTCCAGTACAATGGGTCTTTGGAAAATGAATCCTGAGAGATTAGTTTCTAGATCCATACAGATGTTGAAATCTTCAGATGCTGAAAGTCCCTTATATAAAATATGTTGCTTCATTATTGCATACAGCTTATGCACAGCCTCTAAATAATCTGTAGGTTGACTATTACAGCTAACACGGTACGAATGCCGTGTTAAGTAGATTTTATATATGTTGTGTAGGGAATTATGAGAAGAAAAAATCTGCACATACTAATACAGAAGCAATTAAAACAGTATTTCAATCAATAGTTGGTGTCATGTATTAGCCAAGTATTAGAATAAAGGGGTGTGTGCGTGGTGACAGTGGCTTTTCGGTTTTGGAAACCTTCTGTAACTATGCTCTGAGGCTGGAGAGGTGGCTCAGTGGTTACGAGTAGTTGCTGCTCTTACAGAGGATCCGGGTTCGGTTCTCAGCACCCACACCAAGTGGCTCATAACCACCTGTAACACCAACTCTCGGAAGTCCAATGTCCTCTTCTGAGCTCTCTGGGCACCTTCATACATGTGGTGCCCATACAGACATGCAGGCACACACACACATACAAGCTACAAAAAATGACTCTCCCCAACAGTGGTTGTAAAGCTAGAAGCTCACAAAGAATTTATTTGCCATTTAAAAAAAACATAAAAACAAGAAAGGAAAGAAAAACCATCATGTCATTTACCCACTGTCATACTGATTGTCAGCTTGACATGAGCAAGATTCACCCACAGGACCAAGCCGTGGCCGTGTCTCTGAGGGAGTGTCCAGATTAGGCTCATTAAGGCTCATAATGCCCACCTGAACTGTGGCTGGGGTCCAAATGAAAAGGAGAAAAGGAGCTTAGCACAAGATTCCTCTCCCTCTCCTTACCAACTGAAGGCCCAGTGAGCCAGTTGCTTCAACCCCCTGCCCCGTGACTCCCCACCATGATGGGAGGTACACAGCAGATGCAGCTAGAAGCCCAAGCCAGTCCTCCTTTCCTTCGGTTATTTCGGCCAGGCATTCAGTAACAACAATGAGAAAAATAACTAATACACCCACTAATGTCCCCAAAAGCCAGTTTGAGCAGTGTGTGGCCCTCTTTCAAACTGATGTCATAGCTGTTATAGACCCATAATAAAATTCATAGCTAATGATATCTGCTATTTCTGTGCCAAAAAAATATAAAAGCTGAGTTTATAAGCACAGTAAGATATTTCAGATTAATTTCCTGTTTATTCAATGCTGACTTTACAAGTCTGGGGGCAGAAGATCCACTTTATAGACCAGGATTCACCTGGGAATACTTCCAACTAGTGACAAGGCATTAGTGGACTCCCTGGGAAAGTGGTACCTTGAAATGGATGACCCAGCAGATGTGCAGATATTGCAAAATGGCATTATTTTCTACACCTTTTATACTTAAGAAGTACATAATCAGGTTCTCAAAAATAACCATGTTTCAGTAAGTTCACTCTCTTGCTTTTGGCTCCATTGATTGGTAATCTTAGTAGATTGTGGCTGCATGGACCCCAATGGACTCCCAGTCACATATGCCTGAACAGACATTAGGTTCCTTTAAGTCTCCTACACTTCTCTTGCTTTAATATCATAGAGATCACACAGAAACCAGTTTCTTTCTTGTATTTCCAGTGGCTTTGCCCAAATCTAGTATTCTCATCTAAGCCCATGGGGATCACTGGGAATTGCTGGAGTACATGTAAAAGGAAAACTGGACACACTTAATCATTTAGGCAGGTTCCAGTCATACTGAAGCTTGTGTCTGGGAAGCAGAATGCATTGTCTTTGTAAAATATCAAAGCAGTGGTTTTTAAATTTTTACTCAGAAAAAGAAAGCCACTTAAACTGGCATATTACTTTATTGCCTAGAAAGTTTTCATTGAGTATCTTAAGACACTTAACAGCAGAGGCAGGATTGCATTTATCATATACAATGATAGGCCCCTAGGACCCAGAGAGAATGAGAACTCTTTTATTCATCCCACCCTCTAATTTTTTCTGTAAATTTATTTTTTAGGTTAAGTATTCATGCATGTCTGTATGTCCACCCCACGTATGCAGTTGCCCACAGAGGTCAGAAGAGGGCTCCAGAGCCCCTGAACATGTGGTTGTGAGTTGCTTCACCTGGGTGCTGGGAACCGAACCTGGGTCATGTGCATGGCCCATTGATGAGCCCAGTGCTCCTAACAATTTCTTGATACTCCATAATGACTTTGCATGTGTGGGCTTTTATGTGACTAGAAAAGCAGTGTTCTCTTTGGTGGGTGTGGCTCATCTTTCATATGAGGTGGCTCCGTGCCATTTCCCACTCCTTTATACTGTTGAAGATGACCATTGAGGAGGACATTCTTCATACATGCACCTGCATAAGCTGTATCCTGTTCCGTATGTTTGTCCTTTCTTTCCCCTCTTCTCTCTCTCTCCCTCAAGCCTCCAGTTTTAGTTGAGAACTTCATATGACTATTTTTCTCTTCTCTCTTAGCACAGCAACTATATTTCTTCTTAAAATTTCTCTAGGAGTCAGCCTAGCCCGTGTGTATATGTAGTATGAATTATAATTAAATATAAAACCACTTCTTTTCTGAAACAGAGTCTCATGATCTCATGTAGCCCAGGTTGGCTTCAAACTTACTGTACAGCCAAAAATGACCTTGCACTCCTCAATTCTCCCATCTCTGTCTCCCATGTGCTAGGATACTGCCATGTGTCACAACAGCTGACTCAAGTCACTTTCTAGTAACCTTCCATGGCTCCATTCTGTCAACCTAGAATAACAGAGGAGATGGTCACAAAAGGATAACATTTACTTGGGGATAGCAGAGCAGCACACGTGCCATAGTAAACCACGGGCAAATGCAACGAGGCCAAAGCAAGAGGAAGTTTTTAAAGGTGAAATGGGAAATATCACATGAGGTGTTTCAAAACAATAATCCTTGGCTACAAGGATCAATAGCAAACATGGCAGCAGTTCAAGTTTAAACAGATAGTTTCTGGGAAATGTCTTCCCAGAAAGTCTGGTGACCCACATGTAATGCCACCGTCCTTAATCTTCTGTGAATTCGTTATTGTTATGTCTTCACAGAAGGTCTGGTGACTCTTGTATAAGGTTATGTATGGTCCTGTCAGTCTTCTGTGAACTTATTATTGTTATTATCAATGAGAGCTGCACACATTTCCTCCTTCACAGTCTTCCTGTTTCCTTTCTTTCCTTTATACCATCATTTTTAGAGCTGCACAAATCTGCCTGTATCATGCTGACGACCTTGGCAATGGACCACTGCAGGAGGAAAAGTGAAGCCCTAGAGATTTCCTCTTAGCCTTTAGACTGTCGCCTTCAGTCCTTCCACATGTCTGATCTTTGGTTTCTGCCATTCCTTTTATCAAACACTTACCTATTTTCCCAGAGATATCTCACTCATACCACCTCTTCCTGTTTCTCCTACCATGTCAATCACTAGTGTGTCAATCACTAGCATGTCAGTCACTAGCGTGTCAGTCACTAGCATGTCAATCACACACAAGACACCTTCCGGAGCTGCCATGCGAATCTTGGATCTTCTGCCCTGGGCCTTTCTTTCAACATTTTCTTTCTTTCTCTCACATTTCGGCATAAGACTTCTGATCATTCTTCAGTCATGCAGTTTGTCAAGGAAGCTACTTCTGTTGCAGTGTTTTAAATTCCTAATGTTTCCTTTAGGTATTTTAGAAGTTTACATGTTTTTATTGCCTCTCTCCTCCTTGAGTGTTGTTTCCTTTGCCCATTACAAACCTTAACACCTAAAATAGAATTATTTAAAACTCCAGATCCAATCACGAAATTTTTACAACATATCCCAATCTGGATCTTCTGTTTTCCTGGTCTCTTTAGACTGTTCCCCTCTGGTCTTTAGTGTGCCTTGTAATTTTGATTGAAAGATGAACACACTGTACTAGAGACATAGGAACTGAGTCACTAGGTCTTTTGTGTGTATATGAGGGGTTATATAGCATGATTTCTGTTTGTGGTAGCTGAAGGGCTGAGGGTTTGTTCACCTCAGTGCCCTTGTTTATAATCTCCTCTGTTGTCTTTGGTTTGCCCTGACAGCATCTCCTTAGAGATGCTACCTTGTAGCTCTCCTCAGCCTTTCCCTACTACACTGAGGCCTGCTGATGCAGTGGCTCATGTCCACGAGGGGAAGCTGCAGACAATCCACAGCCAGCTCTAGGTCTTTTAGGGACAGCAATATGGCTCACTGGGTAAAACAAGCCTGGCATTGTGAGTCCAAACCCTGGGATACACACAAAATGCAGAAGCACCCCGGTTGTGTTTATGAGATCCCTTTGTCAGGAAGCCGACAATCCTGCCCTCTCTTCCTGTAGCACCAGCAGCTGGTGGAGCGGAAATATGAGCAGTCTGTTGACATCAGAGCTACAGCACCCAGGTGGAGCCAGTTTCTAACAGCCACTGGTCAGAGGCACCTCTCCATCCACAAATCCAGACTGGGTGTTGGGCCTGGCCTCTTCACGGCCATGCTGTTGAGTGTGGGCTGCTAATAACACTTTGTTTTTTATCTCTGGAACCCAAGGTGACAGCAAAACACTTTTCAAAGAAGATCTTAAATTTAAAATAAGAAGAATGTGAGTTTATTTTTGTGTGTGTCCAGCTCTCAGCTATCATTTTGCAGCTGTGTCTTCTGGCCAGCTAGCCTTTCTAAATGCCATTTCTTCATGAGTCAAGAGAAATAATATTACCAACCACAAGTGATTCCTCTTTCTTTCTTTCTTTCTTTCTTTCTTTCTTTCTTTCTTTCTTTCTTTCTTTCTTCCTTCCTTCCTTCCTTCCTTCCTTTCTTCCTTTCTTTCTTCCTTCCTTTAAGACAGGGTCTAACAAGAGAGCCACAGATGGCCCAGAACTTGCTATAGGGACCAGGCTAACCTTGAACTCACAGAGAGCTTCCTCCTTCTGCCTCCTGAGTTCTGGAATTAAAGGTGTACACCACCATGCCTGGCCCCATACGTAATAAAGGTTGAAAGAAAATGATGTTATTTTAAGTTCTGAGTTAGTAGCTGGTTCCCAAAGTGACTTGATAAAGATTCTGCATTTGTTTCCTTTTTCACAAGAAACTAGACTTTCTTGTCAAACATGTAGAGTGTTAGGCCAACATTAAATCCTATAGCTGAAAGAACTAGTAGGAAAGTTGAACTTAGGAAAGTCATTTGGAAAAGGAGATGGAGGTACCAAACAATATTAATGTAAAGATTCTCTTTCTGTTCGGGACAAGGTCTCATGAAGTCCAGACTGACCCCGCCCCCACTTGCTCCCTAGTTGAGGTGTGCCTTGAACTTCTGATCTTCTTACCCCAACATCACAAGTGATTATGGGCTTCTGCCACAGCCAGTTTCCAAGGATTCCTAAAGTCTGGAAACTGAAAAAAGGTTTAACCACATCAGATCCCAACCACTAAATAAGTACAATGAGCCTTAGATTCCCTTTTGCTACAGTCGCAGGAGGAAGGACATCATGAGTAGACCCTGATGCCCATTTGACCACAAGTCCTCCTCTAGACATTGGGAAGTCAGGGTGGGGGTGGAATCTTATCCACAGAGGAAGGGGATTAAAAGGTAGCCCTACAAAATGAACTAAGTCTGAGAACCCAAATAAACCGTGCTGCAGAAACATCCCAAAAGACCACAGGAGCTCCTTTCCAGAAGGTTTCCTCGGTGACCATGTTGTTGGGAATTTAACCTCCAGCCTGCTCAGCACGTGTAATTAGAATATCAGTTGTCTTTAACAACTAGAAGACAGCAGGCAAACTCCCAGTTACTCACTCATAGTTGATCACCGTTAGACACCCCAGTTCGTCTGTCTTTGGAAAATAATTGGCTGCATGACTAACGACATCAGTTGAGAGAATAAGCTGTCCTGGAAAGTAAGCCAACCAAAGCTTTTGTACTAAAAGTGTAACGACTGGGTTTGAGCCAAGATTTTATGTTTTTTTTATTTTATTTAATCCGTTCTTCTGAGTTCTAAATAAGGGCCTGAGAGTTCCATTGCTGGACAAAGGCCCTGAAATTTGGTAACTATTTATTGCCCTAAAACATTTTCAAACATTAATTCAAGGCAAAAGTCCACAACAGATGGCAGAGCTCAAATGTACATGTCAACTAAAAACAACTTGCTTAGTGTCTCTGCAGTGTAGATAACAGTAGAAAGCAGTGGATTCCTCAGCTTTGAACTGCTAGTTAATGGTGCTTCCTGACTTCCAAACCATGCCTTCATGTGACACAGCACAAGCTATGTTATTGTAATGTTTTTTTTTTAGACCATAAATGGTTTTATCAGTAAAGTGCTTGCTATGCAGACCTTAAGACCCATATAAAAAGTTAACATGTCTTTGTAATTTCATCCCTGGGGAGGTAGAGACAAGAGGATCTGGAAACTTACTGGCCCACTAGTTTAGCCACTCTGTGAGTTATAGGTTCAGTGACAAGGCTGACCTTGTCTAATAAGGTAAAGAACCCATAGAAGAAGGCGACACGGCTGCCACAATGCATATGTCTGTAAACATCACACATGTGTATGTCACACACATTTTAAGATAAAATAAATAAATAAAAACTTGCACTATTACAGGATATTTAAAAACTAATCATCGCCAAAATGTAATCACTCTGTTTTCAACTAAGACCAAAAATATTTCTGTCTTTGCCTACCGCCTCTCAGCCTTTGCTCCTAAGTGAGAATATATGCATATGTTTATATGGTTCTGATAAGAATGCACACTGTTATGATTATAATTTAATAACTACTCCTGTTGTCATCAAGTCTTCATTAACATAGTCTTTTAAGGAGATATATAATAATTAACATAATATTTCTCTATTGTTGGACTTTCCCACTCTTCCTACTTCATTTTATTTTCTTCTTTAAAAATTTTTTAGAGTCTATCAGCAAAGCCTCGAGTTGGCACATAGCAAGCACTCATAAGCATGCTCTTCCAGGTTGGCTGTATTTTCTTTGACAAAGTAATGTAGAAAGACAGGCTTGCCAGGGAGGGGCAGAATCCTAAGTTTAATCCTAAATTTAACAAGCATATGACTAAGGAACTGAGTCTGTGGAAAGCACAGTACTTACTTAACCCTGCAGTTAGAACAGAGCAGAAAGGAATGAGAATGGTGTGCTTGGCGTGCTGGCATCCACTGCTGTCATGTACTGATGGCTAGGAGGGTCTCCTTCTGAGAGGATCTGATGGTCTGGGATCCAGAGAGAGGGAAATCCTTTCATCTCCAGCCCCATGCCACATCTAGATGACACTTTCAAACAGCAAAAATGTTATCTCCATTGGGACTGTTAAGAGAGAGAGAGAGAGAAAGAGAGAGAGAGAGAGAGAGAGAGAGAGAGAGAGAGAGAGGAAGAAGGAGGAGAAGGAGGAGGAGGAGGAGGAGGGAGGGAGAAAGAACGCCACCCTTGCCTTTCCTGGTGTGCTAACTGCCTACATAAAGTGCCTGGGACAGAAGCTAGGAGGAATGAGTTCACTGCATCAAAGTCAGTCTTGACTTACTGAGAGAATAAACTGATATCACGCACATACTTCCGCAGATTTGTGCTTTCAAAATTAAAGCTTCATCATGAATGCGAGCAGTGTATTAACATACAACTTAACATACACATTAATTAACATACAAAGCAAGGAAGGTGTTGTGCAATTAGAATTCCATGTGTACAATTGATTTAGGCAAACATGAAGGAAGGAGTGTGGGTATGGCCTGGGAAGATTTTGAATATCATTTGTGAATTTCATTATAAACAAATACGAATTTGGGGCTGGAGGGATGCTCAGGGCCTAAGAACACCAGAAGAGCCTGGTTTGGTTTCCAGCACCCACCATTTCATAACTCCTCTTCGGCTTCTGTAGACACCAGCATACCTGTGATACACAGGTGTACATGCAGACAACACACATAAAATAAAAAAAAAAACACAAATCTAAATAAATAAAAAATGTTAATCAAAAAGAATGACTGCTACTAAAATCAGGACAGCTAACAAGTGCTAGTGAAAACATGGAGATTTAACCCTGACACTGTGGGAATATAAGTCAGGAAGGAAAATAGTAGGAAGATGCCTGGAGAAATTAACAATAGACCCAGTCTATAATGAGGAAATCCAGCTACCAGGCATATAAGGGAATGAATGGTATCAGTATTTCAAAGAGTGCTTATACCCCCAGTTCACAGGAACACCATTCATGATTACCAGGAAGTGGAACCACAGATTGATAAACAGATTTTAAAAATGTACCACAGAATATTATTTGGCCATGAGAAGAAGTGAATCATACTTTTCAACAAAAAGAAAAGAAATGGAAGAGATTACGTGAAATAAACCAGATCCAGAATGACACCTAAAACATAATCTCACCCATAGCAGATTGTTTTTATGGTCAATGTTTCTTTTTCTTTACTTTTTTAATTTATCTATTCACTGCCCAGTATAAGCCCTTCCTCTATTCCCAGCACCCCCTCATGCAAGTCCTCCCCCATTCCATCTTCCCATTCTCTCTTGAGAAGGGGAACTCCCCCTCTGGGTGTCGCCCCTCCCACTAAAAACCCCATTTCCCCACCCCCTGCACATCAAGTCGCTGAGGGACTAGGTGCATCCTCTCCCCTGAGGTCAGACAAGGTTGTCCATTTAGGGGCACAGGACGACAGGCAGGCAGGCAGGCAACAGGCTCAGGGACAGCCCCTGCTTCATGCAGCACATGTGCAGTTAGGAATCTAGGTCCAGTCAATGCTTGCTCTTTGGTTAGTGATTCAGTCTCTGGGAGCCCCCAAAGGTTCAGGTTAGCTGACTCTGTTGGTCTTCCTGTGGAGTCCCTGTCCTCTTTGGGTCCCTCAAATCATCTCCCAACTCTTCTGTAAGATTCCCCAAGCTTCATCTAATGTTTGAGTGTGAGTCTCTGCATCTCTTTTATTGACTGCTGGGTGGAGCCTCTCAGAAGACAGTTATGCTAGGTTCCTGTCATACACGTCTTTTTGTGTTCTTATTTTCAATGACTGAGCAGTATCCCATTGTGTAAATGTAACACATTTTCTTTATCCATTCTTCAGTTGAGGGACATCTAGGTTGTTTCCAGTTTCCAGCTATTACAAATAATAGATTGGAGAAAGAAACTCTCATGTCTACTGAGGCAGGGTGGCTACAGACAGTGATGATGTGTTATGCATTTTGTCTCAGAGGAATGAGAAAAATGAATAGCACATATCTGAGGAGACAGATATGTATACCCCAACTTGACCATTGCAGTGTCTGCATGTGCCATAACTTATAGCATCATAAACATGTAGCAGTTTATGTGCCTGTTAAACATGTCAAAGTACAAACAAACAAATTAAAAGATAGTGTATTTGTTATGCACTCAGCATTACCTCATGATCTCTGTTGGGCACATCAGGCACCTGGCATGTTTAATGATCCCAAAACAAGAATCATAGAGGTAAAAATGAGTAGGAAGCCAACCACTGTGCAATGCCAGCATTCTAGAGGTGGAACAAGAGGATGGCGAGTCCAGGGATAGTCTGGGTTATGAGTGAGACCTTGTCAAAAAGAAAGGAAGTAGAAAGGAAGAGAGGAGAGAGAGAGAGAGAGAGAGAGAGAGAGAGAGAGAGAGAGAGAGAGAGAGAGAGAGAGAGAGAGAAGAGAAGGAAGGAAGTGAAAGGAAAAGAACAAGAAGGAAGGGGAAGGGGAATTAGGAAGAAGGAAAGAGAGGGAGGGAGGGAGGGAGGAAGGGAGGGAGGGAGGGAGGGAGGGAAGAGGAAAGAAGAAACCAAATGGGAGGGAAAAGGAAGGAGAAGGAAATAGGAGACACAGGATCTAGTTCCCAATTGTAATTCATGGGTATGACAACTTACTCTTGAGCCTTAATTTCCTCTACAGCTCTCAAACAAGTAACACAATCGTCTGCGTATCATAGGGTCAAGTTAGGAGAAACATACTTGAAACCAGTAGGGTTACAAAGAGGAAAATGGAGGGGTAAGGGGGCAAGAAGCCAGGGGAGGAGGGAGAAGAAGAAGAGATATACATAATTCAGACCCATCCAAAAATATTTTAAGTAGAAAATATACTACAGGGCTTGGGAGGTGGCTCAGCTGGAAGAGTGTTGGCCTTGCAAGCATGGGGAACTGAGTTTAAGTTCCAGAAAGCTAGAAGGCCCAGGCCAGTGAGAGGTCACATCTGAAAAGGGTAACATGGATGGAGAATGGAGAATGGAGGCTTGAGGTCGCCTCCTGGCTTTCCTGCTCATACATGTATGCACAGCAACACACATACAAACATGCATACACACAAACACACGAAAAAACACTGAAAGCAAAAGAGATTACAGATTAAAGTAAAAGTGAGTATTTATGCTGCACTATTAAAAGAATATGGGACCAATAAGAACAAAGGAAATGTATAAGGACACAGAATGAATACAACTAGTGTTAGGGGATCATAACCAGGAAACTTCATCTTTAGACTCTGTGAGATAATGTTACACACTTAATAAAAGGGATCTACTCCCAGAAAACAAAACAAAATAAAACAAAACAGTTCAGCTTCTATACATGATCAAAGCAGAGTCATCCACATAGGATTATCTTAAAAACAAGAAGTTGCTGTCATGAAATTATTTGAAAGATTCCTAAGGGCCAAAGACTTCATTGTCAACAAATTATCAGAGCAAAGGGGCAGAGCTGTCTACAGTGACATTACATGCACATGAAAATGTCAGGCTGACACCTAGGGATAAGAACTCAAATGTATCCAGGTCTTTTGCCGGTGGAAACAAGCTTTTTTGTGAAGAACTGATGCTTAGCCTTATTGCCTTAAACAAAGTAGGGAGAGATGAATCAGTCAGAAGCCTTTGAATTCTCAAAGTCTTTAAACACCCCCACATTAGTTACTTTTCTCTGTGCTGTAACAACATGCCCTACAGATACAACTGAAAGAGGAGCAGCTTATTTTAGCTCACAGTTTAGAGGGTCCAGTCCACCACGTCATGGTAAACATAGTGACTAGAGCCTCCCTGCCAGAGGTGGTAGGAGCTTGTTCACATCTTAGATGATCAGAACTGAAACCCTGGGATGTTTATGCATCAAGATCCATCTTTGGCAGCTTATACCTATCAATTAGACACCAAGTCCCAAAGGTTCCATGGTCTCCCCAAAATAGCATTATCAGCTGTGGCTGAAGTGTGAAGATGCATTATAGGGGGCATACCACATATAAGGAATCCATATTGCAAACACAAGTGCTCAACATTTTAGTGCATTTTAAAGTGTTTAGTTACTTATAAGTTATCACTTTCATATATATAAAAAATTTGATACACACACACACAAATATACACACACACATATGGATGGCTCTGAGCTTATCATGTGTTGGAGGTTGGCCTTGACTTCTGATCTTCCTGCCTCTACCTCCTGAGGATTGGAACTACAAGAGTGCATCAGCACACCTGGCTTATGGGAGGTGTGGGGAATATAACCCAGCGTCTTAGTTAGGGTTTCTATTACTGTGACAAACACTAGGACCAAAAGCAACTTGGAGAAGAAAGGGTTTATTTCGTATTACAGCTTGTAGTACATCATCGAGGGAAGTCAGGACAGAAACTCAAAGCAGGACCCTGGAGGCAAGAACTGGTTGATACAGAGTCCGGAAGAATGCTGCTTGCTGGCATGCTCCTCCAGGTTTGCTCAGCCTGCTTTCTTTCTGCACCCAGGGGCATAAGTCCAGGGGTGGCACTTCCCACAGTGAGCTGCACTGTCTCTTATCAATCATACGTAGAGAAAATGCACTAGGGGCTTGTTCACAGGCCAGTCTGGTAGAGATGTTTCTCAATTGAGGTTCCTTCTTCACCCCCCCCCAAGACTCCAGCTTGTGTCAAGTTTACATAAAACTAGCCAGAAAACCAGGGCTTCAGGCGTGCTAGGTGTCCAGTCTATGAGCAGAGCTGCATTTCCTAGAGCTGCTGTTCTGAGTTTTAATTGTGTGAGAAGGCACCGTTCAGATTATCTATCCATTTACTTCACCATTCACAGACACAGGATGAAATCCCAGTGACCAACATACAATCAGATATTCACAAAAGAACTTTGCCTTTGAGGGACACTCAGAAGTCATGGTGAAGATCTAAACAACCCTTAATGGTCTCTCTTGTCTGAGTGAGTACTTGAAGAAAGCGCTCAGAGTCAAAGACATTTCTACAAGGAATGGTTTTCCTGTGGTCTGGATAAGAAGTAACTGCCCTTAAATCTTTCTATTGGTCAACACCTTCTTTCAGGGGCATGTAAACCGTTCAATCAGTGTGGACCCTCACTTCTAAAAGTCTGCAAATCTGGATGGGCTTACCTGTAACACACACTTCCAAGTATTGACCAATCAATGGCTGACTCAGAGAATAGCGTTGTTTCTGCCTGTTTATCTGTGTCTCAAAATTCTCCTGTCTCTGAGCTCCACGCTTCCGAGTAACCTTTCCCGACACCATCAAGTGTCTTCTGCCCAGGGACAATGCACTCTGTCAGCACCTTTCCTTCCTACTATAATTGTGACCTCAGCTTTGGTTTTCTCTGTTTTGAGTCTGATGCTGAGTCCTGCTCTCATTCCCGTTTAGCAAGCTCCATCCATGGAGAGGATGTGCTATTACGATGCACCCAGAGTTGGAAGAGCTATGAAGGCTAGTGGGGACGAAGGAACTCGGAGATGAATTCGTCCAGATGAGCCACCAACATATAAGCCAGTGCTTGCACAAAGGGTGTGCTTAACTCATGAGCAGCCTTCTCCCAGGCACCGGAAAACAGCCTGGAGCAAGATGCAATCGGATACAAACAATAATGAACTTAAAGGTAGATCACAAGGTAAACCCAGATACAATCAGCAACAGATAATTCAGTAGAGTGAAGGGACAGAAGTCCATAGCTGAGGGAGGCCTGTCTCGGAAGACAGATCATCTGAGGTAGGTCAGGCCAACCCTGACAGACCTGGGGATACAGTACCCTGGACAGGGACCACAGTGCCAGACAGTGAACCTCTCTACTCCAACTACTCATCCTGGAAGGAGGGTTTGTGCTCTGCCTGTGTGTCAAATTACAGGTTCCTAAACTCCAAAACCTTCATGGGCTCAGTAACAGTTGCACCATTGTGGATACTTGCTGCCTTTTTATTTAAAGTGGGTGGGGTGGTACAGGACAGATCTGTCCGCCTGTCTATGGCTGTCCAGATGTTTCTTCTCCTAAGACACAATGAAGGAAAGAGAAGAGGGGTAAACCACTTGCCAGGGAGGAAAACAGGGACCAGATGGTGGTGTTTACCACCCCTTTCACCTTTGCATATGTGAGGAATGCTTGCGAAATTTCTAGGAACCGAGAAGCAGATTAAAAAAAAAAACTGTATGAAAGTTAATTACTAGTACCAACAGCATCGATGTGCCTAATCATACCTGAGCTGGAAATAGAAAACTGAGCTTATCACACCCTTCAAAGCCTGTCACAGGCAGTAATCCGAGTCTAGAAGAGATGGGGAGGGCTGTCTTTGGGGAGTCCAGTTCCTGTCAGCACTTCTCGGCATGGAAATGAGTAACTGTAAAACTGAGAATCTCTAAGGCAGGTGTGAAGACGGAGGCAGGACCTTATGGGGAATAACGGTAAGTATTCTGAAGGAGTCTGGCAGCGTAAGTCAGGAGAAATGGGCTGTCGTGAGGTTCTACTCTAGCCAGGTGAGGGTCTCCTCTAAGCATAGGCTCTCCCCCCACCCCCCACCCCCGTGGAAATGAAGGATCTGGCCACAGCAGGAGTTTCCCAAAGCACTTTCTCAGTATGGAGTCCTCTCTGCAAATGGATCTTAGACAGAGCTCAAAGTCAAAGGTAACTGTCAGGACACAGTATCTCTGGTGAAGAAAGGGGCACTGGGACTGGATGCTGCTCCTTTCACTCATTTCTCAATTCCGGGATTTCTTTTTGAAATATGTATTCTATTTGTTTCTTTTTTATATGTATGCTTGTGGGTGCATACATGTATGAGGTGAACGCCCATGTGCGTAGAGGCCAGAGGTCAGTCTTCATGGCCACTCCTCAAGAGTTATCCACCTACTTGATTTTGTTTCTTTAGAGAATTTTTATTTTTATGTGTATGCATGGTTTACCTACATGCATGCATGTGCACCACATGTGTGTTCAGTACCTGTGCAGCCAGAAGAGGGTATTGGATCCCCTAGAAATGGAGTTACGAGTGGTTGTGAACCACCATGTGGTTGCCTGGAACCAAGCCCAGGTCTTGTGGAAGAGCAGCCGATATTTTTAACTGCTGTGCCATTTCTCTAGTATTGGTATACATGTGTACATAGTATATACGTATACAAATGCCTTTGTTCTTTTGAGATAGAGGCTCCCATTTTGATTGGCAGCTCACCAGATAGGCTGGGCTAGCTGGCCGGTGAGCCCAGGCATAAGCCATGGTACCAGGTTTTTGTTTGTTTGTTTTTGTTTTTGTTTTTTACATTGATACTGGAGTTTAAACTTGGGTTCTCATGAGTAACAGCAACTACTCTATGGGCTGAACTTGATCTCTGAGCCCTACCTGGTCTTGTTTCTGATTTGTGCCAGGCTATGTTCTCACATCATTGAGCCAAACAGACACATGTCTCAGCTCTCATGGGGTTTATAATCTGGCAAGGGGAGGCAGGATGAGTAAACATAGTAAGTCAACAAAGTGTACCATGTGCTAACTGTTGGGGATTGGTCTGGTGCTGCCTTGTATACAAATGCTAGCTTCTGAACCTCGAGATCTGACTGCCCCTCAACGAGCACGTTCTCACGTATACCAAAGGATGCTGTATGAAGTTGGCTCCCCTATACTCTCCGATTGGCTGTAGCTGGGCAGAAGAAAAGTAGGCGGAGCTTCATTTCCCAGACTTGGGGTCGTAGGGGGGGACCACAAAGCAGAGAGAGAGAGAGAGACAGAGACAGAGAGACAGAGAGGAAGAAGGAGGAGGAGGAGAGAAGAGAAGAAGGAGGAAGAGAGAGGAGAGGAGAGGAGAGGAGAGGAGAGGAGAGGAGAGGAGAGGAGAGGAGAGGAGAGGAGAGGAAAGGAGAGGAGCAAGTCACCATGGGCTAGTGGGGACTGTAAGCATGTGGCCATGAAGACTGACCTGATGAAGCAGGAGAAACACAAATGGAAGAGATGCAAGTATTTATGGAGATTTTGGCAGGGGAAGCAGACAAGATAGCTTAGAGGGTTGATATCTGCTCAGCTGTGTGCTTTAAAGCTTGTTATAAATTTAAAGGTCTCCGTGTCTTTTATTTGGAAACTAAATTGTGGGAAGTAGGGTAGAAACCCCTATTAGATATTTAAAGACAACATGGGGACATGACAAACCTCCATAACAATAACAACAACTACTACTACGACGACGACGACGACGACGACGACGACGACGACTACTACTGCTACTGCTACTACAATTAACAGATGATAGCTATACCAGAGGACAAAAAGAGAGAGGCTGGGGAAAAGGAGTTCACAGAAGCACAAGGGGCGAGAGGACGTGGTGAAAACACTGTCTCAAAAACTAAAATGGAGAATGATTACACAAGATGCGGAACATCCATCTCTGGGCACTGCACCCAAATGCATGTGTTCCCACACAAACACACAAACACACACACACACACACACACACACACACATACACAGATCCCTCTACACACAGTCCCTGTGCTATATGCACTAACCCACTCATGACAAGGAAAATAGGTTGCATTGATTTCAATCCATGCTGATCCACCTAGAAACTGTTGCAAGAGAGACGATGTTTCTGGCATAGACAGATACAGAGTGTCTACCTGACTCACCTGTCTCCACAGCCTCTATTTCTGCAATTATCATCGTTTAATCCAATATGACAAGCAGAATTGATCTCCCATCCCTGAAATGGTCAATTAATGAAGGTTTTTCAGCAGTGTTTGAAGGTAGAGAAGCCACACCCAGGATCAATGTCAACTACAGAAGAACTGTGATCAGTTAGCACTGTCTACCGGAGGCATCACATAAGAAATCACCGTCCCACCTCTAATTCTTTTTTTAGAGCCTTTCTTTTATTTATTTGTACTATATCTTTTATTACCCCCCCCCCCATTCAGGAGGCACCAATTAAAACACAGGCACCAATACTGACGCTATGTGCATTCATCCCAATGCTTATGTGCTTTGAGGGACAGTTTCCATTCATGAAATGTGACTCTGAGCCCACCATTCAGAGTACAGTCCTTGTTACTGTTTCTAGATGGCAGATCACGTAATCACAGAAAAGTTGAAACATTGCCTCTTCAAAGTGTTCAACTCAAGTTGGTTGTCCACTGTCTTTTGGCACCTTAGTCTTAGAGAAGTTACTTTTTGAGACTTTATTTTTTTGCCAAGTGATCTATGCATATCATCCCACCTTCTCCTGTCAATTCAAAAGAGTAGGTGGGATTCCTCTCCATTTCCAGAGGTGGCTCTAGGTGTTTGATTACTATAAAGTCAAAGGATCTTTGTGCATTTCTGCCTCCCAAGTTCCTGCTTTCTTTTGCTTTAAAAAAAAATTGGGGCAGCCAGCCTAGTCTAATGGTGGAGTTTCAGGCCAGGGAGAGACGCTATCTCAAAGTGGATAGCACCTGAGGAAGAAACAGATACATGCATATGCATACACACCTGCACACGCACATGTGCACCCCCACACATGAACAGGTACTTATGAGCACACAGAGTTTTGGAGTCAGCTGTGCGTGCTAGCCGTGTGCCACTCCTGCATCACCTCCTACAGAGAGGATTTAGCTATGAAGTCACCAAGGGACTGGCCAGCCTGGTGAGGCTTGTGACTTCACCAAGTAAAAACCCCAAAGGTTGTTAGCATGATTCAATACAGCCTAAAGCCCTCGCCCAGCCGTTTGTTTGCATCTCTTCCATAAAATGGAAATGCCATCTGGATATGACGTTGCCTCTTTCTGCCAGTGATATTTTGAAAGAGGTGAGTGTTTTCTCAGAGCTCACATTTCCCTCGGCCTCCTGCTTCCCTGCTGCTCCTCCCCCAGCCACCTCCAGCCAAAACCATTGCTCAAAGGCCAGCCTGGTGTCAAGTTTCCAAAGGCCTGGCCAGAAGGGAACTTCCCCAGAAGTGTGTTCACCTCTGCTCCATAGAGACCAGAAACTTTTTTTTTTCAAAAGGAGCTCTGGCAAAATTTTATTAAAGGAAAACTTTCTTGTTTACCTCTCACCAGCGTGCTCTGGCGTGCTTCTAATAATATCAGAATCACCTGGATCAATGAGAGCCAGTGTGCATACTTTGTAGTATGTTCTACAGGCTGTACCCAGTTCAATATCATTGCCACTATAGTGATGGACACCAGTTTTAGCCAACATGGCACAGTACTCTATTTCAGATTTCCTCAAAGCTGGGCAGTTGTTGGCAAGGATAACCAACTTCACTTTGCCTTGTCTGATCATCTTCAGAGTCTGTTTGTACTCCAGCATCTATTTTCCACTTTTCATAACAAGCTGGAGCCTAGAGTTGATTGACTCCAGAGACTTTTCGTCTTCTTTGAGGTCACCATCTTCCTGCCTTAGGTGCAGGACAACCCCCAACCAAGATGGCTGGGGATCGAGAAATGCTTTTTTTTAAAGATTCATTTATTTAATATGTATATGAGTGCGTGAGCCACCATGTGGTTGCTGGGAATTGAACTCAGGACCTTTGGGAGAGCAGCCAGTGCTCTTAACCTCTGAGTCATTTCTCCAGTCCCCTAGACCAGAAACTTGAACTGCAGCCCTCCACTAACACTTGTGGATTTGAATTGAGGGTGTTAAGAAGCCACATTTGCAGACACGACTCTTTGCCTTCTGCATTCGAAAAGACAGTTACAAAAACAGCTGGTAAACAACAGGATAATAGCAGCGGATGCTCTTGTAGCAATTTCTGTATGGAGGACATGTGCATCCCTGAGTGTTGTATGACAAAACTTTTCCTGGGGACATGCTACACGTACGTGTCAGGAATCTCCAGATAGAAACCTACAACAGACCAAAGTATGGACACCACAGATCTTAGTTAGGGTTGTATTGCTGTGAAGAGACACCATGACCACTGCAAATCGTATAAAGGCAAACATTTCATTGGGGTTGGCTTACAGGTTCAGGGATTTAGTCCATTATCGTCACAACAGAAAGCATGGTGGCATACAGTCACACAAAAACTTATTCAAACCACCACACCACCAAAGTCCAGCTTGGTGATTGATGAACTTTATTGGGGTTACTTAGGGGAGCAGAAATGACTCAGAGACAGCAACATCACCAAGACCCACCCCAGCAAGGCTGATAGCTCACAAGAGCTGGCAAACCTGAAGTACATTGCACATCCTGTAGGCAGCTCAATAGGTTGGAGAGTATCCTTTCCAAGTGACTCTGGTCTAAAACCCTTCCAGGAAGCATGGCTGGTTTCTGCTCCTTCCAGGTAGATTGTCTGGTCTCAAAGCCTTCTTTTCCACTTGGCTTGTCTGAGTCTTCTCTACAGCTTAACTCCTCTCTTCGGAGAGAGGAGTTAAGTAAACTTTCATTGCTTACTCTGGGGTAGAGGTGGGATGGGGTGACTCTGGTCAGTTTCAGGGACTTCCTGAAGCTATTTTGAATTGTTTGCCTTCCTGTTTAAGGAGCTTCCCTATAGAGTAGAATGTTTTCAGTGTCAGAAGAAACTGTTACATAATAATTGGAGGTACTTCTGTCTCCTACTAGAAGCTCAAAATCACTGGGAAATGAGGCTGGAGAGATGGTGCCACAGCTTGGAGCTCACACTGCTCTTTGAGAGAGTCTTAGTTCTGTTTCCAGTATCCACATCAAGGAGTTCACAAGAGGCTATTACTCCAGATTTTGGGGATCTGATGCCCTCTTCTAGCATCTGTGAGCACCTATGTACACATGCACACACATGCACATACCAGTTGCTTCCACAGATACACACATACACGAAATTTAAAATACAATACACACACACACACACACACACATATATATATATATATATATATATATATATATATATATATATATATGTATGTATGTATATGAAAAACCTGACTGAAGCTCTGGATAATTCTCTGCCTCTCACTGACTGTGACTTGGGACACATTTCTTGATCTTGCTGTTTCTCAATTTCCTCCACTACATGTTGGGGATTTAAATTGGGCCTATAGAAAAACTATAGAGTGGTCATGAGAATGAAATATGACCTTAAAGTGAACGTAAGTCCCCAGAGTAGCTTAGCACAAGTGCGAGCTCAGTGAGCACCCCTTGTTAGCATAGACATGGGTTACAAACAGGTACAGGGTGGCTAGCTGCCATCAGGGTGCACAAAGGATATTGCCCGTCAGGGTGGTATGTTGGATCCTTACAAGATGCTTGGTTGTGCCTATAATCCCAGATACAAGAGAGGCTGAAGCGAGAGAATTGCAAGTTCAAGGTCAGGTTGAGCAGTCTAGCAAGACCCTATCTCAAAATAAAAGGTTAAAAAGCAGGGGTGGGGATACAGCTCAGTGGTAGACTTTGACCTGGTGTGGGCAAGGTCCTGGATTAGTCCCCAGTACTGTTGTCATCAAGCTTCTTCCATGGAGTGAAGGAAATCATGAGTGGGGCCAAGTCGACAACATTTACAGGTTTGTGTTTGTGTGTTTTCTATATACATATGTGGGGGGCATATATACATATGTATGGACTTGTACATGGAGTCTAGAGGCCAGCATCAGTTGTCTTCCTCAGTGGCTTTCTGTATCATCATCATCATTATTGTTATTATTGTTATTACTATTTTGCTGCTGGGTGTCTCATAGACCCGGAGTTCACTGATGTTAGAATGGTTGGCCTGCTAGCTCCAAGGACCTATATGTCACTACCATCCTAGTACTGTGATGCACATCCCTAAAGTCAGCTTTTAAAAATGTGGGAGCTAATAATCTGAACTTAGGTCATCTCTCTAGCCCCTCATTTATAGCTTTTTGTCAAAATAATGCCCTCAGAAGAATCTATTCGGTTCCTAACAGAACCTCTGACTGGCCGTGTGACCTTCCCAGGCCAAGTCCAGAGTGACGAAGGAAAAGGAAAATCTCTGCTGGATGACCAATAACACCTCAGGGAGATGGGAACGCTGTCCTAGAAGGCAGGTCAGGGACAGTAGCGAGGCAAAAAACAACAGATGTTCCTGCAACACCCACTTACATTTTATAAAACCAAGCTGACTTTGGCACATATGAGAACATGACTGGATTCATAACCAAATGGCAGTCTTTGTGACAAAAAAAAAATTAGTATGTGAACCACAGCAGAAAATTAAAAACAAAGGAAACAATAAGGAAATAACAATCTGCCAAAATAAATCGCATTGTTAGCATTGGAACTTGCCCCTTTCATCTGCTTAAATTACTAAATTAATGCATTTTGTCAGGGTTACCCAGAGAAACTTAGTAAGAAAACAAAACAAATCCTCTCCTACAGGGGTCCTTCAACAGAATTTATTGTGTAGTTTGGGGATGAGAGCAATGTTCTGGGGTGAATGCAGTAACAGAACTTGTCAGAAATAAAACTTGTGAAGAATATGGTTCAGGGCTAGAGACATGGCTCTCTGGTTAAGAGTACTGGTTGCTTTTACAGAGGACCCGGTCTCCATTCCCAGTAACCACAGGGCAGCACACAACCATCTGTAACTCCAGAAGAGAAAATTCCTGACCTCTTCTGGCCTCTGTGGGCACTACGTGGATGTGGTGCACAGATACACATGCAGACAAAATGCCCAGTTGCATCCTCTTGACTATAATTCACTGTCAGAGTTTTTTTGTCTTTGCTGACTATGACAGACAACTCTAATGCCTCTGCCTAAGAGACTGGTCAAGATCAAGTTTCTCCTAGAAAGTCTCCAGACTGGTAGTGAAACTGATGTAGGTCTCTGAGTGTTGGAAAGACCCAGGGGAGCTCTGCACTGGCCCCAGGTCTCAGAGCACAACTGATCAGCATTTGTCAGAGTAGAGGGACTCTGAACTGTATAGCTAATGTAGGGATCTGTGTCCACATTAATTTTTAATTAAGGCTGTCTATTTAATCCAAAAACACTTAGCCAATTAGGAATTAAGAAGGAACACTTTAGAATACCAGGTGTGTAACAGGATAATTTATTGCTTCTAGCCTTCGGAATAGATCTAGGCATATCCAATCTTTTGATATTACATTGCAATAGTGTCACCTACAAAGTTTACACTCAAGAACTGCACAATCTAGTTACCCTCCTCTGAATGCCCCCCGCAAATCTCATGATGTTGTGATTTTATGTATGTTAGGAGTCACACAGCTGTATGTGGCTCCACGGGCACAGACTGAACCACTGATATGCTTTTGTGACTGACATGTTTCCTTTCCATTGTAATGAAATGATAAAGCCAATCAATTTTTTTGTAGCACAGGAACACAAGTGCTTATGGTTTGTACTCCCCCCCCCACCAGATCACATGAACCTTCCTCAGTCAACATGCTGATGCCCGCACGGCCTGCCCCTCCCATGGAGGGCTTTCTGTTGGGGCTTTGCAGAGGAAAGGTGCTGGAGAGGAATGTGAGTCAGTTCTTCCTTAGAAAGGCAAAGGCACACAGGAAAGCATCCATTTCTCACGGGGTAGCCTGGGCTGTGAGGACTGACTGAGCTGAAGAAAGGAGCGGGGACTCATTTAAATCTGGATCAGGGCAATAAAGTAATAGAGACACAGGATGACCATAAGAAATCCTGTGTTGTGTGCGCCGTCAGCTTCTGGAGCAAATTTTTTTTTTTAAAGGTTTCTTTATTTCCAAATGTAAGTTGTTGGAGAAATAGCAAAACTGCTACCTGATCTCTTTTATTCTTTTGTTTTGTTTTATTTCGGTTTTCTTTGTTTTTCTTTCTTTCATTTTAGAAAAGGGAATAAAGATCGGGAACCTGAGATATCATTTGAGAAAAATGTAGCATATCCATATTTTATGTTCCCCTTAATCATCCCTTGAGAAAGATACATATTCACTTGCATAAACAGTGATAGTTTTAGCTGTCAACTTGATACAATTTAGGATTACCTAGAAAAAGAATCTGGATCAGGCTGGCCTGAAGTTTTGTCTGGGGGTGTAGGGGGGTGTCATGATTATTGATTAGTGTGGAAGGATTCAGTCCCCTTTGGGTAGAGCCATTCCCTAGGCACATGATCCTGAACTGCATAGGAAAAATAGCTGACCATAGCTCACTACCAGCAAGCAGCATCTTCCATACTTCCTGCTGTACTCTTTGTTATGAAGTGAGTTCCATGGTTGGAGGTAATGCTGTATGGAATAGCAAGCACGCCTTCCTTCAGCCTCCTGGCTTGGCTTCCCTCAGTGATGTGATACATCTTGAAACTGTAAGCTAAGTGAACCTTTCCACTCCCAGAGTTGCTTTTGGTTGGAATATTTGTCACCGCAACATAAACTAAACTAGAGCAATCACCTAGCGTCTAAATAGCTGAGTTCCCCCAAACCTGATTCTTGACAGGACTCGAGACTTGATCGCACCAGAGGCTGAAAAGACCACAGTCATTTTTTTTTATCTTTCCTTGTCATTATGACAGGTGCTTGGGGCATGGCCAGTCAGATACCCTCAGACATGGCCTCCAGGAAGCAGAGCCAGGCTCATACAGCATCATGTCAGCACTTATGGCGGCTGTATCATCTGAGTCTTTATAGACTGAGCAAGTACTGTTGTTAGTGGCACACAGTTGTCACTTGTTTTGGCTGTAGAGAGTCCCTTTGTCTCCCCCTGAAGTCCAATCCTTTAACTTTCTTGAGATCCCATGAGACAATAAATCCATTTTCTTCTTAAATGACTAGAATCCATTTCTAGTTCTTGCACTCTTGGCAAACACAGTGGCTTAGCCTATCAATCTTCTTAGAGCCATGTATATATCATGTGTGTCTCTTTCTGGTGGGCACAACTTTATTAGCTCAGTGCAATCATGAGAGAAGTGTGAAAGAGTTCTTCAGGGAAAATCAGATGATGGCATTTATGTCAAAGGACTAATTAAAGTCATTAATTATATCTTATTATGAGTTCACAGCCTTCCCTGAGAAGGATGAATCTTGTATGTGTTGTCAGCTGAAAAATGAGAGCAACTACCCAGGAAATCATTGGGAAAAAAACATGCTTAGTAGATGTTCTCAAACATGGTATATTTCCTACCTGGTCTTGGGATAAAACTTGGAGGCAAGAAGTCACAGCATCCCGACAAAATCCAGACTCTAAAACTGTTAGGTTGCATAGATGGCTTATCCCATGACTTATCCCATGTAAGCCCATCTTTTTGAAATGTCTCAGTCGATGGGGCTGAGGAGATGGCTCAGTGGGTAAAGCGCTTGCCGTAAAAGTATAAAGACCTGAGTTCAGATCCCCAGAACCCACAGAAAATACAGGATTGGCTGCACAGCCTATAAGCTCAGCTTTGGGGAGATAGAGATAACAGGGTCCCTGTGGCTCACAAGGCCAGTCATTTTAGTCAGTCGTCAAGCTCCAGGTTCAGTGGGAGATCCTGTCTCCAAAAATAAGGCAGAGGGTCAGGCAGTGGTGGCACACACCTTTAATCTCAGCCCTCAGGAGGCAGAGGCAGGCAGACCTCTGAGTTTGAGGCCAGCCTGGTCTACTGAGGCAGTCCAGAATGGCCAGGCTACACAGAAAAATCCTGTACCAAAAAAAAAAAATCAAAATGATAAATGGATAGACAGACAGACAGACAGACAGACAGAGCAGAGAATGATGAAGAGAGGCAACCTAACATTGAACTCTGGCTTCTATGTATACATATGCATACTCCCCACATCACAAGGTGGACACATATACATACACCACACCTCTAACACACACACACACATACACACACACACACACACACACACACACACACACACACACACACCATCTAGCTTCCATAGACGTGTCTCATCTCATATACTTGCTGTGATGGTAAAACAACAGATCCCTCCTGCAGGCCAGCGACAACAAGCTTAAACAACTTATCCCACCTCAAACCCTCCCAACCCAAAAACAGCAGACAGGGCCATATGCTTATCGCACGCTGAAGTGATAAGCCTGCCAAGGGGCCATTTCTTGATTCCTTTTACATTACCCTCGCAGGGCTGAGTGCAGAGCCTGGCATCTACGGGTTGACTAATGAGAGCTTGTTAATTGAATCCAGAGTTAAAATGATTAGAGGCATCAGCAGCCTAGAGCCGGCAGTGGTCTGAAGTGCATCGCGCACACAGGCACGACCCAGGCTGCATGTATATCAGCAGATGCTGCACTGGGGGACCAGAGTCGGGGGAGGGGTGTTCACAGACATGTGGATTGACCATGACAGTACCAGGACATTTGGGGATTTTTCTACAGAAATGTTGAGGATGGTTACTTTGGATTAATTCTAATGACAGTACTGTCACCACCATATGGACTAGCAGCGAACTGGGTAATCCTGGGTAGTGAAACTGCTGGATAGGCACTGAACCTTAAGAGCCCTATCATCACTGGAGGAGGGACAGGATAGCCAGGGGAGTCCTGCAGTGTGAACAGTTGCTTTTTTTCCCCTTTGTACTTGTAGCAAAAGTTATAGGACAATGTGTTGCATCATTTCCAAAGGAATTATCATCATCATCATCATCATCATCATCTCTGTCCCTCATTGTCCCTGTCCTCCTTAGAGACTTCAGGCCACTTGCTACTGGATGGAGTGGGCAGCTGAGAGAGTAGGCTGTTAATGATGAGTGGGATCACAGCAGCTAGGTCGTTCCAGGCAAGCCACATGTGACAGATGCAAGGCAACAGACATTGGCTTGGTCACTGGGGTACCCTACACTCACGAAGCAGTCGGGGGGTGGGGGGGCTTGCCCTGCAGCATCTTGGCAACAGGCAGATTAGATAAGCCCGTGGCAACAGGCAGATTAGATAAGCCCGTGGCAGTGGCCCTCAGTGAGCCGAGCGCACAGCTCAAGGAGCACATTGGTAACTTGGGAGGGAAGTTCTAACAAGCACAGTGAGGTTGGGAACGCGATGCACGCCTGCTGGGTAGACTTGGGTGCTAACAGCCTGTAACAGGCAAGATATTGTCATCCATCCAGTAATTTGCTCAAATCCCGCATGAAATTGGGATATCAAAAAGAAACCCTTTTTATAATTGTGTGAACTTAGAACGTGTTTTCAGATATGCCAATCTCCAAAGATTGTGACTGTTCATGGCAAACCTCAAAGTGTTCCCTGCCTTGTCTCCCTCTCCCCCATCTCCCAGAAACCAGGCTCACCCACTGCAGTTTTCTTTGGGACTGAGGGTAAATAAAGCATGCTGACTTAGCCTTGTAACACCGACACCAGAACCACCAGCATCAGCACCAGCACCAGCACCACACACAGCTGCAGGCAACTTCAAGACAACATTGAATAATAACTTCACTTTTATCTGATTTCATCTTGTGACTTTTATCTTGTGACTTTTGACATATAGGCCAGGCCAGACTGGGCCATGTGCTACAGAGCTCTCTTAACTACCTGTAAAAGCCTTACAAAGAGTCAGAAACCCACTTTGTCCTCTGGAAGTGAAAGTCTTATCATGCTGGGCAGTGGTGGCGCACACCTTTAATCCCAGCACTTGGAGGAAGAGGCAGACGGATTTCTGAGTTCAGGGTCAGCTAGGGCTACACAGAGAAACCCTGTCTCGAAAAGAAAAAAAATGTCCTATCACAGTTGCCTACAGTCCAAAGCCATATTTCTTAGTGTTCTCTGATTTCAAGGTACAACCATGATGGGATTTATTTATTTATTTATTTATTTATTTATTTATTTATTTATTTTGTCTACAGATAAAGTTTGTCTAATGGTAGTTTCATCTCAACTTTCTTTCCCTGCAAACCAGACAGTCTTTCCAACACTAATATCTATGAATTGGGGAAAGTGTATTTTTCCCTTGTTTATGCCAAATGTTTAATATGGTGAACAGTCAGGCCATGGGCCCTGGGTTACACATAACCATGTCAGCCTATATTTGAAATTGGCCCACATAAAAAATACAACAAAGACTTTAGACTCTGCTGAGCAGACACTTTGGGCATCTGTAAATCTAAATACTATTAAAACAAGAATGTGCTTCAAATGTAAGAATCACATTGCATTTCACTGTATTTTTTTAATATTTAAAATTCTATCATCATTGATTTCTGATTTTTAAGCCAATGAGGAGATGGGGGAATAACTAAGTAAGGTGGTTGCCATTCAAATACACAGAGCTGAGCCTGCTTCTCGGAACCCATGCAGATAGAAAGCTATGTGTGGTGATGTGTTCACAATCTCAGCACCAAGGAGGTCACAGCAGGCAGACCCCTGGGTCTTGCTCACAAGCCAGACCAGCCTACGCGGTGCGCTCCAGACTAATAAAAGATCCTGGAAGCTTAAATTTTTCAAAACCCACTTTCACAAGGGTTCTTAAATGCTTTAACCTCCCTTATAGCCCAACGGGGATGCAAACCAGTTTAGAAGTAGCTCTTTGGGGGCAATTCCAAACACAAATCAGTAGCAACCATCCAGACCAATTAGCAAACACCAAACAGGAATCAGTAACAGCAGCTCGATCCAGAAGAAGCCATGAGGCTCTGCCAAGTCAACACAAGTCTGCAGAAAGCAGCAAGAAGCAGCCAGAATACGATGTGACGTTCTTTGGAGCTTTTCTCTCTACCACATGCGAAGATAAGCAAAATCCAGCAAAGCATTGTAAGCTGAACAAAGGGTCGTTCACTGTCTGGTGGGTTCTACTTACACACTTTCCAAATATCACACAACCTCTCAAGTGTCTGCATCAGCAAAACATCCTTTCATGTGTCTGCTTCATCAAAACATCCTCACAAGACAGCTTCTAGGAAAACATCACAGGACACAACTGAGTCTCCGGAGAAACCAGAAATCTCCACTTCAAGATCCTGCCCCCAAAACAAGGTAGATAGTCTTGAAGGGTAATACCTAACATCTGAGTTTGACTCTTATCTCCACATCCAGGAATCTGCACCCACACAAACCCACAAACAACATGCCTACACACAAACAACCCCCTGATAAAACAGTGAGGGATCCAACAGTGAAGCTGCTCACATATTTTAGGGCTGTCTATAATTTTCCCAATTTGCTCTATTAATGATGTGGGGTGTCTACTCCACGGCCTCCTGAACCATTGCTGTTTTCTAGAAATAAGATTTCAATTCTCCCTCATGCGTTATAGTCTGTTTCTGGTCTCCCAAGACTTTTTCAGGATCAGCAGTTGGACAATAAAGCTATACAGAGCGGTGATGGATGCTGGACCGCTTTGCAAACAGGAGACATGTTTTCCACAAACCGGCATCCTTTCTCAGTTGATGTCAAAACAGTGGTCATGGATACAGTGACTATAAATAAATCCCAGCCCCTCATCCTCTCCACTGTGTCCCTGTGTTGTTTATTTTGGCCTGTTAGTCTCCTTTAATTAAGATTGCTTCCCACTGCATCTTGTCACAGACAAGTAAGCCCAGCCTGCAGCTAGACGGCCCACATCCTCAGGCTCCAAGTCCTCCTGGGCATCAGGGATCCCTCACTATCCCGCACATCTTGAGTATCGAGCGACTTCTTATCTGCTGCCCTTGCTTAAAGGCCAGTTCATTTATCACACAGGTACAACCTTGCTGCCAATCCGAAGTGAGAAATAACTTGGGGACAAGAGTATGGGAAGACACGCTCTGGCTCCTCCCACTCTCCAGTCCTTCTCCAACAGCTCCTCCCTCTGGGAGCAGCCCGAAGCTGGAGAAGCACAGGGGTCAGTCTCACTTGGCCTCCCATCTGCCTTCTGTGACACTCTTCCCCGAGAAAACAGAAGGGAGAAAGCAAGGGATCTAAGAGCAAGCCAGTCCACACAGGCAACCCCCATGCACACGCCGTGGAGCACTGAGGAGGGAGTTTGGGGACAAACAGAATCCCGAAGGTGGAAGTAGACATTTATTAGCCTTATGAACGGAGAAAGGCATGAGTCACGGAAGGGTTCAGCTAGGATTTTCCAGGATGTAAAGATACTTTCTCAGAGACTTTCTCAGTTGTATTTTGGCCTCTTATGATTATGTATAATGGAACTAGTTCTGTGCCTACAATGTAGAGTACAGCTTAAAAATGTTTTAAAATTATATTATGCACGTTTCTCATGTGTATGTACGCAATCATGCAGTACTCCTAGAGTCCAGAAGATGGCACCAGATCCCCTTAAGCTGGAGTTACAGGTGGCTGTGAGCTGCCCATCATGTGTCATGAGATCTGAATTCCAGTCCTCTAAAAGAGAGCAGTATGTGCGTCTAACTTCTGAGCCATCTCCCCAGCTTCTTACATGGTGGGTTGTCACATGTAAGAAAATGTGGGGGAGGGGGGTCACAAAAAAATTAATAATAGTAAAAGATTTCTGAATGCTCAATGGCCAAAAATTCAAAATTAAATGAGGAACAAAGCCAAGACATCAGCTCTATTGGAGTAGCCTTTTCCACTTACTTCATTGCAGCTTTGGTTCTGAACACACCGCGTGGGCCTTTGCACTATACGGTCTGTCCCTAGACACAATGTCAGCAAAGGCTGGCCCCATTTCCTTGGTTCTGATTGGAGACTATTGCCGTCTTTTATTGCAAACACAAAGTTTTCTGCTCTCACAAAACACTATAGAAAAATATACTTAATAACAAATTACCTTCCTTCCTTGAAGGCAAGCATCAGATGAGTCTATCTTTGTTGTAATATGTTAAAATATTAGATTTTTTTTAAAAAACACTGCTTAGGTTGATTTGAGTTTCATAACACATGGTTAAGGTGATGAGAGATAGCTCAGCAGTTAAGGGCACACACTGCCCTTGCAGAGGACACACATTTGATTGGGAGGCTTCTGCTTCAAATAAGAGGCAGAAGAGTGATGGAGGGTGATTCCTAGCATCAGCCGTGGACCTGCACACTCATGAGCATACACACCTGTACCCACACGCACGCAAAATATGTGTAGACGCTCACGTGCACACCACACACACACATGAAAAAAGCAGAGAGAAGAAAAATATAATCAAAATATCAACCAAACACTGAAGATGCTCTATGTCCCACAACGTTGTCAGGATCTAGTTCTTCAAGATAACATAAACGAGCACATGAACTCATCGGTATGCAACTTTCTCTCATCGTTAATAAACAGCGAAATTGCATTTATACCAGGGAATGCTTGAAATGAACTCGTTATTTATTATCCGTAAATGACTGACTTACTTTGCCCCGCTCTCGAGGACTTGTCTGGGTCTTATTCTAGAGCCAAGAGGCTTGTCGTCTCTCGTTATCTGCCTTCCACAGCTGGGAAGCCCTGGAAGCTGCACATGTATTCTGTCCCCTCTGTCACTTGTCCAATTATGATGTGCTCAGAGAAGAAAATGGGTCTAGAGTGAAGGATACTTCGGTGGCGTGAACAGACAGGTCAACTGACAATTTTAGATGCTAATGTAGGGAGAGTCCAGCTCACCTTGAGACAGGCTGTATGGAGTACAAGAATGTCTACACTGTCAGAATGAGCTGGTGACCAAAACTACCAAGACTGTTTTCCAAAGTGAGTCACGACAACATTTAATCTTCACTAAAAACATTAAAGCTACCCTAAGAACACAAGTGTCTTCAAGCCTGAGGGCTTTCTGTTTTGTTTACTGTGTCCCACGATAGGGGGTACATTTGTACCATGATGCATTTCAGGCATGAAGGTAAAATGGGCAGGAGAATGGGGCGCCGTTGGTAAAGGGCTTGCCTCAGAGTGTGAGGCCCTGAGTATGGGTCTCAAGAGCAGCCTACAAAGCTGGCTGCCCCAGATAATATCTTCATTCCAGTCAGTCTTGGGCGGCATGGAGGTGGGTATGAGGGACACGACATAGATGGAAGAAGACAGATCCCAGGGTCTTCCAGTCAGGTCAGCCAACTAGTGATCTCCAAGTTCAGTGAGAGACACTGTCTGAAAAGTTAAAGAGTTGAAGAAGACACCTGATGTTGACCTCTGGCCTCTACGCACATATGTACATACATGCAAGCATGAGCACCCACACAGTTATGCCTGAACACGGGCACACACGAAAGAAAAAGAAGCTGAGCCAAAAGTTACTAATACTGTTCCAGATCCTTAACATACAATGAACCCTGATATTTCCTATTCTGTGTGGCTCCATTTCAGTAGTTCATTTGATAGTATTCACCTAACATACATGAAAACCTGGGTCAGACCCCCCCAGCATCACAGACAACTGAGGGGGGGGGTGCACACCTGTACTGTCAGTCCTGGGGTAGTGAGGGTGGAAGATTCAGACATTCGAGGTGATCTTAAAATGCAAAGCAAGTTCCCAGCTAGTTATTATTTTTAAATTAATTATAACTGAATAAATCCCATACGAGTGGAAAATTCTAACTCATTAGGTTTTTTTTTTAATGTGTTTAGAAGGAAGTCAGCCTCAGTCAGTGACGTCAGAGGAAGTTGGGCAGCCACATAGAATCCAAAAGGAAGTGATTGCTCTCTTAACATAAATGTGAAGTCCAACCTTGGCTGCGTGTAGTTTTACCACCAGAACACACCTTCGAGCCGATTCTTTATGACCGCGTGTCAATGGGAACATTTGAGCAACCGCAGAGGAGTCCCTCTGACATGGCCTTGTTTCTGGCTGAGTCATTACACACCCGGACAGCTCTATTTACTGCCCTCACAAGAGTGTTGCTGAGTTTTCTATTTTGAGCTAAGAAGGATGTGTCTTTGTATTCTGGGGCCATTTCTGAGCCATCTAATCACCAATGGCTTTGGTGTGATAGGTAGGCAGGCACTTAGTGAAGTCACATCATAAAATGAGTTGCTCAAATATTTAATCAGCTGTGCAGTGAACCCAGCCGCACGGTGTCTTCTGTACAGAATTCTAGCCACATGTCTGGGGGTAGTTGTGGATTACATATCTCCTGCTGAATGCAAAACAGCTGGATTTGGGAGATATTTCCAGAAACAGGTCCCTCAGGGTAGAAGGATCAGGACTGAGGAATCTTGTCACACCTGCCCCTAACAGCTTGCTGGGATCCAGGGACTTTTCCTCATTTTTATTCATTCTAAAGAAAGAGCAACACTCTACACCAGACGTGTTAAAAGTCTTTGTAAAGACTAAAGTAACTATCCAACTGACATTCGAGACGGCACCATGGGTAAAGGTATTTGTCGAGCAAGCCTGCTGACCTGAGGTGCATCCTGGGAGCCCACAGTGGAAGGAGAGAACCAACTTGCAAAATTGTCCTCCGGTTTCCTACATATTAACCATCTACACATCCTTAGCTGAGAGTTACTGGCAGTTGAGGGTTGCTGAGGTAAGGGAGAATCAGATTTCTTGAGGGCTATGGTCCCTGATTGGTTGTTCATGCTTCAGGGGGTAGGCTTATCCCCCTGTACATATGCACTATACTAACTGGACTCAATAGGTTAGAAAAGGAGAAAAGGAGAAAAAGGAGGAGGAAAGGAGGTGTAGAGGTGGGAGTGAAACTCTTTGTGGGTAGAATATGGAAGGAGTGGACGGGGAGAAAGGGAATTCTCAAAGAGTAAATTTAAAATATAATTTTTAAAGTTTTATTTATTTGTTTATTTATTTATTTATTTATTGTATATAAGTACACTGTAGGGACTGGAGAGATGGCTCAGTAGTTAAGAGCACTGACTGCTCTTCCAGAGGTCCTGAGTTCAATTCCTAGCAACCACATGGTGGTTCACAACCATCTGTAATGGTATCTGATGCCCTCTTCTGGTGTGTCTGAAGACAGCTACAGTGTACTCATGTAAATAAAACAAATCTTAAAAAAAAAAAGTACACTGTAGCAGTCTTTAGGCACACCAGAAGAGGGCATCAGATCCTATTATAGATGGTTGTGAGTCACCATGTGGTTGCTGGGAATTGAACTCAGGACCTCTGGAAGAGCAGTCAGTACTCCTAACCACTGAGCCATCTCTCCAGCCCTAAAATATATTTTTAAAGAAGTGTCTTAGATCTGGGACCAAATGGACATCAAGAAAGGCACTTGTTTTAGATGCAAAGTTTAAGGGAGCACAAAAAAAAAACAGGCAGCAAGAGAAATAATGTTTAGAAATAATACATGCCTGTAATATGGAAATAGAATTGGCAAATGACAGCCTGCAGGCTTAATGTCTGGTTTTTTTCACAGCTCTCCTCCTCCTCCTCCTCCTCCTCCTCCTCCTCCTTCTCCTCCTCCTCCTCCTCCTCCTCCACCTCCTTCTGATACAGGATTTTATGAAGCCTAGACAGGCTTTGAACTCACTACATGGTTGAAAATGTTCTTGAACTTATAGTATTTTTGCCTCTTCTTCTCCAATGCAGGAATTACATGTGTGCATTACCATGCATGTTTAATGACATGTTAGGCTTTGAACCCAGGACCTTGTACATTACAGGTGGACACTCTATCACCTGAACTACACACCTCCTTTCTCCTTCTTGTTTTTTTTTTTTTTTGTTTCGTTTTGTTTTGTATGGTTTTGGTTTTGGTTTGTTTTTGTTTGAGATGGGGTCTCACTGTGTAGCCCTGGGTGGTCTGGATATTGATATATAGAACAGGTTCACAGAGATCCACATCTATCCACCTCCGCACCCAGGCCCCAAGCGCTAAGATTAAAGTGTGAACAATTCCAGCTCCCAGCCCCATTTTTAATAACTTTTGTTACAATGGCTGGGAGTCTTTCGTTGGAAAACATACCTTGCCCCATCATTGCCTACAAACTTTTGATATCTCAGAAAAAAACTCCCGAGTCCCAAGAGCTCTTTGAAGCCTCAGATTATGAGATATTCTTATCTTATGAGTCAGATCCAGTTGACTTTCTGATCTTCTGAGGTATGGATGGCAAAGAATGCCTACTTCTCCTTCACCAACAACCAAAAGTTCCCACAGTATTAACACCACTCTCAACAGACAACGGATCTAGAAGAGACAGGAATGGAGCGAGTACGTGCACTCAGGCTAAGCCTGATGTTTCTAGCCCCCACTCAAGCTCCAGAGCAAACTGAAGCCGGCTTGAGCAGGCAGCCAGGGAGGGCGAGTGAATTCTATGTAAGCCAAGTGGATAAAGAGGCAGCCAGCTTCCCTGCTCAATGTGTTGCCAGCCTGAGGGAGGCCTTGCTGTCCTTGAGCAGGTGTGCTGTGACTTCTGGTACCGAGCCAGGATTACCTTCTCTGGCAGCTCATAAAAAGCAACCCACCCATGCCAGGAGCTTGGACCTAGCATCAGTGCCAGGCAGTAGTAAAGGGAAGACATCTTTCCCAGCTCATGAACAGATGTCTCACAAAGAGGCTAGAGATAAGCAGTAACATTGATTTGCCAGTCATAGGTTATCCAAACATCATTCAACTAGGAACTCGTTTCTATTTCCTTCAAAGAAATGCACCTGGATCTGCCCATCAAGATTATCACAAGACCACAAAAGGTGTTCACAAGGAAGTCTAGGGGATGTGGTTCAATATCTTTTTTTTTTTTTTTTTGGTTTTTTGAGACAGGGTTTCTCTGTGTAGCCCTGGCTGTCCTGGAACTCACTTTGTAGACCAGGCTGGCCTCGAACTCAGAAATGCTCCTGCCTCTGCCTCCCAAGTGCTGGGATTAAAGGCATGCGCCACCACCGCCCGGCCATGGTTCAATATCTTAAGGCTTAAAATTAGAACACAAACTGGTTACTCTTGCCGTATTAAGTGTGTGCATATGTGTGGAGGCAGGAGGACAACCTCAGGTGTCACTCTCAGAAACACTGACACTTCCTTTGAGACAGGGTCTTGCATTGGCCTGGAGCTGGCCAAGTAGGCTAGGCTGGCTGTCTAGTGAACCCCAAGGCTCAGGCTAGTCTCCTCAAAGTTGGGATTACAAGTATGACCCATCATACCAACAATTTCCATGTGATTTCTGGAATCTATTGTAGGTCCTTGGGCTTCTAAGGCAAGCAGTTTACAGAAAGCTATCCTTCAACCCAGATACTTTTAATTTTTTGACTAAAAATTATTTTTATGAAATTTGAATCAATATATATGTTGAAACATCCTTGTAGAAGGTTTTGATAGATCCTCTGGAATCCTAACCTAGCATCTAGGGGGAAAGCAGGACACACAAATGCATGGGGTGTGAGTGTGTGTGTATGTGTACATATACATAGATACACATGTGTATGAATTGTATATATGACAAGCCTTGTATGTGTATGTGTATGTGTATGTGTATGTGTATGTGTATGTGTATGTGTATGTGTGGAAACCAGAGACTGTTATCCGATACTGTTTCTCTATCATGTCCTCCACATAAACTTTTGAGACAGAGTCTCTTACTGAACCCAGAGCTCCTGTCTCCATCCCCTTAGCACTGGGATTACAGAAATTCCTCACCACACCCAGATTTTACATGCATTCTGGGCATCTGGACTTGGGTTCTCATGCTTGCATAGCAAGCATTTGCTCATTGAGCCATCCCTCTAGCTCCTAACACAGGCTCTGGACCCATTAGTAACACAATCACAATGGGAACTTCAGCCCTCAGTTCCCTTGCTCAGGGCTCAGATGCTGCTTCCCTAAGCATCCAGAAGCTGGGAGCCTTACAGGCCGGAGAGCAACAGACACATAGGTTCAGGTGTGAATCCTTTCTCTACATGTACAGAGAAGCCCCAGAGGGAGGGGTGACCTTTAAGCCAACCTGTGCTAGAGAGCGTGGAAAAAAAAAACAATGGTTTGGTTTGTTGAATTTGGTTGTTTAAGAAAACATAGAGCCAAGGTAATGGATGATATGGAGATGTGGAGACAGCAGGTCTGTGTTAGCAAAACCCATCAACTAACCATGGGGAGAGAAAGACACCTGTACAAACCAAAATAAAAGGTGGTGGGCTCTGGGGCTGATCGGAATTTGAGCCAACAGAAGGCTGAGCCCAGGAGGCCCACAGCAGCAGCCTCTCCACCTTCCAGACAGTTGTCGTAGCTATTCTAAGCCCTGGCCAGCCGCCAGCGTGTATTGATTTCAGCAATACAATTACGTGTTCCAAAGCTCATCTGTTTGGGGCTATAAATGACAGAAAAGAAAGAACTATTACAGAATGCTAGACGTGTCCCTGTTTGGAATGATGTCTTCTGCATTAAGGCTTGTTTGGTCCTTGCAAATGATTCATATGGGGCAGCAGAATTTCTGAGTCACGGGCAGAGTGATTTGCTCACATTTCTCTCATCGATGTCGTGTGTTCGTGCCTGTGAGCACCAGGCGCCATTCACACTTCCCTCTGCCCACGTTGATATGAATGTCACCGCCGGGCTGTGCTTGTACCCTGCTGCCCAGAGACAAGGTAAACAAAGGAATAAAATAGAAGACGTCTTTAATGTCGGGAAAGCCCTACTTTTTTTTATTATATCCACCACAATATATATATATATGCCAATCGTAAAAATGATGGACATGCTATTAAATGAACATAAAAAGATAGTCTTTTTGTTTGTTGGTTTGTTTTATTTTTAGTAGAGCTTAAAATCTGGGCTCCTACTGTGGTACAAACCCAAAATAAGAACAATTTTTAGACATTGGAGTTCATTGTAATAAGGCTGTACTTCAATGTCCCTCGCATCACCAAAGGAATTTTACCACCAGAGTAGCTAAGAGTTGACAGTTCTGCTGCGCGAAGGAATGAATTGTAGGCACAATTATTTGGTTACAGACTTCCTACTATGATCAAAGCTATTTCACTTGAATGATTGTCATCATTCTCAGCCCACAGGGAACAGGATACATTCATATAAGAAATGGTGTGTGTGTTAAGATGGTCTATCCATGAAGTCATTCATCAACTTTTTCTATGAACAATGGTTCTGCTTGGAAAATAGCACAGACATTAGGTGAGAGTAAGATTCTGGCTTATTGACTGTGATGATTTTGAAAAACATTCATCTCAGAAAAAGAGTAACTTATAAGGTCATCTTCAAAATTGATACAATAATTATAAATGTCAAGCAAAACATTCAGTCTCATTTTTTTGTTGTTCTCTTACAAACCACCTCCTAAATTAATTGTCTACGTTTCTTTTGGCTGTATAAATAATTTTGAAATATGTAAGTTGCTCTGAAAACCATAGTATAGTGTAAAAACATCAAATAAACAATCCTACTAATAGAGAGGCTGAGATAAGAGAAGCATGATTTCAAGACCATTATATGGTACACAGCAAGACACTGTCATGTACAAACAAGCAGAAAATGTATATGGATTGTACAATATTGGACATATTTATCCAATTACCAAATTAGAGAGACCACTGAGTGAGAGCCAACAAATTTCTAATTCTTCATATTTTTGAATTTCAATCAGTTAGGATATGTTGGTAATATTAATTTTCATATTAAGAGATATTAACATGTTACTTCATGTTATTTTTGTTGCTAGAGGTGGAATTATGTTTGTGTGGGTTTGTTGAAAGATTACTTTCTTGCTTTTCCTAGGGTGTAGTTTCCCTCCTTGTGTTGGTGTTTTCCATCTATTATCCTTTGTAGGGCTGGATTTGTGGAAAGATATTGTGTAAACATGGAATATCTTGCTTTCTTGTCTATCGCAATTGAGAGTTTTGCTGGGTATAGTAGCCTGGGCTGGCATTTGTGTTCTCTTAGTGTCTGTATGACATCTGTCCAGAATCTTCTAACTTTCATAGTCCCTGGTGAGAAGTCTGATATAATTCTAATAGGCCTGCCTTTATATGTTACTTGACCTATTTCCCTTACTGCTTTTAATATTCTTTCTTTGTTTAGTGCATTTGGTGTTTTGATTATTATGTGCCGGGAGGACTGTCTGGTCTGGTCCAGTCTGTTTGGAGTTCTGTAGGCTTCTTGTATGTCCATGGGCATCTCTTTCTTTAGGTTAGAGAAGCTTTCTTCTATAATGTTGTTGAAGATTTACTGGCCCTTTAAGTTGGAAATCTTTGCTCTCTTCTATACCTATTATCCTTAGGTTTGGTCTTCTCGTTGTATACTGGATTTCCTGGATGTTTTGAGTTAAGAAATTTTTGTTTTTTGCGTTTTCTTTGAGTTTTGTGTCAATGTTTTCTGTGGTATCATCTGCACCTGAGAGTCTCTCTTCTATCTCTTATATTCTGTTGGTGATGTTTGCATCTATTACTCCTGGTCTCTTTCCTAGGTTTTCTATCTCCAGGGTTGTCTCCCTTTGTGATTTCTTTATTGTTTCCAGTTCCATTTTTAGATCCTGGATGGTTTTGTTTATTTCCTTCACCTGTTTGATTGTGTTTTCCTGTAATTCTTTAAGGGATTTTTTGTGTTTCCTCTTTAAAGGCTTCCAGCTGTTTACTACGTTCTCCTGTATTTCTTTAAGGGAATTATTTATGTCCTTCTTAAAGTCCTCTATCATCATCATGAGAAGTGATTTTAGATCTGAATCTTGCTTTTCTGGTGTGATGGTATATCCAGGACTTGCTATGGTGGAAGAATTGGGTTCTGATGATGCCAAGTAACCTTGGTTTCTGTTGCTTATGTTCTTATACTTGCCTCCCACCATCTGGTTTTCTCTAGTGCTACCTGTCCTTGCTATATCTAACTGGAGCCTGTCCTTCCTGTGAACCTGGTTGTGTCAGAACTCCTCAGGGTCAAGCTGTTGCTGTGATCCTGTGATTCTGGGATCCTGGGATCCTGAGATCCTGGGTGTGTTCGAGCTCCTAGGAGTCAAGCTGCCTCTGGGACTATGAGATCCTGGTGTGACCAAGTTCCTGGGATCCTGGGATCCTGGGATCCTGGGCCTGTAAAAGCACCTGGGAGTGGAGCTTCCTCTGGGTGTTGTGGAACTGTCTGCGGAGTTTGCGCCCGAGGTCTGCTCAGGGCACCGGCTCAGACAGACAGGAAGGAATCCGTGACACCCATCTAGTGGGGTTCCTGTGTGCCTGGGTCCCACTGGTCCCAATTACTCCCAGTGTTGGGACAGAGGTTGTGTCCTCCTCACCTCTGATCCTATGATCCTGGGGGTGTCAGAGTGCCTGGGAGTGAAGGGAAAGCCCTATTTTTAAAGGATGAGCCCACCGTTTCTAACCAGGAAACAAAGGGATAATTATCAAAATTGAGTTGTTTTACAGTAATTATAATCATTTTTCAAAATTCTTTGTCTGGAAGTTCTTCTCAGTCATTCTCATTAAGGGGTCATTACTACAGGATTAATAATGGGAGGCCATGCTGCCCCTTTTCGTGTTACTTTGTGGAAATCACCTTTCTTCTTTTCCATGTCAGTGCAGACAGGTACAGTTGTTTAGGTGAAGGGTGAGCTTTAAGAGCGCTGAGAAGCTCGTCTCCTCTGAGGGACTGGTACTAAAAGCTGGAGGTTCTATTCATTCAAGAGGCTGCTACTGCCCCTGCTAGCGGTAGCCAGCTAAGTGACGGCAGAGCCCTGATGGTTCTCTCCTATGCTCCCTTCCAATGTGGCGCTCTCTATCTGTATGTGCTGCCAGCTCGGAGCAACCAGAAGTTGGGACACAAGAACTCAGGGAAGCACGATATAAGTGGGGAGACCTGCAGGGTGGAGGGCCACAGGGGGTGCTGTGTGAGGATGGCACAGGGAAGGGAAACCCTGGGAAGCCCAGTGGTCTATGGATGGGAAGGGAGATTATCAAATTTTTAATTGACAAATAAATTCCATCCCAGCCACTCAAATGGCTTCCTTCCTGCCCCAGGAAGCAGCTCTGCCCCCTCTCTCTTTGAGGCCGTACCCTCAGGCTCCCTCTCTAGACAGATGTCAGCAAGAGAAGGAGAGATGATAGTTATCTAGCCTGAGTCACACAATGAGTGGGAGGGGAAAATGTCATCTGGAAGCCTACTATGTAACAATGATTGACATTAATGGTCACAGCTGTGGCCAAAGGCAGTCTAACAATAGCACTAACCAGTAATATACATCCTTGCTTCAATGCAACCCTCAGTTTTCCATGTGATACTAAGGGGCACATCAGTGTTTGTGCTCCTCAAGGGGGCCTATAGCTGTGCCCTACACTCCAGGTCCACAAACGCTACCAGAAACCCATCAGCTTCTCTCCTGATCTCTCAGTTTCTTTTTGATAAACCCTCTTGAGTTCTATATATCTAGAAGGGTAAGTTTATGTCTTAATGAGCAAGGAGTCTTCTCTATGCTACCCCATGAGAGAAAAACTTAAAGCTTGTGAAAGATTGGAAGGGAGCCTCTGCCGTCCAGGCAGCGCACATGGGGTGGGGGAACCCCTAAGGGTACATCTCAACCTCAGATTTTCATTTATCATTTGAAAAGATTGTTTCCTTGGAAAGGGATGTGGATTTTTACAAAGCAATCCTAGATATACAAGGTATGGATGTCTGTGAGTGGATGAAGTCACAGCAGGTCACAGGCTGCCTGCAGAGCCATGGATGTGAGGGTACTCTGAGAAGGAAGGAAGGGGCGTGGAAGCGACGGGAACTTTGGTTAGATTTTGAAGAGATGTTCAAATGTGATCAGGAAAAACAAATGAATCCCACTTGAACTGAAGTCCCCGGAACTCACGTGGCTTTCTTGAGGGGCAGGAGGTATTAGAATGAGTGACTACATTCCTAGTGACTGTATTCTGTCTCTTGAACTAGGAGGTGTTTGGCTGGAATAATGGACCTGAAAAGACAACTCTACTGAGCGAGACCTGCCTGCCAAGTGTGGAACTGGTGACCATGTCAGCCTCAGTCCTGTCAAGTTTTGCTACAGGACTGTTTGCCTCTGGTTCTGATTAGAAATGGGGTACCACTGGCCAGATGTGGTGGTGCACACCTTTAAAACTAGTCCAGCACTCTAAAGGCAGGGGCAGGGGCAGGGGCAGGGGCAGGGGCAGGGGAAAGGCCAGAGGCAGGAGCAGGAGCAGGAACAGAGGCAGAGGCAGAGAGGCAGATGGATTTCTTTGGATCTGAATCAAGCCTGAGCCACACAGAGAGTGAATTCCAGGGCAGCCAAGGATATATAGTGAGGCTCTGTATCCAAAAAACAAAATAGATACCTTATCTGCTCTTGCTAGCCATTAACAGTAAAGAATAAAAAAGAAAAGGAGAGAGGGAGAGGAAAAAGAAGAAAAAGGAGGAGAAAGAAGAAGAGGAGGAGAAGGAGGAGGAGGGGAGGAGGAAGAGGAGGAGGAAGGGAGGAAGATGAGGAGGAGGAAGAATAGGAGGAAGAGGAGGAGGAGGAGGAAAGCAATAGAGCCCCCATAATTTGAAGACACACTCTGTGGTGGCCATCAGCTACCCACAGACCCATTCTACATCATGAATCACTATTCTTGTCTGGTTCAGAATAGAGAGGACACAGGCTCACCGGCTAAATAGCCTACCTCAGGACACAGTGTGCTAATGGAAGGGCCTTGAGCCAGGGCACCAGTGTCTAGTCACTGTTTCCATAGCCAGGGATTACCTGACTGGCAAGCAGTAATTAACAGTCAACTCCCTCATACCTCATCCTTTCCATCACTACCATCCCTACATCCCAGACAGATCAAGGCCCTGCTGTTGTCTGGTCAACAGGGACCATGGCTGTGGATGGCTGCCCAGCTCTGGCCCTGTAGTCCCACTCTACCTTGCCTTCCACACAGTCATAAAGCTGAGCTAGTCTGCGCCCATGGTCTCTCATTCCCACCCACCTTAACTCTGATCCAATATCTACTGTATCCCCACGCTCGGCTCCATAGCTCACACCAGGTGTGACTTCTGGCCCCTTGTACTGACTGGTTTTGTGTGACAACTTGACACAAGCTGGAGTTATCACAGAGAAAGGAGCCTCCTTTGAGGAAAGGCCTCCATGAGATCCAGCTGGGGGGCATTTTCTCAATTAGTGATCAAGAGGGAGGGCCCCTTGTGGGTGGTGCCATCCCTGGGCTTGTAGACTTGGGTTCTATAAGAAAGCAATCTGATCAAGGCAGAGGAAGCAAGCCAGTAACATCCCTCCATCAGCTCCTGCTTCCTGACCTGCTTGAGTTCCAGTACTGACTTCCTTTGGTGATGAACAGTAATGTGCAAAGTGTAAGCTGAATAAGCCCATTCCTCCCCAACTTGCTTCTTGGTCATGATATTTGTGCAGGAATAGAAACGTTTACTAAGACACCCCTGAAGGGTTGGTATTTATATTAATCTCTCTAGAGTGTGGGTTCTGTCTTTTATCATAACTTGGGGGTTGGCACATGTTCCTGAACCTCCAATCCTAGTGCCTTAGAATCAGACAATGTCCTGGATGCCTGGCCTACAGTTCCCTACTCGTGGGGAATGAAGATACTCAGATAAGGACTGCCAACACTTAAGTTGGAACTCTTGCTTTGTCTCCCTGCCCCCCTGTTGTTTCTTGTGTCAGAGGCAACTGGTTTAAGAATAGACTGAAATCAGAAACAAAAGCTGGGGTAGTGGCAGGTGTGGGGCCAGAGACTAGAGATCTCTACCAAAGAAAAGCTACCAAGGGAACAGTGTCCAGCAATCCATGAAAATCAAAAGGGAGATGTAGATGCGTGAATCGGACATTGTCTGTTCACCTGACAGTTCCAATACTACAGCTTGCAGACTCTGTTTGTCTCAGAGAGCTCTGGGTTTCTACAAAGTCTACAAAGACTCTCTTTGAATAACTGTATGTGAGTATCACATTCTGCCTCACCACCGGGATGTAGGAACTCTGGGCAGACAAAATGCCAGATGTTAGACTACATTTTACCCTATGCCATCACCACCGTAGGGCTTGTAGAAAGTGCCTGATGCACTGTTCAAGAGTGCAGCCTATGATGTGGACCTCAAACCTGATGGGAAATGAGGCAGGCTGGGACTGAAGAGTCAAGGATTCCCAAACTCCTGGACATCCAGATACTGCTGAAAATCTCAAGGAGGAGTTGGGAGTGGAGGAGTCCCAATGACCTGCGATGAGGCCAGGGCTCTGGGGGACGGGGAACTCCAGCTTAGCTCAGGGGGTAAATTCAGAGGGTAAATGTTCAGGACCTTCTGCAGGAGACCTAGGTGACTGTGCAACAAAGACAAAGGCTTCCTCCATGCTCCCCATGATGATGAGAGAGGCAGTCCATGCTTGTCCATGCTGTTTATTGATTGTTCATTGTGGGAAATGGGGGCATACAACTTCTTCAGGGTGGACCAGAGATTAAATATCTTTTGCAGGAAGGAATGTCTAGGAAGGGAAGCTTATTGGCTAAACCCTCAGGGCCCATCTAGGTACCTAATTAGCATGAAGAATTCTGGTCTGTGCTACGTGACCACTAGTCATGTTCTTTTTGTAGAAAGCTGTGGTCACATGTTCCAAGCCAGGAATCTGGTTGGGAGAAGGAACACTCCTACCGTCCTCAGGTGGGTGCTGGGGTATCCCAATGTACTCAACCCTCATGGTCCACTGTCCCACAACTGTACCTTTCTCTAGTCTTCCTTTGACCTGTGAGAACATCTCTCATTTGTCTAGAAGGCCAAGCATTCGTAAGACCTTCAATTAGTCCTTTCAAGATGCCCAGACCCTGGCATTAGGATGACTAATGCCTCATTATAAATCCCATCTATGCATCGCAGTTTCTTATAACTTACATTGTTCCAAACAGGGCCCCATGCCCTAGCACTTGCTGTCTCAAAAAGCTGAGGGGAGAGTATTATTTCCCCAGACACTGCTGTCCTGTTACTTCATGTCATTACCTCTTTACAGATTAGTGGATATGAATATTATCATTTCTGAGAATGAATTCAGGTTCTTAGGACACACTGTTGGCTCTCACGGAGCTGCTTGTCAATCAAACTCCTAGGTCTCAGGAACCTGAGTCCCCTGCCGGACTCATCTCTCTCTTCTCCTCCTCTACATAGTTTGTGTTTAAAGCCTAAATGGTCCTTTACACCTCACTCCTCTGTGACCTGGCTGGGATCAGGGCTGTATTTGTTACTCTTCTCATGGCTATGACAAAATAAGGAAGGAAGGGTTTGTTTTGGCTCACAGTTGGAGGTCACTGTCAAATGTGCTGGCAGAATCCTGGCTGCAGGAGCTAAGGCTGCTGGCTGGTCACACTGCATCTGCAGTCAGGAAGCAGAGAGATGAACGCTGGTGCTCAGCTCACGGTCTCCTTTATGTTCAGGCCGGGACCTCAGCCCATGGGATGGCTCTGCCCACAGTTACGGCGGGTCTTTCCACTTCAGTTAACCTAATGTAGAAAAGCTCTCACAGATCAACTCAGAGGGTTGTCTCATAATTGATATTGACCACTACGAGAGGCCCATTCCACCACGTTCAAATTACTTTGTACACAAATGCTACCATCAAACACATCAGCACAATCTATTCATGTTGAAATTCTTCCATCAAAGTCACTATTGTATATCTTCACATGAGCATCAAATTTGGTACACCTAGAGGGGACTGAGAAGATGGCTCAACGGATAAAGAGCTTGTCAGAAAGTGTTGAGGACACAAGTTCAGATCCCCAGAACCCATGTAAAAGTTAGGGTGGCATGGCAACCCATCTGTAATCTCCACATTTGGGAAAGCAGAGAGGGGGGAGTCTGAGGATAAGATGGCTTTGCTGGATTATGGTGTGCTCACACACACATACACTCTCACATACTGTGCATCTGCACACATCTACACACACTTGTGAAACACACACACACACACACACACACACACCACACATCAAATATTGATAATGTGTGTCTGAGTCATTGATACAAACACTGAACATGACCATTCAAGATCAAAGTTCTTCAAATGTCTTTAGGGATCTTCTAGTCTTTTCTCATTTTTGTTTAGGTTCTATCTTTCCAAAAGTTCCATATTAAACCAAATGTCCCTTGTCACCAACATTCCCCTATCTTTCCCCAGATTACCAGGAAAGACTATTGAAAGCCTTAAGTAAAAGCCCCAGAATCGTGAGTCTTATAGAAGACTCCTCCTGACTTATACTTGCAATAGCAGATTTATTTACATTTTTGTGTCTACATAAATGTACACCATCTATGTGCAGGTACTAAAGGAGGCCAGAAGGACAGATCCTCTGGAGCTGGAGTTGCGGAGGTTGTGAACAGCTCAAAACAAGGCAGGGAATTGAACTTGGGTCCTCTGCAAGAGCAGCAAGCACTCTTAATCACACCCTAAGGGTGCTACTTAACCAGGTCTTAAATGGGGGCTGGTGAGCTGGCTCAGCAACGAAGAGTGCTGGTTCTCAGAGGATCTGAATTCAGTTCCCAGCATGCACATGGTGGCTTGCAATCATCTGTAACTTCAGTTTGGGGGATCTGAGATCCTCTTCTAGCTTCTTTTTTTTAAAAAAAAATTTTTTCTTTGTTTCATTATTTTTTATCGAAAAAGAAATTTTATTTTATAATAAATCTGAAGATTTACATGGAAAATATTTCTGACAAAATTGAATATATAGAAAAACATATTAAAATTGACAATTTTCATGGAAAATTAAAGAGTAAAATGGTAGACATAAAAAAATTGCTAAATTAATTGAAAATGGAAGTAGAAACATTTTATGATAAAATTGAAAATTTATGTGGAAAATATTTCTGATAAAATTGTAGAAAAATATAGGATAACATGTTAAAATTGAAAATTATCATGGAAAATTACAAATAAAACGGTAGGCCTAAAAATATTTCTAAGTTAATTGGAAGTGGAATTATAAACATTTTTTGATAAAATTGAAGATCTGCAAGGAAAATATTTCTGATACAATTAAAGAAATATATAGAAAAACATGTTAAAATTGAAGATTATCATCGAAAATTATACAGATAAAATGGTAGGCCTAAAAATATTCCTAAATTGATTAAAAGTGGAATTATAAACATTTTTTGATAAAATTGAAGATTTACATGGAAAATATCTCTGATAAAATTGAAGAAATATATAGAAAAACACGTTAAGATTGACAATTTCATGGAAAAATTATTTAGATAAAATGGTAGGCATAAAAATATTCCTAAGTTGATTAAAAGTGGAATTATAAACATTTTCTGATAAAATTGAAGATTTACATGGAAAATGTTTCTATTTGTGTATGTCTTTTCATTGGGGAATTGAGTCCATTGATGTTAAGAGATATTAAGGAATAGTGATTGTTGCTTCCTGTTATTTTTGATGTTCTTTTTATGTTTGTGTGGTTACTTTCTTTTGGGTTTGTTGGAAAAAGATTACTTTCTTGCTTTTTCTAGGGTGTAGTTTCCCTCCTTGTGTTGGCGTTTTCCATCTATTATCCTTTATAGGGCTGAATTTGTGGAAAGATATTGTGTAAATTTGGTTTTATCATGGAATATCTTGGTTTCTCCATCTATGGTGATTGAGAGTTTTGCTGGGTATAGTAGTTTGGGCTGGCATTTGTGTTCTCTTAGGGTCTGTATGAGATCTGCCCAGGATCTTCTAGCTTTCATCCTCTCAGGTGAGAAGTCTGGTGTAATTCTGATAGGCCTGCCTTTATAGGTTACTCAACCTATTCCCCTTACTGCTTTTAATATTCTTTCTTTGTTTAGTGCATTTGGTGTTTTGATTATTATGTGCCGGGAGGACTTTCTGGTCTGGTCCAGTTTGTTTGGAGTTCTGTAGGCTTCTTGTATCTTCACGGGCATGTCTTTCTTTAGGTTAGGGAAGTTTTCTTCTATAATTTTGTTGAAGATGTTTACTGGCCCTTTAAGTTGGAAATCTTCACTCTCTTCTATACCTTAGGTTTGGTCTTCTCGTTCTGTCCTGGATTTCCTGGATGTTTGGGTTACAAACTTTATGCATTTTGCATTTACTTTGACTGTCGAGTCAATGTTTTCTATGGTATCTTCAGCACCTGAGATTCTTTCTTCTATCTCTTGTATTCTGTTGTTGATGCTTGCATCAATGACTCCTGAATTCTTTCCAAGGTTTTCTATCTCCAGAGATATCTCACTTTGTGATTTCTTTATTGTTTCTACTTCCATATTTAGATCCTGGATGGTTTTGTTCAGTTCCTGCACTTGTTTGTTTGTGTTTTCCTGTAGTTCTTTAAGGGATTTTTGTGTTTCCTCTTTAAGGGCTTTTACCTGTTGACCCATGTTCTTCTCTATTTCTTTAAGGGATTCTTGTGTTCCTCTTTAAGAGCTTTTACCTGTTGACCCATGTTCTTCTGTATTTCTTTAAGGGAGTTATTTATGTCCTTCTTGAAGTCCTCTATCAGCATCATGAGATAAAATTTTAAATCCAACTCTTGCTTTTCTGGGGTGTTTGGGTATCCAGTACTTGCTGTGGTGGGAGAACTGGGCTCTGATGTTGCCAAGTAGCCTTGGTTTCTGTTGGTAGGTTTCTTGCACTTGCCTTTCACCATCTGGTTATCTCTGGTGTTAGTTGGTCTTGCTGTCTCTGGCTGGAGCTTGCCCCTCCTGTGGGCCTGCTGCCTGGCTCCCTGGTGCCATCTTCTAGCTTCTGTAAGAACTAGGCATACACACCACACGGTGCATAGACATACGTGCAGGCAAATATCCATACTCATTTTTAAAAGTAGATAAAAGAAAGTTAGGCATGATTGAACATGCCCAGTGGAAGCTTCATAGAGTTTCATTCAGCAAGTGTGAAGCCTCTACACTCTACCTTTTTTTTTTTTTTTTTGGACGGGGAAAGTGTGGTGGTTAGTGATGTCAACTTGACAAAATCTTGAATTTCCTGGGAGATAGGTCTCTGAACACGCCTGTAGGGGGCTTATCTACATTACATTAATTGATGTGGGAAGACCCATCTTAATTTTGGGCAGGACTTGGGTTGTGTCAGTTGAGAAATTAAGCCGAACACCAGCATCTGTGCATTCACCTGTCTCTGACGCTGGCTATGGGTGCGCAGGCGCTGTGAGTTCCTGCTGCTGCGGCTCCCCCAGCAGTGGCCTGTTGCTTGGAAAATAAGTTAAATACGTCTTTTCTTCCGGAAGTTGCTTTTGTCTGGATATTTCATCATCCGGACAGGAAAAGAACCTGAGACACACAAGTGTTTCCCTCCCATTCTCTTCCTTTGGCTTAGCCTACAATTCCCTGCTCCATTTCTCATTCTGCAGATTATTAATCGTGAAGGAATGGCAGAGTTTCAAAATGGCTGTGCTTTGCTGCTGTCACCTGTAAATACTACACACAGTCCACCCTGAGCCTTAGACTCAGGTCCTGTGGTTCTTTTAGCAAAGAAAGTAGAAATGAGTCGCAGCTCAGAGACGGAAAAGTGTTTGCTGCCTTGGTTCTGTGTCCTGTTGGGGCCTCCTGGGCTCCGCCCCTGCCCCGCCCCTGCCCCGCCCCCTCATTAGCATTCCGTTCTTGTCCTTGCCCAGCTTGTGCTTAGGCAGTCATGTTGGCCAGGTGAAACTTTATAAGCATAGCTTCTACCATTACTCGGAGACAGTCTCACAGCAAACTCCCTGTCCTCAGGGTCTTACAATCTTTCTGTCCCCTTTTCCACAGTGAGTTTTGAGCCTTAGGTGCAGGAGTTGTTTTGTAAATGTATCCTTGGGACTGGGCTCCATAACTGCATTCTGACCGATTGTGGTTTTCTGTAATGGTCTCCAACTGTTGCTAAAAATTTCCTTGACACAGGTTGTATACACAGACACGCACGCAAACACACACACCACCAACAACAACAACTGTTAATGGGGAAAAAAAGCTCCTAAATTTAAAAAAAAAGCAAAGAAGTGTATATGGGAAGGTTTAGAAAGAGAAAAAGGTGTGATGTAATTATATTATAATCTCAAACAATAAAAGAATTTTAAACTAAGCGCTTGTTGTCCCCAATAACCTGTGTAAAAATGCCAGGCCTGGTGGCATATGCTTCTAATCCCAGTGAGAGACCCTGCCTCAAAAACAAAACAAACAAACAAAAACTCAACAACAAGCTGGTGGTCACCTGAGGAATGATAACCACGGTTAACCTCTGGACTTGACATGCACAGGAACACACATGCACACACATACACCTCACACACCAACGAAGACCTGTGTACATAAAAGAGAGAGGGGAGAAAAGCTCTGCTCACTCTTTTTATGGTGAGATGCCTTCTGGTATGAACAAATCCATCCCAACCAGATCCGAGGCCTCTACTAGATGCACTTCCAAGAGAATAACCTGTCCATGAGGGCAGGGTACCGATGACTTCTTCACTTCACACAGACACCATCTCTTAAAGGTTCTGCCACCTCCAAACCTCCACATTGGGATCGAGCTTCGAGCAACTGAATATTTCAGGAACAAGCCACACGTGATACCTAGCAAGAGGGCCCTGTGCTTGATACACATGGGAAGAGACAAGTTCACTAAGGAAGGGCACAGCGGAGCCATAGCCAGCCTCTGATGAGCGAGCGAGCCTCAGTCATCCCAGCAAGGAGCCCGGGGCTTTCTCAAGAATGCAGCGCCATGAGCTGGCTTGTCCTTTCAGAAGACAAGGCAGGGGATATTTGACGCCTGGGCTCTCCAGAGAATGCATCTGGGAGTCCCCTGTTCAGTCCCCTCGCATGCTGCAGTAAGACCCTTTTGACTGGGCTGGATCCCTAAACTGGTATACATTTAGTTCTAGGAAGCCAGGGAACACTCTCTCTGGCTATTGACAATACCTTCTTAATCTCCAGTCAGCCAAAAAGAGCTCTGTGTCAGACAGGGTCCCCATGCGACACTTCATCCACATGGTAACTTGCCCGGGAGTGGACTGTTAGCATTCCCACTGGGCGGATGGAGAAGAGGCGGCTTAGTAGGCGGTGCGACTCCCCTTAGGTTTACAGATGTAAGTGGCGCAGCCCGGAGGTGCCGCTCATGAATTCCCAGGCATTGCAGAGGAGATCCTGAACACACAGCCCTTACCACTTCCTGCGACTGTGGGGAGCAGCAGAGGAACCTTGCATTTTCTCTCTGCCAATCAGCTGGAGCCACATGGGGTGAAATATGGGAGTTGCTGCTTTAATGGCCACCACCACCCCCCCCCAAGTTCACTGTCAGGGAACATGGTGCTGCTGTGGCCTCCCTCGCCCTGGCCCTGTAACCCCACCTGACTCCTTACTCACTGTGCCACTGACTCAGAAACCTGTTCTGATCGTTCTCCTTTGTGCTTTTCTGTGCAGGCTTTGGGCCTGATTTCCTGTTCGTGTGTTGCTCTTATTTCTCCCTGCACAGGTGTTAGGTGACTGAGTTTACAGCAAAAGTAATCTGGAAGTGCCTGCAATTGGTCCACTTGGTTTGCTAGTGTGATGTTTTCCTTTGATAAGGCAACATAATAGCGTATTCGTGCCATGAAGCTCGATGCAATACAATGGGAAGGTGAGTGAGAGTCTGGAGACCAGCTTCCTCCTTCCTTCTGACAACCCGCTTACTGTAATCCGCATACTGTAAACGCCCTCGGAAAGGGTGCTGTCCAACAGCTTTCAGCATATTCGCAGCAGTCTCCAACTGTAGCCTTATCTCATTCCAGAACATTTTAATCGCTCCCATAAAGCCATGCTGTCCCCTTGCACAGCCTCTCCCTGTGCCTTTTCCTGTGTGCTGACACCATCTGGACTTGTTTGTTTCTCCTCACACCTCTCTCCTCTACCCCCAGTCACCCAGCTGTCACTAGCAGGTCACCAGAGATGAAGTGGCTAAGCCCAAGGCCAGAGTCACTGTTATTTCACTGACCGTGATGGTGATGCAAGGTCTCACCTCTGACAGTGGAGAAGCCCCATCCTCCTGTCGTTACCCACAGTGGACAGGTGTCTGAGCTGAGAGGAGAGGACAGAAAGCTCCAAGTGCGACCTTCCCCTCACAGCTGCCATGGTCCCCAGGACTAGTCACATAAGCAAATGGCCTCTCTAGAAAAACCTAAGTCAGACTGCATCATTAGGGGCATGGAAGTTGCCTTGCCCGGACAGAAGCACGTGTGCTTTGGTTGGTCCCAGGTTAGCTGCCGTTGTACGGCCTGTTGAAGGGCTTTGCATTCCCTGCCTCCGATTTTCAGGGATGAAACAGACTTCATACGTTGAGCCCCCAAAAGCATAGTGTAAAAGGCACCTCCCAGTGGTTTGCCATTCCCTCCTCCCTGAGGAAGCAATTAACCCTCTGATTTTGCTGGTGATTGTTCTTTCAAAACATTATATTTGTGTGTGTGTGTGTCTGCATGTGTGTACACATGTATATGTAGATATACATGCATGTGCATGCCACAGCAAATGTGTGAAAGTCAGAGGCCAACTTGTGGGAACTGGTTCTCTCCTCTCACCATGCAGATCTCAGACTCACACCCAGGTTGGCGGGCTCTGTGCCAAGTGCCTTCTCACACTGACCTTCCTCGTTGGGTCTCACTTAGTACTCTTCAGCCATTCATTTCCATCTATCCCTCCACTAGAACATGATGTGACAAAAGCAGAGAGGTGGTCAGGCCTCGTCCCTGTAGCACCTCCAGGTCCTGTAACTGTGCCTTAAACGGTGAGCGAGAGGGTGCTGTAAAAACATGTGCAGCATCAATGAAGGAGGGAGGGGTCCTAGATGAAGTCAGCTGTCATTCTCTTGATCGTATCTTCAGCCCCACCCACACTTCCACCCCCAAACCCCTGCATGGCTCTCCTCTGGAGGCTGTGCTGACTTCACCAGGCCCAAGCATGTTAGGCTCCTCTACAGTTGCATCTCCTTTCAGCATGGCTTCTACAGTAGTCGGAGGTGTCCTCAACCTCAGACTGAGGTCCCGCGGACCCACTAGAAACAGCCCAGTGCGGGGAAACTTCTCAAGGCAATGCCTCCTGCAATGACACCTAAGCACTGTTTGCCTTAGGGAATATGTTCTGTAGCCATAGAGGAGGCCCCTGCTGCTTCTCTGAGTAGGACAGACAAAGTCCACAATGTTTTGTTCAATTATACACTGCATATCCATCAGTGATCCTCCAAGAGTGTGTGTGTGTGTGTGTATGCGTGTGTGTGTGTGTGTGCATGTGCATGTGCGTGTGTGTGTGTGTATGCGTGTGTGTGTGTGTGCGCATGTGTGTGTGTGTGTGTGTGAGAGAGAGAGAGAGAGAGATTGTAGTTGTCTTTGCATAAGTACACACTAGGAACTTCACAAAATACATATCTTAGAATGTGTCCTCATTGTTAAGCCGCACACAGCTGGCTTCGTACTCAGAAATGAGTTACCCAAACCAGAAAAGAAAGACTTTGAAAGGTGACACATGGCCTTGCGGCTCTCTGCTCTGGGAGACTGTTTCTTAAAGAAGTGTCACTAACTAAAGCCAGAGAGATGGCTCAATGGTTAAGAGCTTCCAGAGAACACTGGTTCAATTCCCAGGCTCTGGGGGATCTGACTTCCTCTTCTGGGCTTAAGGGCACCAGGCATGCATGCAGCACATTTATATACACATGCAGGCAAAGCATTCATACACCATACACATAAGATTAAAAATATGACAAATTTTAGGGAACACAGATGGTCCAGTTATTAAGACCAGGGTTTGGTTCCTAGCATCTGCAGGGTGGCTCACAACTGCCTAGAACTCCAGTTCCTAGTGATTTGCTGCCCTCTTCTGGTCTCTGTGGGCACTGCATGCATGTTATACCTAAATGTACATTCAAGCCAAATATTCATATACATTAAAATAAAATAGATCTTTGAAAAAAAATTAATAAATACATTTACTTTGAAAAATGAAAATGATTTCCCATAGTTGCATATTTAATATAAAGTGGCCAGTCCTAAAATTATGCACATAAGCAACACTGAACATACTTAGCAAGCTGTGTTTACTTATTTATATATGTATGTATATAATAATAATCAAAGAAAAGGACACCATAAATGAGATGGAGTGAGAGGGTATGTGGGAGGCCCTGGAGATAGAGAAGGGAAGGGAAGAAGTGGTATAATTATATTTTGATGGAAAAAAATTTAAGGGCTGTCCCACCATTCTCCAAAGGGTCTCTAAGCTGATATCCTGCTCAGGGTATCTGTGAATCTCAACACTCCCCATTAACTCCACACTGTACCTGACAATGTTTCAGCTTTATGAATTTACACTGACAAGTAGCCTCACCCACCCCTAAGACACTGTTGGCCACAGTCATGGGCATTTACAGCCACCACTGGGTGAAATGACATTTGCTTCAGCAACACTTCCTTAAAATACAAAGAATGTCATAGAGAATCCTGAGCTCAGTCCTGAGTTTCCTTTCAATGGCTCTTGATGGAGAGTTAAGGCAATTTATAACAAGCCTCATAATCAACCGGAACCCTTGTCTCTTAGCATTTGTAATCACCAAGGTGATCCAAAGTCACAATGAGAAAGTGAGGGCTATGTATAAAACTAGGTCAGGATCTCTTAATGGTATTGATTCAGCAGAGAATCTAGGTCAGTAATATTCTGTTGTGACCTACATTGAGGCATAGCCTTTCATTACACACGGAGCTTGGGGCAATGGGGATTTTTCTGGCTTCTATGTGAATATTTTTTCCCTCATCCCTGCCAAAGGACCAAAATGCACCTTTATAATTTGGTCTACCAACTTTAAGCATAACAGGTTGGATGACCTACTTGGCCCTGGGTTTCACTGGTTGCAAGTCACCCAAGCACAGCTGAGTAGGGTTAGTTCATAGCCTTTCAAGATAGAGTCTCTTTATTCTCCTCCTTTACCTAAACAGAGGTAGGTCAATAGAGTGCATTTAGCACCTGAGGAATGAGGCTCAGCAAACTTGACCTGAGGACTATGACGTTAAACTGAGGTCAGGCATCAGTTTAGTCTCACCGGTGGTTTCCGCATAGGCCTCTTGATCTCCAGCCCTACAGAGAATAAGGGAAGGAAGTCTTCAAGCCCAAGAAAGTATGTCAACCCTTCGAGCAAACTTGCAGGAATCATCTATGCTTGAAAAACATAAACATGGCAAAGATTGCTTTGAACTAGTAGTCCTGTAGCTGCCATGGTACTGATGGGAGTGGATGATGGAGAATGGGGCAGAGATTGGCTCTCTTGGTAGAAATGCTTTCAAGGGTCCCTCTCAAGCTCCACAATTCTGATTGCTTTGTTACCAACTCACACAGACCGCTCAGTCATCTGGAAGTTATAGCATGTGTGTAGCACGTGGACAGGACATTTTGAGATCCTAGCACCATGCAAAGTCCGTTGCACCGGCTGCCTCATTGCCTCCTCATAGCTACACTAGGGGGCTCGTGCCGTCGCATTATACAGGAAGGCGACGTTTAGTGAACTTGGATAACTATCAAGATCACACAGCTTTAAGGGTGAAATCAGGACGTGGAAACTTCGAGTCTGGTGGTGCTCTCTAGCACTGCACAGGAGTAGCCGGTGTGCTTTTTCCTCACTGCTCAACAAAAAGAAAAAGATAGTGTTACAAAAAGGAAAAAGAAATAAGCATATTCTGGGGACAGGAAACTGCTTATGTCTTACTCTGATGAACAATGATTTGCAACCTTAAATAAGAGAGGGCAGTACAAATATTGACTTTTCCTGAATCACTGATAGTGTAGGCAAACTGTTTAAAAAGCACACATCCTTGGGAAAATTAAGAACTAGCTTCCTCCCACCTCAGCACAGTTAGAGAGTTAATGAAGTCGAGGGTTAGGAAGACCCCATCCTTTCCAACTTGCTTTCCTTGTGTGCTAATAAATTATTGGTCAGCAACTGTCCCTACCACCTGTCAACCTCAGTCTCCTTTCATTGAAGCTGGGCACTCCAAGGCTGACTTCAAACTCATGATCCTCCTGCCTCTCTTTTCTTGCTCAGTCCTTGGCTCGAAGATGATAGACAGACAGACAGACAGACACATCATTGTTGGTCCCAAGGCTCAGGGAACATCAAGGAAGAGGCGACAGAAAGAACGTAAGAGCTGAGGATGGGGAGGAGGCTGTAAAATGCTGTCATCTAGACATGACATGGAAATTTCACTTCTGAACTCAGCACCTGTGGTTATCTACACAAGATCAAAACAACCAAAATTCCAGCATAATTGGGGTGGGGGACCTCATGAAGTCTCACCCCCTAACTGAGGAGCTATTGGCATTTAATAGCTGCTGGGAGAGGCAGAACCATTTTTCTCTGGGGCTGTGGCCAGTGGTAGGCTGTCCTTACACCAGTAGATGGCCTACACGTGCACATAGGAGCATCACTAATTGGACTGAATGAGTTGTTTGCTTGGCTTTTTTAAGAGAATAAGGGAACACAAAGTTGGAAAGGAGATATGTTGGAGTGGATTCAGGGCACATTGGAAGGGAGAAATGGGGGGTGGACACAATTATATTTCCATTATATACATGTATAAAATACTCAACAAATAAATAATAAAACAAGTAACTTCAAGAAAAGAGCAACCCCATTGATACCCAGAAGGCGAGGAGTAGGCGTTTAATTCACAGAGAACGAGGCTACATCTGCTCTTTCTCCTGCATCTTTCTTTTTACATCATCATCCAGCCATCCCTCTCCAGGTACAGGGCCCTGCACCCCACCCTTTAGCTTTACCTCCTATGGAAGGGGCACTTAATTAATTCCAACCACTCCTTGCTAGTTACTATTGACTCCTCCTCCTGAGAAACTGAGGCAGTACAGATGAGCAAACAGCTCCAGGGCTAACTGCTGATCTGGGTTCTGAAGTGAGGTGTAGACAAACAGTAGCTGGAACGGTAATTGGGAAGTGTAGTCCTTGATGGGGATGTGCTTACAATTATCTCCTTGCTCTTAAGCCTTCAAAGATAAGTTTTTTGCCCCTTAGTGTATATAGTCATAATCTCTGTGATGGTTTGTATATGCTTGGTCCAGGGAGCGGCACTATTAGAAGGTGTGGCCCTGTTGGAGTAGATGTGGCCTTGTTGTAGTGGGTATGGCCTTGTTGGAGTAGGTGTGTCACTGTGGGTGTGGGCTTAAATATCCTCACCCTAGCTGCCTGGAAAGCAGCCTTCAGATGAAGATGTAGAATTCTCAGCTCCTTCTGCACTGTGCCTGCCTAGATGTTGCCATGTTCCCACCTTGATGATAATGAACTGAGCTTCTGAACCTGTAAGCCAGCCCCAATTAAATGTTGTCTAAGAGTTGCTTTGGTCATGGTGTCCACAGCAGTAAAACCCTAAATAAGACAATCTCTCTCATCTTCAGAAACAAAACTTGCAAAATTCCCAGGCTTCCTTTAACCCTAGTTATCACTCATCTCCTTCTATACACTCCTTCAAAGGTTTTCTCTGAATCCCCCAGTTTCTGAAGCTGTATTACAACTACATTTGGCTTTTCCCTACATTGGTGGGATGGTTCATTTTTTATCAACTTGATGTGATGGAGAGTAATTTGGGAAGAGGGAAGCTCAATTTAAAAAATACCCCCACCAGATTGGTTTGTAGGCAAGTCTGTGGGAGTATTCTCTTGATTGATGTGTGGGAGGGCCTAGCTCACTGGGCAGTGCTGCCCATGGATTGGTGCTCCTGGTTGTGTAAGGAAGCAAGCTGAGCAAGCCAGTTAGCAGCTCTCCTCTGTGCTTCTGCATCAGCTCCTGTCTCCAGGTTTCTGCCCTCTTGGAGTCTGCCCTGACTTCCCTCAGTGAGGGACTGTTATCTAGAAATGAAAGATGAACTAACCCCTTTCCTCCCTGGTTGGTCTTGCTGTTTTATCACAGTAGTGGAATGTAGTAGAGTTGGTTCCAGTGACAAAGAACAGACACTTGGAGCTGGAGAGGTGACTCAGTCAGCAATTATAAATGTGACCTGCTCTTGAAGAGAACTCAAGTTCAGTTCCCAGCACTTACTTCAGGCAGCTAACGACCATCTGGAACTCCAAGCAACTTGGAGATCCAACATCCCTAGCCTCTATTGACACCTCAATTCATATGCACATAGCTACATAGAGATACACACACACACACACACACACACACACACACACACTTACACTTACACATAATTAAAAAGGAATAGATTTAGCCAGGCAGTGGTAACACATGCTTTTAATCCCAGAACTCCGGAGGCAGAGGCAGGTAGATCTCTGTGAGTTCAAGGCCAGCATGATCTACAGAGTGAGTTTGAAGACAGCCAGGGCTACCCAAAGAAGCCCTGCCTTGAAAAAGAAACAATACATACATACATACATACATTTGAAAAAAATGCTCACTTTTAAGACAAGAGTTTTAATAAATAAAGCAAATCAGTGAAGCATGGTGGTTCACAGCTATAATCTTAGCATTGGGGAAACTGAGGCAATAAAATTAAAGCCAACATTGGCTAAATAATGTGTTCCAGGACACTTTGGGCTACAGAGTGAGACCTTGTCTCAAACATGATAGATAGATAGATAGATAGATAGATAGATAGATAGATAGATAGATAGATAGATAATAGATGTTAGAGATAGATGAAAGATAAATGATGGATACATAGATAGATAGATAGATAGATAGATAGATAGATAGATAGATAGATAGATAGATAGATAGATAGATAGATACGCAAGTTTGCCTTCCGCTATCCCCACTCCCACAGTGTTGGGAGTAAGTGTGAAGGAGACAGAAGGCATGGGCACAAGTGTACCCATTCAGCTATGTGCTCAGCCAGCCAGACTGAAGGCCCTGAAGGGAAGGGGCAAGTCTTCCAGGCAGGGGCCCTTAGCATGTGCATCCGGAGTTCCCAGCATTGGCAATGCTCCCAGGGCACTTAGCACAGCTGGAAGGCAGAGCATGGCTAAATCAAGCTCTTCCTTTGTCAAGAGATTATCTGGGTGTAACTGGTTATTACCAGAAGTGCAGGTCAGGCTCACGTCTCTGCTTCACCCAGCTCCATCAATCATACTTAATGTCCTCTCTTACATCATCTTCTAACAGCCTAATAACGTTGTTTGCAATGGTAAGCCTAAGATCCGTCTCATTTGCTGCGCACTCTGTTGATTCTACAAAAGGAGTCTGATTATGTGAGCTATTAATCCAATAAGTCCCCCAGATGGAACAGGAAGGCCCCAAATTTCTTCTCTGTGAAGACTGGTTAATAGAATTTAGCACGTACTATCTGTCCTTCTCCAGACAGTTAAACTGTCATGTTTATCATAATATTCACTGTACAAGGCTGTGGTTTTATTATTGATTTGTTACTTTGGTACATAGTTTTGGTTCAATGTTAATGCTATACTATTTTACCTACTATACATTTTCATATTTGATAAACTAAGTGTTCTTTTCATAAATTGTTACTTCTTGATTCAAAATATTTTGGTAACACCTTTTTATCTTCCATGCAAACTTTATAGCTAGGTTTTTTAAAATTAGAGAAAATTTTTTTTTTTTAGTTTTTTTGGAGAAACTTTTAAATATTTGTTTATTTGTATTTAATGTGTATGACTATATCCCTGCATGTATGTATGTGAATACATGTGTGCATGTGTTGCCTGCAGAGGCCAAAAGAGGACATCAGAGTCCCTGGAACTGGAACTGCAAGCAGTTGTGAGCTATCATGTGGATGCTGGGAACCAAACCCGGGTTCTCTGCAAGAGCAGCCTGTGCTATTGACCACTGTGTCTAGCCTTTTAAAATTAGCATAAAGGAAAACCAAATCAGTAAAAAATGAGCTAGACTTTATGACATTCCAGTATTGGAAATGACTGAACAGCCATACCCCCACCCCATCCCCACCTCCCAAAACCTCCCCATATACCTGTTAGGCTCACAATTTGTCAAGTTACTTTCACTGTAGACAAGAGTCAATTGACATACAAACCACACAGCTACTTAAAGAAAGCGCTTCAGTGGTGATTCTTCTATTAAATATTGGATGTGAGGTCCCCTCAGCTTGATATCCAGACACTGAAAAGGCTGACCACATGAATAAGAATCTCTCTGTCTCTCTGTCTCTCTGTCTCTCTGTCTCTCTCTCTCTCTCTCTCTCTCTCTCTCTCTGTGTGTGTGTGTGTGTTTCTGTCTGTCTCTGTCTCTCTGTCTTTCTCTGTCTCTGTCTCTCTCTCCCTCTCTCTGTGTGTTTCTCTCTGTCTCTGTCTCTCTCTCCCCCCCTCTCTGTGTGTTTCTCTCTGTCTCTGTCTCTCTGTCTCACTGTCTCTGTCTGTCTCACTCTGTGTGTGTTTGTGTGTGTGTAGGTCCTCATAGTACTTTACCATCTGAGCCATCTTCCCAGACTCTTTATGGAAAAAAATTTCAATGAAAAAAAAAAAGAGAGACACACAAAAGATATAACAAGGGGAAAATTCTCAAGTAAGTAGTTACTACTCTTAGCACACACAGGGTCCTAAAAACAGAACAGAAAATGGGTAAAGCATAATGATGAGAAAGAAGTGATTTAGAACTTTAAGTACTGGCTCCCCGGATACACCGATCTGCTGATAACACAAAGCCAGAGTCATCAATTAGTTGCCACGGTGGAACACCAGATGGAGATGTAGCCCAATAGTAGAACAATTGCCTAGGATCCAGGAAGTCCTGGCATGGTGGCACATACCTGTCCACATACTCAGGGACAGATCTGTAAGATAGAGCTCACATTGCCAAGGATGTGACGGCTCTATGGAAGGGCTCGTTTCTGCCTTGGTGCAGAGCATGACTGGGGAGACTCACCCAGCTCCTAGCTCCCCTCACCAGAGAGTTGATCCTCTGGGAGTCAACCGCAGGCTGTAAAGTGGACAGAGACAGCATCCGCTCAGGAATGGGGAAACCAGAAAAATAAGGACCAGAAAGGCTGATAAGCATCAAAGCAAGCAGAAGGGCAAGGGTTTCTCTGCTGTTTAGATAATACAGGTTATTTTTAAGAAATAAAGGGGAGCAAATTCCTCATTATGGTGTTTTCACACAGAACATAAGATTTTCACAAAAGGATTGTCAATGTTAAGCAAGAAATGGCTGCATGATCATGCAGATTATGCACGCCCTCTTCATCATCAGAATTATGTCCACTTTACTAACCTTTAAAGAAAACCAACAAAACCCAGCCCTTTTTTCCTGCATGCTTAAGGTGACTTGAATTAGAACAACCCCCATAGGCTCCTATATTTGAGCCTTGGTTCCCAGGTGGGTGGAACTGTTTGGAAAGGATTGAGAGGTGTGGCCCTGCTGGAGGAGGTGTGTCACCACAGTGGGCAGGCTTTGAGATTTCAGAAGGCCACACTGTTTCCAGTTAGCTCTCTGCCTCCTGCTCGTGGATTGAGAGGTAAGCTCTCAGCTACTGCCCCAGTGCCATGTCCACCTGCTGCCATGCTCCTCGCCATGGTGATCACGGACTCACCTTCTGAAGCCATAACCTTCACTAAACTCAGTGAAAGGAGTAACAAAGAGAAGACGGTGTTATATCTTGTTTTATCGTTCATCAACCATCTTTCCTTGTTTACTGCCCTCTGTTTTCTTTCTCTTTCCTATCTTTCTTTCTTTCTTTCTTTCTTCCTACCTTCTCTCCCCCCTTCCTTACTTTCTTCCTTTCTTTTCTGTTTTTTGAGAGAGGAATTCTTGGTGTAATAGCCCCAACTGTCCCAGAACTCACTCCATAGACCAGGCTGGCCCCTCAGATTTGCCTGCCTCTGCCTCCTGAATGTTGGGATTAAAGGTGTGTACCACAACACCCAGCTATTATTTTCTTTAAAAAAACAAACAAACAAAAAAACTTCTTTGGGTGTCTAATATTTCTTTGGCTCTAGTAACCACAATTCTGTGTCTCTGTCACTCCTCCCTACCCCCTTCATCTCTGTATCTTGTGAATCTAGGGTCTCTCACAGAGCAAGCCAGGTCTCTCTCTGGGTTTCTTGAGCCCGCAGTTGCTTTTGCTGATCTAGGTCACCTTTTTGAACCAAAAATGGCCCCCAAGAAGACTGGCCTGCAAAAGCCCTCAGGGCTGAACACCTTAAGTGTAGCAACTAAGAATCAGTCCACTCATCTATGTATTGTACATTTCACAAGTGTCTTTTGAAACTCTACCCTGTGCCATGCACAGAGTTGAACATAAGAACAAATGAGAAATACTGACTCTTAGTGCGATTGGAGGACGGGTAGGAAACCATGTAGACTTGTATAGCTGCGGTAACACAGGAGAAAGTATTAGCCTCACCCAGAAGCACAGAGGCTCAATAGCAGTTCCAGGATACAAACCAGAAACGCAACAGATGTATGAGAGGGAAGAGAATAAGCCCGAGAGATACAAAGGAATAGAAGCCTAAAAGGGATCCTACAAAATGGGAGAACGAAGAGGATGAAAACCTTGTGTCAGATGAGTATGACAGGGTACCACATAAACAGAATTGATCATGAGCCAAAGAGCTGGTCAGTAAAGGCCCTGGGGAGTCCATATCCAGCAGTAACCCCCCTCTTCCCAGGCTCTGGGCGTTAAGAAACACTTCCTGCTGCCCTGATTAGCTGACACACTTAACTCACAACAGACTAGTGAGGAGCGGGCTCAGGACCCCTCCTCATTTTATCTTAGCAAAAATCAGACATCAGTGGCCGCGCGTCTACATGATTCCTATGACGTCCCAAATGGTCTGATCTGGTCCTGGTGTTTGTTCTTTCTGCAGACTTGAGCACTGTAGCAATCATTAGAAGACGGGGATTTTCCTCTAAGCTGAAAACACTTCAGTATTGCCTAGTGCCAGAAATTGCCAGGTCTCAAAGTCTGGATCCGCCCACAAACAAGGTCCAGCCAGAGAACTGCTGTGAGCTCCTACTCCCCCTAAGCTAACAAAAATACGCTTATCTCCCAGCCAAAAAGAGAAGGGGAAAAGTCCCTATTATCATCCAACTGCACCAACTTCCTCTTTTTCCCCAGCCTGCTACCGTTTCTTCTCCAGTGTGTCCTTCTGGTTTCCTAGCAGCTGTCAATAATATCCCCTGCAACTTGAGTAGTAGGGCTAAGCAGGCATTGCCCAGGTGTATGCCAAGCTCAGAGCGTGGGAGGGCAGAGGAAAAGGGCATAGCAGGACTCCACTGCTGCCCGAGAGCCAGAGGCATTTACGTGGCCCATCTGGGGAGCTAGCCTGTGGCTTTCCCTAAATAAACACTTCAAACCTCAGATGAGGTCTTGCAAACCCACATTTCAGAATTTGCCAAGGGAGCTGCTTGTGTAAGCAGCTGCATTTCATAACCTGCCACGCGGGCTCTCATCTTTCTTTCAAGATGAGGAAAGCAAGGTTCAAAAACTTTAAATGGTTCATCTAATTTCGCCTGGCAAAGTCTCAGACTTCTGACTGAAACCTGTGTGTTGGTCCCAGACCTGACATCACATTAAATACAAGTAGTACTGAGAAGGCCCAGAGAGTGGGCAGAGGCACATGGGTGTTTACCCGTGTGTGCCTACACACTTCTATCGTGGTACAACAGTGCTTGCTGCTACGTAGGCCTTGTCTAGGCATAGACCACCTTAAACTCAGCATGGACTTTGTGTTTTTGTGTGTGCATATATATGCATGTACATGTCTATCTATGTATGCATGCGGAGGTCAGGGGTTGATGTTAGATGTCTTCTTCCATTTTTCTCCATCTTACATTTTGAAGCAGGGTTTCTTACTAACCCTGGAGCTCACCAATTTGGCTAGACTATCTGGCCAGTGAACTCTAGCTATTCATTTGTCTCTACCTTCCCAGCACGGGGATAACAGGTACGTGTTATTATGCCTGTTTTTGTTTTGTTTTGTTTTAACATGAATGCCAGATATGCAAATTCAAGACTTCATGCTTGCACAACGAGGACTATACTGACTAGCCATATCTCTAGTTTTGGACTTTTTAAAGTGCTGGTGATGAATCTGGGGCCTCGTATATACGAAGTATGCGTTCTGCCACTGAGCTATACTCTAGCTCACCACTCCTTTTTATGAATGAATCTGACAGCATTTATCGCATGGAACAGCATGTTTGTGTATCTACTCCTTCTGCCAGCTGTGACTTATGCTGGGAACTCTTTGAAGCGTTCCTCCCACCACTGGTTCTATATACATCTTTTGTTTGCTTTTAATAATGAGCAGGAAAGACGTGAAGATAAACTGCCATTTCTGTCACCCGGGTCATTGTATTATGCTGATATCAATCATTTCACGATTCCACGGGTCCGTTTTAACGGGACCATGGTGCACGGAACAGGTTAGCCAGAGGCACGGCAAGGCCTGGCAGTGTCACAAGGGGCTCAGGTGCAAAGGTACAATGTGAAGGCTATCTGGAGAGAGATGGCCCAACCAACATCTTTGAGTGAGGAGGGAGAGGCTCAAACTAACACAAAGGTTGGGCTGATAGTGCTAAGCAGAGGCACTCGGACAATCCTGGCCTGGAAGGCAACTTGCTGGGTGGCCTACCCTCATTCATTAAACTTTACTGAGGGAGAGTACAGACTCTTCTCTTGGCCCCTTTTACTGTGCGTTATCCAAGACATGCTCTATTCCTTCCTGATGCAGCTTTAAATACAGTGTGATTATGTAATGAAAACCATTAGGTTGTTAATGTGGACAAGGATGGAGAATAAGCACATGAGATTCTTAATTCTCTCTCTCTCTCTCTCTCTCTCTCTCTCTCTCTCTCTCTGTGTGTGTGTGTGTGTGTGTGTGTGTGTGTGTGTGTGTGTCTGTTTCGCATTTTCTCTGTGTGTGTGTGTGTGTGTGTGTGTGTGTGTGTGTCTGTTTCGCATTTTCTCTGTGTGTGTGTGTGTGTGTGTGCACACACACACACACACATCTTGTATAGCCCAAGCTGGTATTGAACTCACTATATAGACAAAGATGATCTTGAACTTTTGACCATTCTAGTTCAAGAGTACTTAGAATACATGTGTGTTTAACGATGCCTTGTGAGGGGCTGGAACCCATGTCTTCATGAGAGCCAGCATTCTGCTAGCTGAGTTACATACCTGGCCCTCTTCATAATCTCTTTATCATTTGTCTGAGAAATTTTCCTACCTTTTCATTACAGTCATGACACCGGCAGATGAGCAAACCACAAAACTACTTTTTAAAAAGTATATAAAAGTGTTATGTGTATATATGTGTGTGTCTGTGTGTCTGTGTGTGTGTAGACCAGAAGTCAACATCATGTGTCTACTACTTCTTCAGTAGTTTCCTACCTTATTTGATGAGATAGAGTCTGTCTCAGAACTCGGAGCTCACTCACTCATTTGGCTAGACTGGCTGCTCAGCCAGCGGCAGGGGACTGTCTCCACCTTCCAAGCTCTGGGATAACAGAAATATGCCCATACCCTACTTTTTCACATAGCCACTGGGAATTTAACTCAGGTTCTAATGCATGCATAGCAAACAGTCCATTGAGTGAATCATACCCCTAACTAGCTCTTCCTAGAGAGTCTAGCCTAATTCATGAACTCTGGGTCCCAATGAGAGACCTGTCTCAAAATCTATGGTACAGAGGGACTGAAGAGATGCTTCAGGGTGTCTCTGTTCTGGAGAGGGTTCAGTCCTCCGCTCCCACACGACATCTGATCCAATACCTTTTTCGGGCCTCTGCAGGCCCCTCCAATAACACAGTGCACCTACATCCATGCAGGCAAACCACTCAAACATGTAAAATAACCAGTAAATCTTAGAAAAAAAATAAGTTAGAAAAAGATAGAAGATAGCCAACATTAACCTTTGACTGATATACTCACGCTTCCATACGTGTCCCTGTAGGCACAAGACAACAGCCCCTCCCCCACTCACATACACACCAAGATAGTTCTCAAAAGAGTAAAAGGATGTGGAATGGAGATAGGATTATCAAAGTTAAATAAAAAAAATCAATAGCAACCTGTAGCAACAGAACCCTTTTTCTCTGAACGGGGAGCAATGTGACTTAAGGTGCTTGTTATCAGGTTTTGCCAGGCTTTTTCCTGTTAAAGCTCATGCCTCCCAACATTAACAGCATTAGTGTTTATTCTCAGCACCAACTGTAAGTGGAAATGTAAATATCTTATCAAGAGCCGGTCTGTTCAGTCCCTTAGACATTTCACCCAGGACTTTCCTCAGCTTGTGAAACTTGGCTTCAGAGGTCTCTAGTATTATCTGACACAAAGGAGAATAACTAAACTACACACCAAACGCATTTGAAGCCCCCAGGTGGAAGCAAGAGGATCTGAAGTTTGGCCATCCTCTGCTAGACAGTGAGTTTGAAGTCAGCCTGAAACACATGTGACCCTGCCTTAAATAGAAAAAACAAAACGAAACAAAACAAAAAAAAAAACAGCAACCAAACCTAGCACATAATATCAGTGCATAGCAGGCTCTCCTATCATGAGGGAGATCAATAATTATAACACTTTATTCTTAATGATGTCATTTTGGTCCTTGTCTCTCCATAAAAATGCCTTTATTAAGCACAAAATTGCATATATGTGATCCCAGCACTGAGGAGACGGGGGGGGGGGGCTGGAGAATCTTGAGGTCAGGGTCAGCTTGGGCAACATAAAGAAATAAAAAATAAGTGACTTTAATAACACTATGTTACCTACATCTCTCGGGGACGTCCAGGTGTTAATTGCTGTTTAGTTTATAAAGTAGGCACTAGCTCTGAGTGTCCAATGGCCCCTTAGTGAAGAGCCAAGCCCCTTAAGTCCTTGCCTGGACCCTTTCCACATGCACACAGTGAGCCTAGGCAGGGATCGTCCCTGTGAGAACATGGGGACACCAGAGAAAAAGAACTGCGCAACTTCACAACTAGGCTGCTCTGGTTGCTGCAACGGAACAGGGGCTCTCTCCCCACTTAGCTGTTTCAAGTAAGCTGTGATTGCCTTGAGTGTCTCTCTGGACTTTCTGCCTTGAAGTTGAGCTCACACCACACACCTCTCTGTTTGAATAAGGATGAGTCAGTCCCATAGGCTCATAGGTCTGTGTGCCTGGTCCCCAGTAGAAGGAACTGTTTGGGAAGATTAGGAGGCGTGACCTTGCTGGAGATGGTGAGGTAGACTTTGAGAATTCAAAAGCTTACCTGATTCCCACTGTGCCTCCCTCTTTGTCTCGTTTGTGGGTTAGGATGTGATCAATCTCTCAGCTGTTCCTGCCACCATGCCTTTAGCTCCTCCATCGTGGACTCTAACCCTCTGAAACTATAAGCCAATGAAATGCTTTGTTTTATAAGTTACCTTGGTCATGGTGTTTTGTCATAGCAATAGAAAGGAAACTAAATCTTTACCCAAGTTTTGGGCTGACGTCAGTCTTTCCCTGGGACTCATACCCACTTTCTGATTCCTTCTGCATCTGTCACTTGGGTGCCCAGCACTTCCTTTCCATTCTCTCCTGCTGACATGGCCATAGTGAAGCTTTGGAGGGGAGACCGACACCACATTCACTGGCCTTCCCAGGAACAAAGATTAACTCTCTAGTTCCTTGGCTCTCTGAATCTTTGCATCTGCTCAAGGTGAAAACTCACCCCAACAGTGACAAAGGAGACCTTTCAGACGTTTAAAGTGGAAGAACTCAGGAGATGATGAGACCGGACTGGAAAGGTCTTGTGTCCTTGAGTGTAGGATTTCTAGGGATGGGAGAGAGTTCACTGTTGAGGCTGGTCTGAAATGAAGGGTACATGCATCGTGCCTGTGAATGTCAGTGGCCTGAGCAGTGGGCAGGTCCTGGAGGATGACCCTGTCTTTCTATCCTTCCATGAGGTTCCATGGTAGGGAAGAAACAGGGATAGCTATGACACTTTCCTTATGCCCCCTTGACTTGACCACGTACTCCATCCTGGACACGTCCCCTCCCCAGGGAGGTCCAGACCCTACTTCAAGCTCTCTGATGAGTTTCTTGATGTTTGCCATGCTGGAAACCAGAAAAATAACTTCTCATAGCAGACTGCCTAGAAAGAAAACCTTTCTAGTCTTTCTTTCTCTCTTTCTTTCTTTTCTTTTTCTTTTTCTTCTTTTTCTTTCTTTCTTTCTTTTTTTTTTTTTTTTTTTTTTGTATGTTGAGGGAAACAATCCACGGCACACTGTTGAGTGTGCTTTCTGGAAGGGTTAAACTGCATGGTCTCTGCCCTTTAATCTCATTGGGTGTTGGACAAACAGACATGGGGGACTCTTAAAGTACTATAATGCAATTAAGGTCAGCAAGCACTAATAAAACTTACAAGCTGAGCATCATAATAACATCAATTCTATTCCTTCAACTTCCTTGCATATCATGTGGACTTGGACTACAACATGTTATTTTTAGTTAAAAATAAATGGAAACTTTAAAAGCAAGGATACTCAGATCTGTATGCATAGGTTTGTTTTTCTGCCTCCTCAAAGGAGTCAAATAACTTAAAGCAAGGGATCTCTCCCTTTTGACACAAAATGAGGAGAGAGCAAATATAGATGGTCTAATGTGTCCCTTGTTGCTCCTGAGGATTAACCCTCATTCTTAATGTCACTCTGAGGAGGCTATTGTTGTTAATAGCCCCAAGGTAAAGTTTAAGGAAACTAGGTGAAGCCGTATGGCTTTTAATAGAGCAGGGTTCAGCTGACTCCAGGTAGTCTGATGTTCCTCGGTCAGCCTGTAAATAGGAATTTGTTAAAGAAAGCAAACGTATAGGTGGAACTACCGGGATACTTCTTTACGCCTTCGTACTTTAGACTCCGCGTGTGTGGAGTTGAGGAATTAAGGAGCATTGGCTTGGGAAAGGGAAGGACGTAGGCAGAGTCAGTGAACGCTGAAGTTTACGCAAACATGGATGATTGACAACCAAAGAGAAATGGCATAGCCAGTCAAGAAGGTGCATGAGTAGTCATTTGCGTGCATTCAATGACCACATTTGCTTATGGGAGCCTCTCTCTCTCTCTCTCTCTCCTCCCCCGTGTGTGTGTGTGTGTGTGTGTGTGTGTGTGAGAGAGAGAGAGAGAGAGAGAGAGAGAGAGAGAGAGAGAGAGAGGAGCAATGCACAGGGAAGCTAGCTCAGTAAAGAAAGCACCGTGCTGGCACTTACTGAACTCAGACCTTTGCACTTTCCTCCACAAGCCCCTTTTCCTGGCTTCGAGTGAATGTGCACTGAAACTTGGAGCCTGAAGCAGTGAGATGGCTCAGTGGATAAAGCTGTCTGCCCCAATCCTGACAACCGTTGAGTCACACAGGGCAAATGAGGAGAACTGACTCTCAAAGTTGTCCGTTGCCTTCCACACACCCACGGTGGCACACGTGTGCACACATACACACAAACAGAGGTAGAAACAAGCTGAAAGAATGTAGTCTGAAACTGAATGTCTCCTCCTGCCCAGAGCAAGCCGATCTCCCTACGAAACTGCAGCCTCTCCCACGCATCCTGAACCCCGTCCGGGGTTTACAAAGCGAAGCATAAGCAAGGGACCCACACACTATTCTTAGTCCAGTCCATGTGCTGAACTGGTCCAGGTTCCTGGATCCCCACCTCCACTGACCCCACCCCCACCCCGTAATAATCAAGTTCACCTCGTGTCAGCCTTCCTCATAGTGCTCATAAAATGTGCCACAGAAAGTATCCCTCAAGCTGAGTTCATCTCTGGGGGAAGGATCTCAGGGAACTATCTGGAACAACTAGACAAGAAAGGTAGGAGAAAGGGCGGGGCTGGAGAGCCCTGAACACCAGATATAATTGCTGTCGTCTTTGCGTCAGCCCTGTAGGCACTGTTCAGTTTCTCTGGTCCTCTGGACACTGCTCTTTTCCTCATAGGATTGTAAGCTTTATGAAGGGGCTACATGGAGTCACGTCCCCAAAGTCACACCCCTCCCAGTATGTGTGTGTGTGTGTGTGTGTGTGTGTGTGTGTGTGTGTGTGTGTGTGTGCATTCATGCCTGTGTGAGTGTCAGAGGTCAATGTCATTTGTATATGTTCAATTCCCATATTGGCTCATCATTTCAACTAGTCTTGCTGGCCAGGGGGTTCCAGAGATCCTCCTGTCCCCACCTCCCCAGTGTTGGAATTACAGACACATGTCACCACACGTCCCTTCTCACGTGGGTGCTGGGAATCTGAATTCAGGCCCTTATGCTTCAGTTGACCCATCGTGCTGGCCTCCCATTACCCCCTGTCATCTGTCCATAAACATTCTGCCCCTTTCAGAAGAGGAGGCGGCAGGCAGTGACCGTCACACAGAGACAAGCATAGCCCTGCACAGTTGTAGACTCTAAGGAAACGCCCTGGGCCTCCTGCAGCCCACGGCTTTCCCTTGCCTAGCCCTTGTCCTTCCTAGATTTCCCTTCATTGGAACTGAAGTATCACTGTGACCATGACCCCCATGACCCCGGCAAGGTGGATGGAAACACAAAGACTAGAACTGATTACAGTGTTTAGAGTTTCCTGCACAGTTTACATGGAAACTAGCCACACACCTCATGTTCCAGTCAGAGCTCTCAAAGTCACCCTCTCTCAGTCCTGTCATCAGTCCTTGATGTCCGACACCCCTTCCTAAGCATGCATGGGTTAGAAAACAAACAATGCCAGACACTAATTTTCATTCATTTTGGAATACAGGGAGTTAGATTTGATTCCTTGTTATAGCACTCATGTCTCAGAGTAAACTGTTGAATTAATTAATTAATGCCGTTGGCAGGTTCACTACCTGCTCCCAATGGATTACATTCTGGAATGAAAGACACACACACAGCCTTTACATTTTAATGTGCCTTAAGCATCACAATAGCTGGGCCACTGCCTAACCTCCAGGCAGTTAATCCACCTCCCACCAACAATCAATCCTGAGTTATTACTTACTTAACTTTATATTCTATCTTGGCTGCTCTGGATCCAAAGGGCTGCCCAACTGGGTTGAGCTCTGGCTCCTTAACATGGCGGCCTTGCCTCTCTGTCCAGCACTCTTCTCAGACTCTCATCTCTCTTCACCTCCACCCTCTCTCCCAGCCTGGAAGATCTCCCTTCTCCTCCCTCCTCCAGGTCCCAAGCCCAGGAATCTTAAAGTCCCACCTGTCTGCCCTTCCCAGCCATTGGCTGCAGGCATCTTTATTTACCAATCAGAACCAAGTGGGGGCAGGGTCCCTCAGTGTCTCTCTTGCAAACAATTTTGGGGACCCAAATTAACATTAGAATGCAGACAGCAATTAGGCCAAACCCACTAGAGTAAACTGTTTTCCCTTTGATCTCTACAGACTTTTACTACTTCAGGCAATCTGAGGAAACAGTGAGATGGGTCAAGTTCTTGATTTAATATCCTCTCTCCTTGACCACTATATTCTTCCTCCACTACCAACCTGCACCAGTCCCAGACTGCAGCTGACACCCCAGGCCTCACGTCTGAAGGAATTGGAATGGGTCAGAGTGCAACTCCATTCATGTAGTCAGGGGAATCAAGGGACTGTTTAATTCAAGTTCTTTTTAAAAGCTTGATTAGATATAGATTATGGTGATGAGAGAAACAGACATGGAAAGGGTTACTGCTTAGAAAGTCGGGGAGAAGGGCACACAGAAAGTCTTTGTGCTGTTTAGCAAATGTCCTGTGATCCTGGCCAATCTAAAAATAGAAATGAGATAAGACGGAGGACTTCTGAGAAAGACACCAGTCACACTCTGGTCTTCGCATGCGCACGCATACCTGTGTGTCTGTGTATACACACATCAGTATGTGCACACAGACACTTGCGTGTGTGAGCACACACACACACACACACACACACACAAACACAAACACACACACGAAAATAAGAGTTGGTGATGAAGAATCAAGCTTGAGCTGACTGGGTAAAGGAAAGGTGAGAGGTTCTGCAGGAGATGCAGGAGAGAGGATGGAGATTCAGGCTTCTGCATGGATCATTCTGACAAACAGAGGCACCATGTCCTGACAGATAGAAATAAGAGGCATTGCTACAAATCAGCCAAATAAACCCTACTCTGTCTTTGCAAAATAAAAAGGGGATTTCCTCTGCTAGTGTCTGGTCCACGAAGATATGGTCTCAGATAGAGGCTGTTTATAAAGGATCACAAACTCTTCATGCTGATAGTTGGATTCGAGAAGCACACATCAGCTGAGGTGTTCTGCTTAGAACACGGCAGATGGAGACCGGAGTGTGCTGCCAGTGGAGTGGAAAAGATGCAATTCTTTGTGGTTTTATGTCATTTAGTGCAGTCACCCAGACATGTTCCCAGTGGGCTGCCCTTTGTACAGACTTAAGGTTAGAATCACAGATGTACATAAAGCTATTCTGCAAAATTATACTCACTTGCAGGAAAGCAAGAGGCGATTTCTGTGTTGGTTTCTACTCTCCGTGCAGCAACTGAAGGAAGGAAAGCGGGGCTCGCAGCTTACTGATACAGTACACTGTGGTGGAGACGGCATGGTGGCAGGAGTGGACAGTCACATTGTATCGGCAGTCAGGAAGCAGAGCGGCCCTACTAGTGTTCAGCTTGCTTTTCTGCTTGTGTTCACTCAGCGAGCCTGAGCCTAGCCCATGAACAGTGTTTCCACAGTTAGGGTGGGTCTTTTCACATCAATTAGTAATCTAGAAATTTCTAATTTCTTTACAGACATGCCTGGATTCTAGGTTCTGTCAATTTGGCAATCAACATTAACTGTCATAAGTCTACCCCTTGCCAGGTGGTGGTGGCACACACCTTTAGTCCCAGCAGGCAGATCTCTGAGGTGAGGCCAGCCAGTCCACAGAAGTGACTTCCAGGACAGTCAGGGCTACACAGAACAACCCTATCTCAAAACAAAAACTTAATTAATTTTCCCCTTGTTAATTTGACATGCAAACATATTGCTTTCAAACCGTAACTTCTATACTTTCCCTCCATAGGCTCATAGCTATCTCATGCTAAAAATTCATTCAGTCCAACTTTAAGAGTCTCCATCATCTTCAACTCTTCCAACACTATATAGAAAAAAAAATCACCTCTGAAACTTTGGTAATATTTTAACTGGGAACCTCTAAAACATCAAAAAACAAACTACAGCAATCAGAGAGATGGTCCACTGAATAAAATTCCTTCTGCCTGATGACCTGATCCCTGGAACCCACATCATGGAAGGAGAGAGCAGATTCCTACAAGTTGTCCTCTGACCTCCACACCCATGCTGTGGCATATGTATACCCATACACATATACCCACATACATATTTACCCATGTGTTCGTACAAAAATTAAAAATATTTAAATGTCATAAACGATCTTTTTTAAAAAAATATTACATGTTTCCAAGTTGCAATGGAACAGAGCCTGTAGAACTGTCCCAAAAGGTAGAAATGTAGGCGTAGGAAGGAAAGGTCAGACTCAGCTTAGAAGAAACCCAGCAGGGCAAACAGAGAGTCCCAAGTTCCATGTCAGGTATCTGGGCTTGTGACAGGATCTTCTGAGCTCTAAAAAGGCTTGGGGGGACCCGCCCCTCCAGCTCTGCACACGTGTGGCTTCTCATAACACACACATAGGCCCTCTCTTGCACATGCCCCATTCTCTGCAGCCTCCCTCCGTGGATGTCTCATTGTTAAGACATCTCCAGCATTCTGGGGTCTCCATTGCAACTAAAGCTGCTCCTTCACATCATCACACAGTGGGCCTCTCTGGGTCTCCCTGGGGGAAATATGTCCTTGCTACACATATTGCTTGGCCTCAACAGCCATTCGGAGCCCTCTTCCTGATCTCCAAAGCCCTGTTCTCATGGGTTTCAACCACACAGACATTCCCTTCTTTTCTGGTCTGAGCTTCCACACTGCCACCAGCTGCCTTCTATACCCTGGTATCTCCTTTATTGAATTTCTGGATGTTGCACTGACTCAGAGTTTGGGGGCCCTGTTCTTTCTGTTTATTCCATCTTTCCTTTCCAACATTCAGTTTGGGCAATGATTGATTGATTAATATGTCCTGTGCTCTGCTTTAGACATCTGAGACAAAGCAATGACTATGTAAAACAAGTTCCTGAATTTGTCATTGTCATGCAAAGGAAAACGTGCACGAAACAACACAGAAACTGTGTGATGTACTGTTGGGTAGTAACGGTGACACACACAGGGGGTGGAAGAACAGGAAGAGAAAGAATGGTAAGGGCGAGAGGGCAGCGGTGCCAGCTAGGACTGTGTGAAGAGGTGACATTCTCATTGGAGTAAAGTAAAACATGAGGCAGAAGAGTCAAGGACAATTCCACACGACTGGGGTGACAGAAGACACGATTATGACCTTGAGAGGGGCTCAGTAAGCAAAATGCTTGCTATGCCAGCCTGAGTCCCTGCGTTTGGATCACCAGAACCCACATAAAGCTGGATATGGTAACACAGGCCTGTAACCTCGGTGCTTCTACGATGAGATGGACACAGAGGTAGGAAAATCCATGGAAGCTTGCAGGGTACCTGGCCCAGAGTATGCAGAGGCAAATTAAAGGACCCTGTCCCAGATAAGGTGAAAGGTGATGACTGATACCTAAGGTTAACATGGCAAGTCCACACTTGTACTCATACGTATGAACACACACACACACACACACACACACACACACACACAGAGAGAGAGAGAGAGAGAGAGAGAGAGAGAGGTACATGCGCCCACACATGCATGTACTTGCACACACACACAGATTTAAAAGGAAGAAAGTGTCATTGTGTCGTTTATTAAGATAAGGACTAAGAGACGATTCTGGGAGGACACTAAGAGTTTTGGCTTGGAGCTACGAATACAACTTGCTGAAGCATTATAACATTGTAACAAGGGGCGATTTAGCTATGCTGAATTGAGTTCCTTTTGGAATTTTTCCCTTCTCAAGAATGGAAACCTTCCTGGCTACTTCGTCTCTGAAAGTATTTGCTGCTTCCCACACCCCGTCACCTTCCTTAGTTTTTGGCTTTGTTTCAGTTTGGGTAGTAACTGTAATCTATACTAATAAAACTTGCTCTCTTTTTGCTCTCTTTTTTTCCCTTTTCCTTCTCTTTCCTTTAAGTTTTGTTTGTTTATTTAGCTATCCACTTGTGTATGTCATTCATAGCTCTACCCTCTGTGCTTAGTATGACACATTGCAGAGAAGAGACTCAAATAGTTTGTGAGACAGCACAGGGTGGGCCGGTCATCTGGACAAGTCGGGACACCTTGGTTCGTGTCCAAGGTCAGCGCTGTGTGCTAGCTACATGACTCTATGGCAATGTCTCTGTAATGAGTTCTCGGTTTTAAGTTATATGATTTTTTTTAAAGTATTGATTTGTCCACTTAAAAATTGTATTTGAAATGCAGGATTTGTGATGGTACTCAGGATATTAATAAGCTCTTTCTGGGCTGGGGAGACAGCTCAGGTGTTAAGAGCACGGGCTACTCTGATCCAAGACCTAAGTTCAGTCCCTAGAACTCTCTTCAGATGGCTTGCAACCTCCTGTGCCCCCAGCTCCAGGGCACCTGGTACTTCTGGCGTTACTGGTATTTGCCCTCTACTGCGCGTGTCCACAGATACACACATCTATGCAGAATTTTAAGAAATAATAAAAATAGACGTACTGAAAAATAACTCTTGGGGGCTAGAGAGATGACTCAGCAGTTAAGAGCACAGACTGCTCTTCCTGAGGACCGGGCTTTGATTCCCGCCACCCGCGCGGCAGCTCACAGCAGTCTGTGACTCCAGGATTTGACACCCTCACACAGATATAGATGCACATAAAATAAAAATAAGAGCGTGAACAAGAAAATAAAAAACCTCTTAGGACACACAGTTCAAGAAATTGACAACTCAGGCTGGAGAGATAGCTCAGTGGTTAAGAGCACTGGCTGTTCTTCCAGAGGTCCTGAGTTCAATTCCCAGCACAATCACATGGTAGGTAGCTCACAACCATCTGTCATGGGATCTGATGCCCTCTTCTGATATGTCTGAAGACAGCAACAAGTGTACTCATCTAAAATAAACAAATAAATAAATAAAAGAAATTGACAACTCATTTTAACTTATCTAGGAAATCCTAGTGTAAAACTAATCACTGTGTAACTTAAACACAGCTGAATGGGAACAAGGCCATAGAATCAGCTTGTTTACAGAGGCCACAAAGATTCTTCCAGGAAGAGACAAGGAATGTCCACCCACACCATCACCTTGAGCTTCTATTTCCTTCCTTTGCCCCTGCTCCCACAGCGTATGAGGAATTCACTTGCAAAAGGGCCCTATTTCTTCTCAGAATTCTCTCCTCACCAGTGTTGTTGTGCTAGAAGAGGATTCAGTGTGCATAGAATAGAGAGTGGAAACTACACCACCTAACTCTGAAAAGCATTGTCAGGGATCTTAATGTCTGGAATGATTTTGAATACATCGTGTGTGCACAATTGCCCTCAGCGGTCAAGTTACAGCCTCTGGTGTTGCTGCTCAACTTGCCACCTACCTTGTTCTTCTGGACAGGGTCTCCCATTAGCCTGGAGACCACCAATGAGGCTAGATTGGAGGGTCAGCAAACACCAGGGATGTAGTTGCCTGTCTCTCTACCCCTCTCCAGTGCTGCGCTTACAATTGTGTATCAACAGCTTGGCTTTTTAAAAGATAGGTTAACAGGGACAGAATTCAGTACATTTGCCTGCATGGCAAGCACTTCTTCACCAGTGAATGAATGAATATTGTTTTTGTTTTTAAGACGTATGAACCTTTCAGTGTTCATTTAAAACAGGAAGACAGGAAACACAAGGTGTGTTTCCGTTCTTATCCTTCCACTCCAGGGTGAACCCTTTCTTTTTGTTTTTTTGTTTTGTTTTTCCATTTTTACTATTACAATGGTCTGGAAGAGGTGCAGATACTTTAAATAGAGTGGGAGGGGGCATTACTTTTTCTTTTGCTACCAAAAAGCAATCAGAAAAGTGGGAAAACATCAATACTGCAAGATCATATATAGAAAAATAAATAGCTTTTATTTTGTACAAAAGAAAAAGTGTACCAGAAACAAAAGGCTGTGTGTGACCCAGGGCCAAGTCATTGTCAGAGTCCAAAAGGCTTTGAGTGTCTGAGGGCCAAGAGTCTTTGTGTATCTCAAGACCAAGGTACCTTAGGTGTCCAGGGCGCCAGGCTCAGAGCAGTAGCAGAGAGCCCAGCAGCAGCTCGCCCTGGCCCAGCGGTCGTCCGCGCTCCAGCCCGCGGCCCTTGCTCTCGGCCTTGATGCGCACGGCCAGGCGGCGCAGCTGCTCCTCCGGGAGTCCGTCGAAGCAGCAGTCCTGGTCCAGGGCGGCCTTGCGGCTGCGGCGGACCACACTGGCGCGCTGCTGGCCCGACGGCCTCAGCACCAGGCTGAGGCGGCAGCCCAGGGCGCGGGGCTCGAGCGCGGCGGCCGGGCCCTCAGCGCGCAGCAGGCGGAGGCGGAGGCAGGCGCTGCGCGGACAGTACTCGGCCGCCAGGCGCAGCGTGCAACCCCCGCGGCCCAGAGTCACGTTGGCCTCGGCTTGCAGGCGCTCGGGATCCGGGCTGGTGGGGGCCGGGGGCGCGCAGGAGGCGGCGCGCTCGTGCCCGTCGCCGCGGGACGCGGAGCGCGCTCTGCCCCGACCGCGGGGAACCCGCAGCGCACGGCTCAACAGACCATCGGGGGCGCGCAGGAGGCGGCGCATACGGGGCACGGGAGCGGCTGGTGGGGCTGTGTCCAGGTCGCGCGGGGTGGCGAGCTCAGAGTCCGAGGCTCGGCGCGGGCACGCGTAGGTGTGCGCACGGCGGCGAAGTCCCAGCCGGGGAGTGCCGGGGTGGCCGAGGAAGAGCGACTCTTTCCGGCGCGTGTGCGGGCTCTCGAGCAGCGCGCAGAAGCCGTAAACGGTGCGCGCGCGGGGCAGGTGCGGGAGGGAGAGCGCAGCCTGAGAGCGCGGGTCCCAGTCGGTGCGGCCCGCGCCGTCGTCGTCACCGTCCTCGCAGTTGTCAGGGGTGCGCGGCCATAGGTCGGGTTCGGCCGCGCAGCGCCAAGGCAGTGCGGCGGCGGGGAGCGGTGATTCAGGAACTCCGGGGACTGGCAGCCGCGGGGGAATGCAGAACTCTGGGATGCGGCCCGGGGTGAGCACGTTGGAGAAGGCAGGCTCAGGAGTGGAGGAGCGGAGTCGACCGAGAAGCCTCATCCTTCTAGCTTATGCCCGAGCGTGGCGGATACAAGAGTGCCTGTAACACAGAGAAAAACTGTTGAATTTGGGCTCCTGAAGTCCAATGGATCCCTTCCTTGACCCTCTAAAAGTCCACAAATCCAGGGCTCCGGGTCAGCACGAATGAGCCTTTTGACCATCCTCACGGTAACAAACTATATACATGAATATATAGAAATCAGACCTTTTCTTCTTCAATCTCGTTGGGTCGGACTGCAGAAACAAAGCAGGTGACGTCTAATTCACAGCTGGGGCTCCACCTTCAGCACTGAAGCTGTCACAGTGGCGCTCCTGCCTTATACCTTAGCGGGCGTCACGCCCAGGTGCCAAGAGGCCAATCCCAAGAGGTAACAGACAGAGCCCGCCTTTCAGCGGTCCCTTCCCACTAAATCCCCAGCCGCTCGCTATATAGGTGTCATAGGAGCTGGCTCTGGGACCTACATTGGCTGTCCCTTCCCTGGAGCGCCATTTACAGGCCCGGCAAGTGCTGCAGATGAGTAAAGGCCATCCTGTCACCCCGGGAAAGAGAATTTGGCAATTCAAAGTGTTTGTGGCCTCTCAGAGAAGGCGAAGAAGGATGAAGAAAACGTGAAGTTGAATTTTACAACTAAGTAAATCTGATCCTCCCACTCGGTACCTGACTCATACGTTCCACTGGCTTCTATTTTTCAGGATGCATACCTGTTTCCAAGCGCAGACTAAACTTGGCATGTCCATTTAGGATGGGATTATATGCAAACAGTTTTGTGAAATTGAAAACGCATTAGGGGCTGTAGAGATGGCTCAGAGGTTAAGAGCGCTGACTGCTCTTCTGAAGGTCCTGAGTTCAAATTCCAGAAACCACATGGTGGCTCACAACCATCCTTTATGAGGTCTGACGTCCTCTTCTGGTGTGTCTGAAGACAGCTACAGTGTGCTTACATATAACAATAAATAAATTTTTGGGCCAAAGCGAGCAGAGGTCCTGATTCCCAGCAATCACATGGTGGCTCACAACCATCCGTAATGAGGTCTGACATCCTCTTCTGGTGTGTCTGAAGACAGCTACAGTGTACTTACATATAACAATTTTTGGGCCGAAGCGAGCAGAGGTCCTGATTCCCAGCAATCACATGATGGCTCACAGCCATTTGTACAGCTACAGTGTACTCATACATATAAATTTATTTTTAATTTGTTTTTTTTAAAAAAACGCATTAGTCAGCCTACATTTAACATATTCAGAAGACTTGTATTCGACACCGGACTAAAAGGTTGGAGTAGTTCTGCATCCACTTTAATTTAAAAATCATAGATCCTGATTAAGTCCCGGGGCCAGCAACTTACTTAGCCTCTGTCTCCCTCTGCTGGACTGTCCTTGATATCACCATGGTCTGGGCTACCAGATGCCCTAAGTTCTGGTGACTTGGGTAAATAAATAACGTGCAAAATCTTCTGAATGACTAGTGGGGAGCTTTTGGGCAGATCCCTAAAAATACTTGATTTTCCAAAACTACCCTTTTCTTTCTGCCCTAGCCAGACCTATCCAGAGGCAAGGAAAAGACTGAAACTTGAGTCAACACCAACTTTGAAAGTGCTGGGTTTAAACAGGAAGAGTTTGGCCCCAGGATTTATTTTTTTTCCTTACATATTTAAATACAGTAAAATGTTGGGGGAAAAGTTTCCAGGTGACAGTTGTAACAACAAAGCTTTGAGCATAGTGACACAGAAACTCCCTAGCAAAGTAGGAAGCACCTGTGATCTTTACGATAAGAATGGGTTCTGTTGATTGCCAAACTGTGCTCCTGGCAAGGACCTAAAGAGGGAAGATATATGACAAGCGCATAAGGGTAGATTCTGTTGGTAGATGATGCAAAGTACACGGGACCTCTTTCACGAGAAAGGGTTCTATTCGCTGAGAGACAAAGCTCCGAATTAAGGGGGGTTCGGAAAAGCTGGCTCCATAGAATAGTAAAAAGATCACCAGGCTGTCAGCCGCCATCCACTCCAGCCTCCTGGGTGACCTGACGTCAGTCATCTTCCTTTGAAGTCTGGTTTTCTGGTGGTTTCTTTAAACTGTGCTTTCTACAAGGAACCTTGACCTAATTCCCCATCTGCAGTTCGTCCTTGCTCCCTCCAAGCAGTCTACAAGGCCTCTGTTGTATTTCGCATGATACTTTGGGAATTTTGGCAGTTTTCTCTTGCCTAATAGAATTTCCTAGTACATAAGTCACAGAGTTCCTTGAGACACCATATGTGTCATGAATTACAGAAACATATATGAATAGTTAAGAGGACAGGAGGAGGAAATGAGAAGTGAGGCACCGCGGGTTGACGGCTATGGAACCTGCTATGAACGTATTTATGATGCAATAAAATCCCTGTGATACAGAGCCCAAAACTGCCTTCATTCCAGTTACCCTGCCCAGGTCATTAACCTACCATCTTACTCAGCCCCCCTTTCAATTCCAGCACCACCAATTCAATCCTCGGCAAATACTAAGGGCTCAGTCAATATTTGGTGAGTTATATTGCATTAAATTGATAGTAATCTACCATCCAGTTCTTATGACCGTCAGGTGCTTCCAACCACCTATCTCACTAGCTAGCTACATTATTTGATTTCTCGTAATAAACCAGTGAGGCAGATGTTTCTGTTTGCCAGATGGGAAACTGAGGTGCACACAAGGGACCTTGCCTAGGGTCATTCAGACTGAACCAGGCTACAGTTGCTGAGTCCTTTCTTCCTAATTTCTGATAATTTCCTTCCTTTCCACTATTCACTCCGGTCTCTATAATTAACTAAGATGTTATGTGACTTATCTGTAACCCAGAATTTCATTTGTTTGCTTGCTTGCTTTTGAGACAAACCCAGACTGGCCTTAGATTTATAGTGATCCTCCTGCCTCAGCTGCCTGAATGCTGGAATTATAGACTTGTTCCACCACCACACTTTGGGACAATGTTTGTTCTTAAAACACCTGGGTCTACTTTTGTGTATTTTCTACTATCATTATGTTGGAATAACTCATTGTGTCAAGATCCTTAAATATGAGGAAATGTGGAATTTCTCTCTCTATAAATACCATTCTTAATCACATTTCTCTAGTAGATTTGTTTGTGATTGGACAAGTATTGATCCATATGGATCCACCAGGGCCAGGGAACAGTAACTTATTCAGCTAAAGCCAAATTCACGCAGACCTATTCTTGGGGGTCTCTGACCATCTGATTCCCTGATTCATCAGGTCATTCAGCTGAAGAGTCATTGTTGAAGGGCCTTCTCTAAGGCAGAGAGCACCCTTGAAGCATGTCCTAGGGTGGAATGGCAGAACTATGCAATGTGTGTATCCAGTGCCTTTTCTTCTCCCTTGAGGAGGGACAACCCTTTTCCTAACATTCTTAAAAGCATCTTTACAGTAACTATCTAGACTAATTTGTGGTTACAATTTACCAACCATTAGACATTCTCCTTTGATGTCAGATGTTTTTCTCCTTCACGTTGGTACAATGTACATAGAACCCTTAATCATTTTCGCAAACATTGTATTTACTTAATCCTTGAGATAATAATGGAAATCTAATACTCAGGCTACAGCTGAGGAAATAGAAATATGTCATACACAATATAGGAATACTTGGGTGAGCCATTACTAAGGCCTGCTTGTGACTTCTAACCATATCTTGGGGTTGGAGACATGGCTCAGTGGTTAAGAGCACTGGCTGCTCTTCCAGAGGATTCAAGTTTTATTTATAGCATCTGTATCGAAGCTCACACCCATCTATAATTTTAATTCCAGGGGATCTGATTCCTTCTGTGGGCCTCCAAATGTATCAAGCATGCATGTTGTGCATATACATACATGTAGGTAAACCATTCATTGTAGAGAGAATATCTTGTATATTGAATGGATGCATCACCTATCAATTAAAAAGCTTATGGCCTATGGCTTAGGCATGAAATAGAGGCGGGACATCCGGGAGAAGAAAGAATTCTGGGAGAGAGAAGGTAGAAGAGTCACAAGAGAAGTGACGAGACAGACTCATGGTACCAGGCACAGGTAACCAGCCACGTGGCAGAATGTAGGTTAAAATATTGTGTTATTTTAGTTATTATCTAGTCAGAATAGAGCCTAGCTATATGGCTATGGTATTTGTAAATATATTTTGAGTCTGAGTCTTATTTCTGGGAGCATGGAGGCTGGGAGGAAGAACCGGGTTTATCTACAACAAAATGACCCCCAACTTACGGCAGTTAAAACCCAAGCTTACATCCTAAAAGGCCTGGGTAAAAAGTGGGAAAAGTCTGACTAACAGAACAAGAAGTCTGGTCTCTTAAATAAAATACAAAAACAGACCAAAGCTTCCCAGAACAGCACAAGATGAATGGCTGGGAAATAAATTCCTAGCCAAGGAGCAAGAAACTACCAAGAGATAGTATGGAAGATGGCTTTTTAAGGAAGCCCCTACTCAACTTAAAAGCAAAACACTGAAGTCGGGGGTTTCTCCCAAGGGCAGAATGGCTGAGAGAGGAACCGTCTCCTGTGTACACACAGGCTAAATGCAGCCAATACAGCAGTAGATAGAGACTTCCTGGATGCCACAGCCTCAGAAAAAGCACTTCAAATTCTTTCAACCTTGGCACAGCAGGTCGGCCCAGTTCTGTTCTGTTCTGTGGGAACTAAGGCTCTGCATTGGTGGTCTTTGAAAATTCAGCCCTGGGTTGACTGCTGTGAGCAGAAGGTGAAACACCTCCCTGTAAACAAAGGGGCAGGGACAGGACCAGGCACAGCACAGTGCCTCGTCTATCCAACAGTAAACAACAGGACAATAGGGACAGGCAGATCTCTGAGAATTCTGGACCAGCCTGGTCTACACAATAAAGTCAGGGTGGGATCCTCATGCAATTGCTTACAAATGTCAATCTGAGATTCAAAATAACATTTTTTCCTTAAAAGTTTTATAGAGGTTTTTGCTTAATAATTAGGAGGGACATTAGCAATTTAAAAATACATACTCATGCATCTTAAACTTATACAAAGAGAAAGAGTATGAGTAGTTTAGAAGGTATGTTTATAATTTCCATGTTATGATTTCAAATAGAAAATAATGATTTTCTTTTGCCAAAAAAAAAAAATTGCCCCTGGAAAGATGTATTCTTCTAGCCAATATGGGGGTCCAGAGTTGGGGTTGGGGCAGAATTGTTTTGCTTTTATCCAACAGAAAAAGAAAAGCTATGCTCATGAGAGCTAACATGGGGTAGAGTTTCATGCTGCTCTGAGCAGCCAGCCCGTCTCCTTGGAATGTAGAGTCTCCACAGGAGAGCTGTGGCAGCCCATGAGAGCTAACTTCAAAATGGGTGTCACGCTGGTATGACCAACCAGTTTCTATAAACATAGGCTTCCATGGGAAAATTAGTGATCCCTCGGCCTAGCACACAGCAATGGTGCAAGCTATAAAAACTCAGCAAATACATGGTGACTTCAGAACATGCTTATACAGAAAAAGAAGGGAACTTGAATGAAGTTAAATATAGAAAAGGGTAGCAAATTATATAAAAGGCAAAGGGGACATGAATATATTTATCCACAGTGATATTCATCTCCAAAGAAAGGAGAAAGAAATGGGAATTGATGTTTTCAAGGACACATAAATAAATCCAAGCCTTCAATATCAATACATGGGAGACAAAGGCAAGGCCAAGTAGGTTTCTTATGAGTCTGAGGCCAGGCTAATCTACAGAGCAAATCCAAGTTAGTCTGACTACACAGAGAAGCCCTATCTCAATAAATAAGTGTCTTAAATTGTTTTAATTACCAAAATGAAGGTGGTTATAAGTTCAGTAGTTTTAATGATACTACACATAATAGAGAGGTCAAAATAGAGCACATCTAAATAAAAAGAACTGCTAAATTAAATCAGCCTATACTTTTGATAACTTTGGGACATGCTATTTTGAGAGGAAGGCTTTGTATTTGTGTTAACAGAAAAGAAGAAAAAGGAAAAAAGAAAAGGCTTTGCATTCCATTCAAAGTAATAAGAATCAGATATGATAGAGAAAGGTTCCCTGAAGATCTTGACTGCCAACAGGGAGAAAAAAATCAAGAAAACCAAACATGATGGGTAACATAATTTGTTGTTGACTCTGCTTGGGACTAGCTCTAAAATTGGCTGAGAAGAACTTCAGCTATACATGGCCAATGCATGTAGCTTTAGATTTTAATAAGGGCTTTTAAATGTTTTAACCTCCCTTCTAGCCCACCACCCAACAGAGGTAGTGGGAAAGAAAAGTTAATAGGGCAAAGTAGGATGTGGACCTGTTTAGAAATAGGTTTTGAGGACAATTCCAATCTTCATTGTCAGGATATCAGCAGTTCAGTTCACACAAATCAGCAGTGGTAGCTTGATTCACACTCAAACACTATTTACAAATCAGCAATGACAGTTTGATCCAGAGGAAACCACGAAGCTCTACCAAATTAGCCTGAGTCCACAGAAGCTGCCAGAAGCCACCAGAACACCACCAGAACACCACCAGAAATTCTTTGCTGCATTTCTCTCTCTGAAGTTATAACAAATGAAAATCAGTGGAGAAGGCAAGGTAAACCAAAGCCACGGTGTTATCAGCAAAGACCAGTGTTAGCAAAGCCCAACAAAGACCAGCAAAGAGTGGCAAAGCAAACCAACACCACAGTGTCATCCACTGTCTTTTGAGTTATATTTATACCCTTTTCAAACGTGTTCTCTCAAGTGTCTGTTCTAGCAAAACATCACATACCCTTTTTTCTAGGCAGCTTCCAGAAAAACCCCATGTGTCTGTTTGACACAATTGAGTCTCAAAAAACAGCAAACAACCAAAAAAACAAAACTAAAACAAAAAGCAAAAAATCAAAATTTCCTCTTCAAATGGATCTTGTCAGCTACAGTCCTCAGGATTCACCATGTCATCCTTTCATATGGCATGAATTAAGATTTTTTTATATTACAATTTGGTTATATACAATTTTTTTATATTACAATTTGGTTATATACAATTTGGTTATATAATCAAACTAATTCCTTCACCTGCTCAAGCAAGGAGCAAAAATTCATCCTTAACTGATTTGCACACCCTACACATTCCATAAAAATGTCTTTACAGAACTAAATATTGGTTGTAAGGTTTATATATTGCAGAATGAAACATTGGGAAGACAGCCCTGACAGGATTCACCCTAGAGGATCCTGGGATGCATAGACCTGCTGTTCCAGCTCCTCAAACTGATACTGTTTCCTGAGACAGCCTTCCAGAACAGCTTCAGAAAGAACTGCTAATCCCAGATGACTTTGGTTCATTCAGCCTTTCAGAGTACTCCAGTCAGAACTTCAGTTAAGCCCTGAATTTAAACAACACAGAGACTGGACAACAAATGATGCCAGCTAGATTTCTTTTGACCTAAATATTTTTCCAATATCCTTTTGGGCCCCAAACAGGAATTCTTCATCTCAGTCCATCATGAAGGAATTGTAAAAGGACCGTTGTCCCAATCTCTTAAATTGGGGTAGATGGTTTCAGTCATTTTATAAACAATATGTTGTCATTTTAAGAGATGATTTACAAATAATTATGGTCTCAGAGATGGAGGAAACAAAATAGGAAGGTTAGACTCAGGGATTTTTTTTTTTAATTTTTAATATTTATTTACTTATTTGTTGGTTTTTTTTTAAAAAAAGATTTATTATTATATGTAAGTACACTGTAGCTGTCTTCAGACATCCCAGAAGAGGGAATCAGATCTCATTACATATGATTGTGAGCCACCATATGGTTACTGGGATTTGAACTCAGGACCTTCGGAAGAACAGTCAGTGCATTTAACCTCTGAGCCATCTCTCTAGCCCAGACTCAGGGATTTCTATCTTTTCTATTCTCTATCCTTCTTTCTTTGACAAAGGGTGGGGGCTGAAAAGAAAAAGGAGGGATATAGAAATACAAGAAATTAGACATATAGGCATAGAATATTGAATCTATTCTTAAACCAAAAAATATTTTGTAGCCATAATCTTATTAGTACAGAAGTTCGTATATTGATACAAAAATAAGGTTGTATTATGTTACATTGGTAGAGAACTTTGTATAATGATACAGGTTCAAGGTTTTCAGTAATATAAACTTCTGTATATTGATACAAAATTTAAGATTTTGTTACAATATATTACAGATATGTTTCAATTCTTAGATAGGCATTACATGTGTACCACTGAAATATACAAGGTTTAGTTCCAATTCTTTTAATAACTGCTGATACAAGCTGTTTAGGATGATTAAATAATGCAAGTCAATAATCAATCAATCAAACTCTTAGGTTATATACTAGTCTGGATTATCACAAAAATATACATCCTGGGCTGTACAGATAATAGGTAGCTGGAGACAGGCAGTGTTTGCTTGTTCAGATATGCTATGAATAGATGGTCTTCATGAGTGTCAGAGATCCACAGAATATGGCATTTAAAATTATTCCTTTAATAAAAGATCTTATGATCATGGGGCAGATCTGCTCCTGACAGTACTCATTGTCCTTCAAAAAATATGTGCATCAGTAACCTCAATGTGGAGTTGCTTCAATTATGGCAAGCTAGCCACTGGGCAAGAAATGTCCTGATTTCATCTACAGACAAAATATTGTTTAAAAAGAACAAACAGATGTAGGATAGTCAAGTGCTAAGCTCTACCAAGACAGGATAAACTAGTCTTTCATAATTTCTGCTTTTAAAGTCTGTCAGATGTTCTGGGTCAGAAAGCTGAAGAAAAATGCTCCAAAATTATAAAGACTACTGGGGACTGTCTAGGCAGTCAGATGTCTCTGCCATTTGTTTAACTTTTGGAAGCTGTGTTCCTGCGCTTTCTTCATATTCTCAGATCTCTGATGAAGTTGAAAACTAAACAGAAATAATCTCACAATTAAACTTACATTGCTTAGCATTTAGGACAATGCTCTAAGATGTTTTTAGGTTAATAATTCAAGTTAGGATAAAAGTTGATTTAGATTTAAAACTCTAAACTCACTAAGATAGGATAGATGATAGAATACTTGACCTAAATTGACAAATATAATTGGACTGGACATTGTAAATGTATATCAAACATTATAGCTTTCGTAATTGTTTTATAATTGCTATATTTGGGGGAAAAAAGGAACCTTTTATTGGACTAAAAGGAGGAAATGTAGAGAGAATATTTTGTGTATTGTACGGATGCCTCACCTGTCAGTTTAAAAACTTATGGCTTATGGCTTACGCAAGACATAGAGGGGACATCTGGGAAGAGAAAGAATTCCAGGGGAGAGAAGGCAGGAAGGTCGCTGAAAAGAGGTGAGCAGATGGTATCTGAGCACAGATAATCAGCAATGTGGCAGAGTGCAGGTTAAAATAATTGGGTTATTTTAGTTATGGTCTAGTCATAATAGAGCCTAGCTATATGGCCAAGTTATTTGTAAATATATTTTGAGTGAGGATGGGGCTGAGAAGAAAAAACCAGGTTTAACTACAACAATTCGTATACATAAGATCGAAATCCTTCTGTTCCTTTAGACAAGATCTGTGTATGCATAGTATGGCATGGTCCATTGATTCCCCTTGTGCAGCATCAGATTAGGCAAATGTGGAGCCAGTCTAAAATGGTTTCAAACTCATGATCCCCCTGCCTCAGCATCCCCAAGGATGTGATTACAAGGGTGGGTTTCCTTGTGTGCTTTTTAACCTCATGTTCTGTTCCCTCAAGCAGTGCATTTGGTGACTGATAATCCCCAAATTTCCAAGATTTGAGCCATTCTCTTGGAGAGCCATTTGATGCTGCATGAGCCAATAAATCATCTACTTTACACTATGATTACCAAACTTCTTCTGGGACTGTGAAATTTTGGAAAATATGCACACATTTTGAGAGGAATCTAATGCATGAGGAAGACACAAGAAGGCGCAAGTTATGTGCCATGAAGGTACACTAAGAGAGCAGTGGGCCAGTCCAGGGGTGGAGAAGCATGCCTTTAATCCCAGCATCCAGGAGGCAGATACAGGTGGATCTCTGTGGGTTTCAGGCAAGCTGGCACTACCCAGTGAGACCCTATATCAGAAAGAGAGTGCATGCATGTACAGGGTAATGGGATACAAAGCCAGTGGACCAAGCAAGAAGGGAGGACAGAATATGTTTCTTATGGCAAGGCATTGTTGTCTCCATGTTCTGCAAACATTCGTCATTTCCAAGTTCTACCAAAGCTGAAAGTCTGAAATGACATCATGTCCTCTGTCCCACCCCACCCTTAGAGCTCCACACCAGAGAAGCATTAGAACTTTGATTCATGAATACTGTGGTAATGGTACTGAATGATCAACTTTGCTCTTGACACTCCTCCCACCCCTCACATTTATTCTATAAGTAACCCATTGACTTACTATCATAGTAGTTGGGTGGAAAAAACTAACATCCAACAGCATTACGAGTATGGAATGAATAAAGACAAACAGGCTACTGTTTGGAGCATTAAAAAAAAAGACTAGGTAGAAGTGGCTTGCCTTAGACATTTCATATAACATGGGGGACAGGCCTACTTGTTTCCTTTCACTCCTGACTGGACTGGGTGGATCATCCAGAGAGAGAAAATCTCCCTTTTAAGAAGGTCAGGAAGACATTTGTGTTGAGTCACATTTTTCTTACCTTTCATTGAAAATTGACTCCATTTGTATGTTTCATACTGTAAGAATCTCCCCAACATACACACACTTCCATTCTTTGCCTGACAGAGACCCAACAAAGGTTCTAAGAGTAAACTGTCATCCAACTGGAAGACAGTTTGGTAACTGGGACTTGGGTTCTCACTGTAGCTGTGATAGCTTTCCATCCTGTGATAAACTACCCTGAGAAAATGAACTTAAAGATTTTTGGCTCATGGTTTGAGAAAATTTTCATCCCTAGTCAATTTGCTCGGTCACTTTGGGCCCAAAGGAGGCAGAACATCATGGTGTGTGTGTGTGTGTGTGTGTGTGTGTGTGTGTGTGACAGAGCAAACCTGTTCATTTCATGGCAACTGAAAACAGGGAGAGGAAGGAAGGAACTACACAAAACCTCTTACTGTCACATTTCCAATGTCCCCTCACTTCCTAGAATTTCTATCAGCTCTACAGTAGCCCAATAGACTGTGAGGTCATGAATGAATTAATACTGTCAATTTCAGAGGCCTCAGGGTGACAGCTCTAAACATTACCGCATGGTGTGATCAGGATGTTTGGTAGGTCACTGAAGACCCAAATCAGGAGGGCGACTTACATCGGCAGTCTGTTTACATTTGGTATTCCTAAGGTAGTGGCCCCATGGGGAAGGAAAGCTGTGTGCTAGGCCTAGAACTACCAAGATCAACAGCAAAGTGAGTTCACCAGGTTTGGGTTAGATGGGGCATTGCCTGGATCTGAAACCTTGGGTTTTGGACTGGAGTAGCTTCAAAGCAACTCATGGTGGTAACTGCTTGGTTCTCAGTGGAACTGTCTGGGAAGGATTAAAGGTTTGGCCTTGTTAGAATGGGTGTGGTCTTGTTAGAGGTGTGTCATTGGGGGTGGGGCCTTGACATTTAAACTCTCAGCTACTGCTCTAATGCTATGCCTGCCTGCTGTCATGCTCCCCACCATGATGGTCTTGGACTAACCCTCTGAAACAATCATCAAGGCCCAATTAAATGTTTCCTTTTATAAGTTGCCTTGGTCACGGTGTTTCATCACGGCAATAGAACAGTAAGGCACCACACAACCAATGGACTGGAGACAAAGGTTTCCATGTTCCACTACCCTTTTCCCAGTTAAAATGAAGGGCTCTGGCACAGCCAGCAATTAAGACTCCATTGCTTCATACAGACTAGTTCTCACTGCTTTGAGTTAAAGGCTCAAATATGACATTTTTTGCACCCAAATAAAATGAAGAGACCTTTATCAATTACATATAGAACCAAGTGTTTCATTTATATCTGGAAAATATTTTATATACACTTTTCTTCAGTTCATATGACATCAAGGGTACACATTATGTTTTAATATCGCTTTGAAATACATTGTGAGTTGGCAGATACCTCAAGAAGGTGCAGTTTGTATGCACCTCAAGACTGGCCAGATGATGATGGTACCAGTCTTCTACAGTCAGGAACCCACCATTTCTAAGAAGCATCATGTCACAGAATCTTACAATCCCATGCTGCTTTGCAGAATGATACCTGCCCTCCTCCACACTCCTGCCCATGCCAGAAAAACTTCAAGGCATCACATCCCGAGGCCTTTGTACAGTTCTCTAGTTGGTGGCAGCACATCTCTGCAATGGGACCTGAAGGGAAAAGTAGACTTGTAAAATAAAACGCATCTCAAAGACATCGTCTTTCAGTGTGACGCTCTGAGGCACAGGAAGCTTAGGAAAAACTGAAATTCTTCAAGATAGTGTAAGTAGATCCAATTGCTGAAAACTTGTATTGGGCAAATGCAAAGTTGCAAAAACATGCACTAAAATGACATCAGCTGACTCTGGACAGCTGGCTGATGAGCCTACTAATTTGCTTGCCTAAATTTGTTAAGTGTAGTTGGTGAGTTAAACATACAAATGAACTCCTGCCTTAAGATGGTGATAGTTCCAGAGTGACAGAAGCAAAGCCTCTTCAGGCAGACAAACAGATAAAGAATTCCAACTGAGGAATACTGAATGGCTGAGAAGCACCTAAAGAAATGTTCAGCATCCTTAGTCATCAGAGAAATGCAAATCAAAACAACATTGAGATTCTACCTCACACCAGTCAGAATGGCTAAGATGAAAAACTCAGGTGACAGCGGATGCTGGTGAGGATGTGGAGAAAGAGGAACACCCCTCCATTGCTGGTGGGGTTGCAAGCTGGTAAAACTACTCTGGAAACCAGTTTGGTGGTTCTTCAGAAAATTGTGCATAGCACTACCTGAGGACCCAACTATACCACTCCTAGGCAAATACCCAGAAGATGCTCCAACATGTAATAAGGACACATGCTCCACTATGTTCATAGCAGCCTTATTTATAATAGCCAGAAGCTGGAAAGAACCCAGATGTCCCTCATCAGAGGAATGGATACAGAAAATGTGGTACATTTACACAATGGTGTACTACTTAACTTTAAAAGCAATGACTTCATGAAATTCTTAGGCAAATGGATGGAACTAGAAAATATCATCCTGAGTGAGGTAACCCAATCACAAAAGAACACACATGATATGCACTCACTGATAAGTGGATATTAGCCCAGAAGCTCAGAATACCCAAGATATAATTCACAGACCATATGAAGCTCAAGAAGAAGGAAGACCAAAGTGTGAATACTTTGATCCTTCTTAGAAGGCGGAACAAAATACCCATGGAAGCGGATACAGAGACAAAATGTGGAACAGAGACTGAAGGAAAGGCCATCCAGAGACTGCCACACCTGGGAATCCATCCCATATACAGTCACCAAACCCAGACACTATTGTGGATGTCAACAAGTGCTTGCTGACAGGACCCTGATATAGTTGTCTCCTGAGAGGCTCTGCCAGTGCCTGACAAATACAGAGGCAGATGCTCTCAGCCAACCATTGAACTGAGCACAGGATCTCCAATGGAGGAGCTAGAGAAAGGACCCAAGTAACTGAATGGGTTTTCAGCCCCATAGGAGGAACAACAATATGAACCAACCAGTACCCCCAGAGCTCCCAGGGACTTAATCACCAACCAAAGAGTACACATGGAGGGACCCATGGCTCCAGCTGCATATGCAGCAGAGGATGGCCTTTTCAGACATCAATGAGAGGAGAGGCCCTTGGACATGTGAAGGCTCGTTGCCCCAGTGTAGGGGAATGCCAAGACAGGGAAGTGGGAGTGGATGGGTTAGTGAGCAGGGGGAGAGAGGGTAGGATAGGGTGTTTTCAGAGGGGAAACAAGGAATGAAATGTAAATAAAGATATCTAATAAAAAATAGAAACTCAAGTAAACAACCACAGTTGGAGAGTTTGGATAAGAAGGGTTATTAGAGGGTGACTGCATTACAAGTTGCCACTTCAGGACTGGTACTTGGAAGGCTATCCTAGAAACAGTACATGTATTCCTTGCAAGCACAAGCCAGAGTGAGACAGGGCTACAGCAAGCCCGGTGTGCAGTGTGCAGCCCATGGGCAGAATGCAGCCATGGACAGCTATGAAGGTGACCAAACGAACATGAAATCAAATTTTCAGAGGGTTTTTGGGGTTTTTTGTTGTTTTTGTTTTGTACATTGGTTAACTCAATTTCACAGTTTTCAAGCATGAACTTTGTAGAGGACAATGTCAACAGCTAGGACACAGCCTGGTGACAGTGTGCATTCCCTCAATGCTCTTACATGAGCTAAGCTGGCACATGTGTAAAGATAAGACAACTCAGGTTCTAAGGAAACAGTGGTGTGTTTCTGCAGGAGCCTCTGGGGCCACTGAACCTGGCTTCCTTCAGTGCAGTGCACAGGAGCAGCTCAATGGTCTAAACTGAGCACTGAACACAAGGTGGACATCACGGTTCCTGGGGATATGCAGTTGAGTGCTACAGGCCCTTCTCCCCACACCCTTTGAAGAAAATAACCTGAGAGATGCAGTAAGAGCTCCTCTTCCTTGTGCTTAATTTGCATATGCAGTGTAAAAAAAACTAACATTCTCAAATAATTCGCAACAATATTCAGGATTAAGAGTTAGCAAGCTTTCTGTAAGGAGTAAGAGTAATTAGACTTTGCTGAGCATATATCCTTTCGTTGCTGCTGCTGCTGCTGCTAGTAAAACATTATTCCAGATCAAAACCAAACAAATGGGTCAAAATGTTTTCATGTGAGCTAAGAATATATATTTAAAATTTTTAATACTATGTTCAGAAATAAAACTAAGAAATAATAAGTACCAGATATTTTACATGACCTGAAAAATCTAAAGGTCACTTAAAGGGGCTGGAGAGATGGCTCAGTAGTTAGGAGTATTTACTATAGAAATATTTACTATAGAAAAGGGTTGTTCTTAAAAGACCCAGTTTTCAAGAATTACAAGAGTGTAAGAAAAAGAACCTAACTTCTTCCATTTTGTTTGGTACACAAAAATCTGGTTTACGTTTTCAAATTAACAGTGATCATTTTCAAGGATAAAAGAAAGAAAATCACTTGACAAAATTCAGTATCAGTTCCTTTAAAAATATGTGGCAAATTAGAAAAGAGTTTTCTCAACTGGATTAAAGATGTCTGCCAAGGACCTACAGCTTGCACAGTATTTAGTTAAAGGCAGAAGAACAACTTCCAAAGTCCATAAAGAACGAATCTCTCTCCTCCCTCTCTCTCTCTCTCTCTCTCTCTCTCTCTCTCTCTCTCTCTGTGTGTCTGTGTCTGTGTGTGCGTGTGCGCGTGCCTGTCTGTCTGTCTGTCTATCTATCTGTCTGTCTGTCTGTCTGTCTGTCTGTCTGTCTCTTCTCACCATTTCAACCTTCCAGTAGAGGTTCTAACCACTGTTACAGTGCCAAAAATAAGGGTTAAGGGCAATTTTCATCAGAAAAGAAAAACTTGACAGGGTTGTCTATAAAGACAGTCTGATGTGGGCTGGGTGTGTTCTGCACTCTTGTAACCTGAGCACCCATGAGTTTCAGGCCAGCCTGGATTGTGTGGTAAGTATGAAACCAGTATGGAATGCCATGAGATGCTACCTCAACCAAATAAAGCTACATGAGATGCTCCAAAAAAGCCATCAGAATATGTCAAATTTGCAGGTAAATTAAAAAAAAATTATGCTTAAAATTGCTGGTGTGGGAATGGGGATCCCAGTCCCCTTATAGAGTTCCCTAACAGTGCCCCTTTCTAATACTCACTTGAGTCCAGGCATCTATCTGCATGGCTGTTTCCCAAAGAAGCCGGACCACATCATCCTCACAGAGGGATAACTCTTGGTGCTCTGTCCTGTGACAATGTTCTCTCTCTGAAGGACCACATGCTCTGAAGAGTCAGTCCAGGCAGAATGTGGAGTGTGAGTGTCTGGTTTCTCAGAATCCAAGCCTTTGGTATTAAGTAGTAGCACACGCCTTCTTCCTGCTCCAATTATGCTTTCCACCCAATAGGCCCATGTTTCTCTGTTGGCCAGGATGAAAATCTTTGAAGTCTTCGATTCCTTCCTCGCTTTGATGTTTATTCATTTCAGTCATGATAGACTACTGAAGGCTCTCTTGCTCTCCCTTTCCCAGTAGGCCAAAATGAGAGTCTCTGAACATTATCCAGGTCACATCTCTTTTCAGATGAGGTATCACATCACATTGTCATTTTGACTTTCTTTAGGCCAAATATTTAATCATTTGCTTTGTGTCAACCTTCAAATGAACAATCAGATAATCTGATGGAAATCCACTGAGCATGTCCAACATTTTCAGACTCAAATGTTCTGTCATCAGACATTAAAAAGCTGGGGATGTAATTCAGTGGTAGAGTGCTTATTAGCATGCATAAAACCTTGGGTTCAATCCCCAAAACCACAAAACATAGAAAATATTGAGACATCAGGCTATATCAATCATCTGCCTGTAAAATCACTGCAGTCAGTACTGTGCTCATGTTTAGAGAAAACTTCTAAAAGTAATCGCTATCTTTGAATCTAGCTTCAAGTTTGAAGCATTGGATTTCAAAATTTGAGGTGCTGGAGCCCCCTTTAGGAAGCCAATGAAAGCTATATATAAACCCTTTCAATACACCCAAAATTTCATATAACCATTTTACTACAGAGATTAGCCATGTAGCATGCAACAGCATGTAAGATGGCAGAAATGTCCACATACACGTCCTCTATGTGGACAATGCATGTTTAAAGCTGGCTTTTCAATTACAATGGTTTACATAACATGAAGATCTCAGAGCTTATTGACTCCGCACACCAACCCAGTGAGGGGTCTTAATATCCCAATTTTACCTATGAGGAAACCAAAACCCAAAGAAGTGGGGAGACTTTCCAAAGTGTCCATGGTTCACAGAGGCAGTATCAGAACAAGAAACATACTTGGTACTCTGTTCAAGTGCAGAATTTTCAGGGTTAGGGAGTCCAGGATTTCTGCTAACTCCCAAGGGGAGACTCCATGTCAAACCCTTTCAATTCAGGCATGACAATGAATGCCACCAGGGACTCTATAAAGTTACAGGCCAGACCCATCACGTTATTTCTAATTCCATCCTCAAAGGACTACCACCAGTAAGGTCACGAGAAAGCTTGTCCTTTGTCATTTCTGACTTCGGAATCCAGATTCAGAACTCTAGTTCAAACAAAACTCGGCCTGCTGTCATCAGGAGCCAGGCACGCAGATTTGTCTTTAGGTTCGAAGTTTCTCTTTTCACCAAAGCTGTGAGCTACTCAGTCACTTCACAGAGGACAACTGCTGGTAGCAGAGGCAAACACCTAAGATAAAAGAGCATTTTCCTAGAAGAAAATATTAGACCTAGAATACAAACTTCCTGACTTTATGAAGGATACGGATGCTGGGAGATTTGCAAAATGCCCATAAACACAACCAGTTCGAGAAAAATCAAGATGGGAACCCCTAAGCAAGCTATTCACCAGGCCACCCTTGGTGGTATTCAACCCTTCTTATGACATCTGCTCAAAAGAAACAAAGATGGGATATAGGATAGGTGCATGGCTTGACACCATTATCACTAAGCTGGAACCTCTGGGTTGTGTCATTGGCAACTAGATGCCGTCCAAGAACAGTAGAAATATGAAAAGTCTCAATGACCCATGGCCAACGAGAAAAACATGGTGATGCTATCATTTTAGTAACTGCCTCCCTAGAACACCATCCCTTATTACAGAACCATGAACATCAAACATTCATCAAAACCTTGTGTAACATGGAAATGATACCACTCCTGCCTGCCTTTTGGTTTTTTATTCATTTTGAGCTCTGGCCAGGGAACCTGTGCATCGATAAGACCACAGTGAAAGAGTTTCCCAGCCTGAGTAAACCACCAAGCTTGCTCTCCCCAACTCTGGAAGCTCATAGCTAATTTCCCAACACCTGTTTTGCAGTCCCAAACTCGATGGATAAACCTTGGCTCCCTCAAAAGACCCATATCCTGGAAATGCTCTGTATATAAGTCTTCAAAGCTCATAAAACATCACATGTGTACCCCACAAAAAAGACACTAGGGGTACAAACCAAGCAGCTTTTGACCACCTTGTTCTCAGCTTCAGGAAGGACCCTCTTCAACATTAATAACACCTTCTTCAAGAGTGGTCTTTGTTTTCTGGGACTCAGGCTTCCCAACCTGCAGGGACCCATAAATTAGATGCCAAATTCTTTGCCTTTGTTTTCTTGTTTTGTTAATTTGGGGATACAAGGTGCCCCCTTCCTCACTTCCAGTGTTTTACACATTTCTTTCCCCTCCCCCTCCCTCTTCCATTTATGTATGATGGCCATGATCGACGTCAAGGTAAGCTGCTACTAGACAACCCACAGTGGCTTGGGGGGGGGGGTGACCACAGTTATCTCTGCCAATGCCCAAGGGCACCATACCCACGGCACAGGGCTCCTCCCACCAGACTCACTCCAGTTGCCTGTTCTGTGCTTGTAGCAACCCCAGCTGCTGCCCAAAGAGAAACAATAAAGATGGTTGTCCTGGGCCAAACACACCCAACTACTTCTTAACCTCAGCCCAAGAGCTGCTGAGACAGCACCACCTTCATTCTTGGGGCCGCAGCTGTCTTTGCTGTTGACCTTCCCTATATCCTGGGAATGCAGCCAGTGGAGACGCACTTTTCACCCCTGCTACATAATGTGCTTCTTGTCCCAACCTCTATACCTACCTAGCACTTGGCCAGGGTTTCAGGGGAGGAGGAGGACAGGAAGAAAGCAGAGGGTGAGAGAAAAGAAAGTTCTTGTTTTTCTTGGTTCTGTCTCTGGTTTCATAGGCAGTCTGGCTTACCCTCCCTTTTCCCTTTTGGCATGTTTTTCTGAAACATTTTCTCAATTTCTTTTTGGCTGACCTCCACACCTCTGTTTCTACAGCCTAACTTCTCTGCCATTTTTTAATTCCCTTCCTATATTCTTATCTGGGTTTCTGCTTTGATAACTTTTTTTTTCATCTTTTCTAAAAAAGGCTTTTCCTTTATGGATAGAATCAGGCCAATTTAGGTTTATGTAAAAGAAGCGATAGCTAGGACGAGCATCATCTAACCACTCACAGAGGCAGGGCCCATAGCTCCATAAGTGACTCACTCCCTTCTAGGATGTGGCTGTCACCCAGAAGCTCTTCCAATTACCATCAACTTAGAAACTGACTCTTTCAAGGGTCTATGTAGCATCACAGGATGGCCAACAATCCGTGACTTTACTTGTTTGCCCTATTGCTCCAAAGAGGTCAGCCCCGTGTCCTTTTGAGTGACAGCAAGGGCCACCAGAGGATACATAAAACAACTTGGGCTTCTTGCCACAGCTACATTCATTGTGTTTCCATCCCACTTTCTGATCTTAGCCTGACTTCCAACAGAGCCGTGCACTGCGTGGAGAGCCTTCTTAGATCAGCCGCTTATTGCTTTCCATTTATGTTCTCAGCTAGAGAGGACTAAGCCTGTACTTTAGCATGAGCCCAGGTTCCCACCTGTATATGGCACTCTGTCACTGAGTACAGAGGACAAAGTTCCAGACTGCGAAGGAAATGTGGTACCCACTAATGCTGGTGGTGTTAAAATGGTGGTGTAAAATGTTAATTTTGCAAGGTGGATGGATGAGTGACAGAAATGCAGTTAGTGGCCAGACATTAAGAGGGGGGCCAGGCAAGCCAGGGGGATTCATGGGAACTATGGACCAAATAAAGATCGTTTTGAGTCAGCTGCACCCAACTGCTGCTGTTTGGCACTGCACCCTAGACCACAACACCTGAAGGGTGTTCAAGTCTCACAAGATTAAGTCTCAGATTCTTAAGACCCTTTAGAAGTATACCTACCTAACCTGCTCTTTCATTGTGTCTGTAGTATTGTTTTCTTTTCTGGAATCACTTAGAGTGACAAGATTGTAACTCTGCAGAATGGGAAAGGGTATCCCCTCACCATTCCCCACACCCCCTCTCCCCCACCCCATCCCCACCCCCATCACTTTAGGTCAGGACATCCAACAACTTAACACAGCAAGTCTTCTCTAATACCACTACACATGTAGTTATTCATCTATAGGCCTAAGCTATTTTAAAATGAGATTCAAGAAAGACCCAACCACAGGATAAAGATAGCCTTTCTTAACACCATTTTACTGAGAACCTCATTGTCCCAGTTTGTAGCTCCAGGAAGGAAAGCTTCCCCCTTTTCTATCCCACAGTATCTGTCAACTCGGTGTTTCCACGCCCAGAGTGAAGTCTGAAATCATACCAGTATATGAACTTAAGACTGTCATGACTGTCTCAAGCTTCAGAACTTTGTGCAGGCTCTGAACCAGCCCTAAAGAACTAAAGGAAGTTTCTCCTCCAGGAACATAAGTTCTGGAGGACAATATTTTTTAGTTTAATCCCTTGAACCTCATGATACTCTTGTTACAGTGACTTCTCCAATGACATCAAAGTAACTTAACTGTCACTTGGGGAATTTTCTTCTTCCTGTCTAGAAAGGATACCTCTCATATATGAGAAGAGGAGGGATTTGATAGATAAAGGAGCAGAAGGGAAATGGGCTATGGAGAAACCTGTAGGCTCCTTCCTAGGGCTTGGCAAAACCCTGTGAACTAACTAGGTACAAGAGCTGGGCAGTGTAAGGTAAAGCTACAGACCCTTGAAAAGGGTTATTCATGGCTCTGGGCTTCACAAACGCGAGAAAACTCAAGGGGTGGAAGGCCTGCCAGCTCTCTTTTGTCAGAAAAACCTGGCTAAACATCTCCAGCCTTGTGCTCCAGAGGTGGTATCTGCGGAGTTGTCAACTCAAGCCAAGTGCTTACAGATGATTATATATCCCCATTTAATGTCCCTTTCCTGTGACAGGTTTGAAATTTTTCCAAAAATTGCTACAAAATTGCTACCGGGTGAATCAGTGGGATTATTTAACAGAACTTGCATAGCTCCTACCTAAATTCACCCAAAGGCCACTGTCACAAGATTATATAGCTATACAACAGTTCAAGGTCTTGGCAACAGTTTAGGATTTGGGTAAGATGAAACTTACCCCACCCCACCACACCACACCCCAAATGCCATGATGATCTTTGTCTAGCCTAGTGACTACGTCCTCGGCAGGACCAGCCTAACTAAAGGCCACTGGGCTGGAATGGCCAACGCCTTCCAACCGCCATTGGGGGATGGGGGTTCCATTCCATGTCTGGGATTGGCTGGGATTCCTGGTGCCTCCTGCCAAGGGTGGAGCCAATGGTTGGACTGCCCAGTAGGTTCCACGCATGCGCGCTTGAGCTCGAGGTCATGTGTCTGTTTATCAGTGCAGTTAAGTTGGTCGTTGAGCTCAGTGCAAGTAGGTGGTAGTGTCACAGTCCTCCACGCGGCCTGCAGCATGATCTTGCAGAGTTTTAAGATCAGGTCCTGAGCTTAAACATACTTCCCAGGGTGTGAGGCTGGCCCCTTCTTATAGCCTCGTACTCTTTGAAGGAGTTGAGCCGTCTGAGAAGCCTGCCTCTGGATTGGGATGTTGGGGAAGGGGGGTAGATGCCAAGTCTTACCATAGAGTCTTTCCTGGGTCCTGTTATGGGAACCCTCTTACCAACCTGCCCTGACCTAGTTCAGAAAGCCCTGCTGGGGCATCTGTTGTCCTCTCGGCACTTTTGTTTCTGGGTCCTCTTTCATCTTTCCTGTGTGCTATGATGTTCTGTCGCACGACTCTTCAAGTCTCATTTACTACAGATCTTTGACACTGGTCATTTTTTTTAAGCTCAAAGACCGTTTGTGAAGTGGACAGAGCTATAACTGCTGCTGTTTGTAGAGTTCTTTGTGTCGCTATTTCCTTTTTCTTTAACGTTTTTATTGTTTATGAATTTCACATCGTGTACCTAGTCATGTTCACCTCCCAGTCCTCCCAGGTGTGCTTCCCCAGCTTGTGACACCCCCCCCAAAAAAAAGAAAAAAAAAACTCCAATTTGTGTTGCCCATGTACTTACTGAAGCAGTCAAACTCCCAGTGACCAGCCCCTTAAAACTGAATCAGTATCCACCCGCACCCCTGCCAGAACGTATACATTTAATAAGCACCACCTTTCTAAGTGTGTTTTTACCTGAACATTTCTTTACTGGTTACTGTCTTAGTAAACATTCTCTCTATGGCTTAACTTACGATAATAGTTTGGTTGACTTTTTCAAACATCAAACTCATGAGTATATACTAGAAAATTGAACCGCCCATCATTCCTCACCAGTTGCTCTTAATTAGTCCAGAGGGAGCAGTGGCCAGACAGAATTGGATAAGGAATGCTTTTCATTTTCCTTTTTATAATTTCTATTTCCCACCCTGTAAGCTCGTTAAAGATGGCTTCCATGTCAAGTGAGAAGCGGCAGGACCGGGCAAGACAATAACCCTCTGATGATTTCAGAGAGCCCTCTCTACCTTCCAGCATTCCCTACACTGTGATTTCAGCAACCATTGGAAAGGAGGCTAGCCGAGGCTGCCAGAGTGTGACACAGTGGTGTGGAGAGACTTAGCAGTGCTTCTGACCATCGTTTGGGAGGCAGAGAAACCTAAAGGACTCCTAAGTTTCCAGCCGAGGTTCAGCCAGCCCACCCTGCTTGCTTGTGCTTGTAAACAAAACAGTATGAAGTGAATTGGGAGCAAAGAGCCTTTGTCACTAAGGGCTCATCTACAGTCTGTTCCCTGACTGTGTTTAGTCTTTAGGCTGTGTCCTCCATTTTATTTGTAAGTATATAAGGCCTAGATTCCCGGCTCACTAAAGTGTGTGAAATGTTTGGAAGTGTCTAGAGAGTTTGAAATCAGAAGGGATCAGCTTTTTCTCAAATTCCCACCTGTTAAGTGTGTAACCTTGAGTAGATTCTGGAAAGGCAGAGAGCCTCCCTCATCTAGGTTTGCACCCTCTGTTTAACAAGAACCCTGTGAGGATTATCACAGCAGGAAGGAGAGTGAGTCCTCATTTCTGCCTCACCTCCATAACTAACTGTAGCTTCTAACTAACTAGCTTCCGAACCCCAGGGCTGAGCTGCCTGCCCCTACACCTTCCAGTCACAGGACACCAGGGCACTGCCTCCTTTGTCCCCAACCAACAATCACATCTCTTCCAGGGCAATGGGGCCCTCGTTGGGAAGGCTATTTTGTCAGGGGCCTCTGCCTAAAGCTCTCCCTCCTCAACAAGATCTCATCACACACCTCCAAGCCCACTTCTAAATACCCTGCCCTCTTCTCTGTCCCTGGTTGTGACCCCAGTGGGTACCTTTCTACTGTGACCCTCCCCTTACTCTCACAAATGCAGATCTCAACATACTTTGGCAATAGGGAGCTTATTACCTGCTACAAAGGGGGTTCCCTTTCCTGAGAGTATTACAGTCAAATGTCCCCCCACATCGTCTTTGGGGCTTGTTTCTCCCTAGTGCTCTCAGGGACCAGCTTCTTTACCCTCTCAAACTCCAATTCGTTCCTTCATGTCCTCTAAGGGGTCTGCTGACAGGTATGTTAATATTACATCTGAAAGGGGCACCTCCAGCTTTCAGAATGGGGTATCAAGTATCGGTACCTGGGACATCGCATATTAAATTGTCAATGTAAAACAGGGTCTTTGAATGGACCCTTGGAAGGCCGCTCTCAGAGGCTCGATCTGTTTTTCCCAGCTTGGTGTGCTGAGTAGCTGGGTACGTGTGTTCTCTGTGGCAAAGGTGAATATTGGTGGGTGAAAAGTGATAACTAAGGGGCTGGAGAATATTTCATGTAAAATATGAATTCAACCATTTCTATAGCAAGTGTCTAGAACGTGGAGAATATTATGACTGGGGATAGAAAAATATGTGACTTGTAAAGGAGACAGAACACACCAAGGAGAAGGAAAATCAAACTTTAAGAGGATAATTATAAAATGGTTATCAGAAGGTGGGATGAAAGGCACAGAAAACCATGTATTCATTTCCTGACACTGTAAACAGCTAGGTGTCCCTTTCCAAAGAACCTGGGAGTAGGACATTTTTTTTCTTTATACATTTGATATGTTGCTTGAGAAGAGCTATAAATGTTTCAAATAAAATGCTCCTGAAGCAAACGAACAAGAGCAAATATACATGTATGCATATATACAAGAAGACAAGGACATTAGGCTAAGATGAAGATGTCATATCCAAAATGTATATATACATTTTAATAGCATTAGGCATGGAAATGAAAGGCTCAGAGTTGGAGCAGGGAGAGTAGGTTGTCCCGGACAAAGGGACAAAAAAGGTACAGTCCAGAACGTAATGAGGATCTAGAAGCAGAAAGTAGAGAGTGTCACATGTCACAGCAGGCCACCAACAGGCCTGACTTACTGACCCCTGGAGCCTCTCCCAACTTGGGGGTTGTCTCTCTGGCCACAGAAGTCCTTCCTTCCATCTCTTTCTCAGAAATGGAAGCAGGCTTGAGGCCATGTTCCAGTGATTTGTCTGAAGAGCCAGGTTTGGACAAGTGACAGAGAACATTTTACTCAGGAGCAGCTGGGTGACATTAGATGAGAGTCTTAAAAAAACAAAACTGTGTCCTATTTTCCTCAACTGTAAAATGAATTAGCAATGCCAAGAAAGGCCCTAGAGATGTTGGACAGGTAAAAGGAAGAGCTTCATAGATTAAGACTGCAAGGTATTAGCTGATTCCTGGTTATCAATGTTGATGACATCGTTTCTCAATCCAAACTCTCAGCCACAATCTTGGGACTCATTGTGATGTCATATACTTTCAAAGACCCCATTACAGCTTCTCTTGCATCCTGGAGGTATCCATGCTAGAAGCCTCCTCCTCCGTGAAAGCTCACCTTGCCAGCTCAGCTCTCTGCTCTTGCCTCTCTGGGTTATGGTGCACCAAAGTTGTTGGTTCCTCCTGTAGGACTAACTTGGACATTCCTTCCGAGGCCGTACTAAAGGCCGGTTCTGCAATAGGAAAGTCTATTTGGGGTGTTTTCATGACCCATCAGCTGCCCCACCCCCTCTTGCTTGTGGCTGGTCAATAAAACCTGAGCCCTCCTCTGCCTTCCAAGTGTTAAAATCTTGCTTTTTCCTCCTGCTTCTCCTGCAGGCTTCCGATGACTAATATCAAAGGTCTGAAAAAGTCTGAGCTTGAAGTGGTCCTGGTGCTCCCACTTTAGGAGGGAATCCCTTCACCCTCCCCTTGAAGAGAGCCCTGAATGACTAGAGTTTCATTCGTGTGGCAGAGGGTTCCTGCTTGCTGGGGAAGACTTTTAAAGATGAGAGGAACTGGCCTGCAAGACTGCTACGGGCACTTGTAATGACAATACAGTATGTCAACTGTGGCTTGTACTGTTTCTTACCAAGGAAGACATTGGAAGGTCTTGTTTTGAGGTCAAGGAGAAGGCTCTGAGTAGACTGATTTTTTCACTCACATGCCTCTGTCAACTCTTGTTTTTGGGAAAACCTCTACCTTTCCCTCAGAATATGTCCAAAAAATTAGTATAGGATCTGGGGGTGTCTTTGGTAATACAGATTGGATCCACTCTGGGGACTCCCGGGGAGGCTTTAGATAACTTTCAAGGAGTCTACAGTGAGAAACTGTTCCACATGAGGAATGAGAGATGAATGCCTAAAGCTGTGTCATGCAAGAGGTCTAGTGAGGAAGGCACGGGATAGGCAGTGGTAGTGGCTACAAGAATGGGAACCTAGGAGCTCTTCAAGGTTGGTGGCAAGTGTCTTGAGTCAGGTAACACAAATGGCCACAGGACAGCAGATTCTTTTAAATGTTGGCTGGATGAATGAATGAATGAATGAATGAATGAATGGGGGTGTCTAATGAAAGTATCTCAAGACTTGCCCAGTCTAACACCCTTCATTTAATAATTAAGTGCTCACGCCTAGAGCCCTTCAAAATGTCCTTTGATGAACTTTTTCACACACCCCCAGCTGCCACCTCTAACCTGAAACTTCTAGAGACCCCAGAAACTTCTAGAGACCCCAGAGTAATCCATGACTTCAGCCTTCCTGAGTTGGCAGCTCTGGAAACCTTGAGAAGATTTCGAGGTCCACAGGCACACCAGACACTCCAGGGTTGTGGGTTGTGTTGTCTCTCTCAACCCCTGGCATCTCCTCAAATTTATTAAACATATAAACAAGTCTACTCAGGATACAGGTAGAAAGTTAACTGGCTTTTGCCACGGTGCCCTCCTTGTACCTTGGATGTCACTTCAGATGCTTCTGCTGTTCCAAAGGATGGGATGCAGGAGATAGCAAATCCGATGAGGGCCTTGGTCTGCCTAGATCACAGACTATTGCTAATGCTACCAAGAGGAAGAGGACCAAACTTAACTCCAGCACTGACTCCTGGCTCTGCCCACACATGCTTCTCCCATTCCTCTCACACTTAACATTCACAGGGATTTCTTTCCTGGCCATGCCCTCTTGTTGTCGTTGTTCCTGGTGGAAATACTGGAGGTTAAGTTCTACTCTTCCCCCAAGCTTCCACTGTCCAGCCCCATGGACAAAATTGCAACCAGAAAAACCAATCTAGCAGTAAGCAAAGCTTTCCTGAGTGGGAAAGCAGCAAACTTTATGGCATTAAACTTATACGAGCTAATACCCACCTGGCTTTCTCCAGCCTGGGGAGTAGATACTCACAGGAGAGCAGGTCAGTGAGGGTCTAGTTACCCAGGCTGATAAAGGGGTGCTTTCTCCTGATGGAAAATCATTACCACCAAGGTCTGCAAATCTATTCCACAACTCTTGATTTATATTTCTCTTCAGTGGTCAATATACTTTTATCTATGATACTTAAAAGCAGATGAAGAACATTTTTAAAAAAAAATCCTCGACCTGAAGAAAGAAGTATCAGAGAATCTGAATGAAATCTCTGGACCCCTTCCTGGAAGGATCCACATGTTCTGGAGAGCGTGGCAGGCAACAATAGACTGATTGGCTGCCGTGCCCACTGGGCCTAGGAAACTGTCACCTAAGGAGGAAGGGCCAGAAGCAAGGTCGATATGGCTCTGTTTTATTCCCTCTGGCTGTGTCTCAGTCACCAGGACAGAGAGACCAGCCAAACAATTTGTTCCTTTGAATTTTTCAGTGTGTGATCATGAAGCCCCCTCGGTGGGGGAGGCCTACATCTGGGGTCACATATGAGGCTGACTGCACCTCTATGTGGAGAGTGCAGAAGGACAGAGACATGAGCCTGATTAAATGTCAATAGTGACAGGGTCTGAGAAAGATGCTGGCAGCAGGCTGGGGCATGAATGTTGACAGGCACGAGGCCAGCTCAGAGAATGATTCCTCACCCATTTGGGCCAAACAGGGCCAAAGAAGGAAGCTATATCCATACCCTTGTCATCATGGGTCCTTTCCCTCAGCTAGCCTGGCAGAAACTTCTTGGAGAGAAGTTAGTTCAGAGAGGAAGGGAACAATACTGAAGTCTGGAGATATGCCAAGGATAAATGTAGAAACACGTTCGATGCCAACCAACCTCAGAGCAAACAGGAGTCTGATCACCCAGCCAAGGGGGAGGAAGGAAGGAAGCACATTTGCAAGAGGGATGTTGAAGTAGCAGAAGCCAGCAAAGGATGGCAAGTCAAGGCTGACACTGTTCAAAAGCAGGCAGCAAGGGAGCTGCTGTCCACCATGGCATGGCTGCTGTCCACCATGGCATGGTCACCAGAGCCAGCGACACACCTGGGCAGCTCTGTTGGAGTCAACAGGGCTGCTCTGCAAAGACCCTCTGAGGGGGCAACGGTGGGAGTGAGGCATAAGGAATAAGTAGTTTAGTGTCTGAATGGATGGGAAGTGGAAAGGAACAGGTCAGATGGGTAGACATTGTTTTCCCTCCTCCTTGGCCTGACTCCCCCCGCATGGTGCTCTAAGATATAAAAGGAGGTACAATGGGAGGCAGGACCTGGGTGATGTGCTGGGGCTCCCCCAAGGCCGCCACACCCTCACAAGTCTCTAGCAGGACTCTCAGGACTCAGCATGGAGTTGCAGTCACAACTGTGATTTCTCTCAGAGGATATAGACCAAAATCAGCCAAAGGCCAAGGCTCAGGCATAAGGGCCAGATTCCTCCCCATGCGGAGCCTCCAGGGTGCAGGAAGGGCCCCTGCACCGAGTTACAGTAATATCTGTGAGAGAATTTTCAACAGACGGTGTTCCCTGCAGACCCTGGGCCCAGGGCTTCCATGGGCAACTAGTCACACAGAGAGACCGCATCTCCTTGGCGCTAAGGCCTAGACGCTCAGAGAAAGCAATCCCATTGTTGACACACAAGTAGGTACTAAGTAGGTACTAAGGTGGTCTGAGTTTGCCTCCTACCATGCCAGAAGGGCCAGCAGTGCACAGGCTGGTTCTTGAAAGAGCAATCTCAGTCCTGTGGAAGAACTCTTTTCTGAACTGGATGCTCAGGAGAGTACTGTCTACTGTGGTCCCCACAAGCCTTCCTCTAGTCAAGCTACAGAGCTGCCCTTGGCACTCAAATGTTCAAGCTCTACTGAGTAGCTCTGCTGTAGGAAAAGGCTCAAGAGTGTCCTGAGACCTAATCTGGAGAAAAGTCATGGTGTCAGTTTGGACACTGACAACCACTCCTCCCTGCCCTACCCTAGCCTTTGCCATGACCTGACTGGAGCAGGCCTTGGACTTGGCTGCCTTTGGGAGCACTCCCTCCCTCCCAAGAAGCTCCTGTGCCATTTATCTCAACCCTTCCTGACAGCCTGACAGGAAGCCAGTCTGTGAAAATGGGGCTTCCAAAACCCTTCTCTCTCAAGCTTGATGAAGTTTCAGGGCCATTGCTCCTTCTGCACCTCTATTGTCAATCATCTGAGAGGATGTATGTTCCCTCTGAGGTAAGACCAGCTGTGTGGCTTCTGTTTCAGAGGCCCCCCTCTCAGGACTGACTTCCCCATGGTGAGTTCTAGAGGTGCAGGGGTTCAGTCTCCCACCTCAGCACCCCTTGTCCTCTTGGGTAGAACTAGGCTCACTGGATTTCCCTGTCCCTCCCTGGAGGCCTGAGCCTTCATTCATCTGTTGCCCAGAGGTTGGGCAAAGCCAAGCCTTCATGCTGTTTACTGAAGCCTTCCCTGGGCCTGGCTGTCAGTAGTCCAGCATCCCAGCCCCAGCAAAGGTTCTCTGTGATGCAGATGCTGATGACAAGTTGAAGTTGGAGAAGGGCGTCCTGGTGATGATGCTGAGCTACCACTTTGAGTACTCTGTGTCAGTGCAGAATTAGGACTGCCCCTGGCCGGGACGCCCAGACAGAGGGAAGAGTTTATGAGTCCAGAGTCATGTTTTAGGGGAAATGGAAACAATGGGGTAGTTTCTGCACAGAACAGTACAGTGTTTCTTCCCAAGCTGTGGAGGCTAAGAGGCTCTTGACAATGAGTCTTGTTGCTAGGTTTAGAGATGGAATAGGTCCATCCAGACCTGTCCCATCTTAACAACTTTGTTGTCCTTTTCCTACTCAAATGATACAAACAGGGATGGTATTGGCATAGCCATCCAGTGCCAGAACCTACACATCACTTCTTCTGAAGACTTTCCCCCCACAGCGTCTCTTCACAAAACATCCTCTTGTGAGTTCTCTGAGGAGGGTTCCGCTGCTCAGCTTCTTCTGGGAGGAAAGGAGGATCCCTGGCATTCTGGCAGAGGTTATCCGGGGTTTGATTACTTCACAATTGTCTCTATCCTTTCAGTGGGTGGCCTGTTCCTACAAATCACAAGGTCCTACATGGGCACAGTGCACCTATCTCCTCCCTAGACGCTCTTCTGCACAGTTGATCTTTCTGTTCTCTTTCCTCTTTTCAAAACTCACTTGCTTACTCTCGAGTGCTTGTGTGCATGCATGCATGCATGTGTGCATGCATAGGCATGTGTTTACAAAAGAACTTGTCTGAGTAGTGGGCCACCTATTGGGTCCAATATTTTTGCTTAAGGAAGTGAAGCTCGTGTGAGATGTTCAAAGGGACCATTGGGAAGGATCACTGAGCTCTTGAGAAGAGCAACCTTGGCTTCATTCTTTTTCAAGTCCCAAAATGACATCACGTAGGCTATGCTTCCATTGGTGGAGGAACCACTCAGTTATCCGTAGGGAGGCCCTCCAGGTGGTAGCTCTTTTTTCTGTTCTTCTAGGGCAGACTCATAAAAGCTTCCCAGGACATTGGCAGTGATACATGAGAAATGTATGAATGAATGAATGAATGAATTTCACATGAATGAGAACAGAACAAAGGGTGTCCTCATCTTGCCCTTGGTTTGTTGGCTCGCCTCTGAAGTTAGGCATAGGATGTCCTCCTCCTTGGGCCTATCTGCCCTTTATTGGTAGTGCTCTGATAATCCCTGTGACAAAACTTTGAGGCTCTTCTTTGTGTCACTTTTAGCAAGATAACACCCCATGAGAGCCAGAAAAGCATGGAGAGGGACAAACATGGAGAAATAGCCATGTAGGAATGGCCTATGTAAGCTAAGGAAATATACTGGGAGAAAAAATACAAATAGAAGGCAGAACCCCCCCCCAAATAATAAAAGGGTGCTGCAATGGGTTCCAGGAACATACAACTGGTACATTGCCAAAACCAACCAAACAAACAAAACCAAAACCAAAACAATAACAGGCAAAAAACACAGTACATTGTGTAATGACAAAGGAAACAGATATTTCACGTGATTTTTGCAAAAGTAATTTGGAAATACACAAATGTCCTTGAATGATAGAAACACTGAAAGATGTTAAGACTATGGTAAGAAATATCCCCAGCCTGATAAGGGCATTCGTGAAAAATATTCAGGCATGACACTCAGTGAGGGGGAAAAAAGACTGAAATTTTTTTCCACTAATTTATTCACTTAATATCCCTGTTGCAACCCTCCTCTCCTCTCATTCCCCACTTCACATAGCTCTTCCCCCATTCCTCCCATTCTTCTCTAAAAAGGGAGGTCTCCCAATGGGTATCAACTCACTCTGTCAAATCAAGTCACATCCTCTCCCACTGAGGCCAGACAAGGCAGCCCAGTTAAGGGAACAGGATCCACAGGCAGGCAACAGAGTCAGGGACTCTGTTCCAGTTGTTGGGGACACATGAAGACTAAGTTGCACTTCTGCTACATATGTTCAAGGTGAGAGGTGGGGGTAGCAGTGGGGGACTGGGTCAGCCCATATATGTATGCTCTTTGGTTGGTGGTTCAGTCTCTGGGAGCCCCCAAGGGTCCAGATTAGTTTGGTCTGTTGGCCTTGTGTAGTCCCTAACCCCTCTGAGTCCCTAACCCCTCCAGGACCCTCAATCTTTCCCCCAACATTCCCACAGGATTCCCAGAGCTCTAACGTTTGGCTGTCAGTCTCGGTGTCTGTTTGGTCAGCTCCTGGGTTTGAAATCTTTTTACCTAAGAACAGGGACATTAAGCACAAATCTACTTTTAATGATGCTATTGAGCATTGTAATGGAAGTTCTGGGCCAGATAGAACAGGCCTGTGCAGGTGCATGCACACACACACACACACACACACACACACACACACACACTCACACCACAAGGAAAAAGCACATCTAAAGGTGAAAAGCAGGTAACTTTCCATATCTGGAGAAGGTGATCTCTATTTACTATCACAAGAATCTGAAAAGCCCTAAAAGTTTCGGAGTATAAAATACAAATCAGTGGTATTACTGTCTTCTAACATCAGACCAACCCCAAAGGGACACTTAGCAAGTTGGGATTACAGGGAAGGGGACACTTTGTATACAGAAAGCTACAAAATGCTGCTAGAAGGAATGAAAGACATCTAGAAGTGGAGAGATATCTCAGATTCACAGGTAGACCCAAAAGGCTATTTACCATGAACAATTATACCCAAACAAAGCTTACAAATGCAAGAAGATCTTTAGCCAAGTTCTCCTGTGACCTCCTTTTGCACAAATGTAATACTTCATAGGGTACTGCAGCAGACTCCAAAGAATATTGAGAAAGAATCATAAAATAGATTCATGCTTCCCAATTTCAAAACCTGGTGACAAGACTAGAATGACACGGACATCAGGGGCGGGGCACTGACCAAGAACTTGCCTCTGTGAGCATGCAAGCTAAGCTACCTCAACTCACACTATGAATATGGGCCCGGCACAATGTGGACAGGCTTTGTAGGTTTATCTCTAAATGTCTGAATCAATAGCAAGCTTAGAAATTAACACACCGAACTTCTCAGGGTGCTCTGGACACAACTTCCATGACTCCAAACACTCTTAAACTCACTATTAATGTTGTGTCCTGTTCAGACAGCCATGCCTGGTCAATTTGTCCAGGAAAGGTCTCCATTACTGCAGTGAACAAGAAATACAGCTTGTCTTTTTTGTTTTTCTTTTTTTTTGTTTTGTTTTGCTTTGACAGTTTCAGATATCTAAAGAGAGACTTTCTTTACCCATTACTATTTCTAAGGTCCCACCAAGATCAGTGTATAAAAGTTGGTTAACACTCCCAAACCCCAGAAAATTGTCAGGTCAACATTGACAAGACACTGAGATCTCTCTGCCCAAACCCCGTGTGTTCTGCAGATCTTTGCCTGGGGAGTCAGTCTCCAAAATCTTCATGGCTTGCCTCATAAATCTGTCATCTATGATTGGAAGTAATAATTGGCTCTGTATAGAGCACATCTAATTTCATATGATTTAGCTCTCTTGGTTTGCACAGATACCATATGATGATGGAGGCCAATATCTTCTGTAGATCCATTGGATATGGTGTTTTGTAGGAACATCGCTCAATGGCTTTTGAACATCTGGATCCTCTCACTATGGTGATTACATCAATTTTCTATTTTTGACAATAAGTAGATATTGTTTTGACTATTGGTTTTTTCTATACAGTAAATAGCCATATAAATATATGAGGACGGGGTCCATGAAGAATAGATTTAGACAAAGGCTAAATAAAAGATCACAGAAAGCCAAGTTGAGGACTGATGACTGGCAATTGTTTAGTGACCAATTGTTGAAATAATTGCTCCAAGGAACTCCTACCTCTGTGGACTCCATGAGGTCACCCCCAAGGATCTCAATTCTCATCAACTTGGGGGCCAAAGCACAACAGAAATTCTGTTGGCTGATCCAATGAATGGATGGATGGATGGATGGATGGATGGATGGATGGATGGATGGATGGATGAAAACAGGCAGGGGATGAAAACACTTAAAAAACTGCCCATCCATCGTCCCACAATAATAGTGTCCCTCCTAAATCCCTGCAGAAGACACAGTAAACAAATCACCTTGGGTCTCTGTGAAAGGCCCCTGAGGAAGTGAGATCATCTTCCAGACTGACAGTTTTGGAAATCTTGACGAGGCATATGGGTCCATGTGGGGAAACAGGACATATCATAATAAAATTCTCAGACATCTGCAAGTTTCAGAGAATCTGAATGAAATCTCTGGAACTCATCCTGGAAGGGCCTCTGGCAGGGCCTCCCAGGAGGATGGGATTCTCGGGATATGATCAAGGCCATCCTATTGGGCCTGTTGATAAATTTGCTGACTGCCAAGGCTAAGGACTCAAGTTGGGTCTCTGAATCTGACATATTGGAACAAGAGATCTGTGTCCCAGGGTTTCTCTTGAATTCTGTGGTTTCTTGCAGGATTAGTACCGAGCAAAATGTTAGAGGTTTCTCCCAATTGCTATATTGAGAAATCTAGACATTTTGAGAAATGATTATAAAAGTGAAAGTCTAGCTCTTCCTGTTTCAGAAATGCCCTGTGCAACTCGCCTAATCCAGTAGCATGTTCCTCTCCCCAGGTGGGCATGGAGTCCAAGGAAGAGAAGTCTTGAAAGAATAGTGTGCTTGTAAAGTTGGTTGATGTTCATTCAGTAGGGATGCTTGGAGTAATTAATAGAGAAATAATTGTCTTTTTCACAGATGTTGTTGGGGTTACTCAGCTAGGCAGTCATATGATAGAAGGAGGTACTGGACTATTAGTGTGCATTATATACAAAACTGAAGGTGCATCAGTGCTGTGAATATAAGAGTTAAAACCATTCCCAGTGTCTTGGAGATCTTTATAAGCTTGGAGTTGGCTTTGGTTTCTTAGATATAAGATCAAAGCCCACATGATGAGAATAATAGAGTAACATCAAACTTTAAACTTCATATGCCTCTGGACATCCTGAAAAGACAATGTCTATAGCTGAAATCTATTTTCCCGTATGTCTGATGAGTTTGGTTCCAGAAGGCCTAAAACAACCTTCTACAATTCAGTAGGAGAAATCTTAAGCACTTCCCAACTAAGACATGCTAACGAAGACCAAAAACCACGTGAAAATTCGTTCCCAGTCTTTAGTCTTTGTGGAAATGCAAGTAAAAACCGCAGGGGATTACCACATCACACAGGTTAAAACAGCTATAACAAAAAAAAAGACTGGTGCTTCTGGGCGGTGTGGAAAACAAGGGACCCATGTACACTGCAGTATAAATGCAAACCGGCAGCAAAGGTGACAGAACTAGAAAATATCTCAAATGAGTTGAAGGAAGTATCTCAGGCATGATGCTTTAGTCATTAGGCCCCTCCCTCAAAGCTAAGAGCAGGCATTCGGAGGAGGATGCATGTGCAAATGTGGAGAGCTCCAGCAGTATTGGTCAAAAGGCAGAAGCAGCCCTGCTGCTCATTAGTGAGCAGGTCAACAAATTCTGCACTATCTGCATCCTCAGCATGCATGCCGACAATGGTTACAATGTTGGCAAAAGCGTTACAGAAGCCAGGCATGAAAGTCCATACTTCCTCGCTCAACTTGGTGAAATGTGTATACATAAGAAAATGCATGGGCACTGGAAGGGGATTGATAGTAGAAGTGGGTTGAATGGGGAGGGTCAAGGAGGAGGGACCATTCAAGGTCTGCTGAGTTTCCCTTTGTAATGGTGAAGACAACCTGGAATTTGATGGAGGCTGGTGTTCAAAGTGAAAATACACCAATGGTGACTTTTATTGTATGTACATTTCCCTCTTTTAAAAAAAAATACTCTGAATAAGAAGAGACAAGATGGAGACCTAAGTTTTTTATAGGAAAGGAAAATATTGCAGACATTACAAATTGTGGACAGGACAGTTTCTGGAAATTTCCTGGATAACTGGAAGGCCTGGACTGATGGCAAACACAGCTGCAGGCCATTCCTGCCCTTCATGAGGAGCTTCACTCTTCTCTGATCCTCTTGCCACTCAACCCAACCCTGTGAGGGTTGGCCTCCATGAGAGAGAGAAAGGCACACTGGAGGTAGTTTGATTGCAGGCAGGTTAAAAATGAAAGAAAGAGGAGAAAGAGGAACACTCCTCCACTGCTGGTGGGATTGCAAGCTGGTACAACCACTCTGGAAAGCAGTCTGGCGGTTCCTCAGAAAACTGGGCATGACACTCCCAGAGGATCCTGTTATACCACTTCTGGGCATATACCCAGAGGCTCCCCCTGCATGCAATAAGGACACATGCTCCACTATGTTCATAGCAGCCTTATTTATAATAGCCAGAAGCTGGAAAGAACCCAGATGTCCCTCAACGGAGAAATGGATTCAGAAGATGTGGTATATTTACACAATGGAATACTACTCTGCAATTAAAAACAATGAACTCACGAAATTCCTAGGCAAATGGTCAGAAGTTGAAAATATCATCCTTAGTGAGGTAACCCAATCACAAAAGAACACGCATGGTATGCAGTCACTGATAAGGGGATATTAACCCAGAATCTCGGAATACCAAAGACACAATTCACATATCAATAGATTTCCAAGAAGATGGAAGGAGAGACCCCTGGTCCTGGAAAGACTGGATGTAGGGGAACGCCAGGACAGAGAAGTGAGAGGGGGTTGAATGGGGAAAAGAGGGAGGGAATGGGGCTTATGGGACTTTCGGGGAGGGAGGAAACGGGAAAGGGGAAATGATTTGGAATGTAAATAAAAAAACTTAGGAAAAAAAGAAAGAAAGAAAGAGAGAAAGGAAGGAAGGAAGGAAGGAAGGAAGGAAGGAAGGAAGGAAGGAAGGAAGGAAGGAAGGAAGAACTGCCAGGCTGCTCTTGCTGAGCCAGCACCGCTGTCCAGAAGCTCTATGATCCTCGGGGATGTTTATGGCTCTCATGAGGATACCTGAGAGCTCGTTAATTAGTGTATAGATCCTCAACCTTGGATAATCTCTCAGACCCAGACCTCAAGAAAGTGGTCTCTTCTAGAAGTGTCTATTATATTAATTACAGTTGGTTCAAATGGGTTAGCACAGAAAATTAAGTTCTTAAGGACCTTCTACTCAGAAGAGGACTACCTAGAAAATAATATCCAATTGACAGCTCAGATGCCTTAGTAGCTGAGAACTTGAACTTGGCCTCCATCCTCCTATTGAGGATGTGGCTTAAAAGATAAGCTGACTGTAGTGAGTCGTCCATGTGAGGGGACAAGAATTCTGTGAGAGGCATAGGCCACAGACAGTGGGTGAGACTTCTATTTCACATGGACTTATGCATCCAAAGAAAAAATAAGTTTTGGACAAAGACAATTCCTGCATCTCCAGGGAGCTCCTGGTCTTCCGGCTACTGATTTACTATTTTCCAGTGAGGGCTGGAGCCATCAGAAGACAGCCTTGGTTCCCCAGTTGCCTTTGAAACACAGCCTGGGAGTGTCATGTGTTCTCTTTAGTCCTCTCACTGCTCAAACAAGCCTCGTGGGTAGCTTGTGTCTCCTTTCCTTTCTGTCCTCCTGCTGTCCAGCTGAAGCATCATCGTATGCTTTGATGAAACAATGCCTCCGCCCCAATCAGGACTGGGATTGGCTGATGGTTTGCTTCTGACTTTAGTTTCTTGTGCAGTGATAGAAATAACTTCACTTTCAAATACAATAAGAGAGTTTGACTTTAGAGTTCAGTCATTTTAAGAACTACATGAATCTCTGAGGACTATCTCATGTCTGACGTGTCCTTCGTGTTGGACCTTGGAATTGTAGATGTTGCCCTGGATCTGGGTGTGAGACTGTTGATGGGCTGGGGTTGGGGGGGCGTCCTGAAACAAGACTAGACGTTGGATCTGAGAGGAAAGAGAGACTAGTGTGTGTAGCAGCAGCAGTCAGCCTTTTGGGAGCCTTGTAGCTAAATGTCCTTCTCTGAAAGGAAGTCAGAAAGTGACCATTAATAAAAGCCCCTGATCATAAGTAGTGATGAGATTTGGATGAGGCCTGAAGGCTATAGGCCGGTTTCAAAGGACAGAGTGTCTGTTAGAGTCACTTCCAGCCCAAGCCCACTGAGACATTTCTAAGGAGAGTTGTTTCCTCTCCACTTTGGTTCTTAGACCTCCGAGTTGAGCTCCAGTTCAGAGGCCAAGAGAATAAGCAAGAGCAACAGAGAAGGGAGACACGCACTGGGAAAGCGTGTCAGACTGAAGGCTAAGACTGAAGGGAACAGGGACGAGGCTGGCAGAGCCCTCAGCCTGGTTTTAGCCCAGCGAAGGACATGGGATGCGCTCCTCTTCGTGTCTCCTGCTCATCATTTAGTTTCCCTCTCAGCTTCAAACCCATTCTTACTGGCCCGTTGATTCCCTTTTTGTTTTAAACTGAAGGATGAATGTTCACTCATGGGAGATTAGGATGAGGATGAATTTCATTTGCAAGGACAACTTGTTGATCTCAGGAACCATCAATTTTGTTGAGCCTCCTAATAGCCCATTATTGAGGTACATCCTTACCCTATTCCATCCCCAAACTGAACAGGCTCTGAATAGTCCAAGTCTAAGAAAAGGTCTGAAAAGGTTTTAGATTTTATGGACTTGAGAAAAATCAGTGACTAGGAAATAGTCCCAGTGTGTTCAGACGCAGCATCTCTCCAGGCTGGGGATCAGGGCCACACTGAGAGATTATCAGTGTCTTTTGGAGCACACACAGAATGATGGAGATGCAAGTACTACCTAAATGCCAACAATAATGAGGGCTGGACTACAAGGGCCAGAGAGTTGAAGCTGTGGGAGACAGCTACCGAATTCCTTTCTACATCCATGGGGTACCACAGAGCACACAAAACAGTTTCCTTTCAAAGAGAACTTAGGAATCAGTTCACCAAATCAGGATGTGAAGAGACATGTAGTAGTGCAATACAAATAATACAAATAACCATGTATTAGTTTTGTTGCTGTCATAAAATACCACAAGGCAACTTGTGGGGGGAGTTGGGGGTCTATTTGAGCTTCTAGTTCCCGAGCGATAGGAGTCCCATCACAGCAGACTAGCATGGCAGTAGGTAGCAGCTGTGATGTGGCAGGCTTAGGAAGCTGAGTGTTCACATCTTCAGTGGCAAGCAAGAAACAGAGACAGAGACACACAGAGAGAGGCAGGAGGAGGGGACAGGGGAGGGGAGGGATCGGAGAGGGAGAGGGGGAGAGAGAGGAGAGGGAAGAAGGAAGGGGGAAGAAGGAGCCTGAAGGGGCATGAGTCTGTAAGTTCTCAAAGCCTGTTCCCAGTGGCATGCTTTCTCCAGCAAGGCTGCACCCCTTAAACCTCCCAAAAAGTGCCACCAAGTATACAAATAGTGGAGCCATGGGAGACATTTCTTATTCTCACCACCACAACAGTCTCTTCTGGAGATCAAATCTAATGTTTCAACTGAGAAGCGGGAGAGTCTGTCACCCACTGTGTTAAATCCCTGGAAGGGGCTGAATCTGAATGGCAAAAATCATCAGCCAAGTGACTCATCTCAGGGACCACTTAGTTTTGGGGTTCTGAGAAGAGGAAAGGCCTTTTTATGCTGCTTCTTCCTCACTGTTCCCCTTCCCCAGGCTTCTCAGAATCCTCCCCACTCTCAGAGGGTCTGAGCCTCCGGTACATCACAAAACCTCACTGCCTAAGACCAGAGGCTACAAGTTCTATCTGCCTGTCTCTCATCCTGCTCCAAAAGCCAATGTCCTTTTCATAACACTTTGCAGTGCTTTAGAAAATGAATGTCAACAGAGATTGCAAGGTATTTCCTGAGATTGGGATCAAAGATGAGGGAGACATGGCCCCTGCCATGGGAGCCTCTTTGGAGGTAATGTAACTGATCTCAGGGTGAGGATGGACCTTAGGGAGTTGCTTAGTAGCCTCTAAATGAAAGCTAGTTAGGGACATTTGGTACTCTCAGCTATCATCTTCTAGGGAAGAGACTGTAAGAGGGAATTGCTTGGCTCTAATGAAAGATGTATTTTTGGTTCCTCAAAGACAGAGCCTGGGGATGCTTGTAACAGGGCGGAAGAGGACAGGAAGTTGGCTAGACCTACAAGGTTAGATTGTCTTCCAGTAGCCAGTAGATGTGAAGAGCAATGAGAAAGATCCCAGAAGGAGATGGGGAGAAGGTCACATGGACGGTCACTTCAGGGGGTGGGGGGGGGTGGGTATGCATGTGTGCATATGGAGATCAGAAGTTGATATGGGGAGTCCTTCTCAATTGTTTCCCCACACTATTTTTTGAGACAGGGTCTGGGACTCAACCACTGGCAACAAAAAACAAGATACAAAATCATTGACCAAACCAGAAAACATTAGGGAACTGGGTTAGCTGTGCAAAGAATGAGGAAGAGACAGTTACAAATGTGCTGCCAGCAAATAGGGGCACGGAGTAAGGGAGGGAGAAAGTCTTTCAGGATGAGATGAAGTGATGCTAAAATCGAAGAGCTGAGTGGTCCCTGAAAGAAGGACAAAAGCAAGAATAAAGAGAAAGCAATGTCAGGGTCAGAAGCCATTCAACAGGGAATGGGTCTCACCTCTATTTCTCTTTCTGCTCCCTGCCCCTCCCTCTGAACCCTTCTGCTTTAATGCTCAGTCAAGCAAGCATTGAACGCTTCACTCTGCACCAGTGAGCCCAGAAAACAAAGGAGGACAGGATGACGCGCCTGACTCCTTGCTGCTGAGTCTCTTGCTTAAGAATCTTGCAGAATTCTGAGTCTGAGGGTGTCTTACACATGGCGGGGATCACAACACACCTATGGTTCTGTCATTTTCCCAAGTGCGTTGCTCCGTCTGCCCTCATCCAGAGACTGATGTCGGTCGTCCAGCATTTGGGTCTGCAGCTGCTTATTGGGTGAGGCTTAGTCTAGGGACGATTTTAGGAGTCTAGAGAGGTAGGTAATGGCTGAAGATTCAGACCCATGGTAAGTCACTGGCTTGACCAAAAGTATAAGCTGGATGTTTTTGGATTGCTGGGCCAGAGGCCACATCTTCATGCATGCCCAGGTATTACAGGAGGAGGAATGGTATCTCCTCCACCTCTCCAGCATTAGCGGCTAGTCAGAGAATTAACACATGCAAACGGGGTGGGTTCATTAGCAAAAATTTAACAAAAGACATTTACCACCAAATGGCAGGTCCTGGTCCCATCTTCTGTGGAACTTGTCCCCTTTGTTGTTGATGGCATCTCCTGGCCTCCATTGGCAGCTTTTCCCACAATGTGCCCAAGAGTCTATGAAGGTTGGGTGCTATATTGCAGGGGCATCTCATGATTCCAGAGCAGTCTGCTTTCAGGGACCCTGCTCCACCATTTGGCCTGGCATAACTCCTCCTGACCTAGCAGGCTCCTAGTCTCTTTGGCAAGAGACTTTCTAACTAGAAAATATGCAACAAGAAACCTTCCCACACTTGCCCTCCCCGATTGCCACCCAAGAGTGGGTTAAGGTGAGTCCTTTGCCTGCTACCACAAGGCATGTCTTGGATGACTCCAGAATCTTGGAGAGGGGTTCTCACTCTGCCTCCTTTTCCGCACACCACTCCCTCCCACTGTTGGCATCGTGGTGCCCTCGAGAGGGCCTTTTTCTCTTGAGCTTCTATGAAGTGTGGTTTATTCTGCACTCGCCCCATGCTTTTCATCAATGCTGAAGCACTTCCCAAGGCCTCCGTTTACTTGGCAAGTGCCTTCACAATTTGCCCTGGCCTCCCTTGCCAAAGCCCTGGAGAGGTACCAAGCAGAACACACCAAGATTTAAAAAAAAAAAAAGACCTGTCATCCCTTATTTTGACAGTCTGCTGCCCAAGAAGAGCATGAGGGCCAAGGGAAATATTGCCTGGGTCTCCAGGGACTTATTCGGTGTCTTTATTCAGAAAGAAGGAAACCAGAAATACAGATGGACTGTGGGCAGTTTTCCCTGCCTGATTTGGGGTATACCAAGTTATATCCCTAGAGCATCGTTGGAGCCGTGTCCCCAGCCCTGAACTTCTCTACAAGGCTTTCTTGTTCTTTTACCTCCACTCTGGTCTCTCTCTTCCACGCTCAGCTAGGGTGTCTCTTCCTCCTATCCATAATATCTGCTTGAATCTTTCTTGGGAAGAGACCAGATGCTTGGTACTAGAGTCAGAGAGCCCTGTGGGTTTGAGCTTTGCCTGCCATCTGTATCCTGGGATGGTGCAGGTTGCCCAAGGTTGGTAGGGACCCACATATTCTTCTTTTTTGGAAAAGAAGAGCTGGTATCACTTTTGACGTCTCTAGCTCATGGTTAGGTTTTGAAGTTCATATCTTCTGCTTTGGGACACACAACATTTTTGGTTGATGGCATCTCTAGCAACCTGGTCTTGGAGTAGGGTCTGCTATAGACTTCTCCGGAGTTTGCATGTCTCCACTAGCTCCACTGTGATCTCTTTTGAGATCTCCATTACCTTGAGCCCAGAGTCTTCATGTTCTAGCTCTTCCTCTCTTGAAACAACTTCCAGTTATTCTTTGGGAGATAATCCTACAGTGTTTCACTGAGGGGGGGGCATGGATTTAGCTGCTGATTTTCTCTTTTTTGTTTGTTTATTCTTGTAAACTATTTCCCAAGGAAGGCGGCTGTGACCATGGTAGTAGCATGACTTTTTCTATTGGAGAAAAGGCTTAATGTCTGACGTATAGATGGTTTTTGGTTGGTGTGAGAGTTAGGCTCTGGTAGAAAGGGTACCTCAAAATGATGGTGGTGGTGGTGGTGGTGGTGGTGGTGATGGTGGTGGTGGTGGTGATGGTGGTGGTGGTGGTGGTGGTGATGGTGGTGGTGGTGGTGGTGGTGGTGGTGATGGTGGTGGTGGTGGTGATGGTGGTGGTGATGGTGGTGGTGATGGTGGTGGTGGTGGTGGTGGTGGTGGTGATGGTGGTGGTGGTGGTGATGGTGGTGGTGGTGGTGGTGGTGGTGGTGGTGATGGTGGTGGTGGTGGTGATGGTGGTGGTGGTGGTGGTGGTGGTGGTGGTGGTGGTGGTGGTGGTGGAGGTGGTGGTGGTGGTGGTGGAGGTGGTGGTGGTGGTGGTGGAGGTGGTGGTGGTGGTGGTGGTGGAGGTGGTGGTGGTGGTGGTGGTGGTGGTGGTGGTGATGGTGGTGGTGGTGGTGGTGGTGGTAGTGGTGGTGATGGTGGTGGTGGTGGTGATGGTGGTGGTGGAGGTGGTGGTGGTGGTGGAGGTGGTGGAGGTGGTGGTGGTGGTGGTGGTGGTGGTGGAGGTGGTGGTGATGGTGGTGGTGGAGGTGGTGGAGGTGGTGGTGGTGGTGGTGGTGGTGTGTGAAGGAGGAGGCCTAGTGGTGATGTGCACTTTAAATGAGGCCCAACTTTCTCTTTCCAGGGTCTATGAGTCTAGTGGCACATGTGTCACTACAATGTCTGACAACCCTGGCAGAGATCAGGTCACTTTGGACTATGTAAAGCGGGGGACAGAGTTACAAACATTTCATGCTTTCAGTCCCTTGTTAAAAGGAACACTAGGGACAGGTTCAAACTGTCACCTCCCCTCTTCTTCTATTCCCTTACCTTTCTGTGGACCACAAAGTTGGGCCTTTCTTCTCAACCTTTCTCCTTGAGTCATTCTAGATTTTCCTAAATAAAGGTCAGGCAAATGATGGAAGAGGCAAGTGTTGTTAAGGTTCTCAAATACCCAAAATGGAGAAAATAAAAATCAGGAATCAATTTGAACCTAATGCAGTAGAAAATGTTCTAAAAATAAAATATGTATATATTTGGAGTCATTTCCAGGCCTCTAGCGCTCCATAGGATGCATACGGACCTCTGGACAATGGGTCGTATCCTTAGGGTTCTGGCATAGAGATAGAAGTGTTCTATAAGAGTCAAACTTGTGCTAGGGAATAAAGAGCTTTCCCAGCTTCTTCTCATGTGAGGAGGGTTCTAGGACATGAGCTACTGTGAGGCCCATAGAGACTTCCAGCCTATTTCATAGATTGGATAGGAACTGTGTGCAAGGTCTATTGAGAAGGGTCAGGACTCTGAAAGGAGTCATGTTTTGTGTTGTATCTGTCTTGTATGCTTACACACAGTGCACTCAGTTAGGGACTAGGCAATGCCCAAGGCCATCTAAGAATCAAGATACTACATTCAGACCATTGGATTAGTAACATCACCCTGGGGCTTATTGTCTCTTGATAAGTTACTGTTTCCTGTGGAGGCACTTGAAGTTGTCAGCTTGCCCTTAGCTTGGCTTGAGTTTCCCAGAACAGCTAGAGTGGATGGGTTCCTGGGAAGGTGCACGGGAGGGCAAGATGGGGCTCTCCTTAGTAGACCAGTAACTTGTCTCTCTGGACTTCTTCCCGTGTTGCCTTATTGAATTTGTATAATGCCCCCCTGGTACATGTAAAGAGGAAATGACCCATCAAACAGCATCTGCCTGCTTGCATGCATTGTCGAAGACAAAGGAGCTGAGCAAGGAAAGGGGGTCTTTAGGGTGCCATTTTGAAACAAAAAGATAAAGGATTATCTGTAGCAGCTAGTGGGGCGGCAGAGAATAATTCTTGGAAGAGTTTGTCTATGCTTGGGTGACACTGTTCAGATCCGAAAGACTCGGTTGCTCTAGAAAATGTTCTCAAAACCAATCCTCTGCACAGAAAACCCATTTGCTTTGGAAGGGATGACAGAAGTCCAGGACGTCAGAGGGAGAGAAATCGTTAAGTGCCCCCTGCTCCTCAGACTCTTAGTCCAATCTCAGAAGTCAGCTGAGTGTACTGAGAGCCAACCTGCTTAGTCTCAGACTAGACTTCATGGGCAAATAAAAATTTTAAAGAAAAAATAGTGATGCAGCATGGCTGATAACATAGGGAATTCAGTAGCTCATTTTAATATTTTTTTTTAGGATGCAGAAAAGGTCTTTGAAAGGAATGGCCAGGCGCAGAGCCAGCTCCACCCCAGCTCCCATGAGCTGCCAGAATCCTAAGCAGCCCTCTGTGCCTCTCTAAGAAGTTCAGATTCTCAGGAGACTTAAACACACACACACACACACACACACACACACACACACACACGCAAATCCCTCACCCTCGCTTAGGGAAAAGATAGGTAATACCACTTTGACAGCCCATGAATCACCGTAGGCCTTCTGCACCTTTATCGGGTCCTGCTTTTGGGACCTGCCACCGTTCACTGCAGAAGGTATTCTGGCATGCCTAAAATGCCCCCGCACACCCATATCCCCTCAAAAAAAAAAACCCACTTCATCCCACACTTGCTCTATACTGTGTGAGGAAACACAAAATACAGACATTGGTTCTACTCCCTGTACACCGACCTTCTGATTCAAGCAGTGTTCTTTCAACCTGGCAAACCAGCCTCAAGTTGTTTCTTTTTAGGCTATGACCTATGGCACCCACCGCAGGTCTCTGAGCTGCTCTCATGGGATGTGCTAATGGCCTGGGCCTGTGGTTTTCCCCTCATTCTTTAAGGAGGTTATGCCTTGCCTTTTCTCATCATTGATTTCATAAATACAAGCCAGGATTCCCTCCAGCAATCTTTAAGGTTCGGCCACGTTCTTTGAAAAGACAATCATAGTTTTGTTGGAGTGTTCCTAGAAGTTGGCCCTCTACTCCTGGGAGGTTTCAGATCTGTGTCCCAGCCCCTCCCTTCTCATTGTGATGCTATCTCATTCTTCACAGCCACCTCCAGTGCCCGGAGCCTTTGAGTTAGTCACACAGTTACCCAAACTGGCTCTCACCCTGAAGGGACCAGATAATTAAGGAGAAGCATCTCCTTTTCTCCCTAGCCTCTGCCACCCCAACCTTTCCCCTCATCCTGCCCAAGGAAGAGTTTGGTGATCAAAAGCCAGGCCTGAAGTATATAGGAGCCTGAGATTGACCATCTCAAGGCAAATGAAAATGACTGCACTTCTCAGATCCCTGACTATGGGTACATCTTTGGGGTCCTGGCCCTCTCTGCTTTGGTATCTGCCACTCTACAAAGAGAGGAATTTGCAGGTTAACATGGGGCTTGGACTAGTGGACAGCTTGTGATTTATTTTTTTGGTTTTTTTTGTTTTGTTTGTTTGTTTGTTTTTATGAAATAAGGAAGCTTGCTGGGTTGTCTGGTTCCTTAGCTGCCAGCTCACCATAATGAGCTGTTTCCATGTCTGCACTGCAGTGCTTTGATTCTGTTCTCTTCTCTCTGAGAAGAAAACTCTCTCAGCTATCCTCTGGGGGCAGGGCAGGGTGGGCCAGGGTGGGGCAGGAGGGGGGTCTACTCTAAAAGCTGACATGCATGTGACAACAGTCAGTTACCCATTATCCACAGCCACACTCAAGTGTTGTCTCTCCACGCCGGTGTGCACATGACAAGACCCCGCCACTATTGGTAGTGTGACCAGCTTGGGTTTGGTTACAAACATTCAGGAAAGAGTCGTTGAGATGATGTTTGAAATCCCTGCTTTATCAGTGGACCTTCTGTGTGGTCACACTTTGCAAATAACTAAAGTCCACCTACTTTCTCTCTCAACTCCGCAGCTAGCACTGCTCACTAAGATCTGGGCAGAAGTTTTGTCTTTTTAACACTTTGAAAACCACCTCTCCTGGGTCCTTTGCAATCTAGTACTGAGGTTCCCCCCCCCCCCGCCTTTTATTTCTCTTTCAAAATTTTTCTTGGTGCCAAAGTAGGGACATTCTAATGGTTGTGTGATACCATCGCTTAAGAGTAACTCTGTGCACTTATGATTGTGGATCTAAGCCATTCACTTTGCTGACTTACCCCAGGAGGAGCTGAAGAAGATATTTACTCAGCCTCTTGGAGTAAGTCTTTGGGTGTATCCTAAGCTCTCTAAGGAGCCCAGAAGAGAGGGACAAGCTTGGGCTGCCTTGTTTTGTTTCATACTCTTCTTCTTGATTTTGCTCTTTAAAAAGTTTTCCTAAGGCTCAAAGAGGTCAGCACCAGAAGAAACAAACAAACAAAAAGGTTAGCTTTCCATTACTCTGGTCCCAACAGGTCGGGAAGGGGCGGTCTATGGATTGGTGGGTAAAGTGCTGGGCTTAGGACAGAGGTCTCTTTTGCTTCAGGTTTTGCCACTTTGCTGGAAGAGCGAAATGGTCTCTTCAACATTTTGATCTTCTGTTTGTTTGCTCGCGGGCGAGCTTGGAATAGCTTGCTAATAACTGCACGGTCCCTGAGGGTAGAGCATTTCAGACAGGAAGAGTCTGCAGCACATAGTGTTTGTCTTGTTGCACAGGTCCCTCTGGCCCGAGGGACTTGGCTGGCTTGCACCCGCACGCCTTGCCTATGTCCAGTAGCTGACACTAACATCCCTCCTGCCAATACTGATGCTTCTACTGCTTTTTTCAGTGTCTCCATAGCGTTTTATTGGAAGACAGTCCCACACATGCGTTTTCATTAGGTTGTTTGGGGACTCTGAGCAGTGGACCAAGGAACCCTCTGACTCATGAAACCCAAAATGTTTGCTGTCTGGCCCTGGAGATCTGGGGTAGATGGTGGTAAGGGCTATGAAGGAAAAGGAAGCAGGGAGGGAGGCGAGGTGCCGGTAGACAGAATAGGAAGGCTGCATCTGGCTGTAAGCCATCAGGCTGGTTCTTGTTTAAAAAAACTGCATCCAAGCAAACCTTCCTGAAGAGGGTCATGTCAAGCACAGCCAACGCATCACAATAGCCTGGTGACTGTTTCCAACTCTTGATTTAAGTGGTGGAGCTGTTGATCTCAGGCACCTTAGAGAACCCAGAAAATGGTCAGAACTGGAAAATATCATCCTTAGTGAGGTAACCCAATCACAAAAGAACACACATGGTATGCAGTCACTAATAAGGGAATATTAACCCAGAATCTCGGAATACCCAAGACGCAATTCACATATCAATAGATTTCCAAGAAGATGGAAGGAGAGACCCCTGGTCCTGGAAAGACTGGATATAGGGGAATACCAGGACAGAGAAGCGAGAGGGGGTTGAATGGGGAACAGAGGGAGGGAAGAGGGCTTATGGGACTTTCGGGAAGGGAAGAAATGGGAAAGGGGAAATCATTTGGAATGTAAATTAAAAAAACCTTAGAAAATAATAATAATAATAAAAGGTCCACACCTAGAGTGGCAAGATAAAATAAATAAAGTTCACATGCACATGTGGAAGGCACACACAGCACAGTGGCTATTGTTAAACTCTGATCAACTGCCTGGCTCTTGGAAGTCCCCTTCACTTCGGTGCCCTTCAGCGACCTCATCTGTAAAATCAGGGCTTGACCTCGTGGTTTTCTTCCAGAGCCCCTCCACACCGATAATCTCTAAGGGACTGGGTAAAGCACACCTAGCACCCCCTCAGACCCCCCCACACACACACACACAGTAAATAAAAGATGTGGGAGAGAAAAGTGCTTTGGAAACAAAGTCTCTGGATCCTTTGGCATGTGTGTTCCATGATGAAGTGTGTTCTTCTCTCAGGAAGCCCCATTGTGCAGGAGGCAGGGGACTTATCCAAGAAAGGCTGCTGGAGAAAACATTGAGCCCCTGCAACTTCCCCTGCCCCAGCTCTGGGAACAAAAGCCAAGGCTGGCAGCTCTGCAGGCCTGTGTCCGTTCCACACCAACCTAAGCAGTCAGTGACCGAGTTAGAAGAGCCCTTGCCTGTGTTTTCAGAACTGCATTACCTGTGATAGGCTATGGAAGGTGTGTGTGTGTATAAGTGCGTGCATGCGCACGCACACTCACACACACACTCTCTCTCTCTCTCTCTCTCTCTCTCTGAAACACAGAGGCTCTTGTGGAAGTCCCTGGAGCTATTGGTCTCTGAGCACCCTGCTCCCCAGCCTCAGGAAGGAAAGCAGATGCCTTAGAAATGCAATTGCACTGACTTGTGTCAGTGATGTCCTCTACCCCAATTTTTTTTTAATACTTTACAGTTTCATACTATTTTGTTTTTGAAAACTTTAAGGTAACTTTGTTATAACTCACTATTACCACTTAAGACCCAAAAGTTTAGAGGGATAGATGAGCCTGGGTACATTCTGTGAAGGGAAAGTGTAGAACACGGCCATCAGGGGAGGAGGTTTGGGGATGTCAAGGCGGTGAGGGAAGGAGTGTGCACTCACCAAGCTTTGCTGTGCAAGATGCTGTGAGCTCACCAGAAAAGCAGAAAGTGGAAGCACCCGTTCCCTGTGCTGCTCGCATTCTCACTCCACCTGGACCAGAGGGATGGAACACCTTGGAAGGTGGAGGGCGTTAATAATAACAAATGTTCACAGAGTCTCATGTGAATGCCAAGATGACAGCAGGAATTTAGAGTAACAGATAAAACGTGCGTTTGTCTGCTGTCTGTCCTGGTAACTACCACCAAGTGCCTTTTCCTCACCTTTGTTTCCTGCTCGCACCCCACATGGAAGCAATACTGTGTTCTTCACTCCATTTTAAATGTCAACTTGTTTAGATGTATGGCGCTTTTTATATGCTACCCCACAAAATGTTGAATTGTTTGATTGTTGTCCTGCTACACTAGCCACTCATGGAGAGTGACTATGTCCCACAAAAACTCTTGTTTATCTGCAATATTATCTCTGTTTAAAAGAGTTTTGCCACCATGTGAATTGAAAACAGAACTTGAAATGTTTATTTTTTGAATTAAGAACATAGAATAGTCATTATTTTTAGTCACTAAATCCAGATGATTTTTATATATAAGACACATAAAAGGGATTGGAAATATAAAGTAGATAAATGAGTATGGTATGGGGGAAAAGGGTGGGGCCATCATTATTTTTCAAGACCTGTGAGGAAATACATCACCTCCAAACATGAACTAGTTTATCGGCCTTTTAATGTAAAGATTTAAGCATTTAAAGAGAGATTAAATTATACATATATATCCTTTAATACGTTAATAATTCTTTAATATATATTTCTTTGTCAGGAAATAACTACATTTTTCAAAGCCCCTTAAACATTACAAAATTAAGCATTTTCGTATCATGAGAAGCTCAACTCCAACTAGAAAAACAGCAATTTTCATAAAGTTTTTGTATGCTAGAAATGGATAAATACAACTGCAACTTCCAGTAAGCACTGTGGGTTCCCTCAGCTCTTAAGATGAAGAGTACATGTGGAAGAACATGCTTTGCTGCTGTGTAATCACACAGCACAGCTTGTCTACTCTCTGTCCGTGGGCACTGGCGTACTTCCACCTGTTACCTACTGTGAATAGTTCTGGCATGAACATAGGTGCTTAGATACCTTTTTAAAGACATTATTTTTGGTTTTCTAAGATATATTACCAGAAATGAGATTGGTGGTTTGCATGGTAGCATGATTTTCAACGTCCGAGCAGATTATAATGGTCATGAGTTTTTATCGCTAAATAATGTTGCCCAAAAAAAGTTTTGTTTATCCATTGGCTATTGTTTGTCCTTGGTGTACTAGCAATGAAAGAGATAGTGTTAGGCAGCTAGACAGACATTAGCAGGCTTGGAAGCACTTGAAGACGCACCTCTCACCTTTCATTTTACCATATGGAAAGGTGGGAGATATCGGAGCTTTATTAGGGCCCAGAGAGGGAAGGCCACTTCCTCCTGCTCAGAAGGGTAGATGTGAACTCTACCTATGGCCCTAGGTGGAGACATAACATTCTGAACTACCCTAAAGATTAGAATAATGTCCTTCCCGAAGAGCAGCCCCAAATGGGCCTGCCCATCACCTGGCCAGGAAACCACTCCTCAGGAAAGCTGATTCACCTGACATGCTAAGGAGAAGGAAGGAATAATTACCCCCTTAATGAAATAATGTATTCATCCATCCTGAAGCAAGTTGTTTCGCAGATCTTTCGGTGACCTCTAAGCCTACCTGCTTTTCTAAGTTGTGATTCAAAAGTGTAACTTTTCCTTTCTCCCTTTCCATCTCTTATTTGGATACTAGTCAAAATCCTAAGTGGGCTTGCCCTAGCACACTGAACTTTGTCACTGTTTTCTCTGGAGGCTCCCTTTCGACAATGCTTGCAGCCGTCCACTGCTCAGCCTGACAGGGCGCCTGCCCTTTTCCCTTCTCTACCCCTTCCCAAAACTGCCAAGATTTTCAGCTTGCCTGTCCTGTTGATTTTCTCTCAAACTCCAATAAAATGGTCCTCAAGCTTCCTTCTGAGTTGGTTTTAAGATTATTTTATCAGTGAAACTTAAGAACCCACAAAGGGGAACCATGATTCCTTGGATCCAGTGGGACCTTTAAGAGGGGCTGACCTATTGTGAGACTGTTTTAATCTCAAAATTAGTTACAGAATGCATTAGTTCTTGTGAGAGTATAATGTTGCAAAACATCTGGCCTCTCTGTCCCCCTCCTCTGCCACACTCTTACCACATGATGCATCTGCCGCCTCGAGCAGGAGAGACTCTCTGCAGATCCGTCTTTGATTGTATTTTTGGACAGAATGACAGCTGCAGATCTAGTTTCATCCTTTTTTCAGGAGAACACCCAAGTTCATCAGCACTATTTGCCAAAGAGGCTTTTTCTACCCCAGTGTACATTTCCTACCCTTTTGTCAAAGAGCAGGTGTCTGTATCTATTCAGTTCTACTGGTTTATGTGCCTGTTTTTCTTGTGTGAATGGCATGTTTTGTCTATTAGGATACTGTGTGTAAGAGATAAGATGTAACCAACAGTCCATCTTCAAGACAAATGTGCCTTGAAGTGCAGCTATAGGTGAAGAGAACACTAGAACCCTGATGGTGACTGCTAGTCTAGCTAGCCTCTACCCAAAGGAAGAGTTTAGGGGGGACTATTATGAAGAGCCAAGCTTGCCTATTGGTTTACAAACTGACAAAATTTATGCCTTGAGAAGCTTTAAAATACATAGAATATAAAATGTACAGATGAACCCACTTGCCTGTTGAGAAAATGCAAACATATCTGGCAACTGATGTGTAAGATTTTTTTTACTACCATCCCATTACTCAGCCAATGAGGAAAAGGAGGAAAGGATCTGGACTCTCAGGGTTATAAAAACCATCCTCTGCCCTTGCCCAGTGTACACATATCCATACCCCACCTCCATTCACCCCCCACCCCCACCTCTTCTCCTTTTTATAAAGCTGGCACTCAGTTCTGCAGAAACCAAAACTACCTGATTTTTGCTATGTGAAGTCTCCTAAATACACTGTTATGAACTGTGGGTCCCCAATCCTTACAAACTGGATGCTCCATAGGATTTCTGTATTTGGGGAGACAACCCCTTGGTCTCTGGGACAGCTGAAGATCTGTCCCTCCCATCTTTGGGCAGCAGCGCTGACTGACTTTGGTCTTTGTACAAGTCACCGGAAAAGACCTATGGCAGTTCTGAGAGGAGCGAATCCGTGGCAGGGCACTCAGAGAGGTCTCCAGAAGACAGACATCTCCACATAAACCAGCAACTTCACACACTGGGGTCATTCTTCTGGACAAAGAATGAATGGATTTATAAAAAACATCCTGCTCATCAACACAGAAGTCAGAAGTTTCAAGAGGAACACAAAGTCCCCTTGGAAGATACCCTGGGTCTACAGAATTACTGGACTGACTTCTGAGTCCCAGTTTTTATATATTGGCTGAGATGGTGCCCACTGACCATTGTTTTGCAGGAAGTGATTAGAAGAACAGCTTTGGTTATCTGGGAAAGACAATCACTCATCTCAGAGGAGTTCCCAAAGCATAATAAAGTTTCTCAAACATAAATCTTGAATGTGATGATAATCTCCAAGACAGAGTTCAGACACAAGCCCTTCTCACATGAGTTCTTCAGAAAGAAAATCAACACCTAAGTCACAGAATATGTCTGAAATGGAGGATGAGGAGGAGAAGAAGAAAAGGATGGAGGAGGAGAGGGAGGGGAAGGGGGAGGAAGAGGAGGAAGAAGAAGAAGAAGGAGAGGAGGAGGAAGAGGAGGAGGAGGAAGAAGAAGAAGAGGAGGAGGAGAAGAAGAAGAAGAAGAAGAAGAAGAAGAAGAAGAAGAAGAAGAAGAAGAAGAAGAAGAAGAAGAAGAAGAAGAAGAAGAAGAAGAAGAAGAAGAAGAAGAAGAAGAAGAAGAAGAAGAAGAAGAAGAAGAAGAAGAAGAAGAAGAAGAAGAAGAAAGAAGAAGAAGAAGAAGAAGAAGAAGAAGAAGAAGAAGAAGAAGAAGAAGAAGAAGAAGAAGAAGAAGAAGAAGAAGAAACTGAAAGGCTAGGGGTACAAATGAAAAAATGTTCTCGACTAGATCCAGAAGTGCCACTGGGCCAAGGCCTCCTCACAGTCCACTTTCTAAGGGTTGGCCTGAAGACCAAAACATTTCCAAAAGCAGGTGTGCAACCCAGTAGTCTGTTGAGCTATTGAGAGAGACTCAGAAAGGGTTTGTGAAAGGGGAAGAACAGGAACAACAGATGATGATCTCTGTGGTGTTAAGAGCAGTAGTTTAAGAGAAATTAGACTATAGTTCTGCCAAGGAGAGATGGAGGCAGGGGTTCTACACACCCTCTCAGAGGCATAGAGAGGACATAAGGACTCCTAAGACATTTCTGGATGGGAGTATAGGACAGACGGCTCGAGAGAAAAATAGTCAGAATGGAAAAAGAAGGAAGACATCATCTTCCTTATAACCTTTGATGAAGATTGGGGATTCAGGGGCCTTTTTTTCTTTTTAACCAGACACCACTGGGAACCCTTGATAAATTTAAGGGTAGGACCAGATGGAGAGGAAATTATTTTTCTGGTGGATTTCAGGGCTGTACACTGTTCTCTGCCCTACCATCCCAAGGCAGGTGGGTGCGGGGGTCTAAACCTCCAGAAAAAATTTGATAGTGCCTGGGATAAAAGGGAGAATTTCCAAATTCTATTTTTATTTGAAAAAAGTAGATTGGGAGATGGACAACTGAAGAGCTGCTCTTGTCCATCGCTGTCGCAGGAACTAATAGGGTCACACTTACTTGATTGTGAGGTGGAGTTAGGCTTGAGAGTAAAGAAAAGAGAAGGTAACAACAGATTCCCCAGAGGAAGAGGAAAGAAAATGTGAGCCTCTAGTATGGATTAAGGAGAGCAGCAGAGGGGATTAAAAATGATACCAACACATAGCTGGGGTGGGGGTGCGGGCCGTTAACCCCGGCACTTGGGGGATGTGGGGCAAAGGCAGGTGGATTTTGGAGTTTGAGGCCAGCCTGGTCTAAAGAGAAAGTTCCAGGCCAACCAGGGCTATGCAGAGAAATCCTACATTTTGAACCCCCCGCCCCCACTGCAAAAGCAATCACCAATGTGTTAGATTAAAACAACCGTGGCTATCTTAACACATATTGACTAGGTGACAACCTAGAACAGAGGGGTTAATTAGGGATGGATTGTTGGAACCTGGGTCTCCTTGCAGCATTCCAGTCCTCCCAGTCAGAGAGATGGGGGAATCATATCAGTTAGTTCGAGAACTGAGAACTATTAATCAAACTGTCATGGTCTTCGACCCACGTACCCAGTTAAGGAAATTCTCTGTGCTCACACATGGTTTGGGGTAATGGATCTACAGGAGGCATCCTGGGTATGCCCCTCCAGAGCCTGAAAGTAGAAATCGCTTTTTCTTTGGAAAGGGAAATTCCAGATATAGGACAATTGCTGGCTGGTATTGCCGTGGGGCTTCATAAAAATTCCAGCCTTAGCTGGCCAAATCTTAGAGAAAGTTGTAGATTTTCAACCTGTAGAAACATTACACACACACACACACACACACACACACACACATATATATATATATATATATATATATACATCATTATATATATAATCATATCATAAATGGCCTTTTTAATTTCTCCAAAAACAAAACAAAACAAAACAAAACAAAAAAGATCAAGTCTTGTAGACTCCTGATCTTTTCTAAGCCACTGGTTCTCAACCTTCCTAATGGTGTGACCCTTTAATACAGTTAATCATGTTGTTGTGACCCCCCAACCATAAAATTATTTGCTACTGTTATGAATCATAATGTAAATATCTGTGCTTTCCAATGGTTTTAGATGACCCCTGGGTAAGGGTCATTTGACCTCCAAAGGAGTCACAGCCCACAAGTTGAGAACTACTGTTTAAAACTTTTGTGAGAAAAGAAGTTTATGGGCCTCCAAAACCAAACTACTACAATTTGTTGGGAAAAAAAAAAGCAAGCTGAGACATTTAATTGGTGAAAGTGCTGCAGGAATCAGGCTATCAAGATGCAAACAGCACTCAGACAGTTGGAGAACTCAGCTTTAACGTGCCAGCAGACACAGCTGATGAGATGCATTCTTGAGAAACTAAAGCCAGGCCCATCGCCTCTCCTTGTGTGTCATTTAAGACCGCTCAGCATCATTCCTGGGTGTTTCTGTTACCGATGGGTTTGAATGTTAGCCTATAGAACTAAGTGCCATGAGCACGAGTTTTTCTGTAGCAAACATATTTACAGAAATGGAAGTAATTAGGTTAGAGCAGCTGCTTTGCAAGTGTCTTATTTTCTAGGCTATGGAAGATTTCTCACTGATATTGGAAATCAGCAAGATTATAGAAGCAGAACACAACACAGTCATTAGTGAAGAAAAACATTCACTCTTTCTAATCCTCTTCTGATGCCTTCATACCTTGATAAGGCATCAATCCCTAGGTCGTCCTAGCCCAAAGTTGGTAGACTAGTTGGTAGACATTTGAAGCTTGATGACTTCCATATGGGCAGGAACGAATCAGACAGGAATGTTAAGGATGCAGGACCAAACAGGAGTGCTGTAAAAAGCTTTTTAAAAAGGTATGAGAGACCCATGCAGTGGGAGAAGCCAGGAAACCCAACTCCAGCTGTTGCTCTGATAACTTCAGGAACCAGCTAGCTCTTGTCTCCTCATTGTAATCTGTCCTCTTATCTACTGGGCCATATCCCTAACTACTCCTGACTTGTTCACACAGAAGCAGCATATTACAGTAGCCAAGAGACCCTGTCATCTACCATATGCCTGGACAAGTGTTGACCTGAGGTGGCCTCCTATTCCAAATAGGAAAAATAGGAGGAATGAAGCAATGCCTCCTATTCCAAACATAATGCCTAACCCAACCAATACTGGCATGAACTGGATGGCTCTTTTTGGCTAGATGTGTGCCGTCAGGGGACAGGCTAAGGTTTGGTTACTAGGGATTTTGTCCATCTTGAGAGGGAGAAAATCAAGCATCTACCTATCCCATATACAAAAGAGTCCTTGGTGGGGAAAATCCCAGGCTATCTGTGTAGAGAGAATGTAGTATGAGGTGTGGGTTGTCATGGCTTTGGTCACTTTGATCACTGATCACTTCTATTACCTTTTTTTTTTTTTTACAGTTCATGTAGGAACCCTCTGAAATAGTTCAGTTCCCCTCCCAACAAGTTTTAACGTGGGTCTGTTGTGACCCCATTGAAATTATATTTTCAGTAATACTGGTGTGATCAAGTATCAAGGAGTTTCCACATATAAACAAAGCAGTGTCTTCCCAGGTGGAGGACCAGTTTCACTGAGGGAGTACTAAGTTGTGTTTAGGATGTGGTACAGGAGAGGTTCTAATGGTGAACCTGCTTTGATTTGAGTCAGCGTAAGGGTGGGCAGTTTGGCTTTGTGTTTCAACAGATGGATCCTGAAGTGGGAGGGTAGGTCTTATCTGGAAAAATCCAGTATTGTGTTTTTATCTCTCCCACCCCTGTTAATAGATGGTTGTGAGAGACCCTATTTGTGTGAGTCTCCCTATTTGTGATAGGAGAAGACCTCATAAAATGTATTTGGCATACAGGGATAAGCAGGTACAGGGTAGCAATGCAATCATTTGATTTACAGTCAAGGAGAGGATAGGATTAGGGATGGGCGCAGGCTTGTTGGAAAGAGTTGGCTCAATGTCAGAACAGGCTCATTAAGTGGGAGAGCTGAAGAGCAGATACTCAGGTGTGGCCCTGTGACAGAGCTGTCTTTCATGAGTACAATAGGAGGGCCTCACACATCAATCAAGATCATTGTCCCAGAAGGGTGATGGTATCATGACATGCACAAGTGGGTAAAAGGATCTAACCTAGTACCATAGAGTTTAACAAGACATAACTTATTATTTTTTAAAAAGACAAAAAGTGGGGTTGGAGAAATGTCTCTGCAGTTAAGAGCACTGGCTGCTCTTCCAGAGGTCCTGAGTTTAACTCCCAGCACCCACATGGCATCATCTCACAACCATTTACAATGAGATTTGATGCCTTCTTCTGGTGTGCAGGCGTACATGCAGACAGAGCACTCATATACATAAATATTTTTTAAGAAAAAAATATTTTTTTAAGAAATAAAAGAAGGAGCAAGCAATCCTCCTAAATAGACCTATCAAATTGATGATTTTTTTTTTAACGCATGGTTAGGACAATCTTTTGTGTCCGGTTGCAGTTACTAGGAGCTGTTGCAGCCAGTCCTACAGAAAACAAAGTTACTATTACCACAAGTCTCAATGGAACACAATGGTATAGTGGCCCTAATTCACAATGGTGAAGATATTAGATGGGCCCCATTGCTTATAGATGTGACCCAGAGGGGTTGTGAACTTTCACAGTCTGAGTCTCCTGCTATTCAAGGGGTGCTGATGCCCTGTTAACCCAACTGTGGTGGATCCATGGAGTGACACCCATGACTTAACAGCAGTGGAAGTAGCCAGAATCGCCATGAGGCCCTTTTCAAATGGATTGGAGAGGGTTCTTTTTTCCAATTTTTATCAGGACTCTCGCTTCCTGGCCGGTAGGAGTGTGACCAATTTCCTAAGAGAATCAGGGTCCTTTCTAGGGTCACCAAGGTGATGTGATAGAGGGTTTTTCCTAAGGCCTGAAGGTGTCAGGACATCTCCAGGCCAGCTACATGCCAGAGATCTCCTTTCAGTTCCCCTAATACCAAGGAGGTCTCCCCTATAGGATCTCAAAAGAAGAATAACCTGAGGGACTCCAAGTACATAGGGTTCAGAACCAGGCTTGGGCTAACATAACCCAAAGCAACTGGATTTCCTGTCAAGGCTCAACTAAAACGGTCTTGAGGATCTAGTTCATATGCTCAACTATGCCTGAACTTTAAGGCCTATAAACAGTGTGGCGCTAATGGTCTACCTCTAAAGTCTTGGTCAGGATATGAATGAACTGTTGTTGACACAAATACAGGCCCATTGCCAGACCTGGTGGTGAGGGGCTGTCTTATCTGTGCGTTCTCTCTCTGGGCAAAGCCTTGGTCAAGTGTCATGCTCTCTCCGTGTTCGTGGGAAAGGCCTCAAGCCCATCCTGACTAGGTTCATACTGACACCAACAGCTATCTCTCTGGAGCCTCTACAAGGCTTGACATCAGTGAAGCCTATCTCTGTATCTCTGAGAGGAGCCATTCCCATTGCCTGAACCCCAGGTCAGACCGAGGCCCTTGACTGATAATATTTTGTGTAGATGCCACACATGTAGCACTGATCTGGTCACACTAGGGGATGGGGGATGCTTAGGTATGAAATAATAGACTCAAAAGGTTTCCCAAGGTGAGTCATTTCATGGCATTAGGTCACACCACGTCAGAAAAGAGGAGCCTCTGGTATGGCGGCTTCCACCAGGCCCTCGTTACCTTAATCCCACCTTCATCCTCAGCTCACTGCTCTTCTTCCCTGGGGTATTGGTGGAGAAAGGGGTGATTCTGGTGCGAGCGGGACCCTGAAGGCTGGTTCCAGGCTTGTACAGGAGTTTGACTTGTTGCCAATCTCCTCTTGGCTGCTTGATCAGCTAGTTGGTTTCCTTTGCTGACAGGCTCAGTCACTTTTATACGTCCTTTGCAGGACATTACTGCCCCCTGGGAGAGCTTCCGGGTTGCCACTAAAAGCTGGAGAATTTCTTCTTTATTTTAAAATGTTCCCCCGTTCTGTGAGCACCCCCTCCTCCATAAATGGCCCCATGCTTTTGAGTTGGCTTGCCTCCCCCTCCAGTGTCTTAGTTCTTGAAGGAGGCTAGTCCATTGTATTGCCCAGCCCAGGTAGAGTCTCTACCTTTATTTTCTTACTGTCTACAATAAATGGTTGAGCACCAGAGCCACATCCTGGCTGGTTCTAGGCTTGATGGACTATGGTGGTAACCACACAGAGGCCAGTGACCTTTCCAGAAGGGAAACTAATCTGGGTGACCTGGGAGAGGGGGGAACCTCATTATTACAGTGTTGACTGTCAATCCTCAAGGGTGATGTGGTTTGAAGTTAGCTATGGTGAAGCCTCCAGCATTGCTCCTACCTCAGACTGCTTCGGTCACTCAGGGTCTTTGGTACTTCAATAGTATTTTAGTATGATGGTTCTTTGCTTTGTTGTGTTTTGTTTTCTAGCTATGAACAATGCTAGAATTTTGATGGGGGTTGCACTGACTCTGTCGATGACTTTCAGCACACCTCTCTCTACAGCATTCTGTCAGAGGAAGAGCTTGGGAGGGGGCTCTCCATCTTCTTGTATCTTTTTCTTCAGTGTTCTGGTTTTCACTGTAAATGTCATTCACATCTTTGGTTATGTTTATTCCTCGCATTTAATTCTTGAATCTACCATGAATTGGTTTCCTCTTTTGTAAGTTGATCATCAGCATACAAAAAAAAAATGTATTGATTTTCGTACATTGATTCTACATCCTATATTGCTGAAAATGTCTATGTGATCTAAATATTCTGAAGGGCAGTTTAAGATTACACATAAGATCATGTCATCTGCAGACAGAGAAAATGTCGCATCTTCTTTTCCCATTTGTTTCTCGTATTATTCTAATTAGAACTTGGAGCTGGGTACTGAGAGCCAAGAGAGGGCACATCTCAACTACCTTCTGAATTTCTGTGACCAGGTGGCCAGCAGGAAGCAGCTTAAGGGAGGAAGAGTGTATTCTGGCTCACGGTTTGAGGGGACAGTCTACTGGAGCAGGGGAAGCATGGTGTCAGGGACATCCCTCAGCTGTGACAGCAAGAGCGTATGACTGCTGGCTTACAACTGAACAGAGATGGCAGCAGAGAGAAGATAGGACCCGAATGGTCTAGAAATGGACCCCCTCCCACCCCACCCCCCGTGACCCACATCTTACTGCCAGGATTTACTTTACTGAGCTCTCCCAAGGCTGCACAGCCAACTGCAGAGCTCATGAAAGGCGCTACACAGACTAAATGTAACAGGGCCTTGTCTTGTTCCTGATTTTAAGTTTATGGGTGTTTAGTTTGCATGTATGTTTGTGGACCACATATGTGCAGTGCTCACAAAGGCCAGAAGGGGCAAGTCTGATCCCCTGGAGCTGGAGTTATAGACGGTTGTAAGTCATCATGTGGGTGCTGGGAATTGAATCCAGGTCTTCTGGAAGAAGAGCCGGTGCTCTTAACCACTGAGTCATCTCACCAGCCCATTGTTCCTAATTCTAGAGAAGAATTCAGCCTTTAGTGTAATGTTGGCTATAAGTTTGTTATAGCATCTGCAATGCTGGCGTATGTTCTGTCTATTCCCAGCTTCTTCTTGGCTTTTATCATGAAGGGCTGTTGAACTTTGCCAATGGCCTTTTCTGCATCTATTGAGACGATGAGATGACGTCAGTCCTTAACCATCACACTGATTGATCTGCGAATACTGAACCATCCTTGCATCTGGAATAAGACCAACTTGGACTGGTGTAGGAATTTCCTAGTGTATTCTTGAATTTGGTTTCCATTTGGTTGAGAATTTTTGTCAGGATTCACCAGGAACTTGGTCTGTGGTTGTCCTGTGCTGCTGTGTCCTGTTTGTAGTGTCGCTCGAGCATTGCTAGGACAGAAGCAGCTTGCTGGTACCCTTCTCTTTGCTTTCGGAATGGTTTGAAGAACATGGATGTTAGTGGTTCATGGAAGCTCTGGCAGTAGGCAGCAGCTGCTCTCTTTGGCCTGGGTGTCCCCCTGTTGGGAGGCTACCTTGCTGCCTCAGCAAACTGCTTCTTGGGGAACTCCTTACACTCTTCTCGTATTCTTGATCTAATTTTGGTTGGCCACGTGTACCTTAGAAATTATCCATTTCTTCTAGATTTTTCAGGGTTTTTTTTTTCACACTCCAGGGAAAGTATGCTTCCAAAATGTTCCCCAGTAATGCCCTGGATTTCACTGGAATCTGTCATAACACCCCCCCCCCAACCTCTAATTTTATTAACTTGGGTCTTCTTTTTTTTTTTTGGTTAGATTGGCTAGGGAACCTGTCAATCTTGATACCATTATCCCAAAGAAACAACATTTTAAAATCAGTTTTCGTAATTTTTTTTTTTTTTTAGTTTTCATTAATTTCGGCCCTGATTTTTATGGATTCTTTTCATCTTCACTTCTTACTAGTAAAGAAGAGATTTGGAGAAGGTCAAGATGACATTTTGTCTGTCCCGGTACCTTTGAATTAGGGAACTGAGGTCATGAGTTTTTCGAAGATTCATGTTACCTTGCTGTGCTGGTTGGGTTTTGTCAAATTAACCATGGGAAGAGGGGCCCTCAGTTGAGGAATTGCCTCTATTGGATTGGCCTGTTGACTAATGTGGGAGGGGCGGGCCCAGTCCACCGTGGCCATGGCCATCTCTCAGCAGACAGCACAGAAGAAGGCAGTGGAGTGGGCTGGGGGAGCAAGCGATGCTCCTTGTGCTTCAGCTCTTGCCTCCTTCGGGCTCCTGCATTCAGGTTGCTGCCTTGGCTTAGCTCAGTGATGGACTCTGATGAGGGGGAGGGGGGAGGTGCAGGCAGACAGGAAGAGCAGAGGCTGCTTCCTTTTTTGTTGTTGTTTTGTTTGCTTCCTGTACAGGGTTTCTCTGTGTAGCCCTGCCTGCCCTGGTACTCACTCAGTTGGCCAGGCTGTCCTCGAACCCAGATGTCTGTCTGCCTCTGTCTAGGATTAAAGGCATTTGCCACACCTAGCAGAGGCTGGGTTCTTAGGATGGTTGCTCTTTGTTCCCAAAGAACATTGTGGCAGAATAACAGTGGGAAAGAAATGCTTGCCCAGGGGCGGGTACCTGGGCGGGATGGATAGGGTAAGTGGAAGGACCCAGGAACCCTTATAAAGCACCCAACTCCGAGCCCACTGGTCAGACTCCCCACCAAGGGCCCTCTCCCTTCCTAGTGGGAACTGTCAGCCTGCCTCAGAATGGCTGTTACTCTTGCTTTCTCTGGACTGGATAGACAATTCTCTGCCTGCCTCACAGGATAAACTCCACTACAAACTCGACTGCCCACCCCACAATTCCAGATGGTTGTACTTGTAACCCTTTCCTCCCTGAGTTGCCTTTGTCCAGTGTTTTGTCACAATGGCAAAAAGCACATTAGGGCCCTTGCTTTTTCATGTCTTACGTTCTGTGGTATGAAATCTCTGCATACTGCATTTGTATTTGCATTTGCGCATCTATTGGTTCAGATCCTACTGGCGTCAGAGTCCATGTCGTCAAACTCCAGTGATACTCAGTTGATGAAGTCTGCTCCCAGACATCAAGGTCGGACCACCTTTCCCTGTCTGGTTCACTCCTGAGCCTCCTGAGTCATTCTTTCACCCTGGTGCTCTGATCTCAAGGCAGCCACTGGCCACAGCCATCCTGTGGGAGAAGCCCTAAGTGGAGCTGGGTTCAGCTCACCTTTCTTCTTCTCAGTACTTCATCTTTGTGCTTGTGTGCACTTTTAAACTGTCCTATGACACCTTCCGTGAACTTCCAAAACCCCTCATCTCTCTCTCTCTCTCTCTCTCTCTTTCTCTCTCTCTCTCTTTTATATATTTTACTTTATTTCAGACAGGGTCTCTCAATGTAGCCCTGGCTGTCCTGGAACTCTCTATGTAGACCAGACTGGCCTCTAACACACAGAGATCCCTCTGCCTCCCAAATGCTGGGATTAAAGGTGTGTATCACAAAGCCAACCCACCCCCTCTTTAGAAGCTTTTTTCACCCCTCCAGTATTCTAACCCCTTTCTTTCGTGGGAAGGAATGAAGATATTCTAAAAAGACATTTGTGCCCCTTCCTTTAGCTATCAAACTATTGAAACAGTGATCCCCAAGAAATTGTAATTTCCCCAGAATCTTGAGCTGTCATTACTGGGGAAAAAGATTCCCTTTGGAGATTGTTAGACTTGTTATTAAAGGAATTTAGAAATGGGCTCAAAATAAAACTCAAAAGGCATTTTTTAAAAAAAAAATTTTTTTTTTGAGCTTAAGAGAAAAACAGTACAACTTAGTTGAAAATCCCAGCAGCTGATACGCCTTTCAATTCAGAGATGGAATACAAACCGCTTGTTAAGAAAGGAAAGAGTATGCCCAAGACTGAACACAAGCCAGTGAGCTGAGGGATGGGTCGTCCCCGCCCCCACCGGCTGGCTGTTGGACAGCCGTGCTTCCCCTGTTTGGATTCCCGAGGCTTTGTTCCCTGCATGCCTTACCCCGTGCTGCCTGCCTGTCCTCCTCTGCAAACTGCCTACTTTCCAATGTTAACCTTGATTTAGTTTTTTTCAGTTTCTACTCTCCTGTCTCGCTGAAAGAAGAAAACGGCTGAAGTCCTGGTGCCAACAAGAACAGCGGGAAGCTGTCTCCAGGAAGCAGATTCCACATAGTTTTGACAACTTTTCAGACTCCCTTGTAAGAGAAAAACTACAATAGAGATAATGACCTTGTCAGTGATGAACAGGACCACACCTTGACCTGGACTGCTTGACTCTGCCGGCCTCTTGCTTCCTATTTTTGTTGTGGAGTTCTCTTGTAGAGGGATGGGACATGCAGCCTTTCTGCCAGGAAACAGCATTTATCGGTGGTGGCCCGGGTTCACAGGACTCACATCCAAAGGCTGAGCACAACAGAGCGAGCATCCTTACACGGCCTTCAGAGAGAGAGCATCCTTACACGGCCTTCAGAGAGAGAGCATCCTTACACGGCCTTCCTGGATTTCCCTTTACATTTTAGTCCTTTTGTATCCTTTCTATGGTAACGTGCATTCTGACTCAGCGATCTTTGTTACTGTGTCCTGAGATTGTCCTGCAGGAGGTGTAGAGACAGAGTAGGGCAGTCACCTTCTTTTTGTTTCTGGAAAGGCTCTTATCACATTTGACGGGGACCTGAAGAAAGCCTGGAGCTAGGACGCTGGACCTCTCTTTTTGTGACTCTTCTGGATGTGGCCACTTGGAACCAATCTTTTCTTAATTTTCACTATTGCCCTATTGCCTGTCTCTTGAATTCGTCTTTTGAGGACAGATACCCAGCGTAGCTGGCACAGGGCCTTCAGGCAGTCTGACTACTGTTAATAATTTGGGCCACGTTGGAACCAGGAGAAAACACCCATTTGGGGTGTCAGCCACTAGCCAGAAGTTGACCCAGAATGGAGGGGAATGACTGAGTGACCCAGACAATCGCTGACCTCACTTTACTCCAGCCAGGAACATCTCCTCCCACTCCAGTGGAGTCATCTGGTTTTTACCTCAATTTGGTGAAACAGAGAAATGAGCATTTGAGCTTTGTTTTGAACTCTTAAGAAACGGCCTCTGGGTAAGTTTCTCCCTGACCACCGGGACTGAGGCTTTGTCTCCCTTTCCTTGGTCTGGGGTGGGGGTCAGGAGCAGGCCTTTTTAACCATTTGAGTGACAAAACCATTTGGTTTTGTCTTTCAGAGTTTTCTGAGCCACTGAACTTTTGTTGAACCTTCTGGGCTATTGCATTATTTCTAGGACAGGTCTTGGAGATTCGGAAGATATTTTGAACCAATTTTGAGTTCTTTTGAACTATCTAGGTGTCTGCTGTGTAACAGTAGAGGTTAAGATGTGTTGATATTCTAGGGTTCTGTTGAGTCACATAAGTTCTGATGAATCATTAGCAACAGAAAATCAAGGGTGTTTGAAGAGAGCTCTGGTAGAATCTGTTCACCACCACCTCCCTGCCCCCGCCTAAGTTCTTGGAGCATAAACAAGCAATCTGGGTTGAATCTTACCTTTTGGTTGCACCATGCCAAACTGACAGAGAAAGTCGGGATAGCTTCCTCACCTGTGGAAGTACCAGCAGTCCCTCTTGTCTGTTTGGGGAGTAAGGATCCACCCCTGAGAGAGATACGGGTTTGAGAGCAAGAGCAAGGTTATCAGGAGCTTGAGGTGCCTATGCTCCTCATATGCAGGTGGTCGGTGCTGATACCTTTATTTCTTCAATATGGTGGAGAATTGCCTCTATCTTTGTATGCAAGGGTTTGATCTGCTCGTTGGTGGCCTTATTAGAAGGTTTGTTTGTTTGTTTGTTTGTTTTTGGCACAGATATCCTCGATGGCTTTTGACTGAACAGTCTCCATGGTCTGCGAGCCACCTTCTTCTGGCTAGGAGCATGCAGTGATGGGTGCCTGTAAGTTAGCTGTGGCTCATTGTTTTACGTTTGAATAGCTCAAACTCAAATCATACAGCCTCGGATGCCTTTTATATTAATTACTTCTTCACGTTGCTGTTGGTCTAAGTTTAGTTATCCTTGAACCTCTGCTGTAGATTCGGGCACTGGTGCAATGTTCTCTGGGGGTTTCTTGCCCAAAAGCTTCTTGCTTTCTGCTTAATTGTTTCTTCCGTCTCACGGAGTCCTACTGGTGGGATTATATGCATCAATGTGTGATTATTTTACTAATCAGTGGGAGGAGGAGGAGGAGGTATGCATGAGGCATCCAGCTTCTGGGTATTGAACCTCTCCATTCTCATCCTGAAATAGATCCAAATCATTTGTTGCACACCAAGCCTGGAGGTCATCTACGTCGCCGGGTGCAGGAGGAGGCTCAGCCAGGGCTCAGCTCACTCTGTGCCACCGACACCTCTTATTGGAACTCTAATCTCAGACTCTCGCCTCAGTTCTTCTCGCTCTCATGTTGGCTACCTTCTGCAGGTTTGTAAAGTTTCTCAGAGCTGTGCGATCGTGTCCTAGCAGTTTAATAAATGGAAAGTTTCTCCCTGTTCCCTCTTCTAGATCTTGTTCAGAAAAGCGTCAGGGTTACTTCCTACACCTGGAGGCATCTCTGCCCTTGTCAGTCCACCCTCTAGGCCTCCGCTGTTAGAAACAGGGTCATCTCAGCATAGGATGCAACTGAGAGATGGTTGAGCTATGAAATTCAAGGCTGTTTCATCCAGATCCAGCAATACACACACACACACACACACACACACACACACACACAATTGCTATCTAGACAGTGGCACATGAGCCATTGGGCTGCTGGAATAAAGGCTTCAGTGAACAACAGGTCTAGGTCTGCTGGTAGCGATTGATACCCTGGTTTCAAGGGCAAATAAACCACATTGAACTAGTGTGATATTTGGGAGCTTGGTATGGTGTCCAAGAGCCATTTTGATCACAAGTGCATGGTGTCCATGGGCCTGTGGGATACCTGCCTAGGCTCCACTCAGTATGTCTTCCAGTCATCTGAATTACAGGACCACCATGATCAGCTTCTGTGATTGTACTTCCAATATCTCCTCCACTGTGATCTTGCTAGAATAGAAATAAAGGCGCATCCTAGTTCGGCAGATCAATCACCTGGCTAAAGACCACATGGAGGAAGGCCATGCTAAAGAGGTAGGCAGAATAATCATTTCTTTAATGGGATGATTTACTTTACCTTCCCACAGTCCCTGCCCCTAGCGGAGTAGCTTACTGGGCTGCAGCCATATGGCTTTGTAAGTCTGCAAGCTTTTCTAAATTATTCAGCAAAGAACAACTTCTCTTTTTCTTTCTATTTCTCCTCTAAGCATTGTTTTGCTAATGCTCTGGGCTGCCCCAACATTTTGAGCTTCCTTACTGTTTTTCTAAGACTCCCCTCTCTGCCTTATGCTGAATATCCACGCTGTGTCTGACCTCCAATCTGGCATGAAGAGCATGACTTCACTCCATTCTCCCCTCCATTCTACCCCCTGGGCAGCTGATGAAACTTACAGCTTGCCTATCCTGGGGTTTTCTTTTAAGCTCTATTAAAATTTACCTCCCACTTCCATTTCTGTCCATTCTTAAGTTCTTTACTAATAGACTAAGAATCCCAAGAAAGGGTCCCAGTTTCCCCTGTATCTGCTGGTGACTGCAAAGAGACCCTAAAATTCTGCTAATTTGTGTAAGCATAAAAACACTGCTTGGACTCTCTTGGTGACCCCTAGTGAGAGTTCTAACTGACCATCTAGAACTCTCTCTGTATGCTTTCAATTGCTTCTAGAGGTTAACAGGGTAAAACCTCACCTGTCCCCAAAGGCACTGAAAACAACATGGCTGCAATCCTCTGACCATTTCACGTTTGCGTCTCGTTCATGAGCTTATTATAAATGCACCAAAAATTACTACACTTGGCGTGTCTAACTTAAAAGTGTGTGTGTGTGTGTGTGTGTGTGTGTGTGTGTGATTGAGAGGGAGTGTTTAGGAGTGTGTGTGTGTGTGTGTGATTGAGAGGGAGTGTTTAGGAGTGTGTGTGTGTGTGTGTGATTGAGAGGGAGTGTTTAGGAGTGTGTGTGTGTGTGTGTGTGAGTGTGTGTGTGTGATTGAGAGGGAGTGTTTAGGAGTGTGTATGTGTGTGTGTGTGCGTGTGTGATTGAGAGGGAGTGTTTAGGAGTGTGTGTGTGTGAGTGTGTGTGTGTGATTGAGAGGGAGTGTTTAGGAGTGTGTGTGTGTGAGTGTGTGTGTGTGATTGAGAGGGAGTGTTTAGGAGTGTGTGTGTGTGTGTGTGATTGAGAGGGAGTGTTTAGGAGTGTGTGTGTGTGTGTGTGTGATTGAGAGGGAGTGTTTAGGAGTGTGTGTGAGTGTGTGTGTGAGTGTGTGTGTGTGATTGAGAGGGAGTGTTTAGGAGTGTGTGTGTGTGTGTGTGATTGAGAGGGAGTGTTTAGGAGTGTGTGTGTGTGTGTGTGTGATTGAGAGGGAGTGTTTAGGAGTGTGTGTGAGTGTGTGTGTGAGTGTGTGTGTGTGATTGAGAGGGAGTGTTCAGGAGTGTGTGTGTGTGTGTGTGTGTGATTGAGAGGGAGTGTTCAGGAGTGTGTGTGTGTGTGTATGTGTGTGTGTGTGTGTGATTGAGAGGGAGTGTTTAGGAGTGTGTATGTGTGTGTGTGTGCGTGTGTGATTGAGAGGGAGTGTTTAGGAGTGTGTGTGTGTGAGTGTGTGTGTGTGATTGAGAGGGAGTGTTTAGGAGTGTGTGTGTGTGAGTGTGTGTGTGTGATTGAGAGGGAGTGTTTAGGAGTGTGTGTGTGTGAGTGTGTGTGTGTGTGTGTGTGTGTGTGTGATTGAGAGGGAGTGTTTAGGAGTGTGTGTGTGTGTGTGTGTGTGTGATTGAGAGGGAGTGTTTAGGAGTGTGTGTGAGTGTGTGTGTGTGATTGAGAGGGAGTGTTTAGGAGTGTGTGTGTGTGTGTGTGTGTGTGTGTGATTGAGAGGGAGTGTTTAGGCTGCATTAATGTACAGGAGCTGTTGCTTTGTTTTTTCTTGTCCTTTTCTTCAACATATTTTTATTGATTCTTTGGGAATTTCACATCTACACCTTGATCACACCCACCTCCCGTTCCTTTTATGTCCGCCTGAACCCTTGTGACCTCCCCTCCAATAGAAAAAAACAAAACAAAAACAAAAACAAAACCCCACAAGTCCAATTTGTGTTACTACAGCGTGGCTGCTTTCAGTTTTTAAAGTTAACAAAAATGGAAGGGTTTAACTATAGAATTTGAGACTGGAGAAAAACTGATTACAGAGGACTTTACCTCAGCAAAAGCTAACTAAAAAGTGAACTGATATAATAAATTAGTTAATAGTAGTTAACAAAATGTTAATTCTGAATTTCCATTTAGGAAAGGTGTTCGGGTCTGGCTCTTTCAAATGTGAATTCTGGAAACTGGGACCAAGAAAAAAATTCTCATTGTGGGATTTATAGAGAGATCACTAAAACTATGTTTAAAAGATAGGCTTGGGACTGGAGAGATGACCCAATGGTTAAGAGCACTGACTGCTCTTCAGAGATCCTGAGTTCAATTCCTAGCAACAGCATGGTGGCTCACAACCATCTGTAATGCGATCTGATGCCCTCTTCTGGTGTGTCTGAAAAGTGACAGGGGACTCACATATATAAGTAAATCTTTCACACATATATATATGTATATATATGTATGTTAAAGCTTTTTTATTAGATATTTTCTTTATTTACATTTCAAATGTTATCCCCTTTCCTCTTTTCCCCTCTGGAAACCCCTTATCCCATTCCCCCTTCCCCTGCTCACTAACCACCCACTCCCACTTCTCTGTCCTGGCATTCCCCTATACTAGGGCAATGAGTCTTCACAGGTCCAAGGGCCTCTCCTCTTATTGATGTCCAACAAGGCCATCCTCTGCTACCCATGTGACTGGAGCCATGGGTCCCTTCATGTGTACTCTTTGGTTGGTGGTTTAGTCCCTGGGAGCTTTAGGGGTACTGGTTGGTTCATATTGTTGTTCCTCCTGTGGGACTGAAAACCCCTTCAGCTCCTTGGGTCCTTTCTCTAGCTCCTCCATTGGAGACCCTGTGCTCAGTTCAATGGTTGACTGAGAGCATCTGCCTCTGTATTTGTCAGGCACTGGCAGAGCCTCTCAGTTGACAGCTATATCAGGGTCCTGTCAACAAGCACTTGTTGCCATCCACAATAGTGTCTGGGTTTGGTGACTGTATATGGGATGAATCCCCAGGTGTGGCAGTCTCTGGATGGCCTTTCCTTCGGTCTCTGCTTTACACTTTGTCTCTGTATCTCCTCCCATGGGTATTTTCTTCCCCCTTCTAAGAAGGACCAAAGTATCCATACTTCATTCTTCCTTCTTCTTGAGCTTCATTTGGTCTGTGAATTGTATCTTGGGTATTCTGAGCTTTTGGGCTAATATCCACTTATCAGTGAGTGTATACCGTGTGTGTTCTTTTGTGATTGGGTTACCTCACTAAGGATGATGTTTTCTAGTTCCATCCGTTTGCCTAAGAATTTCGTGAAGTCATTATTTTTAATAGCTGAGTAGTACTCCATTGTGTAAATGTACCACATTTTCTGTATCCATTCCTCTGTTGAAGGACATCTGGGTTCTTTCTAGCTTCTGGTTATTATAAATAAGTCTGCTATGAACATAGTGGAGCATGTGTCCTTATTACATGTTGGAGCATCTTCTGGGTATATGCCTAGGAGTGGTATAGCTGGGCCCTCAGGTAGTACTATGTCCAGTTTTCTGAGGAACTGCCAAACTGCTTTCCAGAGTGGTTTTACCAGTTTGCAATCCCACCAGCAGTGGAGGAGTGTTCCTCTTTCTCCACATCCTTGCCAGCATCTATTGTGCCCTGAGTTTTTGATCTTAGTCATTCTGACTGGTGTGAGGTAGAACCTCAAGGCTGTTTTGATTTGCATTTCTCTGATAACTAAGGATGTTGAGCATTTCTTTAGGTGCTTCTCAGCCATTCAATATTCCTCAATCGAGAATTCTTTGTTTAGCTCTGTACTCCATTTTTAATAGGGTTATTTGTTTCTCTGGAGTTTAACTTCTCGAGTTCTTTGTATATATTGGATATTAGCCCTCTGTCGGATGTAGAATTGGTAAAGATCTTTTCCCAATCTGTTGGTTACCATTTTGTCCTATTGACAGTGCTCTTTGCCTTACAGAAGCTTTGCAATTTTATGAGGTCCCATTTGTCGATTCTTGATCTTAGAGCACAAGCTATTGGTGTTCTGTTCAGGAACTTTTCCTTTGTGCCCATGTATTTGAGGCTCTTCCCCATGTTCTCTTCTATTAGTTTCAGTGTGCCTGGTTTTAGCTGGAGGTCCTTGATCCACTTGGACTTGAGCTTTGTACAAGCGGATAAGAATTGACAAATGGGACCTCATAAAATTGCAAAGTTTCTGTAAGGCAAAGGACACTGTCAAAAGGACAAAGAAGTGGGAGTGGGTGGTTAGTGAGCAGGGGAAGGGGGAATGGGATAAGGGGTTTCCAGGGGGGAAAAGAGGAAAGGGGATAACATTTGAAATGTAAATAAAGAAAATATCTAATAAAAAAGCTTTAACATACATATATACTCATATATATGTGAAAGATTTACTTATATATGTGAGTGCACTGTCACTTTTCAGACACACCAGAAGAGGGCATCAGATCTCATTACAGATGGTTGTGAGCCACCATGCTGCTGCTAGGAATTGAACTCAGGATCTCTGAAGAGCAGTCAGTGCTCTTAACCATTGGGTCATCTCTCCAGTCCCAAGCCTATCTTTTAAACATAGTTTTAGTGATCTCTCTATAAATCCCACAATGAGAATTTTTTCTTGGTCCCAGTTTCCAGAATTCATATTTGAAAGAGCCAGACCTGAACACCTTTCCTAAATGGAAATTCAGAATTAACATTTTGTTAACTACTATTAACTAATTTATTATATCAGTTCCCTTTTTAGTTAGCTTTTGCTGAGGTCAAGTCCTCTGTAATCAGTTTTTCTCCAGTCTCAAATTCTACAGTTAAACCCCTCCATTTTTGTAAACTTTAAAAACTGAAAGCAGCCACGCTGTAGTAACACAAATTGGACTTGTGGGGTTTTTGTTTTTGTTTGTTTGTTTGTTTTTGTTTTTTTCTATTGGAGGGGAGGTCACAAGGGTCCAGGCAGACATAAAGGGAACGGGAGGTGGGTGTGATCAAGGTGTAGATGTGAAATTCCCAAAGAATCAATAAAAATATGTTGAAGAAAAGGACAAGAAAAAACAAAGCAACAGCTCCTGTACATTAATGCAGCCTAAACACTCCCTCTCAATCACACACACACACACACACACACACTCCTAAACACTCCCTCTCAATCACACACACACACACACACACACACACTCCTAAACACTCCCTCTCAATCACACATACACACACACACACTCCTAAACACTCCCTCTCAATCACACACACACACACACACACACTCCTAAACACTCCCTCTCAATCACACACACACACACACACACACACTCACACACACACTCCTAAACACTCCCTCTCAATCACACACACACACTCACACACACACACTCCTAAACACTCCCTCTCAATCACACACACACACACTCCTAAACACTCCCTCTCAATCACACACACACACACACACACACACACACTCCTAAACACTCCCTCTCAATCACACACACACACACACACACACACTCCTAAACACTCCCTCTCAATCACACACACACACACTCCTAAACACTCCCTCTCAATCACACACACACACACACACACACACTCCTAAACACTCCCTCTCAATCACACATACACACACACACTCCTAAACACTCCCTCTCAATCACACACACACACACACACACACTCCTAAACACTCCCTCTCAATCACACACACACACACACACACACACTCACACACACACACTCCTAAACACTCCCTCTCAATCACACACACACACTCACACACACACACTCCTAAACACTCCCTCTCAATCACACACACACACACACACACACTCCTAAACACTCCCTCTCAATCACACACACACACACACACACACACTCCTAAACACTCCCTCTCAATCACACACACACACACACACACTCCTAAACACTCCCTCTCAATCACACACACACACACTCCTAAACACTCCCTCTCAATCACACACACACACACACACACTCCTAAACACTCCCTCTCAATCACACACACACACACACACACACACACACACTCCTAAACACTCCCTCTCAATCACACACACACACACTCACACACACACACTCCTAAACACTCCCTCTCAATCACACACACACACTCACACACACACACTCCTAAACACTCCCTCTCAATCACACACACACACACTCACACACACACACTCCTAAACACTCCCTCTCAATCACACACACACACTCACACACACACACTCCTAAACACTCCCTCTCAATCACACACACACACTCACACACACACTCCTAAACACTCCCTCTCAATCACACACACACACTCACACACACACACTCCTAAACACTCCCTCTCAATCACACACACTCACACACACACACTCCTAAACACTCCCTCTCAATCACACACACACACACACTCACACACACACACTCCTAAACACTCCCTCTCAATCACACACACACACTCACACACACACACACACACACACACACTGGAGGTAGTTTGATTGCAGGCAGGTTAAAAATGAAAGAAAGAGGAGAAAGAGGAACACTCCTCCACTGCTGGTGGGATTGCAAGCTGGTACAACCACTCTGCAAAGCAGTCTGGTGGTTCCTCAGAAAACTGGGCATGACACTCCCGGAGGATCCTGCTATACCACTCCTGGGCATATACCCAGAGACTTTACCCGCATGCAATAAGGACACATGCTCCACTATGTTCATAGCAGCCTTATTTATAATAGCCAGAAGCTGGAAAGAACCCAGATGTCCCTCAAAGGAAGAATGGATTCAGTAGATGTGGTATATTTACACAATGGAATACTACTCTGCAATTAAAAACAATGAATTCACGAAATTCCTAGGCAAATGGTCAGAAGTTGAAAATATCATCCTTAGTGAGGTAACCCAATCACAAAAGAACACACATGGTATGCAGTCACTGATAAGGGGATATTGACCCAGAATCTCGGAATACCCTAGACACAATTCGCATATCAATAGATTTCTAAGAAGATGGAAGGAGAGACGCCTGGTCCTGGAAAGACTGGATGTAGGGGAATGCCAGGACAGAGTAACGAGAGGGGGTTGAATGGGGAAAAGAGGGAGGGAAAGGGGCTTATGGGACTTTTGGGGAGGGAGGAAACGGGAAAGGGGAAATCATTGGGAATGTAAAAAAAAAAAAAGAATGGATCGATTTGCATTCCGCTGCGTGCTGTCAGTGGAGCCAGTTGAACCAACACCAAAAAAAAAAAAAAAAAACACCAAAAAAAATGAGTGAATTGTTAAATAAGCTTTTATTAGATGCTCTGAAATTTCTAAACTGATTTTTGCTAGATAAACACAATGTGAATTTAAAAGATTAACTTTACGTTGGGCCTTTCTGGTGTAGGTGCTTTTTTGTTGTCTCTGGACTTGCCGTGTGACTCAGCTCAGCACGTGCTTTGTCTTCCTAGGCTTTACTGTTTGCATTAGAATAATAAAAATTTTAGCCACGTAATTCTGTGGTAATAGATGATACATTTTATTATAAACAATGTAAAGAGATTGTATACTTTAATATCTGTGTGTGTGTGCACTGTAAAATTATCGGGATTACGATTTTTTTAGTTTCTGCTGATTTTAGTTGGGATATTTGACTGTCAGAAACTGCTTCTTCTTTGTTAACCTATACAGGTGTGGCGTATGTGCATATCAAGCAAATCTGCTCAGTGGAACCCAGAAGAGGGCATTGGATCTCCTGAAATGAATTACAGATGTTTAGAAGCTGGAAATCAAACTCAGGTCCTCTGGAAGAGCAGCCTGTCCTCTTAACCACTGAGCCATCTCTCCAGCCCAAGAAACTGTGCCTTAACAAAATCAATATTTATATTAAAATCTTTCATATAAACACCTTATAAACAACTATTTAAAGTGATTTTGATACAATGAATACCCTATGTCAGTGATTCTCAAACTTCCTAATGTTGCAGCCCTTTACTACTTATGGGAACCTGTCTGCATGTGGGAAGACTCACCTGGAGACACACAGAGGGGCAGTGCCTCAGTTCCTAAGAGCATCTGAAATGTGTTTTCCAGTGGTCTTAGACAACCCCTGTAGGCACTGCGACCAACAGGTTGACGACCACTACCTAATGTAACCCTATGGGGAGGAAGAGACTTGGGAGGCAGATCTCTGAGTGCGAGGCTAGTCTGGTCTACATACTGAGTTCCAGGACAGCCAGGACTATGTAGAGAGACTCTCTCAAAAACAAAAACAAAACAGAAACGATATGCCTCTGACTAAAAATATGTAGACTTGTATATCTGAACTCTCCTTACTATGCAAAAGTTTACAGAATTAGACATTAATTTATTACATGAAAAGTGACCCATAAGTGTTCTGTTTTTCATGGGATGTGTTATAACTTGGGTGTTGAAACATAAAATGGCCAATGAACTTCTTTTGCAAACATTTTACATCCATCTCTTCATGTATGTGGGGGGGGGGTGAACATATGTGCGTTGGGGGTGGAAGGGATGTGAACCACAGCACATAGGCAGCAGTCAAAGGATGGCTTGGAGGAGGTTCTCCTTCCACCACGTGAATTTGGGGATGGCACAGGGTCTCAGGCTTTGTGGCATGTTGCTTTATCTGCTGAGTCATCTCGCCTGCCCTTTAAATCTCTGTGTGGTCACGCTTTTATTTCTCCTGGGTCCTAGCACTTTCATCCTTTTGGTACCGTGACATGTCCTCTATGAAGTTCATGGCTGAGAACTGCATAATTCAGTCAAAATATATAGCCCACTCCAAAGAAAAGACTCATGTTTCAAAGATATATACTATTTTGTGTGGGGTTCCATATTTATCCTGGGGTATATGTGGCCCACGGGCTATAGGTTGGGCATGTCATAAGCTAAATTTCTTGGACATCAGTAAATATTTAACTATTCAATAAATGGAGTTGGAGAGACGCCTCAGTGGTTTAGAGCTCTGGCTGTCCTTCCAGAGGAACAATTTTCAATTCCCTATACCTACAAGGCAGCTCACAACTGTAACTCCAATATCAGGGCCATCTGACTGACACCCTTGTCTGGCCTCTATCAACACCAGGCACACACTGTGGTGCACATACATACATTCTGCCAAGACACCTATACACATAGAAACAAAGGCAAGTGGTGTCCTGAGGTGGCCACGCCAGTCTGTACCCCACATGGCCTTCCGAATTCCTAGGAGGGTCCTGTTTCTCACGTCTTCCCACCCACATTTGTTGCCTCCTTCATTCCCAGATGAAGATCCTTAGGACATGGGCAAAATCGAGGAGTCCCACCATGCTTCCTAGACAAACCGGAGAGACTGTGCATGCATGCATGGTCAACCTTAGACCTAACATGGAGGTTTCGGACACATGGAAGAGGACAGTGGATCTCAGAGGAAACCATATACATCTGGAGAATCAAGCAGGCCATGATCTCATGACAACTGTCATGGCCTCTTCAAGAAGCCAGTATCAACCAGCGCACCCCTTTTGACAACACTTGGATGGCAGAGTTTCAGAAGGCAGACATCTGAGTTTGGGGCCAGCCTGGTCTACACAGAAAATTCCAGTCTAACCAGGGCTTTTTAGCGAAACTTCCATGCCCAAAAAGTCAATGCCTTTTAAAAAGGAGATTCTCCTAGGTTAGAAAAAGCTAAAGAGACATTTCAAGCAAAGCATGATCCTAATATCATGAGAGAAGATTTTTAAAAGATACACTGGGAACACAGAAAGCAAACATGGCAACATAGTATTCCACCATTGAACTGTGTCACTGGGAAATTGTGTGTTCCCTGTGCCGTTGTTTGAGATTTCATTAGTGAGAAAGTCCCACTTGGAAGAAGGCAGATGTTTCCTACAGTAGCTTTATCCTGCCAAGAAGAAACACGCTATATTAGGATGATGAACTGGCTTCATAAGCCCAGCAACCTGAGTTCGATCCCTGGAACCCATTTTTGTGGAAGGAGAGAAAACTGACTCCACAAAGCCGGCTTCCACATACCCCGCATTGTGGCACATGAGTTCATATCAGGCTCCCACACTTTTGAAAGTCTCAGGTCAATAAGTTAAATATTCTGCACTTAGTCATGGTTCCCACGCCTTTGACAAGGAATTCCCATCTCTCTGTTGATGACATCATGGAAGCACACAGGATAAACACTGTGTGCTGGAACTGGATGGTGCCTCACACCTTCAATCCCATCTCCCAGCTCTCAGGAGGCAGAGGCAAGTGCATCTCTGAGTTCAAGTCCAACCTCGTCTACAGAGTGAGCTCCGGGACAGCCAGGGTTAACACTGAGAAACCCTGTCCTGAAAAAGCAAAACCAAAACAAAACAAAACTAAGAGCACAAACATTGTGCACTGGTCCTCCCAGCCCTCCCCAGCTCTTTGACAATAGGCTCCAGGAAGAAGCACTCTTTCCCCTTCTGCTGAAAGTGTGTATACGTGTTGTGTGCCTGTGAGTACACATGTGGGGTGTGTGTGTGTGTGTGTGTATGTGTGTGTGTGTGTGTACATCAATGGTGGGAAGGGTAGAGGTCTGCATTGGGTGTCTTCCTCAATCACTCTCCACAGTAGTTTTTGAGAGGGGGGATCTTTCATTAAACCTGGAACCTGCCAATTTGTCAAGAGTGTTTTCTTACATCATCAGAATTCAGGGTTCTGGCCCTGAGTGCATAGCTAAAGGTTCCAGACTGAACACACATTCCATCCTATGAAGCCGTCAGCTCACAGCTGTGGTTTTTTGTTTTGTTTTTGTTTTTCACCTCTGCCCAGCCTTTGGGACATGGGAAATGACCATAACCCCAGTAGGACTTTGCCAGGGTAAGCATGCCTATTTATGTTGAATGAATGAATGAATGGCAACCTAGAGTGGAGAAGTGAAAGGAAGGAGAGGGGACCCAGTTAATATGAGAGTGCATTTTCTGAAGCTACGGGGATGTATTGTCTATGGTGACACAGACTTCTTAGATTTGGGACACACCAGGAGCCAGAGAAGCCATGAACAAGTCCTGTCCATTGCCACATAGTTGACCTAAATTCTGTCAACTCAGCCAGGAGGAATATCCCTTCCTTAGCCCTGGAGGCAGTACTTAGATCTTCCATTAAAACTATCGACCTACAAAAGTCACTTGACTGTGACACTATCCAGTCGTGGGATTGGTCCTCTTGCAGCGCACACACACCCATGATTCAGAATGAAGGGTAAGAAGGGATTAGAACGGAGAGCCTGTACCACTGGCTTCTTCAAGTCTCTGTCCTCAGAGGCTTTGAGGAAAGCCAATGTGCTTAGTTGGAAAGATAGCTTTGAAGGAAAGGGCTTTCTGATATTATGGGGGCAGCTGATTCTTGCTAAGCCCAAGGAAGAGTTTCTCTCCAGAGCTGTTAAAGATGCTGTCAAAATGGAAACCTGTAGGAGACAAACAGAAAAGTGTAGTATTTGTGAGTACCCTCCTTTGGGAAATGTCACCCATATGGCAATAGTTATAACTTGCGGACGCAGACTTCTGAGTCCTGGCTGCCTTCTCCAACCCAGATGCAAACCCTTCCTGCACCGGGCACAGGGCTGACAGGCTGGGGTGCAATCATCTGACTTTGTTTTGTAGGTCTAGCAGCGCCACCTGGTGGCAACATCAGAAAATTGTGCTGGAGGAAACCACCTGATAAAAGCAAACCTAAAGACCACAGAGCTATAGCGTGAAAAGCAGAGGCATTAAAGAGGAGCCTCTTCTTCCAAGTGCCACAGTATCTTAGTGTTAACAAGCTTAGGAGACGCTGAGTTAAAATTTTATTTTTTTCCTGGTTCTGCTATGGCATCAGGAAGGATGTGATGTGTCTATGAAAGAGTCATTTGGGAGAATTTGATATGGGCCAGTTTTCACGCACTGTCTATGAAATACAACTACACTGTGACTTGAATCTGATGAACACAGTTTACAGCCACATAGCAGGTGGGATAGGAACCTCACCTCTAGATCTGCGAGATATCCCTTCGACAGCAGAAAAATCTGATTGTTAGAAGCAAATAATCTTCTCTGACGACACAGCAGCCAAAGACAGGGGCAGGAGGTGGGGTGGACTCCTTCCCTGAGCATCTCCGTCAGGCACATTTGTTCTAACACAGTGGGCAGCATTTCTTACTGGCCCTCCTGAAAGAGGGTCACATGAGTAGCGTTTGACAATGCCAGGAGCTTTGACAGTTAGACACACTGCTCCTCTCTGTGTGTCTGTCCCTCTCCTCTCCCTCTCCCTTGCTCCCTCCTTTCCCCTCTTCCTCTCTTCTCCCTCTCTCTTTTCCATCTCTCCCCCTCTTCTCAACCCTAAGGCCCAAAGCTGCTGTCTGTACCTGCTGTCCCAGTTCGGGGGGGGTGTTGTTTGTTTGTTGTTTTTTGTTGTTCTTGTTTGTTTGTGGGTTGTTGTTTTTTTGAACTCCACAGGCCATCTTTTCTTACGATAGTCTTTCATACATATGGAAAGGCTATGATTTCATCCCAAAAGTTTCTCCAAAAGAAGTTGCCTCTGGAATGGTGAGCGTGCATTGCACTTCCAGAGGACCTGAGTTCGGCTCCCAGCGTCTGCATCAGGTGGTTCATTACTGCCTTTAGTACCAGTTTCTGGGCATCCGACATCTTAATCTCTTCAGACACCCACACTCGTGTGTACATCCCTCCCTCCTCCCACACATGCGATGAAAAATAAAATATGTTTTAAAAATACAGAAAAGGCTCCACTCTATCTTTTCCTCCACCTAGTAACATGAGACTGTTTGGGTTCCTCATTTTCCTAATGTTCCTTCTCCATCATGGTTGTACTGGAAGCTGAATGCAGTCCTCCAGGGAACATCTGGAAGCTGAATGCAGTGCTCCAGGGAACATCTGGAAGCTGAGTGCAGTGCTCCAGGGAACATCTGGAAGCTGGATTCAGTGCTCCAGGGAACATCTGGAAGCTGATTGCAGTGCTCCAGGGAACATCTGGAAGCTGAATGCAGTGCTCCAGGGAACATCTGGAAGCTGATTGCAGTGCTCCAGGGAACATCTGGAAGCTGGATTCAGTGCTCCAGGGAACATCTGGAAGCTGATTTCAGTGCTCCAGGGAACATCTGGAAGCTGATTTCAGTGCTCCAGGGAACATCTGGAAGCTGAATGCAGTGCTCCAGGGAACATCTGGAAGCTGGATTCAGTGCTCCAGGGAACATCTGGAAGATGGATGCAGTGCTCCAGGGAATATCTGGAAGATGGATGCAGTAGCTCCAGGGAACATGTGGAAGCTGAATGCACTGCTCCAGGGAACATCTGGAAGCTGAATGCAGTGCTCCAGGGAACATCTGGAAGCTGGATGCAGTAGCTCCAGGGAACATCTGGAAGCTGTATGCAGTGCTCCAGAGAACATCCATCCAGAACAATAGGATATGTAACAGTCCAGACACTGAAATATAGAACGAATGTGCATTTGAATGTGCACTGGGGCTAGTGAGATGGCTCAATGCACTTCTCTTGCAGAGGACCTGAGTTCAGTTTCCAGCACCCACATCAGGCAGCTTACAATTGCCTGTAACTCCAGTTCCAGGGGATCTCGTGCCCTCTTCTGACCTCCACAGGAACCCTCATAAAGGTGGTATACATAAATTCACATAAGTGTATGCACTTTCTCTCTCTCTCTCTCTCTCTCTCTCTCACACACACACACACACACACACACACACACACACACACACACACACTCAAATAAATGAATGGATGAATATATAAAATCTAAAGTTCTATCAGGGATTTGAGCTTTCTGAGCAACAGTGCCTTGCTCATGAACTCTATATATATGTGATTAAGCCTGGATTTCTGCATCCTCTAGAGTTTACATTTGCTGTTTTTATAATGTAAAACATTTATTCTCAGTCTACTCGGCATTACCCTCATCATTGTATCTTGTTGAGATACACACCTTATTTATTTGTTTGTCCTCTGGATCATTCAAGGCAGACTTACTGACCACCTTCCACCTGGTGATCATTCTGTAACCTCTGGGAAATAAAAAACATTGTGTCTGTTCCAAAGGAACTTAATAGCTGATGAAGGGCATTAGTGGTTGATTTTTATAACGTCACAGGACTCTACAGTCGCCCTGAAACCTTCCACCCGAGTTAGGCTAACCCACACCAGCACCTGTTTGGTTGGGTACTTCTATCCATTGAGACTTTCTCTGCTGTCAGATTTGTCAGGTCTTCTTTTTTTTTAATGTATGTGAGTATTTTGCCTGCATGTATGTCTGTGCATTACATATGTGCCCATCAAGGTCAGAGGAGGGTGTCAGACCCCCTAGAACTGGACTTACAAGTGTTTGGGAGCCATCATGTGGGCGCTGAGAATCAAACACGGGTCCTCTGGAAAAGCAGCCAGTGCTTTTAACCACTGAGCTGTCTCTCCAGTCCCCTAGTAGGTCTTTTATTGAATTTAGGCTTCCATTATAACACCAGGAGAATTATCTCTCATTCAAAAAGTTAAGTTAAAACCCTTAAAATTAAATGCAGAAGTGGCTGCATTTAGTTGTGTATCAAATCGCAAACTACACTAGAGAAAAATAATTCAAGTAAAATTTGAAAGTACTGTAATGAAAGCAGGCAAAATCCTGCATAACTATAAAATATCTCAAATTTATTGAGTTAATCTGTTGTTAGTAAAGTGGTAAGCACAGTGATTTTGAAAATATTTGTCTGTATGATAGGACAAGCATATACTAAAGTAGAATATTTCTGGGAAGCAGGAGTTTGGAGAGAGGCAATATGAAGAGCCCGTGGTTTGGACTTAGACTGAAGGCACAATATAAAATCAATATTGTTTGTTGAAGTATGCACCAAAGGGCTTAGCAGCAGTGAACCTCATACACGGAATGCCCACAGTCGGTTTTAAAAACATCGTTTCTCACTAAAAGGCACCAAGGTCACTTAGAAAAACAGCTGGTTCCAGGAAAGAATGAGCCAGGAAAGTCTTCCTATGCCAAAAGGCAGGTGTACACTTAAGACTGATGCAAACGAGACAGCCTGGAGAAGAACCCATGGTCAGACCCAGGACCATTCAGACACCTAAATGAATGATGATCGTAATGGGTTCTAATGGACTACATTTAAAAAGAATCAATTTTTGTAGCTACTGTAAAACCAGGAGGAGGCAGGGAAAGAGGAAAGATCATTACAAGGGAATTTCTGTTAATACATGTAGAAAAATATGCTTTGAAAAGTAATTACATTCCAGGGTCAGTGAGATGGCTTCGTGGATAAAGACAGCTACGGCCAGCTACAGCCAGCTACGGCCAAGCCTGATAGCTTGGGTTCAGTTCCCAGACCGCATGTGATGAAGGGAGAGAACCAAGTCCAGCAAACTGACTTTCAGGTGCTCCCTGTGGTTTATTTGCCCTCATCTACACACACACACACGCACACACACACACACACACACACACACACGCACACACGCACGCACGCACGCACGCACGCACGCACGCACGCACACGCACACGCGCACGCACGCACGCACACGCGCACGCGCGCGCGCACACACAGAGAGAGAGAGAGAGAGAGAGAGAGAGAGAGAGAGAGAGAGATGCATACACTCACATTAAACTGTAAATTAAAAATTTTAAAGTTACATTTCAATCACCAACATAGTAATTTAGGAAAATATTCTCAATAGATAGCAAAGACACCAGCTAAAGTAGTAGAATCACAGGAAGTGTACCTTTCCTGAAAGGACGTGCATGTGATCTCAGATCACCGACAAAATGTCAATGACAGGCCGGACAGTGGTGGAGCAGGCCTTTAGTTCTAACACTCAGGAGGCAGAGGCAGGAGGATCTCTATGAATTCAAGAATAGCCGAGTCCACAGAGTGAGTTCCAGAACAGCCAGGGGTACACAGAGAAATCCTGTTTCAACAAAAACAAAACAAAAGATTCATTGACAAAAGAGACAGGTTTGCAGCAGAGCTCTCTAGTAGGCACCAGCACCGTACCACATAGCTAACCGAGCATCCCCTGGGCACCAGCACCGTACCACATAGCTAACCGAGCATCCCCTGGGCACCAGCACCGTACCACATAGCTAACCGAGCATCCCCTGGGCACCAGCACCGTACCACATAGCTAACCGAGCATCCCCTGGGCACCAGCACCGTACCACATAGCTAACCGAGCATCCCCTGGGCACCAGCACCGTACCACATAGCTAACCGAGCATCCCCTGGGCACCAGCACCGTACCACATAGCTAACCGAGCATCCCCTGGGCACCAGCACCGTACCACATAGCTAACCGAGCATCCCCTGGGCACCAGTACTGTACCACATAGCTATCCGAGCATCCCCTGGGCACCAGTACCATACCACATAGTTAATTGAGCATTCACAGCCTCAGTTTGTTAAAGTACCACCACTTGTCTACTGCAAAGATTAAAAATGAACTGAGAATTCCAAACACCTCCAAGGATGGGGTGGAAACTAGAATTCTCACGATGCAGATGGAACTGCTGTTGGGGATGCAAACTGGTGCCGCCCCCAGAGAAACAGTAGGGCGGATTCCTATAGAGCTAGACACGCTGCCCTTACCATAGCAACCACAGTCCCATTCCTGGGTATATATTCAGGAGAAATATAGATGAGTCCACAGTAGTACATAAACCTACTTCATAACAGCTAAAGCTAGAGGCCATTCAGATGCCCATCAACTGAGTAGTGACTACATCAATTATGGGGTATCAATACACATAGGGTAAAGTGTTAATCAACAACCACAGCAAAATATAAGCACCTCAAAGCTGGAGAGCTGGCTCGGCGGTTCAGAGCACCCGCTGATCTTGCAGAGGATCTGGGTTCAGTTCACAACACATACATGGTGGCTCACAACTTTCTGTAAGTCCAATTTCAGGGAATCTGTCACCCTTTTCTGGCCACCTTTGGCACCAGACTTGTACATGGTGCATATACATACATGCAGGCAAAATACTCCTACACATAAAATATAAATAAATCTTTTTAAAAAAATGTATTGGTGTCATCAAGAATCTGGATGAGTCATTGAACCATGATGCTAAAGGAAAGAAGTGAGATTAAAAAGGTATATTGTATTCTTTGTGATTCTATTACAACAGTCACAAAACATACAGAGGGACTGGGGCAGAGATTGGATGTATGCTTTACAGGATTTGGGGAAGAGGATTATGGAGAGAAGACATAAGAGCACTTGTAAGGATTGAAGTTATACTCTATATCTAGAACAAAATGATGGTTTACGTAGCTGTGAGGATCCAGGCAAAAGTGGAGGACCTATACACTGACTAGAAACGGCCCCCATATGTGCAAAGATTTGAATGCTTCGTCAACAAGAAGTAGCACTACCAGGAGGTATGACATTTTTGGAGGAACTGTACCACTGGGAGTGGACACTGACGTTTCAAATGCTCAAGCCAGGCCCTGTGTTTCTTTTCTGCCAGCTGCCTGTGGATTCTGAACGTAGGACTCTGTGTCATTCTCCAGCACCATGTCTGCCTACATGCTCCCTTGCTTCCCACTGTGATAACAATGGGCTAAACCTCTGAACTATAAGCCAGTCCCAATGTAATGCTTTCTTTTATAAGAGTATCTGTGGTCACGGTGTCTCTTCACAGCTACAGAACATTGATTGAGACAGGTAGACTGTGCTACACGACCACCAAACTAGTTCTGCTTTCATAACCCCAAACAAAGTGTGTCCCGGTGTGATACATGGAAACCGTCATACACACAAAATAAAACAACAAAACCTCCCTAAATTCATCCATGAAGGAGTAATCAGATAAATCCAGCCCATGGGCATTCTCCAAAATAACTGACCTGGACACAAAAAGTTAATGTCTTGAATGAACTGAAAATGAAATGCTTCGTGAATGGCATAGAGCTGCTCTAAATGAAACTCAAGACACAGTGAAGACCAGGAGATGTGGGTGCACTCCTTGAATCCCAGCACCCTGGGGACAGAAGCAGGCAAATCACTGTGAATTCCAGGTCAGCCTGGTCTACACAGAGAGTTCCAGGCCAGCCAGGGCTAACAGTGGAAACCTGTCTGCAAAAAAGAGAAAGAGACCCAATGATTGGAATAGGGATGTTTGTAGCTCAGTGGGATAGCAACCTAGCATCCAGTAAGTACTATAGCTACCTAGCACTCGTGAGGCCCTTGGTTCAGTCCTTAGCACTACAAACAAAACAAACAAACAGAAAACACAGCAAACCGATGCGATGAAACTTTTGGTGAATAAAGGATTTTTAAAGATTTTTTAAAAATTATGTGGACATGTACACGCAAGTTCAGATGTTCACAGAGGCTGGAGTCATCAGATTCCCCTGAAGCTGGAGTGAGCCACCTGATGTGGGTGTTGGGAACAGAACTCGGGTTCTCTGCAAGGGTAGTATGCACTCAACAGCTGAGCCATCTTTCTAGTCCCAAATATTGGATTTGAGAATAACCTATTACAAAAAGCAGTTTGAAGTTTCATTTCTGAAATTTGAATGTAACTGTAACTTGATTCTTTTGAATCAAAATTAAGTTCTCACAGGTCCTATAGCATTGTGGTTCTTTTTCCCCTTCTGAGATTTGTGTTAAAGTTCAGAAAAATGAGCTGAGTGGTGGTGGTGCATCTTTTTAATTCCAGAACTTGGGAGGTAGAGGCAGGTGAAACTCTGAGTTTAGGGTCATCTTGGTCTACAGAGTGACAGTCCAGGACAGCCAGGACTACACAAAGAAACCCTGTCTTGAAAAAAAAAACAACAACAAAAATTGACTCCTGTAATCCCAGCACTCAGAAGGTAGAAGCAGTCATATCGCTGTGAGTAAGAGGCTAGCCTGGTCTATAGAGTGAATTCCATAACAGCCAGAGCTGCGAATTAGAGAACACTTGTCTCTAAAAGACCAGATGAAAGAGGAGGAGGAGGGGGGAGGGGAAGGGGGAGGGGAGGGGAGGGGAGGGGGAGGAGGAGGAGGAGGAAGAGAGGCCCCTGCTGAGGCTTACCCAGGTGTTCTTTCTTTTTTTTTTTATTTTATTTTATTTTCTAAGTTTTTTTTATTTACATTCAAAATCATTTCCCCTTTCCCGTTTCCTCCCTCCCCGAAAGTCCCATAAGCCCCCTTCCCTCCCTCTTTTCCCCATTCAACCCCCTCTCACTTCTCTGTCCTGGCGTTCCCCTACATCCAGTAGGGAAAGACATCCAGTCTTTCCAGGACCAGGGGTCTCTCCTTCCATCTTCTTGGAAATCTATTGATATGCGAATTGTGTCTAGGGTATTCCGAGATTCTGGGTTAATATCCCCTTATCAGTGACTGCATACCATGTGTGTTCTTTTGTGATTGGGTTACCTCACTAAGGATGATATTTTCAAGTTCTGACCATTTGCCTAGGAATTTCGTGAATTCATTGTTTTTAATTGCAGAGTAGTATTCCATTGTGTAAATATACCACATCTTCTGAATCCATTCCTCCTTTGAGGGACATCTGGGTTCTTTCCAGCTTCTGGCTATTATAAATAAGGCTGCTATGAACATAGTGGAGCATGTGTCCTTATTGCATGCAGGTAAAGCCTCTGGGTATATGCCCAGGAGTGGTATAGCCGGATCCTCCGGGAGTGTCATGCCCAGTTTTCTGAGGAGCCGCCAGACTGCTTTCCAGAGTGGTTGTACCAGCTTGCAATCCCACCAGCAGTGGAGGAGTGTTCCTCTTTCTCCACATCCTCGCCAACAACTGCTGTCTCCTGTGTTTTTGATCTTAGCCATTCTGACTGGTGTAAGATGGAATCTCAGGGTTGCTTTGATTTGCATTTCCCTAATGACTAAGGATGATGAACATCTCTTTAGGTGCTTCTCAGCCATTAGATATTCTTCAGGTGAGAACTCTTTGTTTAGCTCTGTACCCCATTTTTTAATAGGGTTACTTGCCTCTCTGGAGTTTAACTTCTTGAGTTCTTTGTATATATTGGATATTAGCCCTCTGTCAGATGTAGGGTTGGTAAAGATCATTTCCCAGTTAGTTGGTTGCCACTTTGTCTTTTTGACAGTGTCTTTTGCCTTGCAAAAACTTTGTAATTTAATGAGGTCCCATTTGTCAATTCTTGATCTTAGAGCATAAGCTATTGGAGTTCTATTCAGGAAATTCTCCCCTGTGCCCATATGTTCAAGGTTCTTCCCTAGTTTCCTTTCTATTAGTTTCAGTGTGTCTGGTTTTATGTGGAGGTCCTTGATCCACTTGGAATTGAGCTTAGTGCAAGGAGATAAGAATGGGTCAATTTGCATTCTTCTGCATGTTGACCTCCAGTTGAGCCAGCACCATTTGTTGAAAAGGATATCTTTTTTCCACTGGATGGTTTTAGCTCCTTTATCAAAGATCAAGTGACCATAGGAGTGTGGAGAGTCAAACCATCACTATTTGCAGACGATATGATAGTATACTTAAGCGACCCAAAGAACTCCACCAGAGAACTCCTACAGCTGATAAACAACTTCAGCAAAGTGACCGGATATAAAATCAACTCAAGCAAGTCAGTAGCCTTCCTATACTCAAAGGATAAGCAGGCTGAGAAAGAAGTAAGAGAAATGATACCCTTCACGATAGCCACAAACCATATAAAGTATCTTGGTGTGACTCTAACCAAACAAGTGAAAGATCTGTATGACAAGAACTTCAAGTCTCTGAAGAAAGAAATTGAAGAAGACCTCAGAAGATGGAAAAATCTGCCATGCTCATGGATTGGCAGGATTAATATAGAAAAATGACCATCTTGCCAAAAGCAATATACAGATTCAATGCAATCCCCATCAAAATCCCAACTCAATTCTTCATAGAGTTAGAAAGAGCAATTCAAAAATTCATCTGGAATAACAGAAAACCCAGAATAGCTAAAACTATTCTCAAGAGTAAAAGAACCTCTGGGGGAATCAGTATGCTGGACCTCAAGCTGTACTACAGAGCAATAGTGTTAAAAACCGCATGGTATTGGTACAGTGACAGGCATGTAGATCAATGGAACAGAATTGTAGACCCAGGTGTTCTTTCTAAAACATCCAAACATCCCATCCCAGGAGACGGAGGTGCTGACTTCATCCTGCTCTTGTTCTTTTCCGCCATTCTCTAGGTCTTGCTACCCTGGGTCAACTATAAAACAAAATATACACAACCAAAACCCTGATGCCTGAGAGAAATGGACAAACTCGCTGCACTAGTTTGGCTTCTATTACTGTGATAAAACACTTGGCAAAATCAATTGGGCGAGTGTGTGGCTCTCAGCTTTGCAGCTTACAGTCCATGATGAAGAGGGAGTGGGGACAGGGGTTAAAGACAGGCACTGAAACCTGTCAGGGGCTCTCCTGAAAATAATAAATGATATGGAAACCCCCAGGCGCGAGCACACACACATACACACAAAAATACAAACACACACATACATAAACACATGTGCACACATACATACACACACGTGCACACATACAAACACATCATACATACGTACATATGTACATACGTACATACATACATACATACAAAATAAATGCGCACGCACAAACACACAATCTAGGCTGTTCCTCTTCCAACCTGATCTCTTAACACTCCCCCATCTCAATTTTTCTGGTTCCCCACTGTCTCTTCTTACCCAGCGACCAGTTGTTGAACTCTCAGCAGTGAACACATGTGGGGCCACCTGTTCCTGCCAGGCCTTTCGGCTCCACCTCCCAAGCAGCCGGTAGTCCCTTCAAACCAAGGGAAATGGGCAGGGGAGGAAGATGGCTCATCCAGGCTAGGTCTGAGTTCTGGCCAGCAACCAGCAGCCAGCAGCAGACCACACGAGAAAATCAGACTGAGAATTCAGCCTGATGCACATGCATGAGCAAACACACCTTCATACGTACTTACACAGACAAGCACATAACACGTGTGTGCACGTGCGCTCATACACGCACAGCACAGCAAGCAGTTTTTCTGTGACTGCAGTAGTGCCAGGCTTCCCATTGGCAATGTGAAGGGTCCTAAGTTCACGTGGAAGCTGACTCCGTTTCACAGCACACTCAAGAGGCTGCTTGGCACAAAGACTGTTAGGTTACTCACTGTCACTGAGCCATTCAGAACACAGACAATAGGCTACTCTTCCCTTTATTTCCTCTAGGACCCCACTTAATTTTATTGATTGGATTAAAATGAAGTACACTGTAGAAAATGCCAAAGAATCTTATTTGAATATGATTTTATTTGAATGTGGAGTCTCCTTTTAAGTAGACATAGGTGTTAGATTCTAGGACACATTTTGGGAAACCCCTATTTAATCCATCCAGAAAGTGCAGCTGTGGATAAAAATATTAAGCATTTTGTTTTCTTAATTCATGATCATTGTTCATGACACTGGGGGTGATGGCCAATATTGTCTGTCAAGTTGATAGGCCTTAGAATTGCCTAAGATGCAAGCATCTGGGTTGCCCATGAATGGTTATCCTTAGGTCAATTAGGACCACATAAATTGTGGTTGGTACCATCCCATATGCCAGGTCCTAGACTGAATGCAAAGGGAGAGAGCAAGCTGATCTCATTCATCATGTTTGCTTCTTGACTGTGGACACAATGTATCCAGCAGCCTCAAACACCTGCCATGGCTTCTCTGCCATGATAGACAGTAACCCAAAGGAATAAGCCAAAACAATCCCTTCATTCCTGGAATGGCTTTGGTCAGATATTTTGTCACAGACCAAGACAAGTAATTAATAAATAGGATTTCCTATGTAACCAAGGCCATCCTAAATTCATTCTGTATCTATCCCAGGCTGGTCTGGAACTCACAATCCTCCTGCCTCCCTCTCCTGTGTGCTGGGCTTGCAGGTGTGTAGCAACACACCCAGTTTGTTCTAGAAAATACAAATTCTCATCTCCTACCTGCTACACGCCAGCTATTTTCACTTGTTTGTTTCATTCATTTATAGTTAATTTGTGCAAACATTTGCAGAGCTAGGTTTTGTAAGTGGACGCGAAAACATTTTCAAGGGCAGTCCTTTTAGAATATTAATTTTATGTATGTACACAGACAGTCATACACTAAATACTGATGTTTTAGTTAACAGTGGACTGTATATAAAATGGTACCCTAATTAGAGCTATCTTAATTTGCATAAGTAAATTCCATATTTGACTAATGACAAAAATTAAGGAAATTCAGTTTATAGCATTTATTGCTATTGTTAGGTAACTTACAAATGCATGTTAAGTCCATTCCTATGTATCTCATATTAAAACAGGGTGTTAACACAAATTTTTCTTCTGTGTGGATTGTGGATTTCATGGAGACACAATTTCACACAGGCCACTAAATATTAAAATAGTAAAAGGGCTAAAAGGGACAGGAAGTTGAGTTAATGCAAACATAGGCAGTCCCTGATTTTGGATGGAATTACATCCTGGTAACCTCATGATAAGTTAAAAACACTGACCTGAAAAATATCTTTTATAAACCTAGTCTATGTAACATTATTGCTTAGTGACACAATATAGCAACACAAAAATAATAACTGCACAAAAAAACCAAGGAGAAGTATCCCCTTCCCACCCAGCATCACTAGAGGATAGTTGTGTGACATTTGCTAGCCTGGGGAAAGATCAAGGTTTGAAACACAAACTCTACTAAGTGTGGCTTTTACAGAACCATATAATCAAACACTCCTAAGTCCAGCTGTCATAAATCAAAAGTTTCCTCTGTTAGTGATGACACAATGTCTCTCTCAGAGCTGGAGACTAAGCTGGAGGAGCCTGCCAGTTTGACCACTCGTCTATGCCAGTGGGGTCTCAGGACCACCAGGGATGGGCACTCAAGCTTCCACACCTGCTGAGTCAGTATTAAGCAGCTAACAGTGGTGTTGACTAGCTGCTAAGCAACTGCCCTTCCCCATCCAGACCTTGCCCAGTTCCTGGATACATCAACTTATATAGATTGATATTTTTAGGCCATAGAAACACTTGCTTTTCTCTATTTACCTCACTGATCACTGTGACCTGATGATCCATTCACATTGCTAAAAAGGACAGAATTATGTTCCTTTTAAAAGATGTACAGTACTTTCATGGTGTGAGCTCACAGCATGATCTTTACCCAGCCATCAATAGACACACACTGAGATGTTTTGTTCCTGGCCATTATGAATAGTGGTACATCAACATCAGAGTGCAGGTGTCTCTTTCGTAGATTCAGGCGTATTTCCCATAGTGGGATTGCTGGGCCATGTGGTCTTTCTGTTACGGTTAGCACAGGCAAGCGTGTTAATCCTGGGAGATGAATACGTGAGTTTGCTGCTAGGGTGAGAAACAGCTGTCCAGGGTCAAAGAAAGCAGGGCTGAAAGAGCCAAACTGCTCTTGGGATACTTCAGTCTGCACCCACAGGGGCCCTCTCTGAGAAGCTCATGCAAGACACACTCACCCTTTCTGTTGTTGTGATGAAGTACACTGACAAGAGCAGTATAAAAGGCAGCAGCAGGTTTGTACTGGCTGCAGTTTTTTGGTTTTTTTTTTTTTTTTGGATAGTTATGTGATATATATTTAAATGCAAGCCACTTTTAAATTTCAAACTAGGTCAAGCTGTTTACATCGTGGAATAACATCCTTTTTTTTCCTTTTTTTTTAAATTTTATTTTATTTTCTAAGTTTTTTTTATTTACATTCAAAATCATTTCCCCTTTCCCGTTTCCTCCCTCCCCGAAAGTCCCATAAGCCCCCTTCCCTCCCTCTTTTCCCCATTCAACCCCCTCTCGCTTCTCTGTCCTGGCATTCCCCTACATCCAGTCTAAAAGAGTGCATTCCATCATGGCAGGGAAGTCAAGGCAGAAGGAGCTTGAAGGAGCTGTTCACATGGCATCCAGTCAGAAAGCTGACAGTAGCTGGGTACATGAAGTGCTTATTTCCCTATATCCATTTACACAGTCTCAGATCCCAACTACGGAATGGTACCACCCACAGTGGGCAGGTCTTCTCACCTCAATTAATACATTTAAGATAACACACATACACACACACACACACACACAGAGAGAGAGAGAGAGAGAGAGAGAGAGAGAGAGAGAGAGAGAGAGAGAGAGAGAGGCATTCCCAGAGGCCCATCTTCTCCTCTCAGGTGTTTCTAGATTCTCTCAAGTTGACAATAAACACTAACTACCACACTAGTAAATGTCTCAAGATTATGGGCTTTACTAGAACAAAGAGGGAGAACAGCAGGTTCCAGAAAGGAGAGAGCACAAAATTACTCTTCAAAAAAAATGATATTTATTAGAAGAGACAGCCTGGCAACTATGGCGGCTATGAGCAGCCTTGAGGCAGGACAGCAGTGAAGAGAATTAAGAGAATATTGGGAAAGATAGCTTAAAGTAAAAGAGAAGAGATTCTCATTATTGACAGCATATCAGGGACAGGCTTCAAAGGAACCCCCAAATTAAGACGATGTCTGATCCTTGTAAGTTTTCAGGGACTGTGGGAAGTGTTATACAAGGCTGTTTAGTTTCATATAGCATACATTCAAAGAAGCCAGGAGCTGGGTAGGACCATAAATCTCTCTTGCACCTTCAAGAGGTGGAGATTCAAGGCAACAGCAGATGACAGCTTCTTGAGTGTCTGTCCCAAAGAGAGAGTTCCAGGAATTGAGGGATGGCCTGATTTAGACTGTAGATCTTGTCTCTCAGAGACCCTGCACCTTAAAGTGGTCAATGATCTAATGATGATAGTACAGCTTAACACAGCTTCGTGCAGCTTGTGTTTCTAATTGCAACAGACTGAGCTTCTTAGCCTCTAAGAAAGCATCTGTCTATTCCAGGAAAAAGACCTTCCCAGGGATAGACATGGAGATAGATACATCTAGGGCAACACTTACAAACCCAGATACTAAATCTGGGCTTTGCCGTGCTACCCGGCTAGGTGCTCCATCTCTAGAGAGTACACTTTTGCTTTCTGCTCCCTCCCTTGCTAAAAATAAACATGGACTCCTGGCTGTACTTTGTGCCACAGCACGGACTCTTCTTCAGCAGCACAGGACAGGGTTGTGGCAGCTAGGATCAGGGAGGGATCTATCCACAATAATCTTATTTTGAATCTTGGAAGCAACCTTGTGCTGCACTCTGCCATGACTGTACTTACATTCCTGTCCACACTGCGCAAGGCTGGCTTTGTCTCCACATTCTTGACTGCACGTGCTGCCTTTGTCTTTCTGATGATAGCCATGCTCACTGGTCTGAGGCAATGCTATAAATAAGATCTGATGGTTCATTTTCAAAGGTGCCGTGAACCAGCTTAGGTCTAACTACAAATGAACAGAAAACACACAACCCTTACTAATGTCCAACAGTCTAGCTAGTGCCCAACATATACACGCATGCATTCACACACATTCACACACATGCATACATACACACACACACACACACACACACACATATACACACACACATAACATTCAGAGCAGAAGATTACTAAGAGCCAAGTTTGCATCTACAATCATGCATATAAGCTTTAAACTAAATAGGATATAAAATGTAAAATCAACTTGCTCATTATTTTTTTTCTTGAGGAAAGGATAAATGTGACAGACACAGGAAAAGATAAGACAAGAAGATGTACACAATTGTGCACTCCAAAACAAGAGGAACATAGCTGGCCTTGATGGCTCTCACTTTCAATCCCAGCTCTCAGGAGACAAAAGTGAGTGGATCTCTTTGAGTTCAAGGCCAGCCTGACCTACATAGTAAGTTCCAGGCTATCCAGATCTACATAATGAGATCAGTGTCCAAAAAAATAAAGAGTGAGCCAAGCATTAGGGTTTATAAAGAAATCTCTTCACTTGATCCATGCATCTACCTTCCTGCACTGACCTGGACTTTGCAGGATCATAAGATAAATCACTTTCACTACTCTGAAGCCCCAGTCTCTTATCAGTAAGTGAAGACCACTGTTGCTCACAGGTTATATCTACTATAGCTTTGGTTTGCATTTTCCTGAGAATTAGTGATGTTGAGCTTGGGTGTTTTAGTTTGGTTTGGTTTGGTTTTATGTGTTGACCATTTGCCCCCTTTTTTGGATAAATGTTTATTTAGGTCTATTGCCCACTTTTAGTTTATCTGCATTTCCATTTGTTGCTATCAAGATGGCTGAGTTCCTTCTACATATTTTGTAGGCTTTGGCTGTCAGTCCAGACAGACACTTTCTTCCTACCCTGTCAGTTGTCTCCTTGCTCTGTTATTTTGATATAAACCCATTTCTTTTCCTCTTGCAGTCAAGTCAGAAACTGGCTTCTTTTAGCTTTGCATATCTGAATTAATGAAAATATTAAATTATCACTGAGTTGGAGTGATGTGGAGAAATAAAGGTGTTTTTTTAAAAAAAAATCTTTCAGCTCTGATGTGAAGGGATGAGAGAAGTGAAGTAGAATTCTTCATAGCACACATTACATTCTTGAATTAAAAGAAAATATCAGTGCTTGGTTTGGCTGAGCATGAATTTTTAATTACCACTAAGGATGCTATTCTCTTATCTATGCTTTTAAAAACTTTTTCCCCATGGGGGGCTGAAGAGATGACTTAGTGGGCTAAGTACTCACCACACTAATATCAAGATTTGAGTTAGGGACACAAACATCAAACTAAATGCTGAGGGGGGGGCTGTAGTGAGACACCCAGACAACACCTAGAGCAAGCTGGCTAACTAGACTAGCCATATTGGTGAGATCTAAGTCCAAGTGAGAGACTCTACCTCTAAATATAGGCTGGAGAAAGGTTGGAGAAGATGCCCGATATCCACCTCTGGCCTTCTTATGTACATGACACACTTGAATACACACACACACACACACACACACACACACACACACACACACACACGCCACAGGGTGTTTTATCCTCAGACCTAGCATCTCAGGGATCCTCACTGTACCTCCATCTATGGAGAACTGTGGGTGAGACAAGCAAACGCATCAGGATTAGACCCTACCCCAGAGAGGCTTTAGCCAGCAAGAGAGTCATGTCAAGTGTACTGATTCTAACACTTCAAAGTCACCGAATTTCAAAAGTCATTGAAGACAATGGCATACTGTTTTGTTTCTGTGTTTGCTTTTGTTGAGAAAAAAAATTTTTGTTGGCTATAGTAGCAACACCTTTAATCCTGTATTTAGGAGAAAGAGGCAGACAGATCCCTGTGAGTTTGAGAGCCAGCCTGGTCTACATAATAAGTTTTAGTGCAGCTAAGTCTATAGAGTGAAACCCTGTCTCAAAACAATAACAACAAAAGAGTGTGCAATTTCTAACCATGAAATTTCAAGCCCATAATCCCAGCACTTACAAAGTAATAGTTATATACTCCTCCCCAGCCATACTGTATATGGTGAATTCCAGGCCAGACTATATGAGTTCCTGTCTCAAACACACACACACACACACTTTTTTTTTCTTTTTTTCTATTTTTTTGCGGGGGGGGCAGTTGTTGTTGTTATTGTTGTTGTTGTTGTTTGAGACAGGGTTTCTCTGTGTGACCCTGGCTGTCTTGGAACTCACCCTGTAGATCAGGCTGGCCTCAAATTCACACTCTGCCTCTGCCTCCCACATTCTGGGATTAAAGGCATGCACCAACAACAACCAGCTAAAAACACAATTTTTTTTAGATTTATTTATTTTATTTATATGATTACAGTGTAGCTGTCTTCAGACACACCAGAAGAAGGCATCAGATCCCATTACAGATGGTTGTGAGTCACCATGTGCTTGTTGGGAATTGAACTTAGGACCTTTTGAAGAGTAGTCAGTGCTCACAACTGCTGAACATCTCTTCGTAGGGCTGTGGTATTTGATATCAACTCCTTTTTAGATTTTTATTACATTTTTGTGTATTTCATATGCATGTTTGTGTGTATATAGCTGTGTGTGTATCCATGTATATGTGTGGGTATGTGTGTGCTTCTATGTATATGGGCATGTGTGTGTGCTTATACCATGTCACACATGTGGAGGTAACAGTACAACTTGCAGGAGTGGGTTCTGTTCTTCCAAGTCCCAGAAATTGAACTCGGGCCTTAAGGCGTGGCAGGAAGAGCCTTTTATCTACTTTCACCAGCCCAACAACTATTTCTTAAAACTCCAGATAGTGAAGGTTCTGCCAAAATACTACTCAGAGTTACCAAAAAATCTTCAGGGAGGCTGACTCTGCCTGAAGCCCTCTTTCCCCGTTCCCAACCAATCAAAGCATGTTACCTGAGGAGTTTGTAACACCTTGTGATGACTGAAAGACTAGACTCTCAGTCCCAAGCATTCCTGATCTCAATATTGCTTTATTTACACAAAGCAAAGCCTTCTTTAGGCCTTGGCAGCCATTAGGCTTTGGGAGGAAGTGGCTGACAGATGGGAATAGAAACACAATTAGTTAATGCAATCATCTCATTTAGTACACCCAGTGTAACAGTCAATCTTAATGAATTGCCTCAAAAATTAACTAAGAGACTCTACATGGATCTTTAAGGCCATTTCCCAGAAGTATTAATTGAAGGGGGAAGATCTTTAACTGGAATGGGTGACTCCTGCCAGTACTGGTCCAGACATAAAGTGGTCTTAGGTAAAAGCTGCCGCTTTTTGCCTACTCAACTTTCCTCCTTATTGATGAGTACATCTACTCACTTGCTGCTGCCGCTGTTGCCGCTGCTCCTGTTTCAGTTCTTCCCTGACAACAAAACCCAGTGTGTTCAGTCTTCCACCACATACTGTTGGCCAGTGGCTTTCCAGGAACCCTCTGGGCCTTCAGAGACAAGGCATCCAACTGTGTGGACTGAATGGTTACAGGCTCCTCAACCTTTCCAATGTGTAAACAGCTACCGTTAGACTACCCAACAAATTGTGAAAACCCATCCAATGAACCCCTTTTACAATATACATTTATTCTATCAGATTCTATCAGTTCTCCAGAGAGTTCCTCCAGGGAGTTCTAATTCTAAATATAACATATACTATATATAATATATATTAAAGAACTAAAAGGAACCACATCCAAATGTAGGCAGATGACACCATGATTTGAATGGAAATTACAGATTTTCCATGTGCTTTGAGTGTTTCAGAACTTTCCATTACCCTCCCCACAACAGATAGTTTATACAATAAGCAAAAACAGTTTAACTTGTGTGGTGGTTTGAATAAGAATGGTTCTTGGACTGGAGAGTCTGCTCAGTGGTTGAGAGCACTGGCTGCTCTTCTAGAGGTCCTGAGTTCAATTCCCAGCAACCACATGGTGGCTCACAACCATCTATGAGATCTGGTACCTTCTTCTGGGGTGCAGGAACACATGTAGGCAAACCACTGTAACATAGTAAATAAATACATCTTTTTTTTATTGAAAAAGGAAGTAAAAGCATTTTATGATAAAATTAAAGATTTACATGGAAAATTGAAGAAGCACATAGAAAAACACATTAAAATTGACAATTGTCATGGAAAATTAAAGAGTAAAATGGTAAACATAAAAACATTGCTAAATTAATTGAAAAAGGAATTAGAAACATTTTATGATAGAATTGAAGATTTACATGGGAAATATTTCTAATAAAATTGTAGAAAAATATATAATAACATTAAAATTGAAGATTACCATGGAAAATTACAGATAAATTGGTAGACATAAAAATATTTTTAAGTTGATTGAAAGTGGAATTATAAACATTTTCTGATAAAATTGAAGATCTATAAGGAAAATATTTCTGATAAAATTCAAGAAATATATAGAAAAACGTGTTAAAATTGACTATTCCATGGAAAATTATACAGATAAAATGGTAGGCATAAAAATATTCCTAAGTTGATTTAAAGTAGAATTATAATAAACATTTTCTGATAAAATTGAAGATTTACATGGAAAATATTTCTGATAAAATTGAAAAAATGTATAGAAAAACATTAAAATTGAAGATTATCATGGAAAATTATACAGATAAAACGGTAGGCATAAAAATATTTCTAAGTTGATTGAAAGTAGAATTATAAACATTTTCTGATAAAATTGAAGATTTACATGGAAAATATCCCTGATGAAATTGAAGAAATATATAGAAAAACACATTAAGATTGACTATTTCATGGGAAAATTATACAGATAAAATGGTAGGCATAAAAATATTCCTAAGTTGAATGAAAGTGGAATTATAAACATTTTCTGATAAAATTGAAGATTTACATGGAAAATATTTCTGATAAAATTGAAAAAAATATATAGAAAAAATGTTAAAATTAAAGATTATCATGGAAAATAATACAGTTAAAATGGTAGACATAAAAAACATTACTAAATTCATGGAAAGAGGAATCACAAACGTTTTCTGATAAAATTGAAGATTTACATGAAAAATATTTCTGTTAGACTATGTTTTTTGTTGGGGAATTGAGTCCATTGATGTTATAAGATATTAAGGAATAGTGATTGTTGCTTCCTGTTATTTTTGATGTTTTTATGTTTGTGTGGTTACTTTCTTTTGGGTTTGTTGGAAAAAGATTACTTTCTTGCTTTTTCTAGGGTGTAGTTTCCCTCCTCTTGTTGGCGTTTTCAATCTATTATCCTTTGTAGGGCTGGATTTGTGGAAAGACATTGTGTAAATTTGGTTTTATCATGGAATATCTTGTTTTCTCCATCTATGGTAATTGAGAGTTTTGCTGGGTATAGTAGTTTGGGCTGGCATTTGTGTTCTCTTAGGGTCTGTATGAGATCTGCCCAGGATCGTCTAGCTTTCATCGTCTCAGGTGAGAAGTCTGGTGTAATTCTGATAGGCCTGCCTTTATAGGTTACTTGACCTTTTTCCCTTACTGCTTTTAATATTCTTTCTTTGTTTTGTGCATTTGGTGTTTTGATTATTTTGTGCCGGGAGGACTTTCTGGTCTGGTCCAGTCTGTTTGGAGTTCTGTAGGCTTCTTGTATGTTCATGGGCATGTCTTTCTTTAGGTTAGGGAAGTTTTCTTCTATAATTTTGTTGAAGATATTTACTGGCCCTTTAAGTTGGAAATCTTTGCTCTCTTCTATACCTATAATCCTTAGGTTTGGTCTTCTCATTGTGTCCTGGATTTCCTGGATATTTTGGCTCAGGAGCTTTCTGCATTTTGCATTTTCTTTGACTGTTGAGTCAATGTTTTCTATGGTATCTTCAGCACCTGAGATTCTTTCTTCTATCTCTTGTATTCTGTTGTTGATTGATGCTTACATCTATGACTCCTGAATTCTTTCCAAGATTTTCTATCTCCAGAGATATCTCACTTTGTGATTTCTTTATTGTTTCTATTTCCATTTTTAGATCCTGGATGGTTTTGTTCAGTTCCTTCACTTGTTTGTTTGTGTTCTCCTGTAATTCTTTAAGGGATTTTTGTGTTTCCTCTTTAATGGCCTCTACCTGTTCTTCCATGTTCTCCTGTATTTCTTTAAGGGATTTTTGTGTTTCCTCTTTAAGGGCTTTTACCTTTTGACCCATGTTCTCCTGTATTTCTTTAAGGGAATTATTTATGTCCTTCTTGATGTCCTCTAACAGCATCGTAAGAAGAGACTTTAAATCCAACTCTTGCTTTTCCGGTGTGTTGGGGTATCCTGGACTTGCTGTGGTGGGAGAACTGGGCTCTGATGATGCCAAGTAGCCTTGGTTTCTGTTGGTAGGGTTGCCTTTCTCCATCTGGTTATCTCTGGTGTTAGGTGGTCTTGCTGTCTCTGGCTGGAGCTTGTCCCTCCTATGGGCCTGTAAGCCTGTGTCTGTACTCCAGGGAGACCAACTCTCTTCTGGCAGGGTCTGTGCACAGAAGGTTGTAGAGCTGTCTGGTTCCCTGCTGCAAATGGCAGGCAGAAGGGAAGACTCTTGTCCCAGCAGCTCCACTGATCTTAAGCCCTGTGTGCTCCTAGCTGCACCCCTCCAGAGAGAAGGTGGAGATCTCACCTCCACACTCAGAAGTGAAATCAATCGCTGCTGGGAGATCACTCTCTCCTGGTGGGCTAAGCGCAGAAGGCTGTGGAACTGCCTGGTTCCCTGCTGCAGATGGTGGCCGGAAGGGAAGCCCAATAAATAAATCTTAAAAAGCAAAACAGAAAGGCTCTCATAGGCCCATGTATTTGAATCCTTGATCCCCAATTGGTGGAACTGTTTTGGGAAGAATTGGGATGTGTGGCCTTTTTGGAGGAGGTGTGCTAGTGGAGGTGAGCTTTGAGACTTCAAAAGCACATACCAGGCCCAGTCTCTCATTCTGTCTCTGTCTCTCTTTGCTTTGTGGTTGTTGTCTTGACATGTAAGCTCTCGGCTTCTTCTTCAGCACCATGCCTGCCTGCCTGCTGCCATGCTCCCTGCCATGATGATTACGAACTCACCCTCTGAAACGGTGAGCAAACCCATAATTAAATGTTTTCTTCTATGAGTTCCCTTGGCCACGGTTTGCAGTGATAGCAAAATAGCTAGAACAACTTGAAAAAAATCAATACATAAACATTTTATAATGTTGTGTTGTTCTCTGGAGTTGCATAGGATTCTGTCTGAACAGCCAGGTTCAGTGTGTGTATATGAAATGTCCACAGTACCGCCATGGGCCCTCTTATGCCTTTTGAATTTGGTGAGATGTGTGTGTATGATCAATTCAAAAAGGACTGATTTTTTAGTGCTAGAGAAAACTAGAAGGAAGTTCACACACAATACAGTTTGCCTCAGTTTTGCACCTCTGCTGTGGAACACCACCTGATCTTTGGACCTTAGTGGGTGAGTGTACTGGCTGGTTTTGTGTGTCAACTTGACACAGGCTGGAGTTATCACAGAGAAAGGAGTCTCAGTTGAGGAAGTGCCTCCATGAGATCCAGCTGTGGGGCATTTTCTTAATTAGTGATCAAGGGGGGAGGCCCCTTGTGGGTGGTGCCATCCCTGGGCTGGTAGTCTTGGGCTCTATAAGAGAGCAGGCTGAGCAAGCCAGAGGAAACAAGCCATTAAGAAACATCCCTCCGTGACCTCTGCATCAGTTCCTGCTTCCTGACCTCCTTGAGTTCCAGTCCTGACCTCCTTTGGTGATAAACAGCAATTTGGAACTGTTGAATAAACCCTTTCCTCCCCAACTTGCTTCTTGGTCATGATGTTTGTGCAGGAATAGAAACCCTGACTAAGACAGTGGGGTTCCTTCTGTAGACATTTGACTGGTTAACTGTTACCACACCTTGTGATACCATCATAGATGGAATCCCTCTCATCTGACCTTGTAGCTTGACCTGGCTTGTGGGGGTAGAACTTCAAACTGTGAATCAGAGCAAAGATTACAGAGTTGGAGACTTGGTTCAATGGTTAATAGGACTTGCTGCTCTTGCCAGAGGACTAGAGTTTGATTCCCTGCACCACAGCAAGTAATTCACATCCACCTGTAACTCCAGCTCTAGAAATTCTGATGTCCTCTTCCGGCTTCCAAGGGCAATGCACTCATGTACACACATGCACACACACACACGCAAATAGCTAATAAAAATAAGCCAGTTGTGATGGAAGCAGTCTGTGAGTTCAAGGCTGCCCTGATCTACACAGAAAGTTCTAGGTTATCCAGGGCTACATGTAAGTCCTGGTCTCATAAGATTATCTTTTTTTCCTTTGAGACAGAGCCTCTCACTCTGGAACTCACTATGTAGACCAGGCTGGCCTCAAACTCATATAGATCCATCTGCCTCCACCTCCCAAAGGCTGAGATGAATGTGTACTACCATTCCAAGCTCAAAAACTTAATTTAAAAATATTTTTAGAGGAAAAAATAAGGCATATATCAAAAGTCCAGCACTTACCAAAATGTGAAGCTTTTTGTGAAAGCTAGATAAAAAGAAAAACTTAAGAACAGCCCAGTGAAACCAGACCACAGGTGACTCTGGCCAGACTGGAATGCTGGCATCCTCTGCGGCCTGTCTTGGATCTTTGAGTTAAGCTGAGCATTCCTTTTCATTAGTAAATATTTGAGATGAAAGCTCCTTTGCACACCTCCTAATTATCATCCGTTCCAAAGCATCCTCTTCTGGGCTGGAGGGAGATTAATTAGCCAGTCATTCCTAAAGGATGGATTGAGGACATCAAAGCCCCCACAGAATTGGGTGGGGAGAGACACTGTGGAGTGAAGGCCACGTCAGAGCAGTGAAGACCAGGGCGAGTTTGGGGAGTGTTACAGAGAACAAGGCTTCTCTGTTGTTCTTACTTTCAGAGAATAAAGTTCTTGCCAGGATATAAATACTCTTACACCACACACCTTCTCTTTCGAAGGCTTCCCTCAGTCTTAACTAGATAAATACACAGAAGACATGTTTTACCTATGACCATATACAGAGACCGCTCAGAAACATAGCAGTGGAGTGTGGTGGCAAAGGGGCCGAAGGGTGACTCAGTGGTTCTGAGTACCTGCTGCTGTTGCAGGGAAGAAAGGGTGGCACAGACTCAAGGTCTCCCTACTTAGATTGACCACAATGGTTCTTCACAGATGTATTTGTTTGTTTGTTTAGTGTGTATGTGTACATGGGGGAATGTTATGTGTGCACGTGGAGGGCAAAGGTCAACATCACATGTCTTCCTCAATCTCTCTTCATCATCCTTTGAGGCAGGGACTCTCATGGGACCTGGAGTTCACCAATTTGAATAGATTAAGTAATCAATGAGCTCCAGGGAGCCTTCTCCCACCCAGGTACATGTTGCCACACCCAGCTGTGTGTGTGTCTGTCTGTCTGTCTGTCTGTGTACGCACACACTCACACACATCCACCCATGTATGCTCATGTAGAAGCCAGAGGTGGATGTATGTATTTTCCTCCATCATTCTCTACCTTATTTTTGAGACAGCCTGTCCTAGTTATGTTCACGTTGCTGTGATAAAAACCATGACCAAAACAACTCAGGGAGGAAAGGGTATATTTCGTCTTACAGGCTATGGTCTATCATCTGTTAAATAATATTTAAATCTGTTTTTCCTTTCCCAGTCCTGGCTCCCAGAATGATGACTCTGAGACTAACTTCTTTAACCCATTTAAACTATTCAGTTTACCTTGTGGTTAGTCACCTCTCCTTCGGTCCTGGCCTGCTCCTTCCTTCTCAGTATCCTTACTCAGGGTCTCCCTGAGTTCATCTCCCTGCTGGTCCAACTCCCTGTGGCTCATCTTCTCGCCTGTCTCGTTCCCCTTGGCTCTCTTCCGTCTTTCTTTTATCTCTTACTATTTCCCAGAATCCTCTGTCCCACCTCTTATTTCCTGCCTCAGCTCATTGATCATCAGGTTTTTGATTTTTAATTTAATTTTGGGCTCTCTCTCTCTCTTTCCTTTCTTTCTTCCTTCCTTCCTTCCTTTCTTTTTTCTTTCTTTCTTTTTCTCTTTCTTTCTCTCTCTCTCTTCCTTCCTTCCTTTCTTCTTTCCTTTCTTTCTTTGTTTCTTTCTTCCTTTCTTTTTTTCTTCCTTCCTTTCTTCCTTCCTTCCTTTCTTTCTTTCTTTTTTCCTTTCTTTTCTTCCCTTTCCTTTCCTTTCTTTCTTTCTCTCTCTCTCTCTTTTTGTCCTAGAGGAAACAGGAACTGAAGCAGAGTCCATGGAAAGCCACTGCTTCGGCTTGCTCCCCATGGCTTCTTCGACTTGCTTTCTTATAGCACCCAGGACCACCTTTCCAGAGCCGGCACCACCTACAGTGGGCTGGACCTTTCTACATGAATCATTCATTAATCGAGAAAATGTGGTGCCCCCCCCCAACTGTAGAGATGGTTCAACAGTTAAGAGCATTTTCCCCCAAGGGGCCTAGGTTCCATTCCCAAACCCACATGGCAGCTCACAGCTGTTCATGACTCCAATTCAGGGAATCCTTCTTCTGGTCTCTGAAAGCAACAGGAATGCATGTGGCCCAGATACACATGTGAGCACAACACTCATACACATAGAATATAAAACAAAATTCCCCAGACTGATGCCATGACGACAATTCGTTTTTGAGGGTCCTTCTTCCCAGACATTGCTAGTTTAGGTCAAGTTGTCATAAAACTAACCAGCATGAGGTCTGCCCCTGAACGGAGCTCCAGGAAGCCTTTGTTTGTGCTCCTCCGGGGCTGAACTTACAGGTACTTGCCATACCCAATTTTGTGCATGTGCGTGTGTGTGTGTGTGTGTGTGTGTGTGTGTGTGTGTGTGTGTGTGTGTGTTATAAGAAAGCAGGTTGAGAAAGCCATGGGAGCAACCCAGTTAGCAACAATTCTCCATGGCCTTAGCAACAGCTCCTGCATTTAGGCTCTTGCTATATTTGAATTCCTGCACTCATATCTTTTAGGGATAGAGAGTGTCCTGAAAGCTGTAAACTGAAATAAACCCTTTCCTCCCCAAGTTTCCTCCCACAGTGTTTTATTACAGCAATAAAAAGCTTAGCTAAGACAGTGGGAGGTTGTTCTGATGATGCATGCGGATCATATTTCATTCAAGCACTGATGTGAATTCAGCAACACGTTTTCATGCACACTAGACTTCAAAGTGACCAATGAGCTCATTGTGAATCGTCAGGACCTCTGTCGTGAGGGGCTCCACTCATCGAATGCAGATATGTTTAGAGGTGATTGCCAGAGCACCTGGGGCCATCTGATGAGCCTGGAGAAGATTCCCTCCCTGGACTTGACCCTGGTACAGTTTGCTTGTTCAGTCTGTGTCCCACTCTCCATCCATGAGTAAAATCAAGCTGTTGCCCATCTCTACTCTGAGCAAAAACCAGAGCTCCACAGCAGAATAGGTCAGTGATCTTGTACCATGTCTGGAGAAGTAGTCCTTCTGTCCCTCTGACAACCTACAAAAACCAGGGGGATGGCTCAGCAGATAAAGGCACTGGCTGCCCCAGCCTTACAACTCTGGTTTGACCCCTGGAACCCATGCACAAAGCTGGATGTGGTGGCAGTTATCTGTAACCCAGCACTCCTGCAGTGAGATGGGAGGCAGAGACTGGAAGTTCGTGGACCAGCTAGGCTGAGGCAGGAAGCACAGAACAGAAACCAAAGTCCCAGTCACAAATCAGGTGGGAAGTGAGAAGTGACTCCCAAAAGTTGTCCTCTAACACACACAGGCACACACACACACACACACACACACACACACACACATACATACACATACATGCTAAGATAACCGTGTTTTAGTAATAGTAAATAAATGAAGTATTTTGTTATTGTTATTCTTTGCTTCTTGTTTTTGTCTCCATTATAGATTTGTTTTGAGACAGGATCTCTGTATATAGTTCTAGCTGGCCTAGAACTTGGTTCGTAGATCCACCTGGCTTTGAGCTCAGAGACAGGCTTGCATTTGCCTCTCAAGTTCTGGAATTGAAGGTATGTTCCACTATGTCCTCTGGAGTGCATTATATTTTAGAGATGTATTGTGCTGCTGATTAGGTCCTTATGTGTGTGAGTCTGTATATGGGAGTCTGTGCACGTGTGTGAGTGAGTCTGTGTGTGTATGGGAGTCTGTGCATGTGCGTGAATCTGTGCATGTGTGTGAGTCTGCACTTGTGTGTGCAGGTGTGAAGTAGCTAGAAGAGAGCACTGATTCCCTGGAACTAGAGATACAGGTCTTTGTGAACTGCCATGTCAGTACTAGGAACCAAACCTGAGCTGAGACAGGAGGACTGCAAATTTGAGGTGAGCCCGGACAACTCAGCAAGATCCTGTCTTAACATTATGTCTAAAAGGGATTGATTCTGGGATCCGTCCCATGGGCGGACACCAATCCCTGACACTATTACTGATGCTCTGTTATGCTTGCAGACAAGAGCCTAGCATGGTTGTCAGCAGCTGACTGAGACAGATGCAGATACTCATATGTACAAAGCATTCATACACATAAAATGAAAGAAATAATAAATAATAAAAACAGAGTAAGAGCTCCAAGGTATTGAAGGGTCTACTGGAGCTCAGAAGACAGAACTGCCCAGCACTGGACAGAGGTTGGGGACCCCTATGAAAGAGTTAGAAAAGAATTGAAGGAGCTGAAGGGAATGTTAACCCCATAGGAAGACCAATAGCATCTACTGACTTGGATCCCTGGAAGCTCCCAGACACTGAGCCACCAACCAAAGAGCATACACGTGCTGGTCTGAGACCCCCTGGCACATATGTAGCAGAGAACTGCCTTGTCAGGCCTCAGTAGGAAGAAGATGTGCCTAATCCTATAGAGACTTGATGCTCCAGGGTGGGGGAATACCAGAGTGCACACCCTCACAGAGTTGAAGGGGAGAGAAAAGAGGTAAGGGGGAAGAACTCTTTGAGGGGGGCACTGGGAGGTGGCAACATTTGGGATGTAAATAAATAAACTAATTTAGTTAAGTTGATGCACGTGACAAAAGGGAAACCCAGTTAAGAATTTCTTGCATCAGACTGGCATGCGACATGTGCTTTCTTGCTGATTGGTATACTTCCCCAGTGAGTGCTGTGTGTGTGTGTGTGTGTGTGTGTGTGGTGTGTGTGTGTGTGTGTGTGTGTGTGTGTGTGTGTGGTGTGTGTGTGTGTGGTGTGTGTGGTGTGTGTGTGTGTGTGGTGTGTGTGTGTGGTGTGTGTGGTGTGTGTATGGTGTGTGTGGTGTGTGTGTGTGGTGTACATGGTGTGTGTGGTGTGGTGGGTGTGTGTGTGTGTGGTGTGTGTGGTGTGTGGTGTGGTGTGTGTGGTGTGTGTATGGTGTGTGGTGTGGTGTGTGTGTGTGTGGTGTGTGTGTGTGTGGTGTGTGTGGTGTGTGTATGGTGTGTGTGGTGTGTGTGTGTGGTGTACATGGTGTGTGTGGTGTGGTGTGTGTGTGTGGTGTGTGTGGTGTGTGTATGGTGTGTGTGGTGTGTGTGTGTGGTGTACATGGTGTGTGTGGTGTGGTGTGTGTGTGTGTGTGTGTGTGTGGTGTGTGTGTGTGTGTGTGGTGTGTGTGGTGTGTGTGTGTGTGGTGTGTGTGTGTGGTGTGTGTGTGTGGTGTGTGTGGTGTGTGTATGGTGTGTGTGGTGTGTGTGTGTGGTGTACATGGTGTGTGTGGTGTGTTGTGTGTGTGTGTGTGGTGTGTATGTGTGTGGTGTGTGTGTGGTGTGTGGTGTGTGTGTTGTGTGTGTGTGTGTGTGTGTGTGTGGTGTGTATGTGTGTGGTGTGTGTGTGGTGTGTGGTGTGTGTGTGTGTGTGTGGTGTGTGGTGTGTGTGTGGTGTGTGTGTGGTGTGTGTGTGTGGTGTGTGTGGTGTGTGTATGGTGTGTGTGGTGTGTGTGTGTGGTGTACATGGTGTGTGTGGTGTGATGTGTGTGTGTGTGTGTGTGTGTGGTGTGTATGTGTGTGGTGTGTGTGTGGTGTGTGGTGTGTGTGTTGTGTGTATGGTGTGTGTGGTGTGTGTGTGTGGTGTACATGGTGTGTGTGGTGTGGTGTGTGTGTGTGTATGTGTGTGTGTGTGTGTGTGTGTGTGGTGTGTGTGGTGTGTGGTGTGGTGTGTGTGGTGTGTGTATGGTGTGTGGTGTGGTGTGTGTGTGTGTGGTGTGGTGTGTGTGTATGTGTGTGTGTGTGTGTGTGTGTGTGGTGCGTGCTTCATACAGCAGCTGTCCTCCGCCCATACTCCTACCCTGCATTCTCTTGCTCTCCTGGGCCCTGTATCCCGGCTCCCAGGCGCCTGGGGCAGAGACAGATGCTTTAAAGCCCTGCTCTGACTTTGGAGTGAGGCCAGGTTAGAACAACCCCCACTTCACACAGTTCAGACAGAGTCAGAACCGGAAATATAGCTCAGCGGTGAAGAGCACTGGCTGCTCTTTTAGAGTACTCAGGTTCAATTCCCAAGGTAGCTCACGACCATCTGTAACTCCAGTCCCAGAGATCTGACACTCTCTTCTGGTCTCCTCAAGCACCAGGCCCACAAGTCATGCTCCTAATACATGTATAAAACATTCATACACATAAAATAAAATAAATAATAAATAAATAAATGCTAAAAACAGAGTAAGAGCTCACATGGGATTGAAGTGTCTACTGGAGCTCAGAAGACAGAACTTCCCAGCACTGGATGCTTGTGAGGTGGCTGGAGGCCTGTCATTACAGCCGCTATAGGCTCCCAGCAGTCGATGTCGCTGCTGCAACCCAGATGCTGCCGTGTCCTTCACCACCCCTGCCTGGGGCCCCACGAAGGGCAGGACCAGAGGTATATTTCTTCTACTTTCAGCCATCAGCGCCTATCCTAGGCTGACCCCCATCAGGAACAGCTGACAAAAGAGCCTGGGAAATGCAGGGGAGACTCGGCCTCCACTCCATTGCTCCCAACCCCGAGATCCCAGGGATTCATGGAACAGTGATGGTAAAACTGGCTTTTCCCTCCATAACACCCACCCAGTTACCCTGCACGTAAGGTGCCAGCCATCTGGTTGAGAAGCCTTTACCTACGCAGCTAGGGCTGTGTCGTCCAGGTGGCCTCTCGCCTGCAGCAGAGGATGTAAATATAGAGAATCTGGAGCAAAGAGTGGAGTCAGAGTGACCCTTGCCTGGTGGCTTGGGGCTCCTCCGTGCTCCATACACAGCCAGATCTTTGGCTTGCCACTCATGAGAAGCCACAGCTAGAAACCCGCAGCATGTCACTCTTGTCTCCTTAGCCACCATTCAGGACAGCTTCCTTACAGTTTTCAATTTTGACTCGACCTACATTTCCTAGGAGACACGGCAGAACAGAGGACTCCAGGGTTACACAAAACAGCAAATTGCAATTTCACGGGTTTTATTGTTGTCGGGTCCCATTTGCTCCCAGTTCATCTAAGTCAAATACTTACTTGCCTTTGAACAAGCTGCGAATTTAGCAGCAATTCAGAGATATTTACTGAAAGCCTCTTCCTGGCCTGACCCAGAATAAAGAATTAAAGAAGAAGAAGAAAGAAAAAGGAAAAGAGGAAATCTGCCGCAGTCTTCATTTGTAAGAAGCTTACAATTTTGTCGGGGAATGAGGCACATATGTGAGCGACCTAGGAAAACATTAGGTGATGCATCCTCTGCAAGGTGGCTGTTGGTGACATAGTTCTAAGGAGGCATTTCAGAAAGGCAGTGCTGTATTTAAAGATGGCTTTGTATTTGACAGGCAAAAGGGGGAGAGAGGGGAGAGGGAGGTAGGAAGGGAGAGAGGGGAAGGAGGAGAGAGGGAGGGAGAGAGGGGGGAGGGAAGAAGGGAGGGAGGGAGGAGACAGGGAGGGAGAGAGAAAGGGAGGGAGAGAGGAAGGGAGGGAGGGAGGGAGGGTTAGAACAACACCAATAAGAAGGTGAGAAATGAGCAGGTGTAGGGTCAGCTATAGGGCTCAGTGGGTAAAGGGGGCTTGCCTCATAAGTATAGTGACCTGAGTTTGGTCCCTGAAACCTGTGTAAAGGTTGAAGAAGTGAACAAACCCCAGAAAATTGTCCTATTGGGCTGGTTGGTTCTTGGCACCCACAACAGGAAGCTTTCCTCTTCTCTTAATTCTATTTCCAGGTAACCCAACACCCACTTCTGAGGGCACCTGCAGGGACACGGTGTTCGTGAGCATGCATGCACATGCACACACACACACACACACACACACACACACACACACAGTGCACATACCTGCACATAAAATGAAATTGGAAAAATAAACCTTAAAACTCGGACTCACGTCCAGATGTTCTGGCTCGTCAAGCTCTTGCCAGTAAGAATTAACTACGAGATAACTCAGTGTGGCCAGAGAGTAAGAAACGGGGGGGGGGGGGAGGGAGAAGGAAAGTCCACTTCTCTCAGAGATACGAACAAAGGCTGCTAACTATCTGAAGCCTGGCACACTCCTAGAAGGGCCAAATGGCGTCAAAGAAAATCGCCGAAAACTGGAAATATTCCAAACAGCAATCAGCTTCCGGAAGAATAATGTGAAGTGTCCACACACCTACAGAGCAGTCTGACTTAGAGACGGAGACATTGGAGTGTCCATCTCTAGGAAAAGTTCCAAAGTGGCAAATCTAGAGAGATAGAAAATAGGCTTCTAGTTGCCAGGGCAGGTAAGAAAAGAGAGAGACAGCAAACAGCCCTGAGGTTTATGTCAGGGATAGTGGAGAATATTCTAGAATCAGATGATGGTGATGGCTGCACAGCTCTGTGACCTCACCTCATGGAGCATGTCCAATCTAATGATGTTTAGTAATTTTATGTTGAGCAAATTTATACTGAAGTGACTTGCTTTTCATGAGACTCGGTTTTACTCTGTGCCAAGACTTGAATGCCCACTCCTCCTGCCTCTAGCTTCCCAAAGCTAGGATTATAGGTGTCTTAGTTAGGGTTGCATTGTCATGAAGAGATACCGTGACCAAGGCAACTCTTGTAAAGACAAACATTCAATTTCAGATGGCTGACCTTTCAGAGGTTCAGTCCATTATCATCATGGCAGGAAGCATGGCAGTCTGCAGCAGATAAGGTGCTGGAGAAGGAGCTGAGGCTCCTATGTCTTGATCTAAGGGCAGTCAGGAGACTCACTTCTGCACAGGGCAAAGTTTGACAACAGGACCTCAAAACCCACCACACAGTGACACATTTCCTCAAATAAGGCCACAACTATTCCAACAAGGCCACACTTCCTAACAGTGCCACTTCTCATGAATAAGGATATTCAATCCACCACAGTAGGTGTGTGCTACCATACCTGGTTTATTGGTGCTGCGATCAAACCCTGGACTTTGTGCATACTCACCTAGTCCTCTACCAATTGAGGCATATCCCCAGCCCAATGAAATCAATTTCTAAATAAAGAATTGTGGACTGGAAAGATAGCAGTTAAGAGCACTGCCTGTTCCTCCACAGGATCTGGGATCAATTCTCAGCACCCACGTGGCAGCTCACAACTGTCTGTAATTTCAGTTCCATGGGGTCTGACAGAGTCTTTGGCTTCTTCAGACACCAAACACACATGTGGTCCACATACATACATTCAGTCAAAATACTCATCATACACATCAAATTAAAATGGGAAAGGGTGGCTTTTTAGCTAGATGTGGTAGCAGAGGCAAAGTTAGGCAGATCTCTGTGAATTAGACACCAGCCTGGTCTACGGAGCAAGTTGCAGGACAGGCAGGGCTACACAGAGAAACCCTGTCTCAAAAAAAAAACAAACAAAAAAATGGAAACGCTTAAGCAAGAAAAAAGTGTGTTGAAAATATGCTACCAACATGGGTAAACCTGCTTTACAGAACTGAGCACCATTAAATAATCATCGTAGATTAATCAAACAACTCTGCATTGGGAATGGGCTGGGCACATTCTCCTATCTATGTTGTGAGTCCTCACAGTGTCTCTGTCAGGCAGATGCCAAACAGGGAGATTTCAGCTTCATTTTCAGCTGAGAAACTAAGGCTCTGAGAGGTCCAGAGCCTGGCTCAGGCGGATGCCCTTCAGTCTCAGTGCCTGAGGCTCCACCCAGCAAAGTTTCTCCATAATTGAATTACACTGTTTTCCCACTGCATAACTATTGTTTCAGTATTCTTAGATCATCAAATACCAACAAAAGGATTCTTTTTTTTTTTAGATATTTGCTTTACTTACATTTCAAATGGTATCCTCTTTCCTTGTTATCCCTCCGAAAACCCCCTATCCCATGCCCCCTCCCCCTGCTTACCAACCCTCCCTCCCACTTTCCTGACTTGGCATTCCCCTATACTGGGGCTTGGAGCCTTCACAGGACCAATGGTCTCTCCTCTCATTGATGTCTGAAAAGGCCATCCTCTGCTACATATGTAGCTGGAGCCATGGGTCACTCCACGTGTACTCTTTGGTTGGTGGTTTAGTCCCTGGGAGCTCTGAGGTGTCTGGTTGGTACATATTATTGTTCCTCCTGCAGGGCTGCAAACCTCTTCAGCTCCTTGGGTCCTTTCTCTAGCTGCTCTATTGGAGATCCTATGCTCAGTCTATTGGTTGGCTGTGAGCCATGGGTATTTTGATCCACCTTCTAAGAAGGTTCAAAGCATCCACATTTTGGTCTTCTTTCTTTTTGAGCTTCATGTGGTCTGTAAGTTGTATCTTAGGTATTCCGAGGTTTGGAATACCTCACTTATCAGTGAGTGTATACTATGTGTGTTCTTTTGTGATTGTGTTACCTCACTCAAGATATTTTCTAGTTCTATTCATTTCCCTAAGAATTTCATGAATTCATTGTTTTTAATAGCTAAGTAGTACTCCATTGTGTAAATGTACCACATTTTCTGTATCCATTCCTCTGTTGAGGGACATCTGGGTTCTTTCCAGTTTCTGGCTATTATAAATAAGGCTGCTATAAACATAGTGGAGCATGTGTCCTTATTACATGTTGGAGCATCTTCTGGGTATATGTGCAGGAGTGGTATAGATTGGTTCTCAGGTAGTACTGTGTCCAATTTTCTGAGGAACCATCAAACTGATTTCCAGAGTGGTTTTACCAGATTACAATCCCACCAACAATGGAGGAGTGTTCCTCTTTCTCCACATCCTCTCCAAAATCTGCTGTCCCCTGAGTTTTTTATTTTAGCCATTCTGACTAGTGTGAAGTGGAATCTCAGGGTTGTTTTGATTTGCATTTCCCTAATGATTAAGGATGTTGAACATTTCTTTAGGTGATTCTCAGCCAGCTGGTATTCCTCAGTTGAGAATTCTTTGTTTAGCTCTGTACCCCATTTTTAATAGGGTTATTTGTTTCTCTGAAGTCTAACTTCTTGAGTTCTTTGAATATATTGGATATTAGCCCTCTATTGGATGCAAGATTGGTAAAGATCTTTTCCCAACCTGTTGGTTGTCGTTTTTTGTCCTATTGACAGTGTCTTTGCCTTACAGAAGCTTTGCAATTTTATGAGATCCCATTTGTCAATTCTTGATCTTAGAGCTTAAGCTATTACTGTGATTATGTTCAGGAAAATTTCCCCTGTGCCCATGTGCTCCAGGTTCTTCTCTACTTTCTCTTCTATTAGATCCACTGTATCTGGTTTTATGTGGAGGTCCTTGATCCACTTGGACTTGAGCTTCAAAAAACGATTCTCAGTGAAAACATTCAATACTTTTGATCAAGACAATTGCATAGACGGAGTCTAAAAGTGTCACACGATGCAGAAGGCTCAACCAAGTAAGTATAAAATAAAAGATAATTTTTATTTTGAAAAGGGGTCTTACCATGTAGCACTGGCTAGGCTGGAACCCATTATGTACTCCAGGCTGGCCTTGAATCAAAGATCTGCCTGCCCTTGTCTCCTGAATGCCCGGATTAAAGGCAATCACCACCACACCTGGCTCAAAAAAGGATTTTTAGATGTCAGAGATCTGTTCTGGGACCTGAGATGAGACTTCCTGGAACTACTCTGCATTGCCTTTCCTGAGTACTTGACCCACAGTAAGCAAAGATGATGAATATTTATTTGTTTAATCCATTAACTCTGACATAATGTATTATCTGACAACAGAACAAATAACTTGGTTATCTAACTTTGAGAAACAAAGAAGGAAAAAATCTTGATATTATTCAAAAGAAAGCACAAACAAAGCAAAACTAATTCAGCAAGATGATTTCTTTTTGCAAAAAGGGCATGCTGGAACCCAAACCAGGCAAACACACTTGGCAAACATGGCTGTTACTTTTAATTCTGAGGTAAGAAGAAACTGACTCGCCCTATTGGTGGAGCTGAACTTCACAATTTGATAGTGTGGATTAATAGACACAAAGAAAGAGGAAATCAGAGACCTCACCAGGCAAATTATCAACTGTAATCCAGCCAGGCGTCCCCTGGTAAAACTCCCCTGAGATTTCATTTGGATTTCCTAGCAGAACTCTGTTGATAATAGCTTCAAAAATTCCCAAACGCCTACAGAAGAAGTTGTAAGGACAGTCAAGTACAAGATCCACATGTGGCTATGCATCATTCTTTCCCTAAACCAATTAATCTTTCACACTCAGTGGGACTGACTTTCTGTGTATAGGTGTTTTCTCATGTGTAGGTCTGTGCACCATGCACATTACATACTTGGTGCACAAAAAGGGTCCCACGGGGAGAAGCAGCTTACCTAGAGCTGGAGTTATAGGTGATTGTAAGGCTCCGTGTGGGTGCTGGGAATCAAACCCAGGTCCTCAGTAAGAACAGCAAATGCTCTAAACTGGTGAGCTATCCCCACAGGCCTACCACTCTTATTTTTAAAAACCTTTCTAAGTCTACCTGCCCAACACAGACCCTTCCCAGTGTTTAAAAATCTCTGTTGTGAATGTCCTTTAAACCATTTTCCATTCTCTTGGGCAAGTCCATCTTTCCGGGCCCTTGGTTTAATCAGTGGGCTTAAAATTTGTATTACAATATTTTATCAATTGACTTAGTTAAAATTTATATTGCTGTGATAAAACCCTATGACCAAAAGCAACATGGGGAGGAAAGCGTTTATTTGAGCTTACGATTCTCAGGTTATGCCCTATGACTCAGGAAAGTCAGAGTAGAGGTAAGAACTGAAGCAGAGGCCATGGAGGAAGGTTTCTTCTTTCTGGCTTGCTCCCCATGGCTTGCTCAGCTTTCTTATACAAATTATATACTACCTGCCCAGGAAAAACATAACCCACAATCATATCAATCATTAATCAAACAGTGGCCCAAACCTGGCATGGTGGTATATGCCTTTATTCTAGCAGTTGGCTGACAGAGGCAGGTGGATATCTGCAAATTCGAGGCCAGCCTAGTCTACAAAGCAAGTGCCCGGATAGCCAATTCTACACAGAGAAACCTGGTCTCGCAAAACAAAAACTGGGCTGGAGAGATGGCTCAGTGGTTAAGAACACTGACTGCTCTTCCAGAGGTCCTGAGTTCAAATTCCAGCAACCACATGGTGGCTCACGACCATCTGTGAGCCCTCTTATGATTCTTCTGGTGTGTCTGAAGAAAGCTACAGTGTACTTACAAATAATAAATAAATTAATCTTTTTAAAAAAAACAACAACAGGCAGACAGACAGACAGAATCCAGCAAGGCAAATGGGAATTTAAAGGAAAGGTGAATTATTCCACCAAAACACATGGAAATGTTCTTTCTTTTCTTTCTTTTTTAAAAGATGCTTTTATTTGCTGTATATGCATGTTTTGCCTATGAGTATGGAAATGGACTTCACCAGTGCCTGTTGCCCACAGAGAGGGCGCCAGGTCCTCTGGAAATGGGATTGTGAATAGTTTGTTACCAGTCACATCCAGGATAAGAATCTAATTTGGTCCTCTGCAAGAACAGTAAACTCACTTAACTACAGAGGCATCTCTCAATCCCCTAATCTCTTTAAAATAGCTAAATAGAGAGATGGGGGAGGGAGAGGGAGGGATGGAGGAGGGACAGAGAGAGCAAGAGAGAGAGAGAGAGAGAGAGAGAGAGAGTTTTGATGAACGCTTCCTTTAAAATCTCATTTGCCTTGCTGGATTCTGTCTGTCTGGGTTCTTTTTTATTTGTTTAATTGATTTTGTTGTTGGTTTTTGTGAAGCCTTGGCTGCCTTGGAACTTCCTTTGTAGAACAGGCTGGTCTCAAACTCACCTGCCTCCCTCTGCCTCTGCCTCCCCAGTGCTGGGATTAAAGGCAGTGCCACCATGCCTGACTTTGCCTTGCTAGTTTTTAACTGGAAAGAGGAATGCTGGTGTCCAGTGTTAGAAGAGAATGAAAGGTAAGTATTCTGAATAGGAAAAGGATGTGGGGCACACATGGCTTAGTCCTCGGCAGGATGAAGAGCTGTCACACACACACACACACACACACACACACACACACACACACACACGCTCACACACATGCACACACACTGGGGAGGAGAATCCTAGGCTACACAGGCACAGTACTCTTAGCCTCCTCAGCATGGGCCTCCACGTATTCCCAGGCATTTCCACCGTCCACAGAATGACCATTGGATTTGTGCAATAGTGACCCAATTCATCATTCAGATTGTTAAAAAGCACAAACATGTCACGACACTGGCAAAAATAGGCAAACAACAGCATGTGAGAAAAAGGAAGACCTCTGTACTGGCTGGTTTTGTGCGTCAACTTGACACAAATTGGAGTCATCACAGAAGAAGGAGCCTCAGTTGAGGAAATGCCTCCATGAGATCCAGCTGTGGGGCATTTTCTCAATTAGTGATCAGGGGGAGGGCCCCTTGTGGGTGGTGCCATCCCTGGGTTGGTGGTCCTGGGTTGTATAAGAAAGCAAGCTGAGCAAGCCAGGGGAAGCAAGCCAGTAACATCCCTCCATGGCCTCTGCATCAGCTCCTGCTTCCTGACCTGCTTGAGTTCCAATCCTGACTTCCTTTGGTGATGAACAGCAATGTGGAAGTGTAAGCTGAATAAACCCTTTCCTCCCCAACTTGCTTCTTGGTCACGATGTTTTGTGCAAGAATAGAAACCCTGACTAAGACAAACTCTAAGACTTAAGTCACCTAGGTGAGTCAAATCACCTTGGTTTTATGGATGGAAATGGAGTTGTGAAGAGATTGAGGCTTACCTGGTGGCTGAAGTTCAGGCCTGCCAGCTCCCCACCCAGTGTCCCCAGGATTAGATAGTTCATCATGCTGTAGTCAGCACTACCTTGATCCAAGGAAAGCTGACTCTGACTTTTGTTAGTAAGAGTGTCTGTGTGTTCCACACACATCATGTGGCTTTGAGAACCTGTTTTAAGGAAGTCATATCTGGGAGAGGGAGTCCAGAGAGATGGCTCAGAGGTTAAGGGGACTGACCGCTCTCCCTAAAGGACCTGGGTTCAATTCCCAGCACTGGCATGGCAATTCACTGCAGTCTTTAAATTCAGTTCCAAAAGATGCACTTGCAAGAAAACACAAATGCATGTAAAAAAGTTTGAAATATCACTTTAAAAATGTTTAAAAAGAGGGCTGGAGAGATGGCTCAGCGGTTAAGAGCGCTGACTGCTCTTCTGAAGGTCCTGAGTTCAAATCCCAGCAACCACATGGTGGCTCACAACCATCCGTAATGAGATCTGACCCCCTCTTCTGGGGTGTCTGAAGACAGCTACAGTGTACTCACATATAATAAATAAATAAATCTTTTAAAAAAAAGAAAAAGAAAGAAAGAAGGCCATATCTATCACTTTGTTCTGTGCTTACAAAAAACCTTTTGCTCTTTTTAAATGGTTATTTTTTGTTTGTTTCTTTGAAGAAGGGTCTTATCCCAGACTGGTCTCCAACTCACTGTGTAGCTGAGGATGGCCTTGAATTTTTTTGGCTCCCATCTCTTGAACGCTGGGATTATAGTGTGTCTTGATACTAAAAAAAAAAAAAAAGCAAATCTGAGAATGTAGGTCAGTTTCCAGAGCATTTTTCCTGGGGCATAAAGCCCTGTGTTCAATCCCCAACACCTCATATACACTTAGCATAGTGTAACAAACCTGTGATCTCAGCATCCAGAAGTTAGGGGCAAGCTGGGTGTGGTAGCATGCTCTTATCCTACTCAGGAGGCAGAGGTAGGTGGTAACTCTCTGAGTTCCAGTGAGACCAGTTTGGTCTACAGCATGATTTCCAGGACAGCCAGGCCTGTTATTACATAGGAAGGCAACAGGGACATTAGGTGCTGTATCAAGAGAAAACCAAGGTAAATTATGATTACATATGCTTATGGAGTATAGTGTGTGGTTAGGAGAAAGGGACACAATGTGGAATAGTTAGACCGGCACTCAGTTGAGAACACTTGAAAGTCACTTTCAATAACTTTGGAGTGAACTATGTGCTATCAGAATCTACAGCTATCAGTGTCTTCAAACTTGTAAGTATTTCACACAAATGCTCTCTTTGTACAACTTTCGATGATCAGAAATATCAAAATAAAGCATTAAATACAGAACAATTGTGTGGGCTTCTTTTGTACCCCACCTTTATTATTGATTGCGTCATGAATATTACCAGAGCCATACAGTTAATGGTTCCCTTGTTTTCAGAGTCCCTTCATTCCTCAGCCTTCAGCACCAAGCTTGGTACCCAGCAGGACCTCAATAAATACAAGTTGAATGAATTAATTAGCAAGACCTATTATACCTCAATGTATCTTGTCTGATGGCATATCGAGACTGATTCTGGCTTTGTTACGATTACAGATAATGCCACAGTTAATGTTCTTTGATGAATCTCCTTATTATTGCATTATGATAAATTCCCCTGGGTAGAATTACAAGATTAAAGGCCTTAGATATACATCACTAAATTGTCCTTCAGAAAAATGGTTCTATCCCCCATCTCCTTGCTAACATTCCTTTCCATTCTCTTCTTTCAAGCCCCTTGTTTACTTAAAAAACAAACAAACAAAGCCCAATAGAGACATTTCCCCCTTTGGCACTGATGCTAACGCCGGTAAGGCATCTTAGAAGCATGCTGTCCAGTTTGACTGAATACAAACAGCTCTTGAATGTTGTCTCTGTATTGTAATACATTGCACCAGTACTTTATCTAGAGGTGAAAGGTTACTAAAGCCACTGTTAAATCGCTTATATGTCTTGGGCATGCTCTGCTTTCCAAGTTTAATAGGGGAAGCATTTTTTTTTGTTGTCGTTTTTTATTTTTTGTTTTTCCTTGAGAGAGAGTGAGCCAAGATCGGCTGCTACACAGCCATTGTGGGATGAAGGGACTTGGGAGTGGGGTGATGAGGTATGGAAATCAGAGCCTCAGAGTGGGGACAAGAGGCTAACTGCTCAATAGCAGCTTAGGACCTGGAATATGGTGTCAAAGGGGTGGATGGCGAGGTTAGTAAAAGGAAACTGGCAGCTCTGCATGGTGGCGCAGCTCTTGGGAGGTGGAGGCAGGAGGATCAGGATCAGTCAGCTTCTGACTGCAAAAAATGTCAGGGGTGGGGAATGGACTGTCTGCCCAGTGTTTAAGAGTTCTCCTTACTATTAAATTGGACCAGGATTCAGTTCCCAGCACCCACTCTCTGAACTGTGTCAGTTCCCAACACCCACATGATTCCATATCATTTTCTGAGCTCTGAGGGTACCAGGCCTGCATGTGGTGCACATACACATATATAGGCAAAACACTCACTCATATAAGATTAAAATACAGTAGGCTAGCCTAGAATACATGTGGAATCTAAATGCAAAGAGTAAATTTGTTTATTTTGACACAATAGGTATCAAACTTGGCTTGAACCCTAATGCCTGTTTACTTATTCCAGAAATATACGTATGATCCGGAAAACATGTGCCCTGCCTGCATTAAACCCTGGGTTTGATCCCTGGGTTTTATGCATACTCACCAAGTCCTCTACCAATTGAGGCATATCCCCCACCCAATGAAATCAATTTCTAAAAAGATAACTTGTGGACTGGAAAGATAACTCAGCAGTTAAGAGCACTGGCTGTACCTCCAGAGAATCTGGGATCAATTCTCAGCACCCACGTGGCAGCTTGCAACTGTCTTAGGGTTTTATTGCTGTGAACAGACACCGTGACTAAGGCAACTCTTCTAAAGACAACATTTAATTGGGGCTGGCTTACAGGTTCAGAGGTTCAGTCCAGTATCATCAAAGCAGGAACATGGCAGCATCCAGGCAGGAATGGTGCAGGAGGGAGAGTTCTACATCTTCATTGGAAGGCTGCTAGCAGAATACTGACTTCCAGGCAGCTAGAATGCTGGTCTTCAATCCCACACCCACAGTGACACACTTACTCCAGCAGGGCCACACCTTCTAAAAGTGCCATTTCCTGGGTATACAAATCATCACAGGAACTGTTTGTTTATTAATTTATTTTTAGCTAGTTGTGTGCAGAGTCAAAGTCAAGCAGATTTCTGTGAGTTTGAGGCCAGCCTGGTCTACAGATTAAGTTGCAGGACACAAAGGGCTACACAGAGAAACCATGTCATAAGCAAACAAACAAACAAAAATGGGAATTCAATGGCAAGGGAAAAAAAGTGTATAATTGACATAATGTATTATCTGACAACAGAACAAATAACTTGGTTATCTAACTTTGAGAAACAAAGAAGGAAAAAATCTTGATATTGTTCCAAAGAAAGCACAAACAAAGCAAAACTAATTCAGCAAGATGATTTCTTTTTGCAAAAAGGGCATGCTGGAACCCAAACCAGGCAAACACACTCGGCAAACATGGCTGTTACTTTTAATTCTGAGGTAAGAAGTAACTGACTCGCCCTATTGGTGGAGCTGAACTTCACAATTTGATAGTGTGGATTAATAGACACAAAGAAAGAGGAAATCAGAGACCTCACCAGGCAAATTATCAACTGTAATCCAGCCAGGCGTCCCCTGGTAAAACTCCCCTGAGATTTCATTTGGATTTCTTAGCAGAACTCTGTTGATAATAGCTTCAAAAATTCCCAAACGCCTACAGAAGAAGTTGTAAGGACAGTCAAGTACAAGACCCACATGTGGCTATGCATCATTCTTTCCCTAAACCAATTAATCTTTCACACTCAGTGGGACTGACTTTCTGTGTATAGGTGTTTTTCCATGTGTAGGTCTGTGCACCATGCGCATTGCATACTTGGTGCACAAAAGGGTCTGGGATGAGGATAAGCTTACCTAGACCTGGAGGTAAGGTTGCTGGGAATGACCAAGAGAATCTGTTTGTTTCCTATCCAGTTGACTCTTGACAGAGACCACCCTTGGCGACATAAGACCCAATCTCGGAGAGAGAGAAACAGAGATAGACACAGAGACAACATTTTGATTTGAGTCTTTTCCCTTCCTTTAAACTCTCACTTCCCTTGCTGGATTCTCTTCGTCTGGGCTTTCAGTTGATTTGTTGTTTGCTTGTTTGATTGATTTTTGTGGTGGTGTTTTCTTTTTTTTTCTTCTTTTCTTTTTTTTTCCATTAGATATTCGCTTTGTTTTCATTTCAGATATTAACCCCTTTCTACATTACCCCACCGAAAACCTCCTCTTCCATCCCCCTGCTTAACCCCACCACCACCACCACCACCAATTTCCTGACTTGTGCCCTATTCTGGGGAATCGAGACTACACAAGGCCAATGGCCTCTCCTCTCATTGATGTCTGAAATGGTCATCTTCTGCTATATATGTAGCTGGAGCCGTGGGACCCTCCATGTTCACTCTTTGGTTCGTGGTTTAATCCTTGGGAGCTCTGGGGGTACTGGTTGGTACATATTATTGTTCCTCCTGCAGAGCTGCAAACCTCTTCAGCTCCTCCTCTCTCTAGCTGCTCCATTGGGGACCCTATTCTCATTCTATTGGTTGGCTCTGAACCATAGGTGTTTTGATCCACTTTCCAATAAAAATCAAAGTATCCACACTTTGGTCTTCCTTCGTCTTGAGCTTCATGTGATCTGTGAGTTGTATCTTGGTTACTCGAGTTTTTGGACTGATATTCACTTATCAGTGAGTGTATACTATGTGTATTCTTTTGTGATTGGGTTACCTCACTCAAGATGATAGTTTCTAGTTCCATATATTTGCCTAAGAATTTCATGATTCATTGTTTTTAATAGCTGAGTAATACTCCATTGTGTAAATATACCATATTTTCTGTATCCATTCCTCTGTTGAGGAACATCTGGGTTGCTTCCAGCTTCTGGTTATTATAAATAAGGCTGCTATAAACATAGTGGAGCATGTGTCCTTATTACATGTTGGAGCATCTTCTAGGTATATGCCCAAAAGTGGTATAGCTGGGTACTCAGGTAGTGCTATGTCCAGTTTTCTGAGGAACCGCCAAACTGATTTACAGAGTGGTTTTACCAGCTTGCAATCCCACCAGCAATGGAGGAGTACTCCTCTTTCTCCACATGATGGTGATGTTTTCTATATAGCCTTGAGTGCCCTAATTCAACTACAGGAGTCACCAGCTTCTGTCCAGTAAAACCTGAGATTTAAATTTTATTTCCTAGCAAAACTTTGACAATAGCTTCAAAAATTCCCAAACTCCTACAGAAGAAGTTGTAAGGACAGTCAAGTACAAGACCCACATGTGGCTATGCATCATTCTTTCCCTAAATCAATTAATCTTTCACTCTCAGTGGGACTGACTTTCTGTTTTCCCATGTATATAGGTGTCTACCCATGTATAGGTGTATAGGTGTATTGGTGTTTTCCCATGTATAGGTCTGTGCACCGTGCACATTGCATACTTGGTGCACAAAAAGGGTCTGGACTGAGGATTATCTTACCTGGACCTAGAGATAAGGGTGATTGTAAGGCACCATGTGGGTGCTGAGAATCGAACCCTGGTTCTCAGTAAGAACAGCAAGTGCTCTAACCTGCTGAGCCATCACTCCAGGCCAACCACTCTTGTTTTTAAGGACCTATCTAAGTCTCCTGCCCAACCCAGACCCTGCCCCAGTGTTTAAAACCTATGTTGTGAATGTCCTTTAAACTAACTGTTGTCCCTGAGTCCATGCCCATTCTCTTTGGTATGTCCAGCTTTCTGGGCCCTTTAAACAGTGTGCTTAAATTCTGCATTAAAATTTTACTTCAATTGACTTAGTTAGGATTTCTATTGCTGTGATAAAACGCTATGACCAAAAGCAACATGGGGTGGAAAGCGTTTATTTGAGCTTATGATTCTCAGGTCAGTCTCTGTGATTGAGGAAAGTCATAGTAGAGGCAACAACTGAAGCAGAGGCCATGGAGGAAGGTTTCTTTCTGGCTTGCTCCCCACGGCTTGCTTAGCTTTCTTATACAAATTATATACCACTTGCCTAGGGGATGCATAACTCATAATCATATCAATCATTAATCAAACCATAGCCCAAGCCAGGCATGGTGGTATGCGCCTTTATTCCAGCAGTTGGCTGGCAGAGGCAGGTGGATATCTGTGAGTTTGAGGCCAGCCTGGTCTACAAAGCAAGAGCCAGGACAACCAGGGCTACACAGAGAAACCTGATCTTGAAAAACAACAACAACAAGCAGACAGACAGAAAAACAGAGCAACAAAGAGAGGACAGGATCCAGCCAGACAAATGGGAATTTAAAGGAAGGGTGAATTATTCTCCCAAAACACATGGAAACATTCACTCTTTTCTTTCTTTTTTAAAAGATGCCTTTATTTGGTATATATGAATGTTTTACCTGCAAGTATGGAAATGTACTTCACAAGTGCCTATTGCCCACAGAGAGGATACCAGATCCTTTGCAAATGGAATTATGGATAATTTGTAACCAGTCACATCTGGGATGAGAACCTAACTTCGGTCCTCTGCAAGAACAGTAAACTCACTTAACTACAGAACCATCTCTCAAGCCCTTAATCTCTTTACAATATCTAAATAGTTGAGAGACAGAGAGTGGAAAGGGAAGGAGGGAGGGAAAGAGAGGAGAGAGGGAGGAAGAGGGAGAGAGAGAGAGAGAGAGAAATGGCACACTTCTCAGGTGAGGTTCCTTATTCTCAGATGACTTGTGTCAATTTCCCACACACACATTCCCAAACTATTTCATATTTCATATTTCATAGTGGCTGTTAATGACCTGAAATTCTTCTTTGCATCAAAGCTATGAATCCTAGTTGAGGTCCCCAAATAATTAGGGGGACTCCTCAGGCTTCTGGGAATGACAGAGAGAATTTGTTTGTTTCCTATCCAGTTGACTCTTAACAAAGACCACCCTACCTTCGCAACATAAGACCCAATCTCAGAGAGAGAGACAGAGACAGAGACAGAGACAACATTTTGATTTAATACTTTTCCCTTCCTTTAAAATCTCATTTTCCTTGCTGGATTCTTTTTGTCTGGGTTTTTTATTTGTTTGCTTGCTTGTTTGATTGATTTTGGTGGTGGTGGTGTTTTCTTTTTTTTTTTATTTTTTTATTATTATTTATTTTATTTTATTTTTTAATTTACATTCCAAATCACTTCCCCTTTCCCGTTTCCTCCCTCCCCGAAAGTCCCATAAGCCCCCTTCCCTCCCTCTTTTCCCCATTCAACCCCCTCTCGTTACTCTGTCCTGGTGTTCCCCTACATCCAGTCTTTCCAGGACCAGGGGTCTCTCCTACCATCTTTTTAGAAATCTATTGATATGCGGATTGTGTCTAGGGTATTCCGAGATTCTGGGTTAATATCCCATTATCAGTGACTGCACACCATGTGTGTTCTTTTGTGATTGGGTTACCTCACTAAGGATGATATTTTCAAGATCTGACCATTTGCCTAGGAATTTCGTGAATTCATTGTTTTTAATTGCAGAGTAGTATTCCATTGTGTAGATATACCACATCTTCTGAATCCATTCCTCCGTTGAGGGACATCTGGGTTCTTTCCAGCTTCTGGCTATTATAAATAAGGCTGCTATGAACATAGTGGAGCATGTGTCCTTATTGCATGCAGGTAAAGTCTCTGGGTATATGCCCAGGAGTGGTATAGCCGGATCCTCTGGGAGTGTCATGCCCAGTTTTCTGAGGAACCGCCAGACTGCTTTCCAGAGTGGTTGTACCAGCCTGTAATTCCACCAGCAGTGGAGGAGTGTTCCTCTTTCTCCACATCCTCGCCAACAACTGCTGTCTCCTGTGTTTTTGATCTTAGCCATCCTGACTGGTGTGAGATGGAATCTCAGGGTTGTTTTGATTTGCATTTCCCTTCTGCCATGCTCATGGATTGGCAGGATTAATATAGTAAAAATGAGCATCTTACCAAAAGTAATACACAGATTCAATGCAATCCCCATCAAAATCCCAACTCAATTCTTCATAGAGTTAGAAAGAGCAATTCAAAAATTCATCTGGAATAACAGAAAACCCAGAATAGCTAAAACTATTCTCAAGAGTAAAAGAACCTCTGGGGGAATCAGTATCCCGGACCTCAAGCTGTACTACAGAGCAATAGTGTTAAAAACTGCATGGTATTGGTACAGTAACAGACATGTAGATCAATGGAACAAAATTGAAGACCCAGAAATGAATCCACACTCCTATGGTCACTTGATCTTTGACAAAGGAGCTAAAACCATCCAGTGGAAAAAAGATAGCCTTTTCAACAAATGGTGCTGGCTCAGCTGGAGGTCAACATGCAGAAGAATGCAAATTGACCCATCCTTATCTCCTTGCACTAAGCTCAATTCTAAGTGGATCAAAGATCTCCACATAAAACCAGACACACTGAAACTAATAGAAGGGAAACTAGGGAAGAACCTTGAACATATGGGCACAGGGGAGAATTTCCTGAACAGAACTCCAATAGCTTATGCTCTAAGATCAAGAATAGACAAATGGGACCTCATTAAATTACAAAGTTTTTGCAAGGCAAAAGACACTGTCAAAAAGACAAAGCGGCAACCAACTAACTGGGAAATGATCTTTACCAACCTTACATCCGACAGAGGGCTAATATCCAATATATACAAAGAACTCAAGAAGTTAAACTCCAGAGAGGCAAGTAACCCTATTAAAAAATGGGGTACAGAGCTACACAAAGAGTTCTCACCTGAAGAATATCTAATGGCTGAGAAGCACCTAAAGAGGTGGTGTTTTCTATATAGCCTTGAGTACCCTAATTCAACTACAGGAGTCACCAGCTTCTGTCCAGTAAAACCTGAGATTTAAATTGTATTTCCTAGCAAAACTTTGACAATAGCTTCAAAAATTCCCAAACTCCTACAGAAGAAGTTGTAAGGACAGTCAAGTACAAGACCCACATGTGGCTATGCATCATTCTTTCCCTAAACCAATCAATCTTTCACTCTCAGTGGGACTGACTTTCTGTTTTCCCATGTATATAGGTGTATACCCATGTATAGGTGTATAGGTGTATTGGTGTTTTCCCATGTATAGGTCTGTGCACCATGCACATTGCATACTTGGTGTACAAAAAAGGTCTGAGGTGAGGTTAAGCTTACCTGGAGTTGGAGGTAAGGGTGATTGTAAGGCACCATGTGGGTGCTGAGAATCGAACCCTGGTCCTCAGTAAGAATAGCACTCTTGTTTTTAAGGACCTATCTAAGTCTCCTGCCCAACACAGACCCTGCCCCAGTGTTTAAAATCTATGTTGTGAATGTCCTTTAAATAAACTGTTGTCCCTGTGTCCATGCCCATTCTCTCTGTCCAGCTTTCTGGGCCTTTGGATTAAACAATATTAAAATCTGTATTACAGTATTTTAGCAATTGACTTTGTTAGCATTTCTATTGTTGTGATAAAACTATGACCAAAAGGACTCGAGGTTGCCATGCAGTGGTGGCGCATGCCTTTAATTCCAGCATTTGGGAGGCAGAGGCAGGCGGGTTTCTGAGTTCGAGGCCAACCTGATCTACAGAGTGAGTTCCAGGACAGCCAGGGCTATATAGAGAAACCCTTTCCCAAAAAAACAAAACAAAACAAAACAAAAAAAAAGGACTTGGGAGGAAAGCATTTATTTGAGCTCAGGTCTTTCTCTATCACTGATGAAAGTCAGAGTAGATGCAAGAACTGAAGCAGAGGCCATGGAGGAAGGTTTCTTTCTACTTTGTTCCCTATGGCTTGCTCAGCTTTCTTGTTTGATAATAGATCCTTTATAAGAAGGAGTTTTAACTAATTAAACTTCCATGAACCCAGAGAGATAGCTGTCTATCTGTCTGTCAGTCATTTATCTATATTTATCACCCATCTGTTTGTTTTATGATAGGACACCCAAGTGTTCCATTCTTCATACATCATGTCCCTTGGCCAGTCAAAGCTTGGCTTCTTCCTGCTCCACAGTTCATCCTGTCCTGGTTTCTAAATCTTATCTCTGTGTTCTATCTTTGAATCTTCTAACTAAAAACGTCCTCTCTAATCCTTTGCTATTGGATCATATTTGGGGTTTTATTCTTTAGTCTTATTAAGCCTCTCCGGAATCCAAGAACACAAAAATAGCAAATTACAGGCACACATTTCCTCTTCATCCTTCATCTACAACTTCTTCGTCGTGTGGGTAACACTACCCCATCTTTAGAGAATCCACACCTTCAATCCTCCAGGCTGAAGTCCCTATTATTTCTTGGTCTCTGTAGAGAACTCGATAGCATGTGTGGGTGTATGTACACACACCTTTGTAATGTTCAACTTTTCTTCTTCTACAGTCTATGGACCCGTGCTAAATTAGCTATTACATAGGAAAATGGGGTAGAGTAGGCTGAGATCACCTCATGATACCAGCCATGAGCGAGGTTGCCATGGGACCGTGAGGATATGGATGTTCCCAGCAATCTGCACTGGGGTCCCTCTCCCAGGATCCTCTGAGGTCTAAGTCCCTTCTCCTAGTGTCCTCTTTGGTCACCCACTTTGTTGCTCTGCTCCTTGGTGTCCTTCAGCTTCCATCAAGCCTTGTCCCCGAGGCTCTATTTACCCACTGCTCCTCACCCTTCATTTCCTCAGTCCCTTTCCGGGAGGCCCTGGGCAGCCTCTGTGCGCATGCCCATCTTGGCTCTGTGTCTTTGCCCCAGGGTTGGTTCTGCACTATCACTAGTATATTTTGCTCTTGATGATGTGTCCTCGCTTCTCTAACTCTCTAACTCCAAAAAAGAATGGCAGAAAGGGGCCGCAGTGGAGTATGAAGCAGTCTTTAAAGGACATCCTCAGCTTAAGATGCCTGGCACACACTAGCCTCTGCAGCATGGTGAGCAGCTGTTTATAGAATAGCAGGCACGTTCTGACCAAACGTGGAACTTGCTGTGTTGTTTTGAATGAAAACTGTTCCCCATGAGCTCCTGTATTTGAATACTGTAGAACGTGGAGACAGACTGCTGGGAGAAGCTATGTCACGGTGGGTAGGGGAGCACTTTAGAGTCCAGCTTGCCCTCTCTGCTTTCTGCACAAGGTTGAAGATGTGATCTCTCAGTTTCTTGCTCTGGCTGCCTGCTTCCATGCCATCCCCACCACAATGGACACTCCCTTGAGAACCATAAGTCAACAAAACCTCTTCCTTAAGTTGCTTCCGGTCATAGTATTTTATCATATTAAAAGAAAAGTAGGGGCTGCTCAGTGGTTAAAAGCACATACTGCTCTTCCTGAGGACCTGTGTTCAATTACCATCACCCACCCACACCAGGCAGCTTATAATCAACACTTATAACTCCCGCTCCAGGGGCTCCTCACACTTTCTACATTTATGGGCACTTGCATTCATGTGCATGTGCTACCCCCTGTACACATTTTTTTAAAATAATGAAGTAAAAGAAAATCATTAACCTTGAGAATACAGAAAAGCGCAGACATATTCACAGAGTAATGAGCTATGTTTTGTAATTCCTAAAAATTTTTATTACATTCATTTATTACAGGGAGAGAGATGTGGAGGTCAGAGGACAACTTTCAGGAATTGATTTTCTCCATACACCATGTGGGTCCTGGGATCATGATCTGGTCATAGGCCTTGGCAGCAAGCACCATCACCCTCGGGGCCATCTCTTCATCCCACGTCTAAAATTTTTCAGGGAACATTTCTGAGACCTACAGGATTGTAAGGAACCAGATCTACCACGTGAGGTTCGGTGGACATGGGTGTACCTCAGAATCCTCAGCACTTATGACAGAGTTCCCCAGATGTAGTAGTCTCTGCATCCTTATCACCTGGGTCTTCAGGAAGAAATGAGGTAAATCTGCAGCTCACAGAATGTGAGGCCCTGGGCATTGGGCTGCAAAGCCAGAGGAGTTGCCACTTGCAGACCTCTGCTTAATGACAGATGCAAGTCTCCTGAAGGAATGCCAAGCACTTTGCATGTCTGCTTCCCTCCCACTTCCAGTCCTACCAGACCCTCTATGCATTCTGGAATAGTCATCTCCATGGAGATTTCATCCCTGGAGAAGATAGTTTCCACCGTCTTAGCTTTCTCTAAAGGGAATAACCAGAATTAATTTCAGGCTGGGTAAGAATTGTTTCTTTTTCTTGTAGATGCTTGTAGGTTCTGTACACATTCGGGGAGATTTTTCCAAAACTTGCAATCAGAATACTGTGCTGGTTACATTTGTGTCAACTTGACACAATCTATCGTCATATGAGCAGGAAATTTTGATTGAGGAAATGCCTCCATGAGATTGGGCTGTGAAGCTGGGTAGCAGTCGTGCATGCCTTTAATCCCAGCACTCAGGAGGCAGAGATAGGTAGATCTCTGTGTGTTTGAGGCCAGCCTGGTCTACAGAGTGAGTTCCAGGATAGCCAGAGAGAGAGAGAGAGGTTACACAGAGAAAAATCTGTCTTGATAAAAACAAAAAACAAAACAAAACAAACAACAACATCAAAAAGATTGGGCAGGGGACCAGCCTCTAGAGCATTTTCTTATTTACTGATTGATGGGAAAGGTCCCAGCCCGGTGTGGGTGATGTCATCCCAGGGCTGGTAGTTCTGGATTCTATAAGAAAGCAGGCTGAACAAGCCAGGGGGAGGAATCCAGTAAGCAGCACTCCTCTGTGGCCTCTGCATCAGTTCCTGCCTCCAGGTTCCTCCCTCTTTTTGTTCCAGTTCTGACCTCCTTCAATGATGGACTGCAGTGTGGAAGTGTAAGCTGAATAAACCCTTTCCTCCCCAACATGCTTAATGATCATGGTGTTGCATCACAGCAACAGAAAGCCAGAGAGAAACACATTGACACACACACACACATGACAGTATGACAAAATGAAAGCATCCACTGTTCCTAAGGGACTTAGACTGAAAAAAAACTGTTAGATTTTTAAACTTAATTTTATGTGTATGACTGTTTTGCCTACATGTGTATTTGTGTATCACAGAGGGTGTCAGATCCCTTGGGTCTGGAGTTGTAGATGGTTGTAAGCGACCATGCAGATGCTGGAAATCATACCTGGGTCCTCTGGAAGAGTGGCCATCTCTCCAGACTTGGATTATTTAAACTTCTGAAGGTAAACAAACAAAAAGATGAAAGGAAAGGCTTTCAGTCTTCATTTGATAGGAATTTAGAAGGACTTAGAACCTTATTTCGAAGTTTTATGGTGATAGCTTTTGGAAATTTGAACATAAATATAGCAGTTTAAAAAATTCTGAGATGCCAGGAACATTAATTTTTCTTCAGGCCGTTTTTTTCTTTCTACAGCCAAGTTTATCCCTTCTCTTGTGAGTGCTACATTTAGAATGTCCTCTCCTCAAAGCCTCTGCTGAATTCTGGGTTCATGAATGTTCAGGCAATATCAGCCAGTGGATGAAAACAGGCATGACAGTTACTCTCCATTATCCCCTACTCCATTGTTCACGGGGTCTAGGATGGCCTAGGAGACAAGAGTCACACATGTCTGTGAAGCATTATCTACCTTAGATTAACTGAGGGGGAAGGCTCACCCTGAATGTGGGCAGGTTGGGCCCCTGGACTGGATACAAAGTGAGTTGAGAACCAGCATTCACTGCTACATGATGGTGGATACAATGTGACCGACTGACTTAAGCTTCTCCTGCAGTGACCTCCCAACCACAATGGGCTGTACCATCAAACTGTGAGTCACAATAAAACCCTTTTCCCTTAGCTTACTCGTTAGGCTATTTTATCACAGCAATGGGAAAGGTAACTGATACAGCATCTGGTTAAAAAGCTCAAGAGAGGGCCTGAGAATTGGTGGCACAGGCCTTTAATCCCAGCCCTCGGGAGGCAGAGGCAGGTGGATCTCTGAGTTCAAGGCCAGCCTGGTTTTCATAGGGAGTTCCAGTCAAAGTGAGACTACATGACCAGACACCATCTTTAAAACACAGAAAAGCACATGAGAACTTTGCTATGGAAAGATCAGATGCTTCTTGAATGTACTGGTTAATACAACCATTTTGAGCCAGATTGATGGTGCTTGACTTTAATCCCAGCACTAGGGAGGGAGAGGCAGGAGGATCTCTGTGAGCTGGAGGTCAACCTGGTCTACAGAGCTAGAGCTAGTTCTAGGACAGTCAGTGTGACAAAGAGAAACCCTGTCTCCAACAACAAAAACCTCTCTCTCATATATATATATATATATAACACAGATGCAACACTGAAGTATTCTTGTCTACAAGTCAAACCCGAACCTAATCAACCAAATCAACTTCAAGTTTGTACAGGAGGATGGAGAGTTAAATCTTATCATAACTCAGCAGTACCTAGGTCTAGAATAAATATCTACACTACAGTGAGCTTTCTGCAAGTTAAAACGATAGAAAAAATGAAAATGGGCTAGTCTAGGTAATTAGATAAAGACTTAAGAGACACAGAAATCAGGGCAGGGAGTATATGTAGTTCAGTCTGTAGAGTACCTGCTTTGAATACTGGGAGCCCAGGTTACATACGCAGTACCCCATAAGTCAGACATGGTAGCACATGCCTGTAATCACAGGACTTGGGAGATGGAGGCAGGAGAATCAGAAATTCAAGGTCATTCACAGCTACATAGTGACTATAAGTTAGTCATCCCAGTCAGCCTGGGATACATGAGAACTCTCTAGAAGAAAGAAAAGAGAGAAATGAAGGCAGGCAAGAAGGAAGAAGCTGGGGAAACAAATCTAATGTTTGACATTTAAAATATAGTTTGGGGGTGCCCCCAGGGTCACAGGAAGAGACACAGGTACAAAGTGAGAGTAACCCAGCAAGGCAGCTCTCTTTTACAAACGGACACATGTACAGTGAGTGACCTGGTGTGCGTAGTGCGATCACACCAGGGTGGGGAGTTCATTATGTTTTGACTCTGAAGAAGAGAGACAACTCTGTCTCACTACACTGATGGGGGCTTTGGAGGCTGGAAGCCACACTCCAACTTGATTGGCTAATTTATAATTGGTGCAAAGGGGAAGGGTATGCTAAAGAGTCAAGTCTCTGAAAGTTCTGGCATCCAGGGTCTGGGCGAAGCATGGTATAGAATACCAGCCTCTGGTGGACTGTGAAGCTTTGAAAAATGAAGAAGCCTTTCACAGGGGACATAGAAGAGTATTTTGGTGAGGAACGGTGAAATGAAAGGGTACCTGAGATCTGCTTTAAAATGTACACTCAGGCAGGTGTGGTGGTGTACACCTGCAATCCCAGTACTTGGGAGACCAAAGCAGAAGGATTGCAAATTTGAGGCTATCCTGATTTACCCTAATGAATTCTGAGTCAGCCTGGGCTACATAGGGAGACCTTGTCTTAAAAAGAAAAAGAAAAAGAAAGAAAAAAAAATCCAGGACACACACAAATAAATGAAAAATAAATGGTAAGTGAATTGAGTTGCAATATTCTGGGATTGTTGGAGTTGGGTGATTGGGTTCATTTGTATAATTTTGCATTTGTTTTGCAATTCTGTTTACTTTTGTAACACATTTCTAGAATTTCATGGCAGCATCCTGAGAATAAAGCCTATCCATGGAGAAATAGTAACAAACCAAGAAGAAGAGGGTTCACTGTTCATAGGAAAAAGGGAACTTAGATCTACGTTTGTATATGTATAGAATTTGATACAAGGATACTCAAGAAGCTGGTTAGCACAACACTGCCCTGAACTAATTAATCCCAGCACTTTGGAGACAGAGACAGGTGGATCTCTTTGAGTGTGAGGGCAGCCTGGTTCACAGAGCAAGTTCCAGGATGACCAGAGCTACAAAATAGAGAGACTTGAGTCAAAGGAAAGAGAGAGAGAGAGAGAGAGAGAGAGAGAGAGAGAGAGAGAGAGAGAGAGAGAGAGAGAGAGAGAGAGAGAGAGAGAGAAAGGTAGGAAGGGAGAGATTTATAGAGAAATGAACTCGGAGCTGGGAAAAAAAGACAAAGATAGAGAGAAGATGAAGCAAATATTATTTTGCATTTGAATTGCATTTGAACCCAGGACTTCTCACACACTAGGCAAGCCCTCTTTAACTGAGAGAAGTATAGTCATCCTTAAGTACCTTGTCAGAAGGTGATGGGAAGACATTGTGTCCAGAAGAAGATACAAAAGGAAAGACACTAGTTTTACAAAGTCGTCCTCCTTTCAGTCTGTCATTGATTTCTTTTTAACTTTTCAGAAGTTTTGTCATTTACCTGAGACTAGGAGGCTGAGCATTTGAAGCCCCTCCAGCTGAGCTAATCTGTCTGACAGGGCTGTGAGCACTGTATTGTAGGACATAAAGTGAAGAGTCAGGGCTGGAGGGATGACTCTTGCAAAGGACCCACGGGCTCAACTCCCAGCACCCACATGGCAGCTCACACACTGTCAAACTGCAGTGTATTAGATGCCCTCTTCCTGTCTCTACTGGCACTGCATGTATGGTGTCCACACATACACGCAGGCAAGGAAATCATACATGGAAAATAAACTGTTGGGTCAGGCATTCATCAGTATCAAAACGAGGTTTTGTGGCAATCCACCATCATTTTACTTTTCATTTTAGGCATAAAAGCAATGTGCCTGACTGGAGAGATGCCTCAACTCTGGAGTAGGAACACTGACTACTCTTCCTAAGTTCAATTCCCAGCAACCACATGGTGGCCTGAGAAATAGTAACAAATGGAGTAAAAGAGGGTTCACTGTTCATTGAAAAAAAGTGAACTTATGTCTAGGTTTGTATATGTGTAGAAGTATTTGTAATGGGATCCAGCACCCTCTTCTGATGTGTTTGAATAGATACATAAAATTATTTAAATAAATAAATCTAAGAAAAAGCCATGGGCCATAGTATAACTAGTTCCTTTATTTTTATTCTCTGTTTCTTTCAGAAATTTATCGGGCTGTCAGGTATGGTGATGCATACCTTTAATCTCAGCACTTGGGTGGCTGAGACTGGGGAATCTCTTTAAGTTTGAGGCCAGCCTGTACTACACGGCAAAGACTCTGTCTCAAAAACAAAGAATAAAGTTAACAGCAGATGAATTAAAAATTCTTGAATTGGAGAGGACAGGAAGCTGTGGTGGGGTGGGGAGAAAGAGGTGGGTCATGGAGGAGTAAAGGGGAGGGGCATGGGGTTGTGTGAATGGGATCAAAATACATAGTATGCATGTTTGAAATTGCCAAGAAATTAATAAAAATATTATTAAAGTAGCTGGAGAGATGGCTTAGCAGTTAAGAGCACTGACTGCTCTTCCGGAGGTCCTGAGTTCAATTCCCAGCAACCACAAGGTGGCTTACTAGTATCTCTAATGGGATCTGATGCCCTCTTCTGGTGTGCCTGAAGACAGCTACAATATACTCATATAAAATAAATACATCTTTAAAAATATATATTATTTTTTAAAAAAACAACAGATGCTTAAAATTAATAAGTAAATTTTCAGAGTGAAACTTTTCTCCTATCCTCAGCTGCTTTTTTCAAGATTCTGCAGCAGGTCAACTTTAGAAACTTTGCAAAGATGACTGGGACTGTTGTCAGAAGCCCTGAGTTTATGACAACACACCTAGCAAGACCTAAAAGGCAGAAGTCAGCCTTTGAGGCAAGATGAAGAATCTCAAAAATTCCTGAACAAGGTTGTCTGGAAGGTGGAGCTGGGAACGAGTACCAGCACATTAAGGATGGTGAAGGGCAGGTTTGCTAGAACTCTGGTCCAGCAGCAACTCCAGGGGTTTCCAAGCCTGAAAGACAGAATACAGAACTCCAAGGATCTCATCTCATCCTTTGTGTTTAGGACTGGCCCTCCACAAAAGAATGTTATCTCAGCATTTTCTAAGTCCCTGGAACTTGTAACTTGGAGGGAGGGGATAAGATGAAAGGAAATATTTAAAGTCTCCACAGTTGATTTGGACCCATGTATGGCTTCCCTAATCTCTAACCTCTAAAAGAGGTTACTGCTTTGATTCTGGGAAGAAGCCTGCTCGGGATGAATCCTGGCACCAATGTAGCAAACTGATTTAAAGAAACAGGCAAACAACAATGGTACTGGATGTGTGTCAGAAACAGGCCTCGAGCTGCTGGTTATCACCCTGAAGTTGGATTAAAAGTACCTATGTGTCTTCTACTTGTATTCCTTTCCATTTCCCACTTGGTGTCTTAATTTACAAAATGGAAAATAATTAATGACTTACATGTGATTTAAGCATCTTTTTTTTTTTATGAAAAATCCATTCCATGAAAGGTAGACTTTGAAAGATTGTCCCCTTCATAACAATTACTATGCTATTTTAAAATTAAAGTTGATCTGATCCCTAAACACTAGGCTTGCCTCCTATTCACAGAATTCTACCTGCCCCTGCCTTCTGATGTTCAAATTATAAAAATCACTTTTTTTTACAGTTTAAAAATTTGAACAACTCTGTCTTTTTTATGGTGGAATGTTTCATGAAAATATAATGATAATAGTAATAATAATAATTCCAAGTTTCAAGTCTGGTGGTATATATCTTTAATTCCACATTCCAGAGTCAGAAGCCATGAGATCTCTGTGAGTTCAAGTCCAGACTGGTCTATTAGAAAATTCTCAGCCACCTGGTTAACACCTCACGTTCTAGGCCAGCCAGGACTGTGCAAGGAGGCCCTGGTTTTAAAAAGAACCAACCAACTAACCAAGCAGTCCACAAACACCTACACACCCAGGGAGCTGGAAAGACGGCTTTGTGGTTGAGTGTGTGAATTGCTCTTGCAGAGGACCTTAACTAGGTTCCTAGGAACCATGTCAGGCAGCTCCATCCCTCTAAAACTTTAGCTTCAGTAGATCAGGCATGTGCAGTCATTATGTACACATGCCCACAGACTGGCACACACAATTAAAAGAATATTTAAAATCCCAAATATCTAAAGAGACAGTATTAAAATTGACTTACTTATTTAAGTGTGCGTGTGTGTGTGTGTGTGTGTGTGTGTGTGTGTGTGTGTGTGTGTGTACATGCCACAGCACATTGTGAAGGTCAGAGAACAAATTTCAGGAGTCAGTTCTCATCCTCTATCCTTTTGAGACAGGTTCTTGTTTCTCTGTGGCTGTGCTGTGTACCCAAGACTTCTAGGTCCAAGCTCTTCAGGATGATTCTCCTGTCTCTGCTTCCATCTCACTATAGGCCTGCTGGAAGAAAACAAACAAACAACAAGCACTTGCATGGCAAGCTCCAGGCTAGTCAAGGCTACATAGTGAAACTCTGTCTCCAAATTAAGATAGTAAGGAAGCAGCCAGAAGAAAAGCACCTGTCAAGATATTCACTCTATGGTAACAATCTGGACTAAAAGTAAATTTAATTTGAGAAGATAATTATTGGTATTTGTCTAGACAGTATTTTTTTTTTCTTGATTGAGACTGTCTTATATACTCCTATGTCCCAGGCTGGCCTTGAACTTGCTAAGTGGCTGAGAATGACCTTGAACTCCTGATCTTCCTGCCTCCACTTCTCTAATGCTAGGATGACAGGCAAGTGCTACATCACCTGGTTTTTTCAGACACATTTTCAGAACCTTTCACACTCTGTTTTATAGACTCCAGGAAAAGAAAAGGTGATCTTAAGCAGGCTTTTAGTTGGGGATGATAATAATCACTTCTTGTGTTAATATGACTTATTTTCTCTTCTGAGAGAAAATTAAAACCATGTCTAAACTCCTGAGTGAATAGAAGTTCCACATATCAGAAAACCAAATATCTACAGTATATTAGTTTTTGTAAAGTGTCAGATATCTGCCCTTCAAAAAAAACCAAAACAACTTACAAACTCATGTAACATTCTCTCTGAAAATTCTTATGTAATATTATCTCTTCCAGAACTTATAGACAAGAGAAGGGGAGATTTTAGAAAATCTAAAGATTTCAAGGGAGAACCTGGACTATCCCTTTCATCACTGGTTCTGAGTAGTGGGAGACTTTTAGAAAAATGTGCATTGTGCTTCTTTGCTTCAGGGAAAAAACATGTTTGTTTGTTTTTTGTTTTTGTTTTTTTGAGGATTCATGAATCCCAGAAGGTATTTTAACATGGCACAAAATTCAATCTTATAAGCCAAAGTGGAATAAATTATTTTGTGGACTTTCACTTTGCTCTTCTATATGGATGGAGCTGAGGAAACGTGAAGGAATTGGGGAGGGTAAGGATCATTGAGCTTTGGGAGGAGGGCGGGGGAGCAGCTCCTAATATCTGACTCTTTAAGCACTGTGTGAAATCCAAGGTGGTCACTGTAGACCTAATTCAAGAAAATTTTTAGTCTTTACTTCTTGTGGTTAGATGTATTTGGTGTAGGTGACTTGAAAGCTATCTCTTATTTATGATCTCAAATACTCTACTTCCATACAATGTATGGAATTCAGTTATCTATGGTTTGATCAGTAAGAAATGAGACTCTATATATGGTCTTAGAAATTTCTCAGATAGAAAGAGTCTTATATTCACGTTTTCATCTGCTGGATGGACGAAAGCTTCAATACGTAATCATTGTTTTCTTCTTGTTGTACTAGTCCTCCAGGAATTGAGATTATGGCTGCTTGCAAAGACAGAAGCCTCTGACAGGTATCTTAGTTTACAGATAACTTGGGTAATTTTGAATTTAATTATAAACAATGATCTTTTTAGACCCAGTGGGAGGAGTCTCAGTTTCAGAGATATTGCCATAGATAGAATCTATTTTAGTTTCCACTGGTGAAATTGTTGATCAATATATGAATACATGACAATATATGGCTAGTTGGCTTTACTAAAGAAATGGTGGGTGGCTTTGAAGTAGTAAGAGTTGTTATAGAAACATTATAGTGTCCTGTGTCAGTGTCCAGAAAAATTAGTTTGAAACCAAACTACAGGGAAGAGTTTTAGGAGAAATGTTTCTTCTCTCTAGGAAAGGGGGTTTAACTGATGGCAGGGGGCTATGGAATAGCACCCATCAGATTAGTGCACATAAACATTCTCATACCTGTACCTCAGCTAGGAGTCAGCTGCTATGATGTTTCTGTTTTAATCTCTCTCTCTCTCTCTCTGTGTGTGTGTGTGTGTGTGTGTGTGTGTGTGTGTGTCTGTGCGTGTGAAGTGTGAAGGTGCCTTTGGAGTTCAGAAGAAGGCAGCTACCCACTACCTGACAGAGGTGCTGGGAACTGAACTATGGTCCTCTTCAAGAGCAGTGAATGGAAACAAGGCCATGACCACACCCAGGTATGGCTGAGGGGACGCACAGCCAGAGGCATCTGGACGGGTCCAGACTGAACATGGCCAGCAGGGCAGACAGGACCACGAGAGGAAAGAGTGAGAGAAGGGGGGTGGGCAAGCAGACCAAGAGAGGAGCCATGGATGATCAAGAGGACAGGAGAGCATGTGGGAACTAAGAGAGCCCCAAAATGGCTGCCCAACCCCTGAGCTGGAGAGTTGGGGTGAGGGTGGGGTTAGACGTGCTGGGAGAAGCCACAGGTACTTAGTGAGACGTGTTCTGGTTTTCTCTGAGACCTCACAAGCAGTATGTATTTCTAACTGCTTACCTATCTCTTTAGACCTCACCTGTTTTAAAAAAAGAAAATTTACTGGGCTTGCCTGTAATCCCAGAGCTTGGGAGGCTGAATCAGGAAGAAGAGGATTTCAACATCATTTTGTTCTCTACTGTGAGTTCTAGGTCAGCCAAGGCTACATAGGACGACCTGGTCATTTTTATTTAAAAAAAAAAAGTAATAGACAGAGAAACTAGCTTTATGGAACAAGAATTTATTGAGTACCCATTTTGTACCAAACTGCCTTTAGGCAGGGTTATAGACAGGCTCGGTGCTCTCTGAGCTTGCCTTATACTGTAAATAGCACTTCACTGCTGGGGTCCTGAGACTGTAGAGATTCTTAGAGAAGAATGTGTTACACAAAGGAAATCTTGCAATCCAGGTTTGGGAAAAGGCTAACTGGTTTTGAGATAATTGATGGGGTTGGCAGTGTTGGCACATGTTTTAAATCCCAGCTCTCTGGAGGCAGAGGCAGGTGGAGCTCTGAGTTCCAGGACAACCAGAACTACACAGAGAAACCCTGTCTGGAAGAGAAAAAAAAAAAAAGATGTTTGGTAGAAAGCTATTGGGCCCTGTGAAGTGGGAGATGGGAGAGAGAAATGACTTTGGTTGTGCCCAGCCCTCATTCTTGCTTCTTATGGAAACCTGGCTCTTGAACTACAAAAAATATGGTTGTTATTTTCAGTAAACTAAGGGGAAATTTAGCAAGTATCAATTTAATGAGCTTCTTACTAGGTCTTAATGAAATCAATAAACATTTGCTTTGAAAGTTTGTGAGATAGCTTGCCATCTCTATTCTGCTAACCTAGTCAATGTCTAAAAGGGTCTGGTGAAGAGGAATGTTTATTCATGGGGCAGAGAAAAGTCTGTCCTGCAACTTTTAGGACTGCCTCGGGTGGCCCAGTAATTCGTTTTCTGATTGCAGATTCTGATGTATAAAGTGTATTCTCTGCAAAGGAAGTTTAAGCTACAATGTTTTAGTGTTAAGACCTTGTTTCTCAACCTTCTTAATGCTGGGACCCTTAAACACAGTTCCTCATGTTGTGGTGACCCCCAACCATAAAGCTATTTTTGTTGCTACTTCATAACTGTAATTTTACCACTGTTATAAGTTGCAATGTAAATATCTGATATTCTGATATGTGATCCCCGAGAGTCATTTGACAGCCTCCCCCCACCCCAGGAGTCTCAACTCACTGATCTAAGACTAAACTGTTTTCACGTTATGCCAGGCTTATTCGAGGCCCCAAAGGACTCCTTAAAGATAGTTTCATGTTACAATGCCTATTCACTCTTGGTTGTACAGTGACCACAATTTCAAGCTGAGAGACACTAATGTTGTTATAGTTGCATTTGAGGAACTGAAGAGACTTGCTACTTATTGGGAAGACAGGTCTATCCTGGTCACTCTGTATCCGGCTGAGGAAAAATAACCATCTAAGCCTTTTCTTATTAATTTTTAAAATTATAAAAGTTAAAAGTAGAACTAAGCAGAAAAACAAACCACAATTTCACCAAACAATAGGACACACGGACGAATACCTCGGTTAGTTTATTCTATCTGTCCTCTCTGCATCTCTCTATACACCATAATTTTAAAGGGACTTTGTGATTTGTTCTGTCCTCTTGACATAGGTACCTAAGATAACTTTCACTTTGTACCCTGCCATCCCAATATTCCCCAGTTCATGTAAATACAAGGGATACATAACTGACTTAATTCCAGGGCATGATAGATGGAGACATAAGTGAATGCACGTATGAATGAAGCAAGCCACCCAGCCTGTTGGCCGTGGTGGCAAAGGTCTTTAATCTCCGTACTCAGGGAGTCCAGCCTGATTCAGCCTAGTCTATATAATGTAACGCTGTCTCGAAAAAAAAAATTCAGTACACTAGTCACACCCACTTTGCTATCCATCTTCCTGGAAGAGTCGTTTCCTAAATCCAAGTGACTGGCATCCATCCGGCTACCCTCATGGCTGGATTCACACCTGGTAACCTCCAGGACCCGGCCCGTGGTCAGGCGCTGAGAGACTCAGGCCTCATGCTAGCCTGGTCCCCTTGCCGCCTCATCCCTCTCCAGAGCGGGACCCAGATTCTGGGGCGGCCGGGGGTGTCCCTTGCGCCTCTCACACGTGGGCCCCACCGCAGCTCCACGCGCGCCCCCAATCTCGCGCCCGGGGTGCGGACACCCTGGAGCCGGGTGGCGAGCTCCGCCGCGCCGTCCCCCAGTGATGACGCGCTTCCTGCCCTCCCGGCGCTCGCGGGCCGTGCGCTCGCGCTCGCCCTCGGCTCCGGTTCCGCGCCCGGAGCCAGCAGCGGCGGCGGCAGCGGCGGCGGCGCAGCGGGAGCGGAGCTGGCTGCACTCGTGGGCTGGCGCTCCGCAATGAGACAGTAGCTGCATCCCCGCGGTAAGGCGCGGCGCGTGGCGCTGCCCAGCTCTCCAGCCTGCATGCGCGCTGCAGGGATTTCTAGTGCCTTTTCCCTCCCCTCTCCAGAAGGAATATGTGGGTGGTTTTCTTCTCGGGTTTGCATCTAGTAAGTGATGTCAATGTAGAAAAACCCTGTCAAGCTTCTAGATTTCATTGCCTAGGAGGGGTTTTTTGTTTTTTTTTTGCGAGAAAAGAAAAATAAATTGCAACAAATGCACCTGTCTATTGCACATGTAGGTTTCGCCGCACTCAAGCCGGTTGCCGGGGTTTGCAAACTGTCTTGCAGCCGGAGCCAGAGAGCTGATTCCTAGCCTTAGGCAGCTGGTCCCCTCCCGGGCTCCGTCCTCGGGTTTCCGGTAACGGGGTCGGAAAAGCGGCCGGGTCTGCACAGAGTGGGCCCCCTGGACTCTGGCCGTGACCCCGGCGCCGATTGAGTTGGCGGAGAGCAGAGCGGCTTCATTCCAGCACTGGCTGCCCCGACTTCAAGCTCCACTTTGCAAACAAGTCTCCCGCCCCGGCTCGTGGAGAAAGACACCCCGGGATGCTTCCTAGCCACCGACTCTGAGACCTGCGGGTTGCAGGACTCCCCCTTTCCCTGGCCGTCTTGCCAACAGCCCGCTGCTGGCCGCGGACCGCTCAGGGAAAGCGCGGGGCGTAGAGCGAGGGCAGGGTTTGGACCCAGCGCGGCGGCCTTTCGTCTCCTTCCCCGACCCTCAGGAGCTGAGATTTCGCGCCGGCGGGGATCTGGAGGGATCTGGAGACTGGCATTTCGGGGGCCCAAGGAACGACGTTCGAGGGCGCCATATTTTCAGTGGTTTTTTCCTTACAGAGGCTAAGGGGGGCGCCCACTTTCCGAAGCCCCCGGGGGAAGCCGGAGCGATTGTCGTTGGGAAAGTTTGCGCGCCCGGGCGAGCTAAGAGGCGGCTGTCCCCACAAGGGCGCGCGGACTGCAGCGCGTCGCCCAGGTCTGGCTAGGCTGGGTCGGGGGTGGGGGGCGAAGAGCGGTGCAGGGGACCGATGCTTGTGGCTCGTGGGTGTCAGTCACAGAGCCGGGGAGTCCATAGCGCTTGGGGCTGCTTGGCGCAGAGCACACGCCCCTCTTTTCCCCAAGCTACCGCCGCCAGCGCTCTGCCGGAGCTGTGCGCACTGCCTTTCCCTGGCCCGCGCTTGTTGCTGAGCCTTTCCTTCAGTAATCCCCCCCCCCCCCCCAGCACCCGGGGCTCGCGGAGTGCTCCACCTGGCGCGGGAGCTCATTCAAGGCTGGAGAGAAAGCGAGTAGGTTAGTAGATGGGCCAAGGGCCTGGCTTCTGTGGATCAGTCTGAAGCCTCCTGTCGTCTCCTAGCTTGTGCAAGCGACCGGAGTAACATTAGCAGGGCTCTCTCTGGCGCTGGGCTGGTGGAGGAAAGGGGGGCGTTTCCCGAAGTCCGGGCTTCAGGTGACACGTGGGAGAACTTGTTTTCTTGCTGCTGGTGATGGGGCAGAGATGGAAGGAGAGGAGGCTGTTGTTAATGAAAGCTAAGTCCGGGTTATTTCCAGAGAACGGGAAGAGGAGTGAGCTGAAGTGTTTGGTGTTGTAGGGGGAGGCACAAAAATAGAATAGTGGGATGGTGTCCCGAGGAAGCGCACCCCGGAACACGTAATTACGAGCACCTTGGTACTCGTAGTGGCAGCTTTGATTCTGAAGCTCCTGGGCGAGGGAATTGCCATTCTCTATGTTCTAGCTCCCGGATGTTTTTAGAAGTGGACCCATGTAGGAATCTTTACATACACAGTGACCTCTGCTTTCTTGTGAAGGGGGCAGGGCAGAGTGTGTTTGCTGACCTGTGATTGGCTGAGCGCAGGAACGTGTTAGCTTTTCTCCTTGGGGTCTTAATCAAACAGTGTCACAGTAGAGAGTTCCTGTCAGCACTTGGGGTCTTCATCATTGGAAGAGATTTCAGGAAGGACCACAGAAACCTAATGGGGTGTGTGTGTCTGGGGAGAGCAGATACTTTTATGAAGGAGATGTAGCCCCTGCCCTCAGCAGCTGCCCGTGTACTTCATTAAGGGCCACAGTGTGAAAGTTACCCTTTCAGTTTACAAGGTTGTACCTTCCTTGTTCCTCTCCACGGGGATCTCTGCAGAAAGTGAGAAGGAAGGGTGGCTGTGACCACTGGCTGTTAGGAGGCCAATGCACGGGTACGTGCAGGAATGCTTTTCTCCCTTTTAATTTGGACACTAGAAGAGTGGAAAAGTCTCAGATAACAGTTGTCCAAAATTAGAGTGGCCAATGTTGCTGAGAATTAGCTGCTGAAAACCCCCCTTTAAATTACATTGGCTTAGCTCAGAGGTGGCGCATGAATCCCAGAAGCGGGGGGGGGGGGGGGAGTGGGGGGTGTTCTTAGTCACTGTCTACCCTGTGCCTTTGTACCCCTTTTCATTTATGTAGGAAATTCTAAGGGATCCTGAGGGTCTCGCTCAGTTTTGGCTTTGTGTTTCAGACTTTGCATCTCCAAGGGAGAAGTAAAAAAATTCCAAACTTGATCCCCATGAGTATTCAGTACAGTTGTAGGCTATGTGTACATTTAAAACCCACCTTGTCCATGTTTGTTTGCCAGCATTGTTCCCTAGAGGGCATTTTAAATTTATTTATTTTTATGGGCCTGTGCCTACCTCACCTGTGTGCAGAGGCCAGAAGAGGGGATTGGATCCCATGGTAACTGGAGTTGTAGGTGGTTGTGAACCACAACGTGGATGCTGGGAACCGAGCCCATATCCTCTGCAAAAGCTATAAGTGCCTTTACCCGAGGAGCTTGTCTGTATGTGTGCCGCGCATATTTTTACACAGCTTTTAAACATGATGCAATGGAAATTAACTTAAAGGAGCTTTTAAAAAGTTTTTAAAAACCATATTCGTCTGTCCTTCTGTCTATTTATTTATCTAGTTTTTTGTATGTGTGGGCATGGATTGGGGAATGCCATAGGCACCCTATTAGAGGTCAGAGGAGTCAGGTTTTCTACTCTGTGGCTCCTTGGTATTGAATTCAGGTCATTAGGCTTTGTGGCAAGTGCCCTTTACCAACCATCTGTGTCATCTCATCAACCCCAGAGATGCTTTATTTCAGGTCTTCTGATATTTAATCTCAATGGTACTACCTTAATACATATTGAATTTTGTATGCCTCTTTCACCAGGTGTCATTAACCAGGCTTTACTGTCTCTTACCTGGTTCTTACTATCGTAACTTCATAGCTTGATCAAAGTGCCTGATTTTTTTTCCCCTAGTAAGATTTTGTAACTTCAAAAGGGCTAGAAAAGTGCCTTTGTGAGTTGGAAAGTTGCCTATCAGTTTACCAGGCCATGTGACAGGTGGTGTGTGCCTGCTGCATGCCCAGGCTCTTAGGATGGTGTCTGGGACTTGTGATCTGTGACATTCTTGCTTGAGGATTTTTTAGTCTGAATATTTTCTAGGGGATTTTGGGTGGTGTTTGACTAACAGGAAGTACTAAAACCAGTTAAATCATTCAAAACAATTTTTATTAGGTACAAAAAAATGTTTAAAGGCAAGAAGAAAAACATAACAAGGAGGCCGACATTCTAGAATTATAGTTTAACAAACCCAACTGGTGCCTTTTTAATTACAGTATTTACCCCATCCAGAACTTTGTAATCCTATTGCTTTTATATTTAATAACAAGGCTAGCTAAAACATAAGCCAAGCACAACTATTACAAATAATGGGGATAAGTGGTGGGTTTAACCAGATGTTCTCCCTGAATTTGAACTCTTCCAAATGTCCCTGATGCTCCCCTTCCCAACAAACGGGCACAACTCAAAGGGTAAGACAGTCTCAGGGGGTAAAACAGAAGTGAAAAACTCCAGCAATCTCTGACTTCCTGGCTCTTGCCATTTGTCTGACTGTGGACATGTGTCATGGTCCAAGATACTAGAGTCATGGTCCTTGGAATCTTTTTTCACATGTTGCCCTGAGCTATGAATTAAGACCAGACTCATTTGCAGCCCATTTCACAGTGGATTATCAGCATCAGCATCAGCCCCCACATTTTGTCTCGCTCTTAACCAACGACTGCGTTTCTACCAACTGACACTGTTCTAAAGCCTGGAGCAGCTCGCAAGCATCTGTGTTGTCTTTTTACTGTTCCACGGTAGACTTTAACGAATGGAATTTTCAGTGTCTTCCATTCATTTGTCCTGCAGAAGCTCTTGGGGCTTTATCTTGCTGCTCTGATAAGTAACCCTGCCCTCACCCCACACATCACATCCCTAGAGGGTAGAGCTCTTGTTTTGTGTTTATCTACTAGATAAGGTGTGTGTGGGGAGATGAGTGTGATTGACCAGGTTTTGGAGTCCAGACCTATCAAAGGATGTACAAAGGGAGCACTGGCAACTCCCAGAACAGAAGCAGAAGGTGGACTGGAGGGGTGGCTCAAGGGTTAAGAGCACTGGCTGCTCTTGCTGAGGCTCTGTTCCTAGCACCCATGTGGCAGTTCATAACTATCTGTAATTCCATTTCCGGTGGATCTGATTCCTTCTTCTGGCCTCTGAGGGTACCAGATATGCACCTATACACATGCTGGCAAAAACAAACAAACAACACACCAAAACCAAAACTCATATACATATATGAAAAATAAATAAAGAACAGAGCCTAACTTGGTTAATTAATTTTGAGAGAAGACCCCATCCATTCCTGTTCCCCATCCTCTGTTCCCAGTTCTGGTTCCTGAACATCGTCAGCCTCTATGACCCTTGCTTGCCCTTTCTCTCACTTTGCTGAGTGCCCCGCCCTTGATTAGACCCACCCACCCTCTGCTTTGCTTTCACTGCTCCAAACACCCCTACCCCCACCCCCACTAATGAGCTTGGGTGGAGAAGCCACTGGGCCATCTGCACTGCTGTGCTCTTGCTGTGTGACTATGAATCCCAGGGGGCCTCTTGACACTGCCAGACCCACCGTGCTTTAGGGTGAGACAGCCGGTGACTTGATTTACCTGGCGCTGGTCTTACCACCTTCCTGCATTGAATCAGTTGGCCGACTAGTGAGGAGTCCTCAAGTCCGCCCTGGAGTTCATTCTCTCTGCACTTCTGTAGCTGTCTCCTTCCCCCTCCACATTATCAGAGTCACTCTGATGAATTGTCTTCACAGGAGATGCTCTGACATCTTCATCCTAAGCAAAAAGCAGCAGCAGCAGCAACAGCAGCAGCAGCAGACGGCATCCCTTGACCTTGTGTCCTCGCCCATTCATCTCCCATTTCTTTGCTCTCCCTTCTTAGCAGATAATAGGAAAAAAACACTTTTATTTTATTTTCTGTGTATGAGTGTTTTATCTACATGTATGTGTGAACACTATTTGTGTGCCTTGTGCCTGCAGAGGCTAGAAGGGGACATTGGATCCCCTGGAACTGGAGTTACAGGTGGTTGGGAGCCACCGTGTGGGTGCTGGAAACTGTAAGAGCAAAACGTGCTCTTAAACCATCTCTCCAGCCCTTTAGCAAAGCATCTTTTTTGAAAGAGTTGTCATGTTTTGTTTTAATATATATATATTAAATAATATATATAGTTATATATATTATTTCCTCCGCACTCACTTATTTTTATTTTTTAAATAGGAACTCACTATCTATTTCTTGGCTGGCCTCAAACTTGCTATATAAACCAGGCTGGCTTTGAACTCACAGAGTTGCCTACCTCTGTCTCCTAAGTGCTAGGATCAAAGGCATGAGTCCCCATGCCTGGCTTCCCCACTCGTTTTGTTCTCCCAGTTTACTCTGGCTTTGCCCTACTTTTGTGGTCAAATTCTCCTTAAGGGAGCGGAGAGAGCTCAGTGGCTTTTGTAGAGGAAGCAAACTTAGTTCCTAGCACCTACAGCTTACCACCTGTAACTCAGCTTCAGGTCGTCAGATAACGTCTTCTGGACACCATTAGCACCTGTACTCATGTACACAAACCACACACACACATGCACAATTAAAAAATAAACCTTTAAAACAAAAAATCCAAGGAAACCTTTTTTGTTGTTGTTTGAGATATTGTTTCTCTATGTAGCTCTGACTGTTCTGGAACTTGCTCTACAGACCAGGCTGTCCTCAAACTCACAGAGATCCACCTGCCTCTGCCTCTGGAGTCCTGGGATCAAAGGTGTGTGCCACCACACGGGGCTCAAAGAATCATTTCCTAAGGCATCAGCAGCATTTGAAGAGTGAGTCCAGGGGTGCTCTTTCAGTATCTGCAGCCTCCCTACATAATTTAGTCAGCTGATTGCCTCCTGTCTGGAACATTCTCTTCACCAAGTGAATCTGCCTCTGGCTGCCCTGACTCCAGCATTCTTGTTTGATTTATTCTTTCTGGCTTCTGGAAGCCGGAAATGAGGTTTCATGAAATACTTCTTTTTGGAGTCTGCAGCACTCTCAGATCCCGAGGGTCACAGTGGCATCTTTCCTTATGCCTTGGGCCTTTATTCTTGAATCCATGTCACTTTGATATTGCATGATATATGTATGAGATTGTATCCGGTTTTTTTTTGGCACATAAGTTCCAAGGACTTGGGAGATGGCCTAGTCCAGGAAGTGTTCACTGTACAAGCGTGAGGACCTGAGTTCTACTCCCACTTCCCATGTGAAGATGAGCGTGGTGCTGTGACCTTGTAATCCCAGTGCTGGGGAGGTAGGAATAGGGATTCTTGGGTCTCTTTGGCCAACCAGTCTAGTTTTACTCCTGAAGCTCCCTGTCTAGTGAGCGAGACCCTGTTCCAGATCAGGAATGTACTGTGGCTGGGAAGGTGGATCATTGTTGAGAGTGCTTGCTGTTCTTTCGGAGGACTGGAGTTTGGTTCTCAGTACCTATGTTATGTGACTCACAGCTGCCTGTAACTCCAGGTCCAGGGGATCTGACACCAATCTGACCTTCAAAGGGACTGCCTCCACACACACATACGCATGCACATGGGCACATAGACTCAAAATTATAAACAAATAATAAAATAAATATTAAAAAGACTAGATGTGTGAATCATACCTTAAATCCAAGCCCTGGCCAGGTTTGGAGTTTCAGGCTAGTTTTGTCTACCTGTGGAGTTCTAGGTTATCCAAGGTTCATAGTGAAACAGACAATACACACACACATACACACACACACTCTCTCTCTCTGCTACTGGGTCTCCATGTGTCTGCAACAATGAATGCCTGTCATATAGCAAACACCCCCAAAATTCTAGTGAGTAATGGGCTTTTCCTGGTTCCAGAGTTAGCCTTGGATGATGGATTCGGCCCTTTCTGATTTTGTATCACGATGCAGTAGTTGGAGGTCTTGTGCTGGGAATGAGGGGCTCAGGTACTGAATTGGTAGTCGCACCCTTGTTAAATACTTGTTGAGTGATAGGAAGCACCTGCCAAGGATGGCTGGAGGGAGACAAATGGCTGCCTCTCTCATTTTTATCTCTGTGAAGAGGGCCACTTAAGCAGTCTTATTGGTAACTTTTGACACTGGGTTAAGATGACAAATTGACTCGTCTGAAATGTTTGTCACTGACCTCAGTGTCCTTGTGAATCACTCATCCCCAGAGCCCACTTGACCAGTGGGGGACTGGCTCCCTCATCTTCTAAGTCTGACTGGGGGATTGGGGGTGGGGGTGGGGGAGAGTCAATTCCTGCATCTGGGCATCTGGGAGGGGCAGTTCCCTGTATCTTCCCATTGCTGCTGTCCTGGAGATCCAGGCTAGGGAGTCTCAAGGCTTGGCATGCTTCAGTGAAACAATTCTTATCCTCCAGTTTGCCTTGCCTCAGGACTGCCTAGTTAATGACTTGGCCCTGTGTCCAGTTCATATTTGATTTGAGTGAAGCCATTTCCTAAATGTGGCCTGAGGTCATTCGTGGCAGGTCTTCCAAGGAGACTGTGGATTATTCCTGGGTTTGAGAGATTACATAGAGGCCACTTTAAGAGGCTTAATGTTCTCTTTGAAGGGCTTTCAACTGGCCTAGCACTTGTCATTCCAAGCCCTCCCCATGTGGAGTTAAAGGAGCTATCCTGTGGTAAGATGTCAGGCAAGGCAGCTGAAGTATAGCCACAGAGCACTTGGGTCCGATGGGGAAGGCAGATGTCTTTGTAGGACATTTTGCCTAGTTCAGGGGAAGTGTACCAAAAGGAAAAGAGCCTAGGGTGATGAGAGTTCATTTGGTAAAGCCCTTTTCTTTCGAGAATGAAGTCCTTAATTTGATCCCCAAAGCCAACCTTTAAAAAGCCGGGTATAGTGAGTGGCAAATGCTTTTAATTCCAGCAGTATTGAGGTAGAGACAGGGGGATGATTGGGACTTACTTGCTAGTCAAGCCTAGCTTACTTGGCTGGTTCCAGGCCAGTGAGAAACCCTGACTCAAAAAAAAAAAAGATGTTGATATTCATGGTTTTTACACACATGTGCACACACATGCTCATAAGCATATATATATATATACATATATATATGTGCATGTGTACTCAGGAACACAGACACATACACACACACACACACACACACACACACACACACACACACACACACACACACACACTGGCCAGTTGGTGATGGGACTCATCATCTCATCAAAAGCTTTCTTCTTTTCTTAGGATGAGCTACTGGACCTTCTCCTAAGGCATACTCCTTCCCACCCAGTTCCCCATGTTGAGTCTCTGAGGGGAGACTCCTAGGAGAGACTGTTAGAAAGGAGAGTGGAGGACATCAGAGCAGCCACAGGACTGGACAGGCCCCTGCTGGGCACAGGGGACAGACTTGGCTCCTCTGGGATGTAGGAGAGCTATCTCACTGGGCAGCAGTTCCACAGCTTTCCCACACCCTGGTCACTAAGACTCCGTAGCTTCCCACTTTAGATACATATTGAACAAGCCTTTGATTTTCTTTGTGGGAATTTAATCTTCTGGCCTCTTTCTCCAGAGTGTTTTGTCCTACTTAGGTGAGAGGGAAAGCCCAATTCAGCTGGAGAAGATTGCCCCTTGGGGCCTGATGATAGAGCCCTGAGGTTAGTGTTAGAGATGGCTCAGGCCGATTAACCAGCTCCCCCGACAAGGTGATGAGTGACCAGATGCTAGCCGAGTGCTTCTGTGTTGGGAACAGAAAGGAGCAAGAGGCGTGAGCCCGGCTGTGCAGAGGTGGGTGGACAGTTCCTAAGGTCATTCCCTGCTTTTTGTTGGTGAACTTGTGACTGTTGGGACTCTCCTATCTGTGACAGTAGATACAGGTCAAGATTGCACAGCAGAGCCTGCAGGTACCATGTTCTTCTTTGCTACCTGTCTGGCCCTTGGATGTACCTTAGAAAGTGTTTTCTTGGAACTTTATGGTTGAGCCCAGTGGAATCTGCAAAGCGTGGGTGACCAAATGTCCCGAAAAAAAAATAAAGAAAGATGGCACTTTTCTTTTGAGTTTGCCATGGCTATGGTGGCAAAGCTCTGCACGCTGAGTGGCTTAAAAACCAAATGTGTTCCTGCAGTTCCGGAGTTCAGAAGTTCAGTTTGAGGGCTGTGTAGAGAGTCTATTAAGACCTCTGCGCAGCCTCTCCACACCCTCTCAGTGCTCTTGTCTTCACACCTTCATCCTTTTATCTGCTGTTTCTGTCCCCAAATGTCCCCCGTTTGTAACACACCTGACACATTGAATTAGGGATCACCTAAATGGTCATATTTCAACCCCATTGTCTCTGTGAAAAACTTATCTCTAAATAAAGTTACCTTAGGTACATTAAGAGTAGAACATCGTTCAACCCATACATAGCACATACAGGTGAACAGATTTCTGTTTCAGGATCTGGCGTTGACAGGCATTGCTTGCTGGTGAATTCCCTTTTCAGGCTAAAGAGCCGGGCGGGGGTCCTTCTCTGTGGAGTTTTGCACCTATGGGTGCCATTGACCTGCACCTGTCTCTTTGCATCTTCCTAAGACCTTGCAAGCTGGTTGCCATGACAACTGTGGGAGGCAGGTGTTCTCATCAGACTCTGAGAAAGCAGAGATACAGCAAGGTCTTTTTGCTGAATGTTGTGTGAGTTTGACTCTAACTCAGGTCTTCTCCATTCACTAGCGTCTCCTCTAACACCTGTGTCTCCATCCTTGACATGAGTAATTGTCTCCTGGGAAACTCATTGAAAATTCAGATGTGGAAGGCCATGTTGGATACTTATGAACCTAGTTGAGAATCTATACCTTCCCTTGTTTCCCCTGGAGACTTTGATACTCTTAGATAGGAACATTGTTTCTCAGAGATAAGAAAAGCATCACCAAGTTGTCATTTGACGTTGATCTTCTTGATCTTCTTCCTCTTCTTCTTCCTCCTCCCCCCCATCCCCTCCCCTCTTCCTCCCTCATCCTCTTCCTCCTGCCTTGCCTGTGAGGCCATAGCTGATGTCAGAGAGAGAGAGAGAGAGAGAGAGAGAGAGAGAGAGAGAGAGAGAGAGAGAGAGAGAGAGAGAGAGGAGAGACACACTATCATTGAAAGGGAGAAAACTGTGGAACCTAAGTTGCTGCTCATCTATTGAAAGATGCACTCTCATGTAGCCCAGACTGGACTGGAACTCTTTATGTAGCTGAGGATGACCTTGAACTTCTGATCTGGAATTACTGGAGTGAGCCACTGCAACTGGTACTGGGGATGGCATCTAACATGCTAGGCCGAGGCAAGTGCTCTACCAGTTCAGCCACGTCCCCAGCCCTGCTCTGTCCTGTACACGGCTCCCTTGATAGTATCCATGGGCTGGGCCTTTGGCTACTCAGGTTTTGCTAAAGAAAATTCTAGGTTCAGTAAATGGAAAAAAAGATCTTGTTATGAATTTTCTGTCTTACATAGATCCTTATCACACTCCAGTGTGGAGATACATTGGGATGGTTCAATTGCAAATAAATGTTTCAAAGAAAAGTAAAAACAACTTTCAGGAAGATGGAACAAGAAATGTTGTGATGGGGGACTGGAGAGAGCCCTGTGGATAGGGCTGAGTACTTCTGTCGCAGAGGACCTGAGTTGGATTCCTAGGTGACTCTCAGCTGCCTATAATTCCAGTTCCATGGGATGGGATCTAACTCTCTCTCCTGGCCTCTGTGGGCATCTGCTCTCAGGTGCACATACCCTTCCATTCATTTATGTATATATTTTAATGTATATAATTAGAATAAAATGTGTAAAAAGTTTAAAGTTTTGTGACAATTCAGTGTTTTTACTCTTATAGGATATCAGTGTATTAATGAAAATGTGCTTAGATCTGTGGGTGCTGCAGTCACCTGCAGAAAGACATTTAAATGTGGCCAACTGGGTTCTGCCTCTTCAAAATGTTCTAGCAGCAGGGATAAGGTAGGACTTGAATTCTAAGCTGCTAGATCAGTGACTGTATGGAGAGCTGGCAGCCCCCATTAGTAAATTATTGTCCTTGTGTAGTTCCCTGTCAGTATTTACAGTACCAGTCTCCTTGAAGAATGAAAACATTTCTCAGTTTTGCTATTAGCTTATAAATTAGAAGTCATATTCAGGACCAATGGCCAGCCTGTCCCCCCTCTCTGAGACAGTCTCATAAATCCATGGCTAGCTTGAAAATCACTGTACAGCTAAGAATGACATTAAACTTCTGTCCATCAGCTTCGTGTTTCTACCTTCTGGGGGCTGAGATTTCAGACATGGGCCACCGCCCCCAGTTTGTGTGTTGTTAGGTTAGAAGCTAGGGGTCTATGCAAATTAGGCAAGAACTCTACCAACTAAGTTACATCGTTGGCCTGTAAGTGTCTGGAATTGTTATGGCATTCTTCGGAGTGCCATGTCTTAGCTATGAGTGTGGTCCAGGTAGAGCCCTCGTTGGGATGCCTCTGGAGTACAGGTGAGCACTGTAGCTGCCCAGTCCTCAGCAAGTCTCAGTTGTTTTATAGACAGGATCACCTCATGTCTTCTGAAGTTTGAGGGTCACAGAACTGGGGTTCAGTGATCACTCTGCACTACCACCTATCACCCCATGCCCATTTATAAACATTACCACATGCTTTAGTGAAGTTTCTAACCATTTTCTGTTTGGGGTTTAATTGTCTAGTTTGAAGGTGCTAGGACATCCTTCCATTGTTGTAATCCATTTCTGATTTTTTTTTCCTTTGAATTATCGCTCTCCCATTTTTACATAAGTTTCTGCAATTCAGTTTAAAGAAAGTCTTAAAAAGTTAGGATCTTTGACAGAGTAAGGGCGCATGGATATAGTGTGTGAGCGATAGTAGAGCTTTCTGGAGACGATTTAAGGTTTTGTGGTTTGAGCTTGCACAGGTGGTTGGGGGTGGCCTCCTTGCATCGTGGAGCTGAGTGTGCATTTTAAATTAAACAATTGGTAAATGGTTACATGTGGGAGGGGGAGGGGGAGGGGGAGGCGGGACCCTGTCCCCTTGGTGAAGGAGATTTCAGTTGCATTGATGGGGACACAAGATCTTGGTATTTTGAGACCCATGCCTTGCAGATGTTGTGTGAATTGATTTCCTGCCCCTAGAGACAAGATATTTTTGTTCAATTCTGTATTTTTTCCTTCAACTTTAGAAAGGGGAGCCAATGCTAATCTTGCATTATTGGGTCCTGTGTGCCATATTATTTTATGGCTATGAGCCTAGCTTGTAATGTAGATTGCTTCTTTAACCCCACAACACTTCATGTAGTGCATTTTTGAGAAGTCAGAGCTAAATACTCAAAAAGCTGTAGCAGACTCTGTATGTGTTTGTCATCGTTGATAGAACTGTGTTCCTATAAAGAATGATTTTTACTGTGCGGAGCAGCAGTTCAGTATTTTTTTGTTTGTTTTTAGAAGTGGGTTTTTTGTTTTATATTGTGTGTGTGTGTGTGTGTGTGTGTGTGTGTGTTTTCTGGGTAGCCCTAGCTCTTCTGGAATTCTCTAACTTGCTGTGTAGCCCAAGCTGGCCTTGAACCCAGTGATCACCTACCTCTACCTCTAGAATACTACTACACAGAATTTCTCTCTCTTTTTTTTTTTTTAAGCAAATGGTTTTTCAAGATAGAGTTTCTCTGCGTAGTCCTGGCTGTCCTAGAATTTACTCTGTAGACCAGGCTAGCCTCCAGCTCAGAGATCCACCTGCCTCTGCCTCTGCCTCCTGAGTGCTGACATCAAAGATGTGTGCCACTACGCCCAGCCATGGGTTTCTTAAGCCCTATATGCACATGCACAGTGGTGGTAAAATAACCCAAAAGGGATACATGTTGTAAAGGGGTAGCATATTGATGTTAATGTGAAAGCCTACTACATAGTGGCTACCACTTATATTACCTGCTTGTTCTAAGCCACATGTGCTTATCAATAAAATGGGTACATCAACCCTGGGTTATACAGTTGGTGCAAGGAGGGAATGGATGGCATACTATGCGTACTTCTGAGTTTATGCTAATTGTTTGTAATTCTGTAGAGTGAGCAAGTTAATCTATGGTTTTGTTTGTGCCTCAGTCAAGCATAGACCAGGAGCTTGGTGCATTTTTTTTTTCTCCTCTATTTTGGAACATGTTAGGAACATCAAGGAGGTGTGTCTGAGGACTGTGCTGGTTGGTTTTGCTCATTGGTTAAGGAGGTTGAGTTCTGAGGTGAGATTTTCATCCACAAGGCTCAGCTAGTCTCTGGTCATTTGGTAACGTGTTACTGAACATTCCTTCTCTAGGCCCTGACGAAGGATTATTACCCAAGGGTGCCAGGAGCAGACAACATGAAGATTAGTTCATCTTCCTAATATGCTCTGTGGGGTCCCCAAGATGAAGACGATTACTCAGCATTTGAGTTAACTGAAGAGGGGCTGGAGATGTAGCTCAGTCGGTAAAGTGCTTGCCTAGCACGCAAGAAGCTCTGGCTTTGTGTTCCAGCATCGCATCAGCATCATGTCCTATGCTTGCTCCTGTACTCAGGTGGAAGCAGAAGAGTTCAAGGTGATTCCCAGTTACTTAGTTGGTTTGAGGCCAGCCTGGGCTACGTGGGGCTGTTCAAGATAAAAACAAACAAACAAACAAAAAAACAACAAAAAAACCCCCAAAACTTTAGTTAACTAAAATGAAAACTGGAAAGCAGGCCCTGGCCTCCTCCATCGAGACCTTTAACTATGGATGGGAAGGGATCAGCCGAAGATGCGCACATAAGCCGACCTGTGTGACTCACATTGGTACTGATCCATCCATCGCTCCGGGCTTGTCAGACCTTCTTAATGCTTACTCCGTGTGATTCCTACTAGGGTTGGATTATGAGCCTCTGTCCTTACTCTTCAGGGTTGGACAATGTCCTGGTAACATCAGCACCACCTGGCAACTCAGTGCTTAGGAACTCGGGTTCCCCCTATCTCTATGGATATGGGACCCACCGTGTAATCAGAAGCTGAGGTGAACTTGTGGGTACAGCAGCAGCTTAGGGGAGGCTTGCCTGGAAGCATTTCACATTAGGATGAGGGGAGGGAGGTGATCTGTGTGATGACCCCCTCTGAACACCTGAAAGGGATTAGAGGCTAGAAGTGTAGACTCAGTTTGTTCTGCTCATTCCTGACTTCTAAGATCCATCTCCCTCCCCTCTCTTTCCCTATCTTCATCTCCATCCTCATCTCCTTCATCCCATCATTATCCTCATCCTCATATCATCTCCTCCCCTTCCCTAAATCCATCTTCATCCTCATCATCCCCCTCCTTCTCCCCATTCCCATCTCCATCCCTTCCCACTCCCCCCCCATCTCCATCCCCATCACCTCCATTTCCATCCCATTCCATCCCTATTCTCATCTCCATCATCATCTCCACCATCTCCTATCTCTGTCTCACTGCCTTCCTGTCAGGGTTGTTCCTGAAAGAACGGTGGCTAGGAATAAGAGTGCCTTTGCTTGGCTGGGGCCTATCCTGTCTTCCTTAGTATCCACTGGCTGTTCAGCCGCTGCCGCCTTGCTGTCCCCTGGAGGGGGAAAAGGCTTAGATGTAATGTAAAAGTCAGCTGATTTGGATTTCAGGAGCCCCTTGGGGGTTTGCATCCTATCTGTGGCGTGTCCCTGAAAGCGCTGTTTTATTCCTATCCAAGGACAGGATTAGACAGGGTACCAGTTTTCTAATGTTTCTCCAGACTTTTAAATCCCCCTTCTCCAAGCACCATGCCAGAGGAATTATCCTGGGAGACACTTGCCAAATGGCACCAAATAAGTATTTGCGCACTTTTGCGAAAAGACAATTAGAAATGTATTGAGGAACCAGAGGCCTGCTGTGCGGGACATTAGTCGGAGGAGCCCAGTGCCAATTTGGGAAGCTCTCCTGGGAGACCTTTTCTCATTTCAGCCCTTGCTCTGAGAGGCTGAGCTAGGCAAGTGGAGAGACAGCCAGGCTTGGAAGAGGACAGAGAGCCAGAGTGCCAGAGACGAACCATTCTCTGTCTCCTCAGGAGATTCGAGGTCTTTGCAGATACAATCAAGTGGAAATGGGAAGGCCATTATAAATTCATCAACACTTGAATCATGTTACTCGTTAGCCCTGGCATCCTGACCTGGAATATGCTCAGAAAACTGAGCTCTTGTGAGGTCAGGCTTTGCTCAAGGTCACATTTTAAGTTAGGGACAAGTCTGATCAGGATCCAGAGATGGTAATTAGTCCCGTGTGCAGTCCCTTGTGCTCTTCCGCCTTCCGTCTGGGATGGGAGATACCAAGAATGTAAAATTTCAGTGATTGGATCCAGATGTACTGGCCTGACCCCTCCTTCCGTTAGAGCCAACGCAGTGAAGACTCCCCCCCCCCAGTGAAATAGAATATTTTAATCTGCTGGTTTTGTTTGCTAGTCCACCTTTGTGCACAGGGCTAAAGATCAGGGAAGAAAAAAGAAGTCCGAACTTCTATTGTTGGGGATGCTCTATCAGGCTGTGTTTTTCTTTACCTCAGGCACCAACCAGCTAGAGTGACCTGGGGGCGCATAGGACAATGGAGACCTCTGCCCTGGAAGTGACAGGATGTTTGTTTTCAAAGATGGGAACCGACTGATAGGCTATTTCCAAGGTCCACAGGTTTAGGTGGGTATTAGGCTTTAAACGTTGAAATGCAGGAGCTGGGGCTGCTGGCTCAGTTGGTAGAGTGCTTGTCTAGTGTGAATCAAACCCTGAGTTTGATCCCTAGTTTCATATAAACAGGGTATGGTGGTGCATGTCTACTCAGAAACTACACCAGGGAGTTGGAGGCTAGCGAGGGCCACATGTGACTTAATGATACCTAGGAACACCTGAACTTGAGAGTGATCTTTTAGCTTGAGTAGGGGATCTGAAAGGCTCCCATGTGGAAGTCTGGAGAATGTCACCTTTTCTGTGATTAAATGCCAGTTTATGTATGTCAACTGTTTTTTTGTTGTGTTTTATAAAAAGATAAGAGAGACCAGAGATATGTTTGGTGGAGGCACAGTATGATATAGGGGAAGGGGTGCCTCTGTGGACCCATGCTGAGGCATCCCTTCTCCCTGAGGAACCAGCTTATTCAGGGAATGGGGAGGGGAGTTGAGAGAAAGGCGGGGGGGGGGGGGGTGAGGAAGGAGTGGAGGATAGCCATAAGCACCTGAAGAGGGAGGGGGAGGGGAATGGGGAGAGAGGGGGAAGAGGGTAGGGGAGCAAGAGCAGGAGAGCAAGAGAGTGAGGAGGAGGGGGCAAGCAGCCCCTTTCATAGTGAGTCAGGCATGCCTGGCCTTTGCCAGGTAACTATGGGGCGGAGCCTAGACTAAATGCCAACAGTTTTGACACATTGTTTAGCAACATACTGTGCACTGACTTGGTTAAAAATGACTTCGTGTGTATGTTCATTTGTTTTTCTGCACTGTATAGGAATCAAGGCCTTCATTTCATCCATGATCCCAAAAGCATGCTGTTAAAAGATTAGAGCATCCAGCTGCAGGGGTCAAGGGAGACTGCCCAGGAGGCCGGGCTCCAGGCAGCAGCCTTGTGAGCAGAAGTTTTGTGTCTCTCCAGATGTTGTTGGTAGTGCCCACCAGACCATCATTTTTTTTCCTCAGTCACATGAAGTATTTGCAAAAATATGTATCATTTGCTGAGAAATTAAATCATCTTAGGTTAGTTGGTCCTGTGTGTCCTGTAGTCTTGAAAGTTTACTGATTGCAGATCAAAAATATGAAACAATATGAATGAAACAATAGCAATAACAGGCATGGCGGTGCACATCTGTAATGCCAGCACTTAGAATGTATAGAGGCAGGAGGACCAGGAGTTCAGGAACAGACTGGGCTATGTGAGTCTCAGCCTGGGAGACGGGAATGTTTGAAAAATATTATCGTCTGGTTTAGGTCCATTTTCCCTAAACCATGCAGTGTAACAACTGTTAACTATTTACATATAATTTATGCTGTCTTAAATATTAATAAGTGATCTAGGATGATTAGAGTATTTGTGAGGATGATTGTGGGTGTCTCTAAGCATGATGCCATTTTATATAAGAGATTTGATCATCTGCAGATGTTCGTATCTGCTGGGGCTTCTGGATCCCCCCTCCCCCCACACACACCTCAAAGGATGACTTTATAGTGGAAGCAATAGTGCATGGTGTTAGAGGTTTAAATTGACATGAAGACAATGCAGGCGGCTTGAGAATAGGATAGTAGCATACTTTGATTTCAGTGTTGGAACACCAGTGTTTGGAGGGGAATGGGTTTGAGAACCTGGACTTTGCCTTGCCATGTAGTCCAGTAAGAAGCCAGAGCCTTGTTTAGTTCAAAGAGGGTTCCAGGGCTGGGAGAGAAAGCATCATCTGGGAACTTACATCCAGTACAGATTCTGCAGAACCATCAATCTCAAGTAGCATAAGGCAAGTGAGTGGGGGCACCAGAGAACCCAGTTATCAGACTGGGCAGCAGAAGGCGTTTGGATGTGCATTCTGTTAGGTTGTTTCCCAAATTGTCTTGTTCTGGTAATAGTGCTGAGGATGGGGTAAAGGTAGATTTCCATTAGTGCTCAGTAATAATTCACTACAACCCAAAGTCCTTAGCCAGGTCCGTCAAACTCAACTCAGACTCATCTTCATTTATGAGCTAAGGCATTTGGGAGTGGTCCCTCTCAAGGATGCTTGTGACAGCCCTATTCTCTTAGGAGTAGTGGATATGCCTGAATTCAGATAAAAGGCTGGCACTGCCATAGGGCTGTAGGGGAAACAGGTTTGTGCTGAGGAAGTGGCAGGGCTCTGCATGGTGTTTCTGACTGGGGCTTCTGTGAATTCTAGGATCATGAAGATGTTTTTCTCCTGAAAGGGCAGTTTCAGTAGCATGGTGCAAACAGAGCAACTATTGTCTGAGCCAGTACTCTTGGTTCAACAAATGCTTCCAAAGGAAACAAATTAAAAGTTGAGATAGAATTTACTTTGACTTTGAATGGAAAGAGGATAGTTTAAAAAGTATCTATTCATTCCATTGCCTGGGGCTGGGCAGACATTGGAGCAGAAAAAGGCTAGATTCCTACCTTACAGGTGTTACCCAGAGGCAGCCCTGGCTGCCAGCTGTCTTGGCATAGGGAGCCTTGTCTGGGAAGGGTCAGGTCCGCCAGCTCTGGAGCCTGGACCTGAGACCTGTTACCTACAAGAGACTTTTCCTGGTCTGGATTTTTTTTTTAATTTATTTTTTAAACGATCTTTGCAGTGTGTGCAATGGAGACTGTCATCCAGACACTTTCTGAAATCCAGGTTTCTTCTTAAAGTAAGTTGGAGCATGCCCCTCCCTGGTCCTGGATAAATCACCGCTTTAAAATTTTAGTTGAAGCTGTAGCTGGCTTAACATTAACTTCAAGAGGTCAGTTTGGGTAGAGGTGATTCTCTGAGCACTAAAGGACTATACTTAAAAAACAAACCTCTCAACTCAGAAGGATCCCCGTACAAAGACAGAAAGTGGAAAGAACATGTTCTCATTATGAACTAGGCATTAAACCAGGATGTGACACACATCACAGGCAACTGAAGTTACTGTACAGAAGGCAATCTTTAAAATTTTAAAGATTACTTTACTTATTTATTTATTTATTTATTTATTTATTTAACAGGTGAGTGCTTGTTTTCAACAGTACACCCCTGGAGGTCAGAGGACAACTTGCAAGAGTTAGTTCTCCTTACACCATGTGGGTTCTGGGGGTAGAACTCAGGTTGTCACCAGAAACCTTCATCTGCTGAGTGATCTTGCTGGCCCAAGAAATCTCACCTCTTAACAGCAAAATGGTTTCCATTTTGTGGGATACAGTGTGGGAGCTTTCAAGCCACACCCTTGTCTAGCTCCACCTGGGAACCATTTCATCTGATAGCAAGTCTGTAGCCCAGGCTTCGTCTCTTTTCTTTAAAGCTCTCCAGGTGAGCCTGGGGCACAGTGGAGGAAGATACTCCTGTGGCCAGCTGTGACTTCTACAGCGTCTCTGAGCTCTGCCTGCAGTCTGCATCCTCAGGGCTGGGAAATGGGAAACTCCCTTTCCTCAAGGAGCCCTTTGACTTCATTTTGACTTCCTTCACAGTCACAGTAAATAATTTCTCTAGGATCCTCTTACAATGCAGAGACCCTCTGAGCCTAACAGAGGCCAAGGGTTGAACTACTGTGTGCCAAAACTTGGATTTTTTTTTTTTGTCAACTTGACACAAGGTAGAGTCATCTGGGATGAGGGACCCTCCGTGCTGATGACTGACGGTTGATGTGAGAGTGAACCCACTGTGAACAGTGGTACCCTTGGGCAGGTGGTCCTGAGTTGTATAAGAAAGGCAGGCCAAGCAAGCCAAAAAGCAACATTCTCTCATGGTCTCTGCTTCAGCTCCTGCCTTCACATTCTGGCTCTCATTTCCCTCAGTGATTAGGGATTAGGATGGGGCAATGTAAACCAAATAACTCAGGTTGCTTTTGGTCATGGTGTTTATCGCAGCAGTGTAATCTACTTAAGATGATAGGTAAGCCAAACCTTCTGTTCATGGTTGCAGCCTGTTAGTGTGGCGCTGGGGGTGTGTATCTTCTTGCCTTGGTTTTGTCTCTGTTTGGCAATTGTGTATTACTGAAATGGTATGAAGGTCTTTGCCTAAGGAGACATCACTGGATTTGGCTGACATACCAGGCCTGGGCCTCAATCTGCTAGCCGTCTTTGGAACCCTTTTGCTTTTCCCTTGCTGTTTGCTATACTAGTTGCTCAGTTAACCTGCCCCCATTGTCAATAGAGAGATCTTACCATTGCCCCATGTAGATTGAGTCATTGCAGCTCAGCATGTGTTAGAGCTGCTAAAACCACCAACCACTCTCTTTGTGGCTTTCTTCTAAGGTTTCTTGACTTTATTTGCCTTTTTATTCAGCAACTTATTATCTGTGCGTGTGCGTGTGCGTGCGTGCGTGCGTGTGTGTGTGTGTGTGTGTGTGTGTGTGTTTGTGTTCATGCATTGAGGTGGGGGATGGTCCTGGGAATTGCCTTTCTCCAGTGCACACAGGAAGCCTAATTCTGGAGTAGTTGACACCCTATCTAGGGTCCTGGAGAAGCCCTTGACATCTTGAGGTATAGCTTAGGAGAGGGAGGGGAGGGAGAAATAGCTCAGTGGGTAAAGTTCTTGCCAGGTGAGTGTGAAGCCCTGATATTAATCACCAGGACCCAGGTAAAAAGCTGCACATAGTATTTTATGCTTGTCATCCCAGCTCAGGGGAGGCAGAGACAGGTGGATGCCTAGGACTGGCTACCCAATCAGTCTAGGGTAATCAGCAAGCCCCGGGCTACAGTGAGAGACGTTGTCTCAAAACAAAACAAAAACACTAGATGAGAGATGGCTCGGTGGTTAAGAGCATTCTGTGCTCTTCCAGAGGACTCGGACTCCATTCTTAACACCCACATGGTGACTCACAACCAACCTTCTGTAACTCCGGTTCCAGGGGATCCAATATTCTTTAGTGACCTCTGTGGTCACCTGACATGCTAGTGGTGTGCTTACATATAATACACAAGCAAAACACCCACATACATAAAGTAAAATTTAAAACAAAACAAACAAACAGAAAACTAGGTACCTAAGAAAACATGGAGGTTGACCTCTGGCCTCCATTGGGGGGAGGGGGGAGAAGGAGTGTCTAAGACAGCAGATGTCATCAGTCACTCTTCCCGGTCCCCCTCTCCACCTTCCCCCTCCCCACCTTGCCTGAAGCCAGGTGCCTGGCTCTGTTTGGGATGGAAGGTTTGAACTTTGATTGGGTAGATAGGGAAGTTAAGTCCTAGCCCTACCCGTGAGGCATGCTGGTAGCCGACTGGTCACGCCTTTACTGTCTTTTTACTATTTTGCCGCGTTCTGAAGCTTCATGGGATTTATTTTTTTCTTCTGTCTCAGCAAACATTCTTTGTTCAGCCCTGCTTGCGGTGAGTGTTGGGGGACAGAGTTTGACCACAGTGCTTGCTCTCCAGAGGCTGAGATTCCAAAGCTGCTGGGCCAAGTGTGGCCTGGAAGCAGCTGGCCCAGACCCTCTGTCCAAACTGTGGCTTGTTTTTACCCTACCCGAGCTGCTAAATCTGCATTTTTAACAAGCCACTGTGACCGGCAACATTTATAGCTTCCCACAGAGGGTTGAGGGAGCCTGGTTGGGGTTCTTGTCCTCCCTTGGGTGAGAGGTGATAGGGCTGCTTCCAAGGCAACTGCTGAGGTGGATCAAAGAGGAAACACACTGTGTGCAGTTGGAAGTGTTGGGCCTCCCTCCCTCCCCACCAGTTAATTATCAGTGTCTGCACGGGGGTGGGGGGGGTGGGGGTGGGGAGATGGGGATGGGTAGGGAGGGTGGGAATGGGGGGTTGTTTGAGTTCTTTCCATGCTACGAAACCCGTCTTTGTCCCTAGGCATTTGACTGATGGCCTACTTGGAGAGATTTTCTGCTTTTGCTCTCCTTAGCGGAGCTCCTTGGCCTTGCTCCATGAGGAGACACCTTCATTTCCTGGATGACGTGGGGAATATGGGCCTTGAATATGACAAGCGGAGGCAGTGACAGGGATGTTGGGGTGACATGCATATGGAACTGGGATAGGCTCACCTTGGCCAGGCTGTCCATGAGGTTAGTCTGGCTTTCTCTCCTACTCAGGCAAGCCCAACCCTTCTTGGTGGCCTGTAGGTGACCGCTCCACTGTTGAAATGGAGGACACTGCCTCAAGCCTTCTCACCGTTTCCTTTTTCTTTTCTCCTCCCCTCCCCCCATTTCCTGTAGCCCAAGGGCTCTGTCCCTTAGCACAGTTGGTGACTAAGTTGACAGGTGGTGGATAATTCTTGGTTGGCATTGGGGAAGGGGCTGTCCCGGCTTCTAGGCTGTAGAATCTACCATCTAGATGCCTTCTCATGCTTTCCCCAGCTATGAGCATGGAGTGTCTCCAGACTTTGCTGAGTGTGCTCTATGGAAGGGGCAGTCACCCCAGTTGAGTAACAGGATGGACCTGGTATTCCCGGGGTTCTTTTAAAAAATTGGGGCACAAAAAGTATAGAGTAGTGAACAAGCTCAGTCTACATTCTTTTTTAAAGAATCATTTTATTTAAATTTGTATGAGAGAGGGAGAGGGGCAGGGAGGGGCGCACATTGAGACTAGCCATGGGCTTTGGATACTTCTGTTGTCTTCCATGTACCTCACACTACCTCACCCAGGCAACAGCCCTCACAGCTGCCGCTCGATAAACCAGTTACAATGTGAGTATTGCTTAACCAAAATGCTTGGGTCCAGGAGTTTTGGGCACCCCAAATTTATTTGTGGCATATATACCTTGCATTCACAGCCTGAAGGTGCTTTGGAGCTGGACTTACAGGTGGTTGTGAGCCAACCATCATGGGTGGAAGGAACCACGTTCAGGTCCTCTGTAAGGGCAGTATATGCATTTAGCCATTGGGCATCTTTCTAGCCTGAAGCCCACTTTCTAATTGAAAGCCAAGCATGTTCTGCAGAGTGGGTTACCCTGGGCTTCTAGGAAAGAACGAATGGCTGAGTGCCTAGGAGGTGATGGACTAGGCATTGGCCTGGGTGTCTCTAGTGTTGGTGCTGTTCCTAAGGACTGGACTGCCTTCTGCTCTGCTGCCCTCACTAAACAAGCCTGCCCCTACCCACCTGCCCCTACCCACCTGCCCCTACTCTTTATGGCACCGTCACCACATTCTTTCCCTGTTTTCCTTTGAGTCTTTCCATTTCTAACCAGACTATCCCTTTATGGCTAATTTTATGTCTACTTGACTCAAGCTAGCGTCATCATGGAGGAGGGAACCTTAACTGAGAAAATGCCTCCATAGGATCTGGCTATAGGCAAGCCTGTGAGGCATTTGCTTAATTAGGGATAGATGAGGGAGGGACCAGTGCATTATGGATGGAGTCACTTCTGGGCTGGTGGTCCTGGAAGCTATAGAGAGCAATCCAGTAAGCCGCACTTCTGAATGGCCTCTGCATCAGTTCCTGCTTCCAGGTTCCTGTCCTGCTTGAGGTCCTGCCTTCACTGCGTTTGATGATGAACTGCTATATGGAACTGTAGGTGAAGTAAACTGTTTCTTCTCTAAGTTTCTTTTGGTCATGGTGTTTCATCACAGCAGTCATAATGTTAACTGAGATACCCTTACAGATAAATTCCCCTGCCCACTTCCTAAGAAGACTCCTGTGCCCACTCATGGCTCTGCCCCCCAACCTTTGAGCTTGGGATGTGTATGCTGGCTTTTAGGTATCTGACTCGGGAAAGCTTACACTTCCTTGTCTGTTCCTCAGTCCCATGTTGTCCTGCAAACAAGGTTGAATATTCTACTCCAGAAAGGCAAAATCAGAGCTTTGTGTATCTGTACATGTGCAGTTATGCGTGCTTTTATCTTTGGATTCCATGAGTGTGGAGGCCAGAGGCCAATCTTGAATTGTTCGTCACTTGCTGTTCTCCTGTTTGTTTTTTTAAAAATACTTGTTTTATTTTTAATTATGTGTATATGTGAGGTTATGTGCACGTGAGTGTAGGTCTTTGAGGAGGTAAGAAGTCAATCTAACCAGTATAAATTCAGGCTGTGAATGCAAGGTATATATGCCACAAATAAATTTGGGGTGCCCAAAACTCCTGGACCCAAGCATTTTGGTTAAGCAATACTCACATTGTAACTGGTTTATTGAGCGGCAGCTGTGAGGGCTGTTGCCTGGGTGAGGTAGTGTGGGGTACATGGAAGACAACAGAAGTAACCAATCTAATTTATGCTGGCAAATTTTATGTCAACTTGACTTAAGCTGGAGTCTTCAGAGAGGAGGGAACCTTAATTGAGAAAATGCCTCCATAAGATCCAGCTATAGGCAAACCTGTAGGGCATTTTCTTAATTAGGGATTAATGGGGGAGGACCCAGCCCATTGTAGATGGGATCACTTCTGGGCTGGTCCTAGAAGCTTAGATCCCTTAGAACTGGAGTAGACTGGTTGTAAACTGCCCAATGTGAGCTCTGTGAACAGAACTAGGTTCCTCTGCAGGATCAGCAAGTGCTCTTAACCTCTGAGCCACCTCTCCAGCCTCTACCTCATGTTTTGAGACAGTTTCTCAGTGGCCTGGCACTTACCAAATAGAGGCTGGTTGATCATCAAGTCCGAGGGATATCCGTATCTCCAGCTCCCAAGAGCTGGGATAATAAGTACACACACACTACCATGTCTGGATCCTGGGGATTGAATTCAGGTCTTCATTCTTGCATAGCAAGCATTTTACCTCCAGCCCCAAATCCAAAGCGTTCTGAAAGCTGACTTGACATGACTAGCGGAAAATTCCACACTTGACCTTGTGTGACAAATCACAGTTAAAATTTGGGCTGGGTGTGGTGGCACACACTTCTAATGCCATAGTGAGTCAGATGTAGGAGGATCTCCTTGAGTTGGAGGCCAGCCTCCGAGTTCCAGTATAACCAGGACTACACAGACTCTGGTTTGAAAAACAAAACATTAAAAAAAGAAAACACCAAAAAAGCCAAAAGCCAAAATAGTCAGTATAAAATCACTGATAGTCCACAAGTAGAAGGTGTATATGAAAATGTATTTTGGGTTTTGATTTGTTCTAAGTGTTCCAAAAATCCCAAACACTCCTAGTCTCAAGCATTTCAGATTATTAATACTCAAATTGTAAGTGTCTCATTTTTGCCTGGAAACTAAGGATTGCTACCTGGGCCACACAGTGCCAGGAACATGGAAGACATCAGTAACTCTGTGGAAGACTCAAAGGACTTTGATCTCATTCCCTCGGTGCATTGTGAGTTTACGTCTTGGTAGATGGTAGATGGGACCCAAAGGGCCTGTGTATGGTGGAACATGTCTGGACCCTCAGCCTCCTGTCGTAGGGCAACTGCCGTCCTTTCCCTTCAGTGATGATTAATATGTATTATTAACATGAGTAGACTTAGAGTTACCATGTGAGTATGGTGCGTGTGTTTCCATAGAAGAGTTTAGCTGAAGAGGGAAGACCCACTCTGAATATGGGTAGCAGCATCTCATGGGCTGGGGTCCTGAACTGAATACAAGGAGAAACCAAGATGATAAACCAGCATTTATCCCTCCCTGCTTCCTGACTGGCTGGACGCAGTGGGGCCAGCTGCCTTAGAGCCTGCTTCCTGTTTGATGGACTGTGTGCCTTTGCTCTATAAGCTGGAATAAACCTTTCCTTTCTTAAGTTGCTTTTGTCTGGTATTCTGTTAGAATGCCAAGAAAAGTTCTGAATATACCCTATACCGTTCTGATGGCCTTGGACTCATTTTTACAGTTTCTAAGAAAGAATAGAAGATTCATTTGTCTGTTGAAAGACAGGTACTAATAGTTTGAAAGCTTACCGTTCCTGAGTAGATTTGCATTTTCATAAGGAATTCTAGATAACTGGAAGATCGAACTTTTGGGAAGAGCATGGAGGGAGAGGGACCCAACATCAGCCAAGGAAGCCTTTAGGATTCTAGTGAAAACCTGGAACTTGGGTCCAACTAATGCATATACTAACAGTTTACAAGTGGAATCTCTCTTGCTTGTTTGTCTTATGGGTAATCAGACATTTCCTTCCTCACATGACTTCTATGGCCTGGGTTTGGCCTAGATGGAATGTTTGTGTCCCTGGGACTTTATTTTAAGAACAACAGTAGGCGCGGGATTGTAAATCCAGACTTTATCAGCTGGTCCTTTGAAGGCTGGTTTCCCTGCTTGCTAGCTGAGTGGATTAAGGGCCTTTCTCTATTCACAGGTGAATCTCTTAAATTCTTGACTCCAGTGGAATGTAGAAATCTTCTCAGAAGACAGCTCCCCTGATGAGTTATTTATGTGTATTTCTCCAGAGATGGCACGTGGCACCTGGCAGGTGCCTCTGGGAGAGGTAGTTTTGAGCTGATGGATGTGTCAGGTTCTATGTTAATTTCAAGGGGTAGGAATTCTGAGTACGGTGGTTGTTGGTTGGGTTGGAATGTGTCCTTGGGGCTATTAGTGATCTGAATTAGTGTGCACTGAGTTCCTAGCCTGACAGGTCTGCATGAGTCCCCTGGGAGAGGTTGGAAAATGCAGATTTTAATAGATGTAAAAAATAGCATGTGTGTAAGGATTGGGGGGTTGGGTGGGGGTGGGATGTGGGCTTCCCACAGCAGACTAATGCAGCCTGTCTGCCTTGCCTCCAAAGACCAATCCAGGAATGAAGTTCCAGTTTTCACAGGCTGATTATGGAGTCCCTCTGCTGTTCTGCCTTGTGGGTGGCCCACCTTCATTCAGTACACAGGGAGCTGTTTAAGCAGGAGGAGGAAAAGGTTCAGGGTGGCTTTGATCTAGCTCTTTGAGGTCAAGAGGATGACCTGACTTGCTGATTTGTGAAACCCCTGAGCCTTCCCTGTGTCCCACCACACCCTTAATGTGTCTTTTTGTTCCGCCGTATCTCTAACAGGTTTCTCCCGTCCGCAGCTCTATTAATGGCAGCTCGGCTGGGCGGTGTTTGTCACTTTCTAATTTTTGGCATTTCAGCTTCATAGTTGAGCAGTGATTGTCGCTCTGGTCAGTGAGTTCTCATGAGGCTACAGAAAGTAATGTGGAAGTTTCCTTAACCCTCTTGACAGGTTTCAGTCAGCCCTGTTGTAGGTGGAAACCACAAGACGAGCGGCTGTGTCCTGCACCAGATGCAGAGGATGGTTTGGCTTTCTTTATTTTTAATCGTGACTTCTTAAAACATATCACTCTCATACCAGAAGTACTAGGAACTTTCTAGAAGCAAACCCCAGTGAATGCTGGAGTCTCAGTGTCTCTATTTGGTCTTTTCATCAAGGACGATTTGTGCTGATCAACTCAGGTGTTTCCTGAGAAGTGTTAAGTCATTTCCTCTTCCATCTGACTGACTACTCGGTAGGGTTAGAGACAAATGGTACAGACAGACTTGCCCAGGTTAGCAGTTTTGATAATTCACAGTGATATTTGGAAAAGTTCATTTGCCCTGGTTCTCACTTGGGGTATTCAGAATTTGTGTGTAGAACTGAACACATTTAAAACAGACAAACAAACAGACAGACAAACAAACAGACAAATATTGGGCTTTTACGGCTGTGTTTATAGATTGTGAACACTTTCTGGATTTCTTGTACGCCGTGATTTACTATTGGTGCTTTAGAGGGAGACAGTTCCATTACGGTTTAATTGGCTTTGGGAACTGAACCACTGTCTGAGACGTTAAACAACTATTTTGTCTTTTAAGTGAAAAACAAATTTGTGTGAGTTTGGAAATAACCATATCTTCTTTTATTGGGTCGTTCATGGTTCACTTTACAACCCAGAAAAAATTCACCATCAAAAACAAAGTTGCAGCTGCTATTTCCTGTTGGCTCCCCTGGCCTAGCTGAATGTTGGCTCCAATTAGAACTGGAGGCTTAATTTTCTCTCCTACATGTTTGTCCTCTAAATGACACTGGATTACTGCGGGATGGGGGGGTGGTGGTGCGGTGCACACAAGATAGCACTTGTGAGTTAATGATTTGCATCCACTTTCTGGGTACCAAGTGGCTCCTGGGCTGCAGGAAGTCCCCTGTGTTCTGGATAGGGCCCAGCCCCACTGCTTGAGACTCAGACGAACCCATAAATATTTACTGGTCATCCGCTGGTGGCCCAAAGCCGTGCAGATCCTGTGCAAAGCATGAAATGTGGCATATTACTTACAAGCACACAGTGAGGTTGTTAGAGGAACAATTTCAAGGTCTTATAGGAAGATGAAAAGGGGCCTGCTGCCCTGAAAGATGGCGGGGTGGTGAGTGAGCTTCGGTAATTGCAGACATTGGTTGGTCTGGAAGGCGTCCGGGAGGAAGTGAGAAAGGTTACAAAGTAGAAAAAGGATAAAGAAAAACGAGCAATTTGTCTGCATTGTCCCATTGAAAGACGATACCCTTAGGGTAACCCCTCAGACCCAGGCCCACTAAGGCTTAGGAGAAACTTCACAGACTCAGCAAAGGACTATGCCTGTCTGAGGCATCCCTGAGACTCGTTACAAGCATTTTGGGTTTTGTGAGAGTGTGCATATTGCTTTCCTAATTGAAGAAGAGAAAAAGATTAAGTAGTGTGTATACATCACTTAGCCACTCTGAGAACTCTGAGAAACTCTGTGCAGCCATCACAGTGGACTTACTTATTATAAGCTAAGGTAACTTCAAGATCATGGGTGATACAGTCTAGGAAGCACTGTCGTGTATGTGGTCGATGAATGGACCAGCATATGACATTATGCCTCTGCATTAAAATGGACACAAAACGAAATGAAACAAAAGTAAAAACCACTAGCTCAATAATGTTAGGTTTTAAAATCTGAGATCGGAACAGCACTAGGAATAAACACCTAATTAAGGCCCTGCAGTCTCCATTTCATATTTGTGGATGTTATATGCCTACGCACTAATGACATAATAAACATGAGACTAGATAATTACATAACTAGTTAACTAGAACATGTGTCATGTCCCCTAGGACACTGACACAAGCCCTCTGAGGTTAGGAATCTGCAAATGTAACTGTTGTTTATCTGGTTCCTTGGGGTTTGTGCCTGGAAGGACCATGTCAACTCAGACCCTGGAATTTGGAAACTAAACACTGGCAAATGGTCTGCTTGAGTTCAGTGCCTTATATTTAGATGCTGAAGGAAGCCCAAGAGCATAGCAAATATGTGTAGCTTTCCCCATCGGGAAAAATATTTGAGGGCAGACTGGGAAGATATTACAGCCATCCCTCAAATAAACAAATATTTAGAAGTAAATGAGAAATAATGGGAGACCAGAAATTTGTGTTTACTTCTGTGCTTCTGCTTAATCTTGATGGTCATGCTCTCTGGTCTTCTCTACTGGATATGATGCTGAGGACAGGAGCGCTGACTGTAAATGTGTTTAGGGCCCATCCCTTGCTGCACATCTCAGGAAGGACACATCACTCTTTATCGATGGGACGTCTTGTGCTTCTTAACCTCCCGGTGTAAAACCAACCAGGTTATGTTTTTTTTAGTGAACAAACTCTCACATTTTTTCAGGTTCTTATTACTGAGTCGTATTAGCTGATTCTTTTCTTTCATCAGAAGAATTTCTGGAAAGGAATTAAACTAACACCATGGGAAAGTAATCCTCTATTTTAAGGAGGGAAAAGATTGTTGCAGTCTGTTTGGTAATGCTATGACAGAAAATTTGACTCGGGATAACTTGGATAGAAGTTTATTTCTCACCATTCTGAATGCCGGGCCATGCAAAATGAAGGCAGAGGCTTCTGGTGGGGGCTTCTTGCTGCATCTTCCCAGGATGGAAAGGCAGGACAGACTAGCACATTTCTCAAGCCCTTTTGCTTGACTTATCCGTTCATTCGTGTGAACATGCTGTGACCTCACACCTTCAGGCACTATTGACATTGTGGGTTGTTTCCAACCTACACATTTTAGGAAATGTGTTTGGATGCAGGCTGGGACTTGGTTATGACAGTGAGGAAAATCAGTTGCAGAGAATCTCTGAAGTCTTGCTCCAAGCTGTGGCAGGCTCTGTGGACTGTGTAATTCACCATCTTGCCCTTTAACAATGTGAAGGAGATGCTTACTGCTTCTTAGGTGATCTCACACTTCCTGAATACTTTGATGAAGATAAACACATTTATCAATATTTGTACTCATGTATCTTCAGTTTAGTTTACTTTTGTTTATTTTTGAAACAGGGCCATGGTATGTAGCACTGACTGTCCTGAAACATTACTCTGGAGACCAGGCTGGCCTTGAACTCACAGAGCTCCACCCATTTCAGTTTCCTGAGTACTGAGATTAGAGGCATGCACCACCACAGCTGGCACAAGGCCCACGGTGTTTACTTAGTTTAAAAAATATTTGTGTGTTTGTACACATGTGTATGTGCACCCGATTGTGCACACACGGGTGAATGTAAGTGCCCACTGAGGCCAGAAGATCTTTGGATCCCCTGGAGTTGGAGTTAAGGGCAGTTGTGTGTCACCTGAAATTGGTGCTGAGAACTAAACTCAGGTCCTCTGCAAAAGCAGTTTGTGTTCTTGGTCACTACCCGCCCCACCCCAGTCCTCTGCTGTTTACTGAGCAGCAGTGCTGTGCCACACTTAGGCTAGGTTGCTGTTGGGGTGGAAGTTAACAGGGAATTATGTTGAGATTCTGCTGCTGCAAGCAGCCTGGAAATGAGCTGAGGTGTTCTGTCATCTTAGCAATTTTCGATAAACTGTCCTAAACTCTCCAGTGTTTTGGGAGATTGTGGTCTTGGAGGCTAAGGAACTTCTTTGTAGGTTTTATTGAGCTTTTACTATGTGACTGACAGTTTACCAAGGCTCATTTCAAAATTTGGCCATGACTCATGTAAGGCTCTGTGCCTTATACAGTGCATATGTATAGAGTATTTGTGCTTGTTGTGGAAACTGCTTGCTGACACCGTAAGATCTCCTATGTAGCTGGCAAAAGGGAATGCCTGCTTTGTTTTTCATGAAGCTATGGGGAGGCCTTGGCAGTCAGATGAGGCTCCTGTAGCTGTGTTGATGCTATTTCCCAAATAAGCCACAGTCTACAGCGTTCAGGTTCCATTTTTAGAGAGCCTTATGGACAGAGGTATTGAGCCCAGATACAGGGGCTGAGGTGGGGAGCCAGGTCTCCCTGTAACTAGGTAAGCTGTCACCTTGAGAATAAATAGTGCTTCTAGGAAGAAGACCACAGCCTGTCATATTTCCCACCTCACAGTCTTCTCTGAGGCTGGGACCCAGGAGACAGCCTGACCCAGGAACCTGAGGCCCTTCCTTTTAACTTTCCATTCTATCGTCTTTATCAAATCATTTCCAAGGCTGCTGCAGCCCTCCGGACTCCCGTGTTTGTGTGCTCACTCTGAAGGGATGGACTCTATAAGATCTGACCATTTGATAGGTCCTGCAGAGATCCAGAGGCCAAGTCCCTGGACTGGGGGACCGTGGCCAGTCTAGCTTACTAGGACAGAGCCTAAAGTTGTAGTCATTCCTCTGGCATTTGAACTCATGTTTAATCCTCTTGACTGGACAGACATGCTCACTGTTGCTTCAGGTGTACTCATGGGCACATTGAGCTTCCAACTTTTAGATGAGGTGTTGCCTCGTGCCTTTGTCCCTAAATGGTACCTAAGGCCCTGGCCTGATATAAAGGATCCTTTATTATATCTGTCCTGGTTCTTGCCCCAGTCATTTATTTGAAGCTTGAGTGACACAGGCGAGCTGTCTAGATCCTCCCCTTCCTCTCTAATTTAGGTTTAATTCTCATTTTCTTTCTGTTTTTAAATTTCATTATGCATCTGTTTTAAAGATTTATTTTTATTTGTGTGCGAGTGTATTGCACAAGTGTATGTGTGAGCACACACACCTGTAGAGCCTAGGTTAGGGTTGGGTGTCTTCCTCCATCCCTCTCTTCCTATTCTTTTGAGGCAGGTCTCTCCTTGAACTCAGGGCTCACGTTTTCATGCTGGGCTGAAGCCAGAAAGTCTCAGTAATCCTCCTGTCTCCAGCCACCCACATGGAGCCGGGGTTATAGGCTTGTTCCAGATAATAAGCCTGGCTTTTTATGTGAGTTCTGGGAAGCAAACTCTGGTCTCATGATTGTACAGCAAGCACTTTTTTGTTTGTTGGGACATCCACCCACCTCTTCTTCCTAATCCATGTGTAATTGTCAGAAGGGTGAGGTTCATGTAGGCTAAGAATTTCAAACAGTAGACAGGTCACTCTTTGAGAAGTTAGTCTCCTCTAAGCCTTGTCCTCTGGAAACTAAGTCTCTTTCTGAAAGTAAGCACAGTTGGTGGGCACTTGAGTAATCCTGTGTGTGTGTTTCTGTGAGTAATATTCCTGTGTGTGTTTTTGTGAGTAATATTCCTGTGTGTATTTTTATGAGTAATATTCCTGTGTGTGTTTCTGTGAGTAATATTCCTGTGTGTGTGTGTGTGTGTATCTGTGTACTCACGTTCTGACTGCCCACCTCCTTCATGTTGTCTGCACAAAAACTCTACTATACAAACAACATCCTTGTAAATAATTTCATACCAGGTTAGAGAGACAAGCTTTGCTTTTTATTTAAGATTAGGACCTTACATTTATGTGTCTGTGTGTAGGTATGTGCATGTGTGTGCAGAGGCCAAAAGAGAGTATTGCAGGCCGTGAATGCCACTCCACCTGGGCTATTCTTTCTTAAAACTGTACTGTGTGGTCCAGTATTCTGCTGTGTTGTAACTGCTCCTCACTGACGTGTAGGCCACTCCTGGTCGGCCACCACTTTAAATGCTGCTGCTGGTGAGCGCGCATGCTCACGCTCGCCCTGAGAGCACCTCCGTTTGTTTGTTTGAGTACACAGGCATAAATTCCTAAGATGTCTTAGCACGGACCTTGCCCCTCTCTAATTTGATATTCTAAATTGCTCTCAGAGAAGATTCATCAGTTTAATTGAGAGTATGAGAGCTCCTGTTTTCCCTGACCCTCAGCTACACGGTGTGTTGTCATGGTTGATAATTCCTCATTTGCTTGATGAAAGCGGCGTCTCTCATGTCTTCCTTTACAGAGTGGAATGTGATGTGTGTCTTTAAAGTCATTTGCACTTCTTGTTTGTGTGCATTTGTTGGGGCTTTTTCTTTCTGGTTTATAGTTGCTTTTTCTACATGACGGAACATTTTGGAGTAGGATGCAGATCCCCCTGGCCCTCTGTTTTATCTTTGATTGTGCTATCTTTCCCCACTGCAGAGAATATAACCTACATAACTCAAATTGGTTTGTCTTTTATGAAGTTTGGGCTTTGGGTCATGCTTCATGGCATCAGTCCTCTCTTCCCGATGTGACTGTCCTTCCCTCAGCAGTCATCAGCGCTCAACAGCTCCTCAGCTAGGGCTGCAGCATCCAGAGCTCATTTGCCACTCGTGCTTAAATTTTTGACTGGCCTGATCTTGCGCAGGTTACGGCAGCTTTTGGAGTTCATGAGTGGAACAGCCGTGTCCTGAGTTCATGTGTAACACACAGCCATGTCCTGGCTGTTTCCCAGCATGCCTTCCCATTCCCTGATTCTCTGGCCAGTGCATTCGTTTTTGCTCGCTCTTCCCAGATGTTCCTTGAGCCTGTGGAGGCTTGGGAAGTAGCCAATTCCAGTTTTCAATGGTTTGCTTGTTTCTATTCATTCACACCTAACTCTGTGGGTTCCTCGATCTAGTGTTACCCATGTATGGGCTGTGCAGGTGTATTACATTGATTTATGATATAGCCCATCACGGAGGGGCAGGCATGACAGTAGGAGAGGGAGGCAGCTGGTCACACTGGGTTCACAATCAGGAAGCAGACAGTGAATAGGAAGGTGTGTGTGTGTGTGTGTGTGTGTGTGTGTGTGTGTGTGTTGGGGGGGGACTATCAGTGCCAGCTCACAGTTATCCACTTCCTCCAAGGAGGTTCCACCTCCCAAAGGTTCTGCAACCTTCTCAAATAATATCACCAGCTGAAGACCAAGCATTTTAAGCAGGTGAAGTTCTGGCGGGTATTTCTCCATCAGTCACTACAGCTGGGAAGTGGGGATGTGGTGTAGAGTAGAGTGGGTGTCTGCCCTGGCCTCCTGTGCTGAAGGGAGCTCATGTGGAATCCAAGAAGAGTCATGGAACCTGTGGTGGGTGCTGGGAAAGAGGGACCTGGATTCCACATGGTCTGGTGGATTTGTCATGGCTACTTTTGTGGGAATATATCCACACCTGCAGCCTGAAGGCGTGGCCAGGCTGTTTCAGAAGTGAATGCAGGCCGTCAGCAGACTGATAACGGTCTTTCCCACACTGAGGAAGATACCCAGAAAAACTCTGCAGTAGACAGGAGCATATACCATTCAGCAACTCCTGAAGGGCAGCATGGCCGGAGCAAGCTGATGTGAAGAGGCTCAAAACTCTCGAAAGAGTCTGGTGACTGGGAGGAGTGTCTGGGAGCTGTGCTATGGGTTTGACCTTTTGTTCTCTGGGCCTTTGGTTCTCTTCTTTCTCTGTGGATGGAATCTCGAACACATTTGTTTGCGGGACTTCTTTCACATTGGTTGTTTGTTGTTTGAATGCTTCTGTTTCACCTTGTGCTGATAATGAATTGCTTTAGGAAAAACCCTACCTGGAACCCTAATTCCAGTGAGCATGCCTTCTGGGGGTCGAACTTGCCTGCCGGAGGTGTACAGATGCTCTAAGATTCCTTCAGCTTTGGTTCAGGGTGTCAACAGAACACAGATGGGCTTCATCTTGTCTCACCTCCTGGTGATAAGTAGGGGTGCTTGGAAGGTAAAGGGAAGATAAACTGTAAGACCAAGACAGCTTCTGAGGTAAGGAGCAGCCCTGCGGTAGGAACTATCCTCCTGGACAGGGACATGGTCTTTCGCCTTGTCTCCAGGAGCCCATTGGTACATGTACAGCCCATCAAGGTTCATCAGAATAGTTTTGTTTTAGGGATGTGTATGGTCATCTGTTTACTGTTGTGAGGTTTTCTTTCTGTGCATCTGTGTGTGTGTGTGTGTGTGTGTGTGTGTGTGTGTTTGCGTCACACGTGCAGAAGTGTGTGTGCGCATGTGTGTGCACATGTGTGCAGAAGTGAATGGAGGACAGAGGTTGCATGTCTTCCTCAGTCACTTTTCACTTTAGTTTTTGACAATTCCTCATCAAGTCTGGAGCTTGATAATTTGTCAAGCCTGGCTGGTCCCTGAGCCCCAGGGATCTATCTGTCCCCACCTTCCTTTCTCTACCAGCTCTGGGATTATGGGCACATGCCCCTGTAGCTGTGTGCGCCCTGCTTTTACACAGATCTTGGGCAACAGACTCACTTGACTAAGTCATCTCCTCTCTGTGCTCTGAACTTTTCTAATCTCCTCTCCTGCTTAAGATATACTTCCCCTCCCTCATATGGCTGAACTTTCACAAAACACTTTGGTATTGTGTGTGTGCGCGCGTGCGCGTACCAGCTTGGTTCAGTGCAGTAAATGGACTACTGGTAGGCCTTGGGAGTGGCAGGAGCTATAGACATCTAGCTATATTTTCTTTTTCTGCCCCAATGGTAGAAGGGGCTGGCACAGGTTGCCAGAATGGCAGGCATTTTAGAGATGTAACTTGGAGCCCAAATTAATTCGGAGATCCATCAGAGACAGGCCTGGGTCAGAGAGGCCAAATGGCCTCCGAGATGTCTTCACTGAGCTGCTGTTTGCTGCTTTAGGAAGAGCTGGTGACTGTGTATGGCCAGCATCTCACATTCTGTATGCTTGCTGGGATGTTTCAACATTTGCTCCTCCTTCTGGAGACACACATAACCTTTCAGCTTTCTACAGCTCAGTCTGTATAGCTGTCCCAGTCCTGTCTGCTTTCAGCCTTGGACTTCTTTGGAGACTGAAGCATGACTAGCATGCTGTTCCATATGTTGTTCTAACCATGTGGCGTCCTAACACCATGCCAGACAGGTCATAAGTTCCAAGGGCTTTGACACTGTCTTCTAGACTCTATGGATACTTGCACTCATGCACATACCCACATATATACATGTACCTAAAAATAATAAAAATAAAGTATTAAAAATTTAAAAGTTGCTATTGTGTATGTGTGTGTGTTTGTGTTCTCTCATGCATACATGTGAGTGTCTGTGGGTGCATGTGTGCCATAGGATGTGTGTAGAGGTCAGAGGACAACATTTGAGAGTTCGTTCTCCTTTTCAGCCGTGTGAGGCAGGGTGTCTTCTTGTTCTGCTGTTGGACTTTGCACTCCTGGTTAGGTAGCCCATGAGCTTCCAGATGGTTCTATCTCTGCTTCCCAACTCGATGCAGGAGTGCTGGGTTTATAGATGTCTGCTGCCTGCCACTTCTGGCTGTTTACACAGGTTCCGGGGATGGAAATGGAGTTATCTTTGTGTGGCTATTGCCTTTACCTACTTTTCTGTCTTCCAGGTCTTGCTTCTTGTTTATCTAGTTTAGTGCTTCATTGATCAATTTCTTGATGGATTTGTAGGTACAAAAGGGAAACTGATAGTTAGGTGTACCACTATTTACCATTTTTCCAAGGAGCCTTAGAATAAGGTGATCATGAGGTTATTGAGACCTTGTAAATCTTTAACAAGTTGTTGACCAGTAAATGACATTCTATAGGTGGCCTCCTCTCCTGCCTCATTCTTCCAAGTACTTCCTGCAGAAGCTAGGGGACAGACTTAAGTGATCTCGAGATGCAGGCAGGAAAGATCCTGGCTGATCTGGCCTCAGTGTTTTGATGCTTCCAGAAGATGCCAACAACTGGGCTTAGATTGAAGCCATACTTTTCATTCTTAATTATTATCACTATTATTATTATTATTATTATTATACGGTTTAACAATATGGTTAAAACTTAGATGTGGGCTTATTGTAATACTGGCTTTTCTTTATTTTCTTACTATTAATCAGAGAAAGAGAGTTATAAGTAGTTATGTTTTCATATGGTTTTAAATATATCTGTGCATATATAATGCAATTAGACAATGCAGTTAGGTTAGGATTGAGGACCGTGAGATCAGGGCTCCCAAGCCATCCATCATCTTTGTCTTAACTCCCATGGTAGACATTACTAGAAGGTCATACTGTTCTTTTCCCATCCTGGGAGAATCAGCCATTGCCAGTTGCCATGTGTGAGAAATCCTGTTTATCATACTGAACCCAGATTCATCCGGAGACACAGGACATTTGGCCTGTCTCACCCAGGTTTTCATAGGGAGGATACGCAGGGTTGTGGAGTCTGCCAGCCTCTGGAAATGTAATAAGAATAAATGTTTATTTCTGGCAAATAGCCAAAGTTAATGCTACTTTGAGGACAAACGAAAGAAAATCCCTAGCTTGTGGTGGGCTTTTCTTTTGGGCTGTGTGTACATCATGCGGTGGGAGCATCCACATCTTGGCCTCGATGCCCTTGAACCTGCAGGTTGATTTGTGATGAAGTCAAAGGTCATTACTGAGGAGGCAAGAAGACATGTGCTGCTTTGTTTTCAGTTTTTGTTGTCAGCTAGGGTCAGCTAGGGTCAGCTAGGGTCAGCTAGGGTCAGCTAGGGTCAGCTAGGGTCAGCTAGGGTCAGCTAGGGTCAGCTAGGGTCAGCTAGGGTCAGCTAGGGTCAGCTAGGGTCAGCTAGGGTCTAGGTTATTCTAGAGGCACAATTCCACGTGCAAGGCCAGATTCCAAGCATAGGGACCAGTTTCAGACATGGGCAGGATGACCAGATGGTCTCTTTTAGTCTTGCTTTCCAGATATTCTTTTGTATACTTCATGTTTGTGCCTAAAGAACCTACTGTGTAGAGACACTGCTGCAGGGTCCGTTTTTAGCTTTATGCCTTTGCCCTTGGTGAGATTCTGCCCTGTCTTTGTAGGCTTATATTTTTTAAAACCTACTTTAGTAAGTGTACTTAAATGCTTTAGCCTCCCTTCTAACCCACCATCCACCAAAGGTAAGGGAAAGGAAAGGAAAGGTTAATAGGGCAAAGGAGGATGTGGACCTGTTTAGAAATAGGTTTTGAGGACAATTGCAATCTTCATTGTCAGGTTATCAGCAGTTCAGTCCACATTAATCAGCAGTAGTAGCTTGATCCACTTGCAAACACCATTCACAAATCAGCAATACCAGTTTGATCCAGAAGAAACCTTGAGGCTCTGCAAATCGGCCTGAGCCTGCTGAGTTGGCAAGAAGCTGCTGGAACACCACCAGAAGTTCTTCAGTATGGGGGTTTTTGTCTACAGAGTCATAACAAAGGATGATCAGCAAAGAGTGGCAAGGTGAACCAATACCACACAGCCTTGCCAGTGAATACTAACATCAGCAAAGTCCAACAATGACCAGCAAAGAGTGGCAAGGTGAACCAATACCACACAGCATTGCTCACTGTCTGTTGGGTTATATTTATACCTTTTCCAAACATCACCTGTTCTCTCAAGCGTCCACTCCACCAAAACATCACATGCTCCTTTTCCAGGCAGCTTCCAGAAAAACACCATGTGTCTGTTCTTAGTGAAATATCCTCCCACGTGTCTGCTTTAGTAAAAACATCCACTCATAAGACAGTTTCCAGAAAAACATCACATGACACAACTGAATCTCCAAAGAAACCAGAAATTTCCATTTCATATCTCAATTAGGGTCATCCCTGAACTTGGAAGCAGGGTTAGCCTCATAGTAAGGTTGCTTCTCTATGGGTGACTGAAGAGGCAGCTCAGTGTTTAAGAGTGTTTGCTGCTTTGAGGACCAGCGTCCAGTTCCCAGCACCCAGGGGATCTGACATCTTCTTTTGGCTTCCATGGGTTCTCACACACAGAAACACATATGTGTATGCTTTTTTTTTCTTTTGTAAGTGAATGGAACTTTGATTTTTCCACTGCTTGACATTTTAAAATAATCTCTAAGATATTCTGGACATGGGAGATCCCTGTTAGTTCAAAACCAGCGTGATCTATAGCCTGCTAGTTCCGCATGTGTATACAATCACTAAGACACCTGGTTTTCTTATTCTCAGATCTGGCACTTCCAAATTAGAAGAGTTTTTTGGGTATCTCTACTAGGTAAGGCATGGGCTTGGCGCAGAAGGTAGTTCAAAGATATGTAAAGTATGCTCCTTGCTCAAATATTTCATGAAAGCTAATCTTAATGCTTAGAGTTAAATAGCACTAGGTTAAGTAATCCCTCAAGTCAGACATGTGGTAATTGGTTGCTTGTTAAATGGAATAAATCATTTTCCTGGGTCACCAGTTCTGTAGAAATGGGTTTCTAGATTCACAGAATTTAGAAAATGTTGGGTTAAAGAAAGTTAAGCAGATTATTTATCATGGGCCTTTTTAGATGCTTTAATAAATTGGTCTCCTTAGTGAATATGTATGTACATAATCTTTGGTCCCTAAGACTTTGTTCAGGAGGCCTCATTTTCTTTTAAATCATGTCTGTTTGCTGGTTGGATAGAATTGTCTTGGGAAGTTAGAAGAAGAATGGGTGTGTTGAGTTGAAAATGGGGTTGGAGAGCTGGTTTAGTAGTTAAGACCATTTGCTGCTTGCTCTTCCAGAGGACAGGAGTTTGATTTCCAGCACCCATATGAGGTGGTTCCTAACAACCTGGAACACCAACCCCAGGGGATCTGATAGCTTCTTCTCTCTCCACATGAACATACTGCCCTACCCCGTATGGACATCTACTGAAAAATAAAAGTCTTTAAAAAGGCCTGATGTGGTGGCCTATGTCTTCAACCCCAGCATTTAGTAGGTAGAAGTAGGTGGATCTCTGTGAATTGGAGGCCATCCTGGTCTATATAGTAAGTTCCAGTTCAGCCAAAGCTACAAGTGACCCTGTCTCAATAAAAAACAAAAAGAAAAACCTTTAAAGTAAAAGTTGAAAATCATCTTTAATCTCAGCAGTAGGAAGGTAGATTCTTGAGCACCTGGCTAGTTGGGACTTCATGTTGACACTTTATTTCAGAAGTAAGAACAGAAAGAAACAAACCCAAACCTACTAACCAAAAGTTAAATGGTGGTTTTTAGCTTGGTCTAACAGAGAAGCAAGAACATGCTTCCCCTGAGCCCATGTGCTTTCTCACTGCTTCTCTGCCATCTAGGCCCACTTAAAAGGCATAACTTTCTTCTACTCTCCCTCCTCCTTCATGCGCAGGATTTTCAGTGTACTTGTTCTGTTAGTTTTCTGTTAAACTCTAATTCAGTCATTGAGCATGGTGGAGGGGGATGGAGGAATGGAGGAGTGGAGGGGTGGGAAGTGGGGGATGGGAAGCAAGCTGTGCATCAGCATTCATCTCTCTGCTTCCTGAGTGTGGTAGTCTGGCCTGCTGCTTCACGTCCCTGCTGCCATGACTTCTGCGCCCTGGTGGGCTGCACCCACAGACAGTGAGCCCCACCAAACCCTTCCTTCCTGAGGTTGTTTTTGTCAGGTATTTATTTGGTTACAGCAACAAGGCAAGCAACTATTACAGAAAGGAGTCCCATCAACATCTCTGAGGCCAATATATACTTACTTACATAGATGTAGAGGATGGGGAGGGGGTTATGGAGACCCCCCCCCCCGAGTTGCCAAGACAGGAGTGTAGAATGGAGGTAAGACATTCATTCACTCAAGCCTCTCAGGTCGACCCAGGGACTCAGTTCCCCACTCCTTACTTTCACATATTTTCATTTTGGTGCCAGCCATATCTGGCTTCAGCAAGGGTTTATAGTGGCACCATTTCTGACATGCTACTGCAAAGGGCTTGTGGCACTAAAATAGAACTTGGACACTTCCAACTCTTAAGTGGATGTGCTGGCTAGTTTTATGTCAATTTGACACAAGCTAGAGTTCTCAGAGAGGAGGGAACCTCAATTGAGAAAATGCCTCCATAAAGTCAGGCTGTAGACAAACCTCTAGAACATTTTCTTAACTGGTGATTGATGGGGAAGGTCCCAGCCCATAGTGGGTGAATCCACTCCTGGCCTTATGGTCCTCAGTTCTATAAGAAAGCAGGCTGAGCAAACCATAAGGAGCAAGCAGTAAGCAGCACCCCTCCATGGCCTCCGTCAGCTCCTTTCTCCAGATCCTACCCTGACTTCCTTCAGTACTGAGCAACGATGTGGAAGAGTAAGCCAAATAAACCTGTTCTTCGTCACTTGCCTTTGGTCATGGTGTTGCATCATAGCAGTAACTCTAACTAGGACATTGGGCCAGGACTCAGTTTCTAAAGCCCATCCCCAGGGCTTGCTGTCATTGCATCAGAATCCACTAGAGAGAGGGACAGGAACCTGTATTTCCAACAGGTCCCAATTGTAGGCTTGGATGAAAGTGGGGCAGAACCAGCCTGACTCTCATTGGGCCTAATAAGCCCTATATAGACTTGCCAAAATTTAGACTGTATTAGACCCTGTGCCCAAGGTCAGCTCAAGGAATGTCTGAGAAATGCATGTACAGTAGGGTCCAAGCCAAGGTACTGAAGAGTCAGAGTTTTCTGTGGCTGAATCGTTGCTGCCCTTGAGGAGGTACAGACCAAATGGGTGGTGGTTGTAGGTACCAGTTCCTAGGTCCTCAGACGCACATGCTCTAAAGTGTGTAGTCCTGTTAGCTGGTCCTGTGCAAGCTGCCTGAGCTTTGCCTCTGAATTTGGCCTAGTGTCTGAGTGATGGTTGTGTCCCTAGTGTATTTTTCGTCATGTGTTCTTTTCTGAACTCTGTGGGGAATCACTCATCACAGAGATGACATGTTAATTATTTCTTTTTTTAAAAAAGATTTATTTATTTATTATATGTAAGTACATTGTAGCTGTCTTCAGACACACCAGAAGAGGGCATCCGATCTCATTACAGATGGTTGTGAGCCACCATGTGGTTGCTGGGACTTGAACTCAGGACCTTCGGAAGGGAAGTCAGTGCTCTTAACTGCTGAGCCATCTCTCCAGCCCGTGTTAATTATTTCTGGGATGCACAGGATGGCAAAAGACATGCATGTTTCAATCCTGTGCTACAGGATTTGAATCAGAGAGTGCTGATAAAGGGATAGAGATAAATCAGTGGTTAAGAACTCTTGCAGAGAACCTGAGTTCTGGTCAAAGCCCCGTTATCAAATGGTTCACAACTACCTATAACTCCACTCTAGGGGATCTGAGACCTGCAAAACACACACACACACACACACACGATTAAAAAAAATCTTAAAAAAAAAAACCCGAGGAATTTATTTTTTATTTTCCACAGCCTAGACATTTTACTGAGTTACAAAACAGTGGAAAGGGGGCTTTAGAGGGTCACAGATCTACTCAAAAGGATTTTCAAAGTTTCGCTCTACAACCCAAACTCTGACCTAATTTGACATTTTACAGTGCAATTTATGCTGTTAGAAGATGAGATGAATATTTGTTTCCAATTTTTCCTTTATCTGTCTAGTGGCTCCTTGTCTCCTCAGAGAGAAAGAAAGGGGGGGGGGCGTTAGTGAGAGAGCTTTATTTGCATAATTTGGTCAGACAACTGGGTTCTTTTGCATTTCTTAGCAATGTCTCAGATTTGCCATCTTGGGGGGGAAATTGGTTTTTGATGTGTAGGAAAAGTGATAACTGATTTTAATATATGATAGTGTATGCTGAGTTTTAAACTCTTAAGCAGTAGGAAAAAAAACCCCACCAATGTGTCTGAGAGCATTTGCTTTCAAGACCTGAAGCCAAGCGGCTTAATTTCTCAGTGGAAGCTTTGGGGATAGCATGTCTTAGGAGGCGGGGCCCCAGAAGAGTGGCAGGTGTTAAGTGGGGGCGGTGTGGATTCTGGTCCCTCAGGACTGGCTTTGTCAAAGCTTCATGCTAGACTCCATTTGCTTCCGAGGGATGAGCTTTGGATTGGAATAGATGCTTCATAGTAAGGAAGAAGGTGACTGGCAGAAGGCAGGACCATTTAGAAATTGCTATATGGGACCTTCTTTACCAGGGCCTTGACTGCAGGGTTAAGAGCCCCAGCATTCCCATGTGTAGAAAAAATAAATAAGTAAAAGTTTAAAATTGTGAAACTATCAACTCTGATTAGGTCTCTTTAGTCGTTTGGGAATCTTTAAAAATTATTTTTATTTTTAGTTAAGCGTATGCTTGCCTGGGTCTGTGTATGGGTTTATGTATGTTGTATGTGTGAGTACAGGTGTCCATGATAGAGGCTGACAGTTGCCAGATCCCTTGGAACTGGGGTTACAGGCTGTGGTGAGCCACTCAGTGTGTATATTGGGAACTGAACCCTCTAATGTAAGAGCAACAAGCGTTCTTTACCCTGTGTGGATGCTTTGCCAACTATGTTAAGTAGAGAAGACTAGACCTTGTGTATTATACAGAGGCAACCCTCCTGACCCCTTTGCTGTCATCTTATCCAGAGGGGCAGGGCCAGAGTGCTGTCAATCTGTATAGAATGAGCTGACAGCTGGGGACTCCCAGCTTGTTCCAACTGTTCCCAGGCATCAGGGTTTTCTCTGACATGATGGTGACTGGAGGTTGCCTTAGAACTCATGATTCCCAGCTAACCTTAAATAAACTGATAAACAGTGAGCTATCTTTGAATTATAAATATGTTCCAAATGTTGAGTGGGCCCTACTTACTGATGATTTATCTGAAATTCAAATTTAACTAGCTGTATTGTACCTTTACTAACCAGCCCTGCATGGTTCACTGGTGAATGCCAGCTAGCCCATCAGTAAAAGATTCAGAGTTAGCTGGATGGACCTTGGGAGAAGAATGGATTTGATGGCAGATAGGGAGAGAGGTAATCTGATACTGTCAACTTATTATTTTTGTGGAGAAGAATATTGAACACATAGATCCTAGATATGGGTTGGAAAATAACTGCAAAGACATCTGTCGATAGTGTCTTCAGATGTTTAAGTTAAGTTGGTTTGGATTCCGGAGAGTGGCCGTTGAGACTGCAGACTTCTTGAGTCATAGAACAATGTAGGGTACAGGGGTATGAGGACCGCAATAGAAATAGAAGCAGTTTATGTAAAGAAAGAAACAAGGCTCTCCTGAGGCTGGAAGTGGGCTAGGGACCTGGGAAGACAGCCACTCAAAAGCACATGAGTTCTGGTCCTTTATAGTTCATTTATGTAGCACCTGGTTCCTTCTGCAGTAGCCTTCTTGCACATGCTCGGTTTGCTCTGTGTATCCCACTAGGGATGGGCTCTCAGTGTCTCTCTGCCAACTGTGTTCTTTCTATGTTAATTTTAATGCCTCTTTCTTTACATCCACACCTGCCCTCTGTGACGCTGTGATTTGAATATGGCAGGTGTGGAAGTCAGAGCTCTAACCCAGGATCCTGTATTTCTGTGCAAGTGCCTTGGTACCTGACTGAGGCAGGCACCCAGGCAGGGAGGTTTGGATGGGCAGGCTGCTGTGGGTCTTTTTCTGACTGTGGTTTTTTTCTCTGTTGACCAAGAGTGCCAGCAGCTTGGTGGTGGCTTTATGGAATATGAATAATTGAAGCTTGATTCCAAGTGCCCCACCTCCATGTTGACAATAACTGTCATGGCATTTGTTTTATTTATTTATTTTTTTATGGTGATGTCTTTAGTCAGACTCCTGTGTGAGAAATCAAAGATGTCTGTGTTGAGTGAGGCAGGCCAGGCTTGAGTCATCTGTTTCCTGTGCTTTCCATGGGCCCATGTTCCTCTAACGCACTCTTCTTTGGTTCAGGGCACAAGGCTGGTCTTCAGGCTGGTTCTTTCTCCTGAGTGTTTGGGAAGCTAGAAAATGATATCCTGAGGGTTCTGCCAAGTCTGAGCACTTTCTTGTAGCTGCTGGGAGGAAGGTGGAAATCATCAGCTGTTGGATGCTTTTCTTCCCAGGCCCGGCTGCCGAGTGCCGACCCCCACAGCAGCTGTTGGGAGATGTGAGTGGGTGTCTTGCCCAAAGGGCCTCTGTGGGTCAGAGGAGAGGGCTCCATGCCAAGTTCCCCCCAGATCAGGGACACATTACACTTTCTGTTGGGGTTTTGAAGACCTAACAATTTGTGGCTTGGTTTAGCCTTTTCTTTCCCCCAAGGGACTGTACAATTTAATGACTCAACTCTCATATACTCTGGATGTTCCCTTTCTACTGATGTCGGTTTATAGAGTCCCAGCAAATGTTTGTACAAAAGGGGAGAAAGAAGGGACCCTTGGGACTCCAAGGGTGGTCTTTAACTGCTGTCCCTATATGTACTGGAGAGTGTGGACTGAAATACTTTCCTGCCCAATGACTCTGGTGTCTAGGTTCACTAAGGGGTCAGCTGACTGGGCTTGAATGAGGGATATTTGGTAGGCTGGTTCTTCAGGACTGCGAGTCTGTGGTCGGGTGCCTGGAAGGAAAATTTCATGACTCTGGGTGGGAATATTTCCATGAGGTAGATAAATAGGTGTGAGGTTTCGGGTGGGTGTCACCCCAGGAAGCTGGGTGCATACCCCCTCCCATCACCACTTTCTCCTCAGCCTCCCTCTGACTTGTCACCATGGAGTTCTCCTTGCTACTGGGGGTTGGAGAAGCCATTGGTATGGTGGAGGGTTCAACACTGAGGGTTTGGCTAAGTCCCTGGAAAACTGGCTTCTCTCTCAGTCTGAGGACTGACTCGGAACAGCCTAGTACGGACCCCATTCCCTGGGATAAGGACCTGATGGCTTGAGGAGCATTCTTCCCAAGGCTCTGCCTTCTTATGACTGACCATGTGCAACTAGTGCTTTTCTTTCTGTCTAGGTTTATACACCAGGATATATATGTCCCTTGAGCTTCTGTGAAGGGCTAATGGCAAAGACCTGTTGAGATAATTGGTGTAGTGGTGTGTGTGTGTGTGTGTGTGTGTGTGTGAAATTATGTTATGAAATACAAGGAGTTTGAGTAAAGGAGGGAGAAAAAAAGAACTTTACAGTTTTATTTTTCTTATTACTGTTGTGTATAGGTGTGGTGTGGGAGGTTGCAAGCCACAGTGCCTGTGTGGAGGTCAGAAGACGACTCTGTGGAGTCAATTCTCTCCTTCTAACTTTGCATGGGTTCTGGAGATTGACCTCAGGTTGTCAAGTTTGTGTGACAGGTGCCTTTATCCACTGAGCTATCTTGTCAACTCTCTTAAAGAAAAAACAAACAAACAAAAAAAACCCAACACCACCCCCAAAACCTTTTTAATTGAGAATAGTAACTTCTGGGGAACACCCTTTCTGGACTCACTGCTTTATTCACAGAATTAGAATCAGGAAGTATGGGCCAGGAAGCCCTCACTGTGTGCCACAGCAGGCTGGGATTGACTGGGAAAGGAAAGGCTGCAATTCATGAGTCAGTAGGTATGTCCCCATATGAGATGGCATGATGAGGGCCTTGGAAAGGGGTTCATGGAGGTGCAGGTCCCACCAGGGACATGAAGATATCAGATAGCTAATAGGAGAGGGGAGCACCCGGAGACATAAAGATACAAAGATAGGAAGGTCCTGCAAGGTCCTGGCAGAGATTGTTACAGATGTGCCTGCAGCTGTATGGGAGTGATTGATTCATAACTTTTACCTGCATACCCAGTGTTGGTTGTGAGGTGTCCCTGGATAAATTTAGTGTGGCCTGTACCTCTGGACCCTACTCTTATTCCTGCATGGCTATTACACTAGAGCCACATTCTGGAAGGCTTCCAACAGCCCGTGGATGACCACACCTCCCTTGGGTTCATAGGTGGCATTTGAGGGTCACTCCCATGGAACCGCTCTCTGTGTTACCTCTGACTGCTGTGTGCTAGCCTTCCTCCTGGGCCATGCCTCCAGGCCTCTTCTCATACCTGCATTTCCTAGGCCCATCTGCAGAGTTCATCCCCTCTTCTATCTCACCTTTACTTCCCGGGTAAAGGGGTCTAACTGGCTTTGTTCCCCCATATTAGGGAAGCAAACCCTTACCCACTGAAACCCACAGACCTCAAGTTCATTCCATAAATATTGTATTCAGAATCTCTTGGGTACAGCCACTGAGGAGATGTAATAGCCCAGGCTCGTTTCTGTGGCTCCTCCCCTCAAAGCCCTAAATTAGTTGTAGTCATCTCAGAAGGCCCAAACTCCTTTCGTCCTTTGTGTCTTTGTGCGAGTGCACTTCTGTGCCACATAGGAGGCCAGAGGATCATCTCAGGTCTTGTGTCTCAGATGTCATCCACCTTTCTTGTTGGGGAGACAGGGCTTCTCATTGGTCTTGCCATTGAGCCCCAAGGATCTGTCTGTCTGTCTTCTCCTCTCCAGCACTTGAATTACATGTTTATGTTGCCATGGCAGCTTTAAAAATTAACTCAAAACAAGCCAAGACCACTCAGATTCTAGCTGGGCCTGGTGAGACATGCCTTTAATCCCAGCTCTTAAAACGCAGAGGCAGGTGGATTGTTAAGAGTACAGGGCCAGTTATGTCTACATGTTGAGTTCCAGACCAACCTTGACTACATAGTGAGACCCTTCACAAACAAACAAACAAAACAAGCAAATGAATGAACAAAGCAATGGAGTGTGGGTTTCAATCTCAGGTCCGGTGCTTGCAAGGCAAACACTTTACTGCATGAATTGTCTTCCCAGTCTCTACTTTTTCCTTTCCGGTCATCTCAATGTCTTCTGCCCCATAACTTCCTACTTGCTAGCAATGTGGATCAGTAGAGCTATGGCAGGGTGGGGCCCCAGGGGATTTATGTGTTCTCTGGGTCGGCATCTTGTGCAGGCGACTTTGAATTTGACACCCCTGTCAGAAAGCCAGTGCCTGGAACCCATGAAACCATTCCTGGTATTCATCACTCAGGTGGTATTTATAGCACTCCCAAGACAAGTTATTGCCAAAGGAGGTAGTGACACTTACTAGGCCACATAGGAGACAGAGCTGAGCAGGCTCTTTCTCTGGCTAAGTTTAGACTGTCCACGGCTGCTAGGCTCTGAGCTTGCTGGGAGAATGCACAGGTTCAAGGGTTTCTGGTTCTGCTAAGCGTCTTACTATCTGGACTGTTTCTAGCTCTTTCTTCCTGCAATACCAGGCTCGTTGGCATGCTGGTACTGGGTTAGCAAGCTGGGGCGTGGGAAAGGACCTGATAGTTGGACATTGTGCATGACTGGCTAATTTTCACAGCATGTGAATGCCTGCCTTATAGTCTCACTTGCCCTTGGCATTGTCTGTCCCTGGTCAAGGGCAGTTTGCATGGGGTTTGTATTAGTCAGCTCAGCCTGCTGTAACAAAACCCCATGCACATAGGAAATACATTTCTTCACGGTTCCAGAGGATGGGCTCTGAGGTCAGAGTGCTAGGGTATGGCTTTGGCCCTCTCGCTGGCCTGCAGACTGCTTCCTGCGGCCTCATGTGACTAGGTAGTTACACCAGTGTCTCTTAACGTAAGACCACTAACTTCATTGTGATGTCCCGTCATCTGAGCTTCCTAGTAGAAGCCCATCTCCCAGCATCCACACTGGAGATTAGAGCGTTAGCAGGAGTGGGAGAAGGGAAGAGGCAAACAGTTCAGCACAGCAGGGTTTGTGGCTGATCATGAGCTACATGTTTTTTCCTTTTAATTTTTATTATATCGGAGTATATGCAAATTTGAAATTACTTTAAGTGCTCCTCATACTTTACTACCCTCCTTCTCTCCTCCCATTTGTCCTTTCCTCCCAAGATGATTTCACTTCTACTTTCCTGTTCTTTGTACATATATGATTTTGTGTATCTGTAAAGTCTAGGAAACACAAATGACCAGAAGTGTGATACCTGTGTTCCTAAGATTGACTTAATTCACCTACTGTCACCTTCAGTTGTCTCCATTTTCCTGCAAACACTATGACTTTATTCATGATAGCTGGAAAATAATTTGATCACACTCCATTTTCTTTATCTGTTCCTCAGTGGACAGACCCCTAGGTTGGTTCCTTAAATTAGCTGTTGTGCTTAGTGCTGCAGCAGGCATTGTGCAAGCATCTCTGTGCTGTGTTGACTTGAAAGCTTTTGGGTAAAGAGCCAGGCTTGGGGTGTGTGTGTGTGTGTGTGTGTGTGTGTGTGTGTGTGTGTGTGTGTGTGTGTGTGTGTGTCTCATGTGGTTGATCTTTAGTCTTCTTGAGGAACCTCTGTGCTTGTTTTTGTAATGGCTGGACAGAGTGTGTGCATCCTCTCCCTTCATGTCCTCAAGGCCCTTTGTTTTCCTGATGGTGAATTGCAGATTCTTCGTGTTGTTAGTGTGTCCGTGTGTACCACTGCGGTGAGAGGATAGTGTTTGGAAGTTGGTTCTCTCCTTCCACCCTGCAAGGGAGGGTCTCTTGTTTCTGCTGAGGTATGGCCTCCAGTCTAGCTGGTCTGTGAGTGTGTGTGGAATTCTCTTGTTTCTATTATCCTTCTCAAGGCAGGAGCACTGGGATTTCAGACATTTAGTGTCTCACTGGGGTTTTCAATGTGTGTGTCTGGGCCTGAACTCAGCTCACCTATTACCTGCTGAGCAATCTCTAGGAGTCCAGTTTTAATTTCTTTAAGGCAGGGGCTGTGGATGCTGGAGGAAAACTGGTCTCATCTTCTTGAGGGTAAGACTTCTGCTGGCTTTGAGGAACCTCGTCCTGAGATCAGGAATTCCTGCTGGAACAGTGGTAAAGAGCTTAGAAGGGGCAGGGAGTTGGCTGGTGTGTGTTAGGCTTTCTCTTTGCCTCTAGACTATAGAGCTCCGATGTGCTGAGGGACCCAACAAGGGAAAGTGCACAGGAGGTATGTAGGCGAATGCTTGACCAAGTGTGCGTGGGAGTGTGTTGGTAAATGAAGGATGCCAAGCTATGGTGGCAGAGTCACTTTCTCACTATTTCACTGCTTGGCCTCCAGTGTCTCTCCTTCATTCTGCTTGACCCCTGAACAGGTTCCTATTGTGGTTTTCTTTTGTGGGGTTTGTCAGAGCTCAGGTCCTCTTGTGTCATTAGCCATGCTTTGGAAATTTGGTATGTTTGGAAGCAACTTTGCCAGAAGTGACGTTATTGTGACAGTCAAGTCTGTCCAACTGTTTCTTACCTAGTGTTGTTAGCCTTGGCTTCCCTGCCCTGGGATGTGGAAATCTTGCCTGTGTGAGTCAACAATGGTGCCTTTATTGGCCAGTTGCTTCTCTGCAGCCCCACTGGCATCTTGGTCACAGAAAGAGCTTATGCAGTGATGGCAAATATTGGGGACAAAGCTGGCTCTTGTGCCTGGGCCTTTTTCCAGTGTCTCTTCATGCTGTGTGTCAGGCAAGGTCATCCTGCTGCCTTTCCTCAGACTTCTTGAGAAGGAATTAAAAGTAGTAACTTTGCAGAGATGGCTGAGTAGTTCTCTTGCAGAGGACCTGTTCAGTTCTCAGCACTCACAATAGGTGGCTCACAATGGCCTATCTCAGGCCTTTATTTGGACTCCACAGGCACCTGCACTCACATACACACAGACACCCTCTATACATATCCAGAGATGCATAATCAGGCCAATGGTCCGATTGGTTGCTTTTATGTCTTGGGATTTGTGTGAATGTATAGTGTGGTGAATCTATGTGGTTTTGTGAGTGTATGCATAGATGCATGAGAGTGTGCATGCATGTGAACATGCATGTATGTAGAGGTCAAAGGTCGGCAGCCAGTGTCTCCAATAACTCCACCTTTATTTTCTGGGACAAGGTCTTTCACTGAATCTGGAGATCATAGATTTGGCCAGACTTTTAAAAACAATGGGAATCCAAACTCAGGCCCTCATGTTTGCAGCAGTAAGCATTTGACTCACTGGGCCATTTCCCTAGATCTGGTTGTGATATTTGGTGCCATTTCTGGGATGCCACTGCCTTCAGGAAGAGGAGAGGCTCTGCGTGCAGTAACTCCAGGGTGGCACATGGTTGGGATGGCCCTGTCACCCTCAGGTTCCCCAGCCTATTTTTTCTTTCTGCACTCCTCTGTCTCCTCTGTTCCCTCTGTCTTGTGACTAGCAGACACAAAAGAAGGCCATAATAGTGACACCACAGTAACTGAGGTTGCTGATCCCCTTGGCTTGGGCTATAACTGGAAAGTGGTGAACTCGTTTCCCTGAGAAGGTGAATTAGAGATGAGTTAATCTGCTCTTTCTACCTCATAGGGCAGAAAGATAAAAGATGATGAATTATCAAGTACCTTATTTAATAGGATGGCACATTAAGACACCAGTACCTGAATGATGTTATACCGTTCTTCTGCCCCATGGGATGACTTTGCAATTGAGAAAAAGTTGGCAGGGTTGGAGGTAGGAATATGTGTGTGTACAAGTGTACACATGAGCCTGCAAATGAGTGTGCGCATGTGTGCCTGGCTGCACAAATCTGTCTTTTTCTTAGTTAACAGTAAGATAATGGTCCAGTCAAGTCTTCTCTTTTTTGGCCTTTCAGCTCAAACCTGTAGTTGACTGGGTTGAGTCTTAGGTGTCCTGGGCAGACTGTATTTTTCTTTCTCTGCTCCCCGTGGTGCTATCCTAGTTCATGACCTTCCAATCATAGTTGGCCTGAGACTGTATAGCTATCTCAGGTGCTAAGCAGTAGACCAAGCCTATAGGCTGTTGCTGTTTCTCTGTTTGTCCTGTCTGAGAGAGAAAGGTGGTTTAAGACTGGAGACCTGGTGAGATGATGCCGCAGTTGAGAGCATTTACTGCTCTTGCAGAGGACCCAGTTCTGTTCCCAGCAGTAACACAGTAGCTCACAATGGTCTGTAACTCAAGAACTGACCCCTTCTGGCACTGCTGCTGCACATGCGTAAACACAGGCACGTACACATACACATACATGTAAAGGAAATAAATATACTTAAAAAGATCAGTTTTTATCAAATATTTGAGAGATACAAACGTATTAGAAGCACAAGGTCAGTCCTTCCTGCCACTCTCTTCCTCTGCTGTGACCCGAGGCCTTTAGTAAGAAATTTATGGATAGAGTTAGGTTTCAGGTACCCACTGAAGTGCTCCATCACGGGGTGAGGGTGTGGCTCAGTTGGCAGTGCTTTCCTAGCATGCACAAAGCCCTGGGCTCTATCCCCAGAATCACATGTACAAGGACTGGTGCTGCACACTTGTAATTGTGGCACTTAGGTGGAAGCAGGAGGAGTAGAGGTTTGAACTCGCTCTTGGCTACATTGTGAGTCTGAGGTTGGCCTGAGATGTGTGAGACCCTTGTCTCAAAAAAAAGAAGGAAAAAATATCTGCTTCAGACAATAACATTAGTAACGTTCCCATCCCATTTCTGTTCCCATTAACATTGATTAGGACCCAGGTTTCCTTGAGGGGCTGCAAAGAGATCATAACAGGCTATCTTGTGGGCTGGAGAGATGACTCAGTGGTTAAGAGCACTGACTGCTCTTCCAGACAGAGGTCCTGAGTTCAAATCCCAGCAACCACATGGTGACTTACAACCATCTGTAATGGGTTCTCATGCCTTCTTCTGGAGAGTCTGAAGACAGCGACAGTGTACTCACATATATAAACTAAATCTTTAAAAAAAAAACCCAACAGGCTGTCTTGTGTCCTTGTTCATTTCAGCCTTGGGAAGCATTTGATGTGCTCCAAGCTCACCCAGTAACTGACCTCATGGTAGTGTGTCCTGTAACATTGGGATTCTGGGTAGGAATGCGTGTCTTCATGACAGAAAGGAACCTCTAGCTGGCTCTGTAAGAAGCAGACTCCTTGCTCACTTCGAGTATGTTTAGTTTTTGTGATGGTCTGTATATGCTTAGTCCAGGAGGTGGCACTATTAGGAGGTGTGGCCTTGTTAGATTAGGTGTGTCACTGTGGGCGTGGACTTTAATATCCTCGTCCTAACTGCGTGGAACCCAGTCTTATCCTAGCTGCCTTTGGAACAAGAGGTAGAACTCTCAGCTCCTCTAGCTCCATGTCTACTCGGATGCTCCCATGCTCCTGCCTTGATGATACTGGACTGAACCTCTGAACCTATAAGCCAGGCCCAACTAAATGATGTCCTTATAAGAGTTGCCTTGGTCAAGGTGTCTGTTCACAGCTGTAAAACCGTAACTAAGACAGTTGCTTTGAACAGGGTTTTGAAGTTGAACACAGAGAAGTGTTCAAGCTATAGACCTAGAACTGAACAGATTCTTGGGAACTACATGCAGATCAGGTGGAAAACAGGAGCCAAACCTCAGTGGCCCCTACTAGTGATGGCATCTTCTTCCAGAGCCTCCATCCTGACATTTCATGGCTAGACTGAGCAAGTCCTCCTGTTTCTGCTGCTTCTTCTCCAGCATAATGTTCAGAGGACTCTTTGCCTTGTCCTGAGGGCTGTAGATCTGTCAACCCCATCCCCACCCTCCGCCCGTGCCCTCCGTGTATCTCCATCCCAGTTAGTTACCTCTCTTATCACTGTGACGTAATATCTAGAAGTAGCTTAGAGAAGGAAGGTTTAAAGCCAGGTGTGGTGGTGCATACCTTTAGTGATAGTACTCAGGAGGTAGAGGCAGGAGAATCTCTGTGAGTTCAAGGCTAGCTTAGACTATATAGTGAGTTCCAGGACAACCAGAGCTACATAGTAAGACCCTGTCTAAAAACAAAATAAAACACAAAACAAAACAACACAAAATAACAACAACAGAACAGTTCTGTTCTGTCTCTCAGTCCCAGAAGATACTTTCAGTCATTCACCCGGAAGACATGACAGCAGGAGCAGGCGTGAACAGGGCACACTGCATCTATATTAAGGAATCCAGGGGTGAACAGGAAATGGGGCCAGGCTAATGAAGCCTGAAGGGCTCCTCCCAGTGGCCTACTTCCTCCACAGCCTTCCCAAACATAGGACCAAACGGTTACAACACATGAGCTGGAGAGATGGCTCAACTGTGAAGAGCACAGGCTGCTCTTCCAGAGAACTTGGGTTTGGTTTCCAGCCCAATGGCAGCCCTTGACCATCTGTAACTCCAGTTCCAGGGGATCTCACACACTGCACACACATAATGCACTAATGCACAGACATAAATGCAAGCAAAACCTTCTTTTCTTACACATAAAATAAAATAAATTAAAAAAAAAACCCTAAAAACACAACAGCAACAGCAACAAAACCACATGCAGACTGAAGCAGGGCATTTCTGCTGGCTCGAGAGTGACCAGGTCAGCCCAGAAAAGTCCCAAGTGCTGGTGGATTCTGTCCAGGCTGCTGCTGTAGCCCAGGGCATTTAGTGTCCTTCCCCCCACCCCCGTCTTATGTAACCCAGTGCTATATGCTTACAGATAACCTTGAGCTTCCATATTTTCCCCCTACCTCCCTAGTGCTGGTTACAGGTGTATCTCACTATGCCTGGGTTTTATGTGGTACTGGGACTTGAACCCAGTGTATCATACAAGTGAGGCAAGCACTTTACCAACTTTACCAACTGAGGTGTATCCACAGCCCTACATTCAACTTTTCTTTGTAGATGTCAAGATGAAGGATTATGTCTGGGTTTTTTTGTTTGTTGGTTGCTTTTTTTTTTTCTTTTTAAATAAACTAAATGACATTAGCATCAGCTTTGCAGTGAATCATTTCATGGCAGCCTCCAGGAAAGGACCGGGCCACGGGCTTGGTCTCTGTGTTCTTCAAGCTGGCCACCAGCCTGGGCTTACCAAACAGCCTTTGGGCTGTTCACTCAAGGGAGCTAACTGGAAGGTTGTTAGGGCCTGTGTTTTGGAAACCAGCACTGCCCACTGGGTTCCTGGTTTTTAACTATTGTCTCATCCTCCCCGTACAGTGAGGGTCTAGATTCCCAGGATGGACATTTGCCAGGTCTGGATGGTGACTTGGGGACAAGATGCAGTGTCAGTGGGTGGGGGGCGGAGGGAGTCTGTTTTGCTAGAGGGTGCAGCCTGTTTTGAGGAAGAGAATTGGGATGCTAAAGTCTGGACAAGAAGAGTTTCGAGCTGGAGGAAATGGCCCTGAGCAATGGGTGTGGCTCTTGTCCCATTGGGATAGGCCTTCCTTCCAGAAGAGCAGGCTCAAAGGCAGCCTGGTGCAAGGCCTTGGTGGGAATGGGAACCACATGGAGACTACAGGCTGGACCGGCATCCTCTGGAGAGTTCTCTTTTTCCCCTTGAAAGGCCTTATGTCTCATCCTTAATTAAAATATTCCTGTTAGGAAATCATCTAGCTAGCTATTTCTAGTGAAAAATCTTCCTGACCACAGCCCATTGCAGCCTCCTCTAGGCAGAGGATGTGGGAAGAGGCACTCAAACTACTGAAGAGCCCAAGAAGTCCCCTTGTGTCATACAGGTTGGTGAGCAGCTGACACAAGAGCCCTGGAGGCTCCTTTAGGAGGTGACCCTGCCTTTCTCCAGCCTCCCAGCTCTTAACAGCTCTTCTGACCCTCTCTGAGGTCTTCAGATGTTCCTTCTCCAGCTTTACTAAACTGAAGAAGAGAAAAGGCTCTTCTGTGTTTAATAAACTTAAATACACCCTGCATGTGGAGTAATGACCCACCGGCTTCCCCCTTCCCTAGCCCCCACTGGCTGAGGAGCGGAGATGAATGCCCTAGGGCTCCCCTCTGCATCTGTCCCTCCTCTTCCTTCAAATGTCAAGTTCTGGGCCTGAGGAGATGTTTCAGTCAGTCAGTAAAGTGCTGCTCACAGAAACACTCAGAATCCACATGAAGGAATGAGGCACAGTGGTTTGTACTAGTAACCCCCAGCGCTGGGGAAAAATAGAAAGACCCCTGTAGCACACTGGCCAGCTGGCCTAGACAAATCTGAAAGCCCCAGGCCAGAGAGAGACCCTGTCACAGAAGACAAGGTGGGTAGTCACTGAAGAATAACAACAAAGGCTTACCTGTGGCATCTATGTACAAGTGTACAGATGTGCACACACACTGGCACACACACGAGCACATATACACACATACACACTAGATAAGTTCTGCTTTTCAGATAGGATTCTGAGTACCACTGCTTTTGAGGTATAGATTTTAGCAGTGTTAGTCACCCTTGCCTTCCCGGCTGGGTGACCTCACACTGTTCCCCACCACCCAGCAGCTGCCTGGGAGAGGCTCCAGTGTTTGTACTGTACTGATTGTCTTGTAGCTGCTGAATAAGTGACAGGCTTCGGAGTTCTCTCTCCTGTTGGCTTCCACTCTGGTTTTTATGTGCTTTGCTTGTTTCCTGATAACAGCTTCTGACCTGGTAGAGAAAGTAAAGTCTGATTCAGGGCAGTATTGTTCCCTTGCATTCATTTGATCTGATTACATTTCGTGTGTTGCTCTGGTCCCTGCCTTGTAAGATGCAACTCTAACAGAGTCCTGTGACCTGCAAGGCTACCAGATACTGTGGCTGCAACAATGAGAAACTCGAAGGATCGCTTTTACTCTTGCTAATGTTAGCAGCCAGCAATGAGCATTCTCAGAAGGCTGATGAGATGCTCATTTTAAATGCAAATTCTTTGCGTGGTTAGGGGGAAAATGAAATTGTCTTGGCTCCCAGCACTCTGCGTTTTTGCCATTCCATCTGATGGTGGAGGGGAGGGTTCATGACTAAATCCCTCAGTGTCTCTATTATGATTTCACATTTGGACATGCTGAGAGGCAGCCTTGGCCCCAGGACATTAACTCTCTCTTGCCAAGTGGCAGCATGTGGGTGTCTGTGGAGGTTCTCAGGGTGTTGTCTAGAGCTCTGTACCCTCCGAATGATCTCTGCATCCTCTCATTTGTGTTACGGATGATGGATGTGCTAGGAAATTTGTGGTGAGTGGAGGCGTTTTCTTTTTCGTTGAGGCAAAGGAAATGTGCTTTAGCCCTTTAGCTCCTACTTAGCAGCATCCACATATGCTGTTTCCTTTCCGCCCGAGCAGGGCTCTTCTGGGGCTTCTGGGACTTGTAGCATAGCTGCGCTGTTGCAGCTTGCTGTCTGCAGATTCCCTGGTGCCATGTGTGGTGGAGATGTTGGGGCTCCTCTATGTAGTATTGCTGGGCCAATGGTTCACTCTTTCTCACCATCTTCCAAAGAGAAGGTATGATAACAAATCTGTGACCTGGTCCTGGTCTAGAATGTTAGGCCTGTCCTATAGCCTGGTTATTTTTACCCTGTATTTACAAGGAAGGTTTTTTTTTTTTTTGTAAAACAGCTCCTACACTAGAGATATACAGTCTCTGTCTCTTCCTGTCCCGGTCTCTCTCTGTCTCTCTCTCTCTGTCTCTCTCTCTCTCTCTCTGTCTCTCTCTCTCTCTCTCTCTCTCTCTCTCTCTCTCTCTGTGTGTGTGTGTGTGTGTGTGTGTGTGTGTGTGAGAGAGAGAGAGAGAGAGAGAGAGAAACACTTGACAAGTCAGCCTCTCTGAGCAGCCTTGACTTATACAGACAGTGGATACAGTCAGGGCCAATGGGGAATGTCTGAGGACTGGCAAGGCAGTCATGTGCTTTTTCTGACCATAAAGTGATGGCATAGTACTGGGCCTACCCTGAAAGTCAGGGTGATAGACTCATGTATGGTTGCCAAGAACAACGGGAATGCAGAAATCTTTATCTTTATATTGCATATACTTGAAGTTGTAATATTTTTATTTCAGCTGTTTTCTTCCTCCTACTTTTTTCCCCCCCTTTGGTTGGCACAAGTTTGCAAAACAGAACTTAGAATTCAAAGTGAAGAAGTGTCTGTTCGATCCTCTTGCTGACTAGCTAGAATCACAGGGTTTTAGAATTAAAAGGAAGTTGTGGAGTCCTGGAGCTCTCTGTACTTTTCATTTCTGTGGCCTGGTAAGTCCCTGAGGGAGTCTTTTGGTGGGTGGCAGTGTGGAGAAGTGAGTGCCTCCAACAGCTCTTCCTTCCCAGGCAAGGGCTGAAGGTCTTTGGGAGGCCTAGTGGGAAGCGCCCCTTTGTAGAGCCACCAATCCCGAAGACTTGAGAGTTAGTACTGGATGCAGTTGAGTGGATGTAAATCCTCAAGCAGCCCATCCCCTCGATCCCCATAGCTCTCCTGTTCAGACCAAGCTGGCCACTGCTAGGAAGATTACAACTCATAACCTTGCTCCCGTCTCTTCTGGCGCTGCCAGACTCAGGTGTCTCCCCTTCAGGACCACTGACATTTTGGTGGTGAGACAGCTCCTGCCATGGAGGCTGTCCCCTGCATTGGAGAGGAGTGTTTGGCAGCATTCCTGTCCTCAACTACACAACACACTTGCTCCCTGCAGCTGTGACAGCTACAGTTGTCTGTAGACATTGCCATGTGTCCCCTGGAGATAGAAAGTGCTCCGTGTTGGGGTGAGTTTGATGGCTGGGGAAAGGGCTTAGTGGATAAAATGCTTGTCACACAAGCATAAAGACCCAAGTTTAGATCCCCAGAACCCATATAAAGCTACACAGGCTAGCACATATCCATGATAATAGCAATCCTACACCAAGATGGAAGATGGAGTTGGGAGACTCTCCAGAAGTCTGGGGACTGGGATAGCCTGATAAATGTAATCACAAACAAGAAACTATGCCCCAAACATGCATGGTTGTCCTCTGATTTATACATGCATGCTGTGATACACAGATGCCCTCTGCATGAACACACACACACACACACACACACACACACACAGAGAGAGAGAGAGAGAGATGACCAATAAAAGATGTATATGACACCCCTTATAGTTTCCAAACAAGGCTTAATTATTAGTGTGTCCTTTTCCCCATTTTAGTTTGGAATGTGAAGTACACAACTGGAATCTTTACTATAACATGTAGTTACAGTAGCTAGCACTGACTCAGAAGCTATTCTTAGGAAAGTAGTCTGCAATTTTCACCTGAGTTCGGCCTTGTAGTCCTGATGAGGTTTCATTTGAAAAGATGTGGTCTTGGTCTTGTTTTGTGTCTTTACTTCCACTGTGGATGCTGCCACTCCTAGCCACTAGACGTTAAATCTGCAGTGTCTCCTTAGGGCTTGGGTATTACAGGTTTGATGGAAGCCTTTTTCCCTGTAGTAGGGAGGTAGGGGAGATAGCAGGAGGCAGAGCTCAGCGAGAAGTGAGGTCATTGCAGGAAGGAGTGATTGGGACTCCAGCATCTCCTCTCTTGCTCATCATTTTCCAGCCACCATGAGGACCACGTTTGCTCCACCATGTTTTTTCTGCTGCCATGCTCTGCCTCACTGCAGGGCCAACACAGTGGGGCCAAGTGCCCGTGGGGTGAGTGCTTCAAAACTACGAACCAACATGAATATTGCCTCCTTGTGAGTTGTTGACCTCAGGCATCTGCCATAGCAACAAGGAAGGTTACTGTCACATTGACTCCATGACTTGTGTCCACTCAATAGCCTATATTTGTAATTTTGCAAATGGGAATGAATGGGGACAAAATATGTGGTGGCTGGGTAGAAATGTTCCTAAGGCCGAAGAGTTTTAGCGATTGCTTGCCAGTTGGCAAGAGTCAGTCTCCCTTTTATAGACTTTGGTCAAGCTTGGGAGAAAGCTCATCAATCTTGATATACCCCAATATGCAGCAGACATATGGGGAGATTAAAAAATTGACCATAGCCTTATGAGTTAGATAGACTGAGTGGTTCTGAACGGTGTGGCTCCTCCGGGGTAATGAGCCCCTGCACAGGGTCTAGAGATCTGGATCTACCTCCAAGGTTCTTTCTTGGTTGAGTGACCCAATCTATTTGAGGCAATAGGCTCCTTCCCTGTAGGAGGAAGGGAAGACACTAAATTGCTGTCTTTGACACAGGGCTGAAGGCCTATGTGATAAGCCTATATTTATAAAATAAACATAAATTAAGAAACATAAAACAGATTGTGCAGCCTTAAGTCTTCTGAGGGGATATGGAAGCCAAGAACTTGTTTTAGTATGAAAGTAAGCATGCAAATATTGAATAAGTTAGAATACAAAATCCCATAAATCAAATGTTAAGGAAGCTGGTGTGAATGGCTTCTCACTGCTCGGTGGCATGCTGACCCCTCTCTGCCTTCAGTTCTGACTGGAGAGCATGGCATTCCTGGGCTACAGGAACACCAAAGCCATTTTACAGCTCAAAATTCTCATTGAAACAACAACAGCAGCTAGCAGCAGCAGCAAAAAAAGATACAGTTTTGGTGTAGACTCTTGGGTGGGTTGACATTCCTGTTACCAGAGAGGATCTTGGGAAGAATGGAACAGAACCAGAAGAGTGGGCTTGGCTTGGTATAGCATCCTTAGGGCTATTCCTAAGTGTGACCTCAGTTTACCAAATCTAGAATACATGTTAGAGAATTTCTTCAAAATGCCCCTGAGAGACAAAGGTCAATGTGAAGGCTGAGATACCTCTCACAGCAGGGGTTCACTGACATGGGGAGAGTTAGGGTGTTGTGATGCTGTAGATGCACAGTGTTGGTTTTAGAAATTATTAAAAGCATTACTTTTGATGCTAATGCTTGTGGGTTTTGTGAAAGGAGTTGGGGGAGGCTAGGATCTCATGTATCCTGGGCTGGCCTTGAACTCCCTATGTAGCAAAGAATATCCTTGAACTCTTGATCCTCCTGCTAACTCCTTAGTTATGCTAGAATTATAGGCCTGTACCACCATGTCTAGTTTATGCAGTGTTGGAGAGTGAGCCCAGGGCTTCTGCATGCCTGGTAAGCACTCTGCTACGGGAGAAACAGCCTCAGCCCCATCCATGATTGTTCTTTAAATGGAAACAAATGACAAAGGCTTTAGTTGGACTGATGTGCTCAGTGCTGGGCTGGGTGAAACAGGAGAAACAAGGCTGGCCAAGGTGGTGCACACCTTTAATCCCCATGCTCTGGAGGCAGGTGGACTAATATGAGGTCATGGCTAGCTTGGTCTATGACGGAGTTACAGGTCAACCAAGACTGACTGAATAGTGTGACCCTGGGGGACAGGGTGGGGAGGAGAGAGAGAGAGAGAGAGAGAGAGAGAGAGAGAGAGAGAGAGAGAGAGAGGGGAAGGAGGAGGAGGAGGAGGAGGAGGGGGAGGGGAGAGGGGAGGGGGGAGGGGAGGAGAGGAGAGGAGAGGAGAGGAGAGGAGAGGAGAGGAGAGGGAACCTCGATATTCACAGACAGCAGGAGTAGGTGGTAGTGAGTGGGGTTTTCTTTGTCTCCTTTAGGCATGTAATTGGAAGAGTTTGGATCAAATGAGGAACATTTGTTTGATGGGGGTGGGTGGGATTTCAGAAGCTTCTTGACTGAGGGCAAATAGTGCTTCTTGATTTTCTTTGGGCCATGGGAGCAGAGCCCCATCTGAGAGGAGTACTGAAAATAGTGTTTCTGCCACATTGCATACTCCAGGCTAGCTGGCCAGAGAACTTCCTGAACATACTCTTTTCTCTGCCTACCATCTTCCTGTAGAAGTGCTTTTTATGTGGGTACCAGGGAGTGAACTGATTTTTTTAAAATCAGGCTATCACAGTGTACACTTTACCTATAGAACTGTCACTGGCCCAGGAACCGTGATTATAGAACTGTGTACACACACACACACACACACACACACACACACACACACACACACACACACAGTGAGTCAGAAGGAAAGACGTGTGAAGATAACTTTTGGATAGAATTAAAAATTAAATTCATTTTACGATGACACTTTCCCCGAAGTTGTTCTTCTGTTGCTGTTGTTTTGTGTTCTTTTGAGAGAGTGTTTCTTTGTATAGCCCTGGCTGTTTTGTACCATGCTGGCATCAGACTAAAAAACTCCCTGTCTCTGCCTCCAGAGCGCTGAGATTAAAGGTGTGCATCACCACTGCCCAGCTGAAGCTGCTCCTTATAAGGATAAGTGCTCATCCTGTGGTCCCCAGCTTTTCAAATTGGCCCTAGGGGTGTCGTGAAGTTTGTGGAGGAAGTTTGATTGTTTGACCTTTGTGTACTAGAGCCTGGAGAGAGGAGCTGATGTGGTGGAGTCTTTCATGCTAATGGAGCATGCATAACTGAGCTACTCCTTGTCCAGGTGTGACTTACTTCTAGAAATGGCCTTCAGGGAGCCCCGTGGGGTCACCTGAGTCCTCTCCATCTGCTAATGTCTGTATTGAATGTTCTTTAGGATACAAAGATAAAAGTCGCTGAGGGGAAAAAGCCATGCCGAAGAGAACTGTGATGGTTAACATGGATCGTCAATGTGATAGGATATAGAATCATCCAAGAGACAAACTTCACTATATGTGTGAAGGCGTTTCTAGATTGGATTGCAGTGTGAAGATGAACCCTAAGTGTAGGTGACACCATTCCATTGCCTGGGGTCCTGGACTGAAAACAAAAGACAAGCGGGCAGTGTCAGCAGTCATTGCTTGCTCCCTGCTTGTGGGTGCTACGTGACCAGCTGTCCTGCTGCCACGCCTTCCTCATCACTGTGGACTGCTCGAAAACGTCCATCACAATGAACTCCTTGTGCCTTTAATTGCTTCTCTGAGGTATCTTGTCACAGCCACAAGGGAAGTCTCTAACACAGGAGCCATCTGGTGTGAAGTTCCTCATGGTGAGACAGACACTAGGGTCTGAGAGTCATCCTGGAGGCTGAGGGCGGTATGTTGGCTTTTGAGGAAGAAGGAATATTTCTGTCAGAAAAATAAGGTTAAAATGCTTCTCTGCAGGGAATGACTTGAGCACAGACCCCCACAGTGAGGGCAGGATGTGGTAGGATTGGGGAGAGAGCCTCAGATACCAGACATCCCCTTGGAACTGATCTGTGGTGTCTGTCTATGTGGGAAAGGTGGGAAGGGGACTGAGTCAGGGACTGGCTGGGAGTCTGAAGTCTGAGGGATCTGGTGTTGAACTCTGTCCTGAAGGCAGACGAAAAATGTCAAGCGCTGGCTAGAAAGGAAAAAGCTGACTCCCCTTGTGTCAGTAGTGCCACAGTGTAGAAGGCACAGGAGGGCACATCTACTAAGAGTCTCTTACTGATATTGGCTGATGATGGAGCTGGATGCCCATCTGTGCTGGACCTTTGGCCAGACTGTCAGCTTTCTTTCCCTTCTTCAGTGTAGCTCTTGGGTTTCCTTTCTCTTTCCTTCCTCTTCCTCCATTCATTATGTGAGGTCAGGTGCACATGTTTGGTTATATGCGCATATGTTTACAGCCAGAGGCTTACCATTTCTGTTGCTCAGGTACTGTATAGCTTGTTTCTTGAGACAGGGTCTTTCATTGGCCTGGCGTTTGCCAAGTAGACTAGGCTGGCCGACCAGGGGTTGACCTGCCTCCAACTCCCCAAGGTATAAGCATGTGTCATCATCACTTCTGGCCTCAAACTCAGGTCTTTGTGCTCACAATGGACAAATGCTGTTGACTCAGCTGTCTTCTCAGACCCAGCTCTTGAGTTTTCAGTGCTGATTGTAAAGTCACTAAATGACTGAGACGGGGGTCAGGAAATGGAGTGTGGAGGACTGTGCATTGGTCCCCTGCTCCCTCTCCACATTGTTTATCCTGCAAGCTTGGGCTCTCTCGATCTGCAAGTAGGAGACAGAGAGGGAGTAGTGAAAGGCTTGGGAGTGGTGGGAGTCTTGAAATTTCAAAGCTTACTCTCAGTGAGGCACCTCCTTCATTCAACAAAGCCACACCTCCTACACCTTCCCAAACAGGTCCTAGAACTAAGGAACAAGTCCTCAAACATCTAAAGCTGTGGGGACCGTTCTTATCCCAGCGGTCACAGCCCTCATCTTTCGCCTTGTTAGAGATGGCCTCTCTCTGTTTGCTGCTGTGTCCAGCAGCCCAGCTGCCCCATGAGCTTCTAGGGATTCGCCTCGCTCCATCCCATTTTAGAAGCACCGAGATTACGCTATGGCACCTGGTTTTATGTGCATTCTGGGGATTCATACTTAGTCTGCATGCTTAGACCACAAATACTTTTGATATGTGATATCATCAGCTTCTTGTCTGCTTTTTTTTTTTAAATCTTGTTTGATTTTTTTTTTCACCCTACCTTCATCCTGGCATGGGTCAGAACAGAGGGTCTTTCATCCACGAGTGTTAATCATTCTATAGAAAATAAATAATGCCACTTTACAAATGCATAGAGGGGCCAATGGAATAGATGAAATACTCATTAAGAATATTTGTCTTTATGCTGCCTCAGAATACAAGAGTATGACTGTATGTGGGAAGGTATGTGGCACTGTTGGCAAAAGTTTAAGACCTTGAAAGAAACTTTTACTCTCCTTTCAGTGCTTAGGTATGTATGCGTAAACAGAGGAGGTTGGCATGAAGGCTCCTGCTTGGATCTCCAGATGATGAGATGGTCTCATCATCTGCTTCAGGTCACTCTTCGTGGCTGTCACGATAATCCTGGAAACACAGGCATCGTGAGGCCCAGAACATGTGTCCTGTGAGGGGCCTACTGGCGTGAGTCACTGGGAGTTAAGGACCGATATCAGACAGTGCATTTCAGTTTGGCTCAGGCCCTTACTGGACAGGAACTAGCAGCTGGATGAAGTGACTAATGCTTGTGGGTAGGCTGGGGATTCCAGCCTCGTGGAGAGTTTCAGCCCTCAGCCTGGTGGAGGAACCCCAGTGGACAGTGGGTTGTCTGGGCTAAATATCAAAGAGCCACCTCTGGAATCTGTTTCCTGGCTTGGCCATCTTCCCACCCCATCCTCCAGGATAGAAATGGTATTTATAAGGGAGCACTCTAGATTTGAAAAGGGTCCCCAGATGCACAGGCTTAGAGGCGGGGGTTTGATAGGGTGAGGTCACTGTGTTCCCATGTTACTTGCTGAAACCCTTTGTTCTTTTGGAGTTGGCAAGACTTGTCTTTTCCTGAGCTCTTAACAATAGTTTCCCTGTAAGGCTATTATGAGTCAGTTAAGAGTTGTATGTGCATGCATGTACTGGAACACACAAACACATACACATACCCACAGAGACAGAGACATATACATATATACCCTCCCATGTATATGTGCAAATACACATAGACATAAACACACATATACACAAACTTCCTGAAAAGTTACTGGTCTGTGTTTCTAGTTTTGTGTCTTATTTGTTTTTGTTTTTTAAAAGAATTATTTATTTTACATATATGGGCACTCTATCTGCATGTATATCATTGTGCCAGAGGAGAGCATCAGATCCCATTATAGATAGTTATGAGCTACCATGTGGTTGCTGGGAATTGAAAACAGGACCTTTGGAAGCAGACCACTGAGCTGTCTCTCCAGCCCCGCAGTTTTGCTTATTAAATAGCACATTTAGGAAAGAAGAGGAGACTCTTAGTAGAAGAAAAGGAACTAGAATAATTTCATCATTAGGCCTGTATAATTTTCCTGGGTGTTAGGTTCATACGTATTACCTAAAACCAGGTCGAAGTGTTATTACTAAGTATCACAGTGTCAAATTTTTACTATTATAACTACTGAAGTTTAAATGTCCCTCAAATTCCCTGTGTGTAGTCTTAATTCTCAATGAAAAAGTACTGGGGAATCAGGCCTGATAGGAGGATTTTAGATCATGACCTAAAATCCATGACCCATGGCCCATGCATGGACTACTATGAGAGTAGGCCAGTTATCTTAAGAGTACTAGGTTTGGGGCTCAGGAGATAGTTTTGCTGGTAAAGTGCTTGAGGCATGAGAACTTAGGTTTCCAGCATGCATGTAAAAAGCCGAACATTGTAACACATGCTTGTGTTTCCAAGTAGTGCTGGCTAGCTAGTGTAGCCTACCGGGGTACACCAAGTCCTAGTGACAGAACCTGTCTCGAAACAAACAAAGGGACAAACAAACACAGACAGCTCCTAAAGCATGACATGTGAAGCCAAGTGCTGGTCTCTAAGTGTGGGCATACATGTACCCACTCACAGCTCTGCACACTGTACACACTATAGGAGGTTCTGTTGCCAAGACGACTTTAACCCCTGCTTACTCCTTTACTCGTTACGACCCTTCCTCCTCCTAACATGCGACGATACGTTGTGAATGCCATGTCTAGATATGAACCTCGTGGCCTTGAACTCCATCCCCTCTAGAACCATAAGAAATAATGTGTTTTATTGTTTTTAAAAATAAATCTCCTGGGTTTCAAGTCTCTGTTTTAGCAACTCAAAAGGAATGAAGATGTTAACTTAAAGGGACAAACTCTATCTCCAGTGAGATTTGCACAACAGTTTGGATGGCCTGCTCGGACTAATGTGGTCAAGATGCCTCTGGTGAGGGAGGACTAGAGATTGAGACCTACTACTCACACACATCTCTCTACCTTTTAGCCATTTCTGGCCAGTGGATGACTTGCTTTGATTTAGCCAATGAGCAAAGTTTTCATAGGAAAGGCAAAGAAAGGATGAGGCCCTGGAGCAGGAGGATGACGGAACCTGGGCACAGCATCTCCATAGGAGGAAGCAGGGTCCTCCCAGATCTGCAGGATGTCTGGCCCTTCCCTTGCCCCTCAGCTGCTAGGGACAACATGACACAATGTGCCTCAGGAAATAGACTTGCAGAATGTGTCAGAGAAGACCCTTGGGTACACAGATCCCTAGTTCTGGCCCAGCATGGCATGAGCTCAGAATGCAGGACTGTGCCAGGGTGCAGACTTTCCAAAGCAAAGATATATTTATAGTCGATGTCTCTAGAACCTTCTGCCTTGGCAGTCAGACCCCACCCTTGACAAACTCTGGGGCTCACTTCATATTTTTCTGGCATCTTAAAGTAGGGCTGATAATACTTCTGAAACAGCCCAGGGAGATTCCTGTCACAGGCACAAATCTATTTTATTTGTTTGTTTTTAATGTTTTATTATGATTTATATGTCTAGGCCCAGTACTGTACCAAGAATCTGTAGTCATGTTTAGTTGGGAGACTGAGGAGGATCACCTAAATTTAGGAGCTCAAGGCTAGTCTAGCACAGCTGGGAGGGATTAGTCATAAGGAGTAGGATGACTACTCATGGACTTCACACCTTACTTCCCCCTAGCATCTCTCTGTCTTAAAAATGAAAATACAGATTATTTATTTTCAGAAGGTCCAGATATTTATGCTATGTGAATTGCAGAAAAGTAATTGCATACCTTGGATATGAAGAAACAGTATGTAAAAAATAACATTAAAAAATAGCAGATTTTTAATGAGGAAAACATTCTTAAATTTGAATAAAATATGATCTGGGACAAGAATTTTAAGAAAATAAAATTATAGGACTGGAGAGACCATTCTGGTCTTCCAGAAGATCCAACTTCAGTCTCAGCACCCATATCTAGCACACCTTCTTCTAACTGCAGGTCCAGGGGTCTGAAACCCTCTACTGGCCTTCAAGGGCACCTGCAGACATGTGGTACATATACATACTGACAGGCATTCACATACATATAAAAATAAATCAATCTTTAAGAATAGAAAACAAAGGGCTGGAGGGATGGCTCAGCAGTTAGGAGTGTATACTGCTCCCCTTTGGTTCCCAGTACCACACTGAGTAACACACAACCATCTGTAACTCCAGCTCCAGGGGGATTGAGGCTCTGTGCACACCTGCATGTATATGCATGTATTCCTGCCTCCATGCACAAAAGTAAAAGGGAAATAAATTCTTTTTTAAAAAAGAAACAAAATTGTTTAAAGTTCACTAAAATATGGCATGTTCATAAAAATGTTTAGTAATTTCTTAGCTTCATAAAGAACAAAATGGTTACTGCACATATTCTTTTATCTATTTCTTTATTTTTACTTTCTTTTTATTGAAAATAAATTATTTGCACATAACATATCCTGATTACTGTTTTCCTCCCATCTCCTCCTCCCAGTTCCCCCCCACAGTCCCTTCCATCTGGATCCATTCACCTTTTGTCTCTTATTAGAACTATGCATATTTTATGTGCTTTTACTTATTAATATTAATCTTAGAAATTTAAATACTGAGCCCGACGCTAGCTCTGTAAGAAGGTCCATGCCGAAGCTGTTGGATGAGGCCTCCAGCAGTCCTGAGTACGCCTAGCTGTGAGGAGAGCCATGCTGGTCACTGTACCTGCTGCAAGAAGCCAGTAGTCCCTGATCATGTGGTCACTGCACAGAACAGGTCCCCTCCATTCACGACTCCACTTGCAGAGAACTTGGGGTAGCTGAGAGAATTGTAGAAGAGAACTCCTGGCATATGGTACTAGAGGGAGTCCTTACCCTAAGGAACAGAGAATTTGGGGCTAGCGTCCCTTGACACTAGATGCACAATTTGACTGTGTTCTCTTTTCAAGGGTAAAGGTCTATTGTCTCTTCAGAGGAGTTTGGGATGCTTCAACTCCTGGCGCCTTTTCTCCCTTAAGGATAAGGAACATCATGGGCATTGTGGGGAGGGTTTTACGTGTTTGTTTAGATGGATCTAGGGACTGCTGATCAAATCTAGTCATGTATTTGGCTTGTCTCCATTAGCTTTGTGGCTTGATTAACTATTGGATGGGAAGTGATTAGTTAGCTGTATGCCTTGTCCCAGTGTGGAGGCCTTGACCATGCTGTGGGTGGCCTAAGAAGCCTTTGCATTTTTCTATGAAATCTCCATCTCCCTCTCATGATCCAGAGTAAGTAGAATGTGAACACAGAAGGAAAAAAAAATTGGAGCGATCACTGTAGTTTCCAAACAGATGACCTCACTGTCTGAATTCTGCTTTATTAAAAAAAAAAACCCAAAAAAACCAAAAAAAACCCCTTAACTTTGCCTTATTAAAAAAAAATGGATCTTTGGGGAAACAGATTCAAATTCCCATTTAATGTGTGTGTGTGTGTGTGTGTGCGAGGTAGGGAGGGAGGTTGGAATTAGCTCTACAAACAAAATATAGTCAGCATCACAGTGATATACCAACTTGACAATGATCAAAGAGATGTTACAACTCTGATTGGTAAAAACTGGCCGCTGTTTCCTCAAAGTAAGCAAGTGCCTTAAATTTTGTGGAAGCCAGCTTCATGTGACGTTTATTTGGCTCTTTTTCTAGAGCGTAAGAGAGTTGCCTAATTTTGTATCAGCAGAATGGGCTTACCGTGTCTGTGCTGTTTTACAGGTGAGCTGTTCTGGCATCCAGGGGTTAGGCGCAAGCTGCAAGGTGCAGTGATACCTCACAACCAGCTGCAGCTAAAACCCAGGGGGAGAGGCAACCATTTAGAGGATTATGTTTCAACATATAATTAGGTGAAGATTTAATTTAAGAACCCAGACCATAATCAGAAGCCTCATTTCCTACAAAACGAGCACTTTGATTATCTATTTCATTTCATCAAAATAAAACGGGACAGGAGTCAGTCTGCTATCCTTTAAGATGCTCTAATTTCGACAGTCCCTAAGCATTTCCTGGGATGACTTCTGGTTCCTTGACTCCCATGTCAATTAACTTTTGGTCTCTTTGACCACAGTTCGTGACAGAAACAACTCTGGGGAGGAAAGCTTTCTTTTGGCTCACGATTTCAGCAGTATCGTTTTGCTGTTGTGCACACATGGTGGGATTCACTCTGGCAGAAGTGTGTGGTAGCCTACTCATTTCCTAATGGGTCAGAGTTAGGGGCCAGCTCTACCCTTCAAAACTCGTCCTTTGCTTCCCACAGTAGCACTAGTGGCCGGGGACCAAGAGTGAAATGTTAATCTGTGAAGAACATCTCAGATTTAGGTACTCCCAGGTCTGCCAAAAGAGCAGAGATGGAATGTTCTCGTTTCTGTGTTCTTTACATCTCAAAGATTCAGATTTGGTTTTTATTTCTTTAGCTTTCTTTAACCTTTCTTTTTGCTGAAGGCTTTGGATAGTCTTCCTCCATGGTATACAAAACAGTTTTGTTTCTTCTAGAACTCTGGTTTTGTTTTTGAGGAAAACCAGGAGCTTCAGTTTGCTTGATAAAGGCCTTTTTGGATGAGGGTGGGGGATATGAGTTAGAGAAATGGTTAAGATTTTGGAACTGCAGGTTACTTAATCTCCTCCCCTGTCTAGAGCAAGACAGAACAAGAATACTATTTGTTTAGCCATGGAGTTTTATTAGGAAGGCAACTGCCTGTTGTTGCTTCTGGTTCCGTGCAGCTGGTTTGGGGCAAGGTCTGTCAGCATTCTGAGCCTTAGCATCATCTCTGAACAGAACACCTTCAGCTGCTGGGTTCCAAGGGCTCCTGTACCCCTCAGTCTGCAGCAGGGAGATGGAGTCTCTTTCTCTGTCTGAAGGGGGCGTGGTGTGTGTTATCAGTTCTGAGGCTGCACTGTGTCCTGGGACTGAGGCCTTCACTCCTTCCTCTTCATAATCTGAAATCCAACCAGGAGTGTTTACAGTTGTGAGGCTATTGCTCCCTGCTGTGATAGTTCTTCATTACCAATTTGATGGGATTTAGCATCACCATGGAAACAAGCCTTTGGGCATGCCTGTGAGAGAGTTTCTAGACTGGGTTAACTAAGGTGGAGAGACCAGTAAATGTGGAGGACACTGTTCTATGGGCTGGAGTCCTGCACAGAATAAAGAAGTTAGCTGAGCACCAGCGTTCATCTCTTCGTTTTCTGGCTGGGTGATGTGGCTTCCCGCTCCATGCTCCTGCTGCCCTGCTGCCCTGGTGGACTCTACTCCTGAAAAATGAGCCAGGTGCTCTTGGTCAAGAATTTTATCACAGCAATGAGTAATTGAAACTTTGCTTTCGACAGGGTTTCTCTGTGTAGCTCTGGTTGTCTTGGAACTCTCTCTGTAGCCCAGGCTGGCCTCACACTTAGATCCGCCTGCCTCTGCCTCTCAAGCACTGGCATTAAAGGCGTGCACTACCATGCCTGGCTAACTAATTGCTTAATGAGGTCTCTGAACTGACGCTTGTGTTTCTTTTGCCAGTGCACTGCTGTAGGGTAACATCTGGACTGGAATTGAGGCTTCTCTGGTGCTTGGATGTCCCTAAGTTCCTGCATCAGCTTGTCGAAGACTGTAAGTAATGTCCCTGTTGCTGTTTGATGAGACTAAAGAGACTGTGGGTTAAAGAGTCCAGCCAGCCAGTTGGTGGACTCATTCCCTCCAGGCACAGTTAACCTTCAGCCATTGGCTGCGTGTAACCTGGGATAAGTATGAAATTGGCCCAGTACAAATCATGAAATTAAAACATTATGACTTTTTGGTGATCTCCATCTTTACCTACCCATCTGCCTATCTACCTATCTCTCTCGATATCTCTATGTGTATGGACATGAATATCTTTATCTATCTATATTTGTTGATAACTCAATCACGTGGTACTCCAGCCTGAACTTTGTAGATAACACTGTATTGCAATGTCCAAAGTTTGGATGAGCCTGCAAGAGCCAGGCTCCCTTATGCCCAGCTCCAAAAGCCTTGGAGATAGCAGTTGAAACTCTATGTGTGACCATTCTGTTCTATCACCAGCCAGCACTAGAGACAGATACACCATTCTTTATCATCCTGTCTCCTCCCTTCCCTTTCACTGTACTCCAGACACACTGGCTATTGCTTCTGGCCTATAGGAGGACAATGCACATGATGCGGATGCAGGAACCATGGCCTTCCTAGCAACCTTTCCCCTAGTGAATATGTACACCTCCTCATTCAGCCTGTTCCCTCCCATTACCATTTCCCCCTACCCAAGTGTTCACACTTGTCTGTCTGTCTGTCTGTCTCCATCTCTCTCCATCCTTATCAAATCTTTCTTTATACTTGCCTTAAGATAGGTGTCTTCTATCTGTCAGTTGGTAGGCTGCCCATTCATTTGACACTTATTGAGTACACACCAGTCATTCAGAATCAACTTGCTGTCTTGGAACTCAGTCCAACAAGAAGGAAGAGATGACATAAAATCCCAAATCAACTGTTACAGCCCTATCAGAGTATCCTGGTGGGTTCTAAGTACTCTCCGGCTGGGTCACTAAAGTACCTTGTTAAAAGGCCAACCCTTGGGTCATACTCATATAATGAAATATTACCCTGCAGTCCATTGCTCTTCATGTAATATTTTTTATGGTTTTTTTTCTGTTTCTTTGTTTTGTTTTGTTTTAAGATAGGGTTTCTCTGTATATCTGTGACTGTCCTGGAACTCACTCTGTAGACTCAAGACCAGGATTGGCCTTGAACACACAGAGATCCTCTTGCATCTATTTCCCAAGTGCAGAAATTAAAAGCACGTGTCACCACTGTTCAGCTCAATTAATATTGTTTTTAACAATTATAATAAACTGTTATAATAAACTGATCCTGCTGTGGGATGACTAGGTGAGGCCTGAGAGCCAGCTCTGTTCACATATGTTCTAGGTGGCACTGATACTGATGGTTTATAGACCATATTTGGGGAAATAATGTCTTGATACTTTATATACAAATATATTGCTTTGATGTTCTCAGTACAGGGATTTGTCATGGAATGTGACTTATTGAACTCCCTGACTTAGAGAGAGAGAGAGAGAGAGAGAGAGAGAGAGAGAGAGAGAGAGAGAGAGAGAGAGAGAGAGAGATTGAGAGAGAGAGAGAATGAGAATTCACCAAAGGCCTGGCAGGACTTTATCTCATCTTTTACAACTGGTGCTTGTGCGTCATTGCAGCTGTTGTAGGTTGTGGTTTTAGCTTCTAGATCCTTTTCTTTCATATCACGCTGCTTGGATCCATGCCTTGAAACCCTCCAGGGCCTGTGCAGTGGGCATGCTGTCAGCAGCTCTTAAACAGCTGGGTTCCTTCATTTGGAAGAGCAGGCAGCATCAGCTGGCCTATGCTGTACCTTCAAGCTGACTGATAGAGGCCATATTCAGAGTCATAAACAGGGCTCGGAAACCTTAGCGTGAGAGGGTAGAGTGAGGGCTTGAGGACCATGATGGTCAGGAGGTAGGGGCTTAAAGGGAAGTCTTGAGTCCATGTAATGAGCACATCCTGAAGTTATACTTGGGATCTCCCGTGTAGTAATGTACTCTGAATAGCTGGCAAACCACCTCAGCAGACACTTCCACATATCTGCTTTCCTTTTTTATAAGAACTAAACTGATTCTTCTTCTGAGTTGTTGACAGTCCAATAAGCCATATATGGAGTCCTTGCAACATCCGAGATGCCAGGATAAGTGTCTGGTATACATTCTTGCAACTTGACTCTCCTGCTGTCTAGGTCGCAGGTGTGCCCACTGTTTCAGCAAGGCCTGGGATGAAGGTACTCACTTGGGGCCACACTGCAGGAGCATGGCAGTGGTTGATACAGTCTGGACTGTTCTCAAATTGGACGCTTTCTATTCTTCCTACTCTTGCTCTCACTACTTGGGCTATGAGTGAAATGGGTTTTCTTTGAGGCACGTTTCTGCTCTGTAGTGCAGCTGCTGTGAACACGTGGTGGTCCTCCTGTCTCAGCTTCCCATATGCTGGGAGTATAGGCTTCTGCAGCTACCCTGACTAGAAATAGCATTTAAGGACAGTGGGTAGTGGGTTGCTCATTATTTATTCCTCATCTATGTTTTTACTCCCTCATAGACTCACTGTGTCCCTAGGAAGGACCTTCCCAGTGGGACTATTTTAAAGTATGTTGGTCTCTTGAGTTTGGGAAGGACTTGGGTGGCATGGTACAGTGTTATATGACTTTTGCTGAGGGGATATGAATGGATGTCTATTCAGGTAGGGCACAGATGGTAGACTGAAGAAGTGATTCTACCTGTGTCTAGCTTAGTGAACTAATGAGTTTATTGGGATTATTGACGTGAGCATGGGTGACTCCAAGGCAGCTGTATCTCTGAGAAGCTCACCCTAGAATGGGTGATACCTCACAAAAGCTTTATCCTTGGAACTCCTTGACCAACTTGCAGATAGCTTGGTTAGCTGAAGAGCCCCTCCTCTTGAACAATTGCTTGCTATTCTTATAGAGGAACCTTGTGAATCATGTAATTTTCAGGATCTCTCTGAGCCTTGCAAGTTGTCTTTGCTTTTCCAGTCTTAGGGCTTTCCTTCTCTTTCTGGGAAAGGGCTCTTACAATTCAGAAGAAATAGCTATCTAATAGGCAAAGATAAACAAGAAAGAGAAATGTGAATTTGGGGGTTTTGAGCCCTGCCTCTGCCGGCCTCAGAGGTGGCAGGTTGGTGGCTCAGGGATCTATAGCTGTAATTCAGTCCTCAATGGCTCACAGTGGGGAGATAGGACGTGAAGGGTCAGGAGTTGGCTCACTGTGCCCTAAAGAATTTCTAGACACTCTGGCGCTTCTATATCAAAGATAATCTCCAAGCAGCTTCGCTGAGCTCAGTTTTATTTTGTCTGTTCTATGTCAGACCTGGCATTTTAATGGATTTTAAGTCTTCAATTTGATTTATCAATATTTGGCTTCATGGTCCTGTGTAGTTCAGGGTTGGGCCAAGCCATTTGCAGAATTGAGTTTATTCATTTAGCCAATTATCTACATGAAGTGTGCACACCGGTTTGCAGACTGCAGGCACTGGCAGATTGATTGGAACCATGCTCTTGCTTATACTGCAGGCTTTTCTGCTAAACTGATGCATCTAACTCTGGGGGGGGGTGGTATGATGTCTGGTGTGACAGTCACATTTAAACAGTAGCCACCTTTTGTCCTTTTAGATCCAGAGTTAGCCTTGCTTTTCCATCAGGAATAGAAACTCTGAGCTAGTGAGAGCCAGGGTCAAAGCCAAGCTTTGCAGTAAGGTAACTCCAGGTCCCTGGGGCTTGCAGTGGTGTGCCTTCTGTACTTCCCTTTCTCACACAGGCTCCCGATGGCCAGTGGTCTGTTTCTTTAACCTGACATGGAGGAGTGATTTTGCACTGAAGGCAGTTGTAGATACAGGTTCTTTAACTTCTCTGTGTTTATTCTGGCCACACATTCTTCAAGGATTGGCTCAGTGTCCTCTAGTCCATGTGGCTGTCTGGTTTCCTCCAAGTTTGTCTGATGTTTCATGCCACCTGAAGCCAGCTGCTTTGTCTTTATACAGTGAGCCCATTGGGGCAGGATGGGGATGCTGTAGGGTTAAATGAGGCTTCACGTATCCCTGACTGTACGTGCAGTAAGCATTTATTGCCTGAACCCAGTAAAAAATAGCATCCTTCCATCCATCTGTATCCTTAACTCTAGTCTGCTAGGAGAGGAAGAACAGAACATTGTACACATAATGACCAGGAAGGCCTATGGGTTGGAATAGCATGTAATGACAAGTCTGCACATGAAACCACACAGCAGGTGTCCCTAGGCTTTTGTGACTTGAGGCATGCAGACCTCTCCAGGTCTTAGGTTATGTGAGGTAATGGCAAAGAACAGGTAGACTGGAAGAATTGGACTCAAAGTACACTCTTTCCTATAACACAGGTGGTGTTTGTATTCCCTTTAAACATCTTCTGACTTTATAAAGTTTCAAAAGTAATTTACGACCTGTTGATATTCTGAATTAAAAAAATACAAAAAAGAAAAAAAAAGGCTCATAAAAGAGGGTGCTTGCTCACTAGTGGTTTCTGGTTGGGATGTCAGTTATGCCAGCCTTTGGGCCTTATGTGTGCGGCAAGCGTTAATATTGCCAGACTAGCCACTGACTCTCTCTCCTTGTACCTCCCTGCCTCCTCCTCTCCTCTCCTCTCCTCCCCTCCCCCCTCCCCCCTCCCCTCTCCTCTCTCTCCTTTCCCCTCCCCCCTCTCCTCTCCCCTCCCCTCTCCTCCCCCATCCTCTCCTCCCCTCTCCCCTCCCCTCTCCTCTCCCCTCCCCTCCCCCCTCCCCTCCCCTCCCCTCCCCTCTCCTCTCCCCTCCCCTCCCCTCTCCCCTCTCCTCTCCCCTCTCCTCTCCCCTCCCCTCCCCCTCCTCCCTCCTCTCCCCTCCCCTCCCCCTCCTCCCTCCTCTCCCCTCCCCTCTCCCCTCCCCTCCCCTCCCCTCTCCCCTCTCCTCTCCCCTCCCCTCCCCCTCCTCCCTCCTCTCCCCTTCCCTCCCCTCTCCCCTCCCCTCCCCTCCCCTCTCCTCCCCTCATTTCCTTCCCTCTCTCTCTTGGGAGAATGAACTTGGGGAAGTGCTCTACCACTACCACTCTCTAAACTTTTCTTTCCCTTTTGAGACTGGGTCTTGTGAGTCGCCTAGGCTGGCCTTGAACTTACTTTATAGTCCAAGCAGATCTTGAACTCAAGTTTTTCTTGCCTCTGCTTCCCCAAGTACAGACCACAGTCACCATGCCTAACTCCTGTTTTACTTTAAAATGACAGCATATAGAACTCAAAGCAACTATGTAAGAGTCAGCTTCAGTAATGAACCTGTGCCTGTGGGGGAGGGGTGACTAAAAATTCTAGCTTGCCAAGGAGAAACCCAGCTTGTTCTTGTTAGGTCACAGTTCTCTGTCTGCCTCTTTCTCTTAGAGACATGGCCCTACAGCTTTCTCTAGAGAGCTGATAGCAAAGTGTGGGGTCACTTTGCAGTGTCACAGAGCTGAGTGAGTTGTCATTTTCCCGCCTACAGCTGTAAGCAAGGTCTGCTCTTCAATCTCTACTGTCCAGACTCAAGGCGACCCTGGGTTAAAACTGACTTCTATCATGTCATATCCCATACATGTAGGCTATAGCACATGTATGGAATTTCCTCCCTCTGGAAACCTGTGAGAACAAGAAGCCCTGTTTGTCCCCTGGATCTGATGAGAACTGACAAGCTTAAAGGAGAGCTCTCTTGAGAGCCACAACACTGCCTGTGTATGCAGGGTATACCTCTTGGATTCTGGGACCTGAAGGGAACAGAAAGGAATCAAAGATTCTTTCCCTTCAGAAATGGTCCCATTTTCTCTGTCTCTGATGGGGATATGTCCTAATGAAGCTTTTCCTCATTCCTGGAAGTTTGCTCTCCCACTTGGCAATTGTGTGGCTGCAACTCTCTTAAAGCTCTGCTGAAGGGATATTCATTTCAGCTTCCTTTCTGCAGATCTGTAGCATCTCCCTGCCCTGCATAGCAGTGCTGTGTGAGTGCCATAGTCACTGCATTTCAGCTGCATGAGCAGTGATGTGAGAGGGCCATAGTCACTGCATTCCAGCTTCATGTGCAGTGCTGTGTGAGTGCCATAGTCACTGCATTCCAGCTGCATGTGCAGTGCTGTGTGAGCGCCATAGTCACTGCATTCCAGTTGCATGTGCAGTGCTGTGTGAGTGCCATAGTCACTGCATTCCAGCTGCATGTGCAGTGCTGTGTGAGTGCCATAGTCACTGCATTCCAGCTGTATGTGCAGTGCTGTGTGAGTGCCATAGTCACTGCATTCCAGTTGCATGTGCAGTGCTGTGTGAGTGCTATAGTCACTGCATTCCAGCTGCATGAGCAGTGATGTGAGAGGGCCATAGTCACTGCATTCCAGCTGTATGTGCAGTGCTGTGTGAGTGCCATAGTCAACTGCATTCCAGCTGCATGAGAAAGTGTTGTGTGAGCGCCATAGTCACTGCATTCCAGCTGCATGAGCAGTGATGTGAGAGGGCCATAGTCACTGCATTCCAGCTTCATGTGCAGTGCTGTGTGAGCGCCATAGTCACTGCATTCCAGCTGCATGTGCAGTGCTGTGTGAGCGCCATAGTCACTGCATTCCAGTTGCATGTGCAGTGCTGTGTGAGTGCCATAGTCACTGCATTCCAGCTGCATGTGCAGTGCTGTGTGAGTGCCATAGTCACTGCATTCCAGCTGCATGTGCAGTGCTGTGTGAGTGCCATAGTCACTGCATTCCAGTTGCATGTGCAGTGCTGTGTGAGTGCCATAGTCACTGCATTCCAGCTGCATGAGCAGTGATGTGAGAGGGCCATAGTCACTGCATTCCAGCTGCATGAGCAAGTGTTGTGTTAGCACCAATAGTCACTGCATTCCAGTTGCATGAGCAGTGCTGTGTGAGCGTCATACTTTGCTGGTTTTGTTTCTTGTCTGTACAAGGCCAGGTGCTCACTTTTCTTGCCCATTGACAAACCCTCAGCAGAGCCAGTGTTGCTTGTAGAAAATTTTCAGTGCAGACACACAGGTACTATGACTAAGTACCCAAATGCCTCTTCATTCCAGCTATTCTGGGTAATCTGATCTCTTTCATTATTTTGTTAGGAATGATGTGTCCAATGTGATGTGTAGCCAGAATTCTTTTGTCATGTGGGAGCCTGAGATTCAAGTTTGTCTCCATTTATAACCCAATAAAACAAAAACAAAGAAACAAACAAAAAGAAAGCTTATGATGCACAGGAAATGAATGAGTTGGAATTTGCAGGCTGTCCTTCCTTGTAGAGATTGCATGCCCACTTAAGAATGTTCTTAACTCTCTTTGCTTTATGTGAGGAGTAAAAATACTCTTTAGCTGACATCAAGACTAAATTATGCAATGCCTTCATGAGCCTTTGGGTCTGAAAAAGGGTCTGTATAAATAATGTTACTCTTTGTGATAAAGTTGGAACATATTAAATACATCATAGACCCTGATTCCATTCTAATACAACTCTACCAGAGTGTGGTGAGTACATATTGTTTGTATACCATTAAATATGTTCACAGTCACACATTCTCCAATTCCTGATTACCCTTATTTGTTTTGAAACAGGGTCTCTCCATGTTGTCCTGGAACTCTATGTAGACTGGGCTGGCCTTGAACTCACAAGAGTTTCTCAGGCTCCCAAATGCTGGGATCAAAGGTGTGTGCCAGACTAGGCCTCGTGGGTGTCTTTTTAACCTTCTCTAACTCCTTCTTTCTTTTCCTCGTTCAGCACTGCAATTAACTTCTTTGAAATGCTTTGTAAAAGTCTGAGATGGTTATGTTTGTAGAATTTCAGGGTCAGGAGATTAGTTTTAAAAATTTCCCATTAAAAATATAAAGTATTCCCAGGTATGGTGGTACATGCCTTTCACCTCTGCACCCAAGAGGCAGAGGCAGGTGGATCTCTGTGAGTTCAAAGCCAGATGGGTGAGTTACAGGCCAACCAGGGCTACAAAATGAGACCCTTTCTCCAAAAATAAATAAACCCAACAAAATGTAAAATGTACATCTCTAACCAGGAGGACTCTCAGTAGCAGAGATTACTAATCTTAAAACCATTTAAAAATTATTTTCAAAATGAAATATGAAAAGTCTAAAATTGGTAAGAGAGTTTTATTGTGTGTTTGCATTATTGCATGTGTGTATCCATGCACTTCCTACAAAGTTTTGTAGCCAGAAAATCTGTGGCCAAGGAGCTTTTCCTGGGCTTGTGGCTTAGCCTCCCAGGCTTGCCCAGCCCTTTCCTTCAAGCTCTGTTCCCCTGAGGTTTGATGGTCTTTGATTCTGAGAGATGCTTGCATACTCCTGGTCAGATCTGGGAGGGAAAGTAAGTTGCATGAGGAAGCTTCCCCTGTCCTTACCCACAGAGACCTGGCCTTCTCTCTGTGTGGCCCAGGTTTCCTCCCTCCATTATGGCTTGGAGAGACACCTGCCAATGCTTGCTGTGCCCTTGCCGGTCTCTAACATTTGCTGGAAGCACATTTCTCCCAAGTCATTGTCATACTGCATTGCTCTTCAGCTGTCCTCTGTGACAGATCCCATATTTAACAGGAGTCATGGCACTCCCTGGGGATGAGCCTCCCTGGCCTGACTAACCCCCAGCAGGCTGCTTCCCGCTGTGTTCCCTGTGCTCTCTCTGGTCCATCCTTGTTACCAGTATCCTTAGCATAGACCAGAACTCTTCCTAGCTCAAGTTCTGGCTTATTCATGCCATTTTCTTTAAAAGCAATGCTACCTTCTCTGGATTGCTCTCCTGGGGGCTGTGCCCTGGGCCTGTGGACCTGGACTTTAAACTGAATGGAAAGCTGGACTGTCAGAAATAATAGTTTCTCTTTTCTTCTAGGGGTGCCTTAACCTCCCTCTGTAGGAGCTGTTTCTAGCCAGATGTTAGTAGAACAAAGAAGTGGGCTTTCCAAATAGGCTCCGCCCTAACAAACCCTGTTAAGGAAAGCCTCCAGGCTTTGTTGGCAAGGTTTTATTTGTGCTACAGCATAGTAGTCAGGACAGAAGCTGTCCCACCCAGATGTTGTGTTCCATGGAACTATTTCTGTGATAAAAATACCCTCCCTTCTCCTAGCAGAAGCAATCACTTCAGTATCTCCTGCTGTGTAGCCGAGTAAGCCCTGCACCCATGAGCTGCATTTGGCACTGTGTCCTTTGGCCAGCTGTGTGACTCCCAAGAGACAAGTGCAGTTGTATGGAGAAGATGTGAGGGAGAGAGTGGTCTGGTGGAGGGAGGGAGGAGGTGATCTTTAAGCAGCTGCTGAACTCTAGCACTAGCTCAAGCCTCCCTGCCCTGAGGCGTTCAACTGATGTTCTGGCTGCAGGACCTGCAGTGTGGAGGGTGGCTCTGATGATTGCAGCACGGGGCAGAGGAAGAACCAGTTGGCTTGGGTTGGGTGGAGTGGGTTGGGTGGGGGTCCCTGGGGTACCCTGCTGCAGCAGATGTGAGCTGATACCTGGGCTCCTCTCTAGACCTCTAGGGTCTGCCTATTACATGATAACTTGGGATGCATTTTACTTTTTAAATTAGTTATTACTTCTTATTTATGTGTCTGTGTGTAAGGGGCACACATGGGTACATATGCATGCATGTGCATGGGGGCTAGAGGCTAACCTCAGGCATCATTCCTTAGGAGCCATTTACCTTATTTAAACATAAGTCTTATTTTTTTATTTTGTGAATGTACACATACTTACATCATGGCTTGTTGTAGAGGCCAGAGGACAACTTTCCTCTGTCCCCTTGTTGGATCCAGAAATCTAACTCAGGTTGGCTGGCCTGCCCTGCAGTGTTTTCACACACTGAGCCATCGCACCAGCCCCGGTTACCTTATCTTTTTGAGATGGGCTCATTTTGCTGGGACCTGGGCTCACTGTTAATTAGGTTATGCTAGCTGGCCAGCAGGCTTCAAGATCCTCTTGTCTGTGCCAACCTAGCACTGGGACTACATGTGCCACCATGCTCGGCCTTTACTTGGCATTAAGGTCCTCTCGTGTGCACAGCGAGAATCTTACTAAATGAGCCATTTCCCCATACCACACTTTATTTTTATTTCTAAAAAGAAAGATCTCAACGTTCTAGAAGCAAAGCATGTAAAACAGGGGCAACAAGCAGCCCCAGCCCACACAGAGCCCGCTCACCGTGCGGGTTAATTTTCTGTACAGAGCATGGGTCCAGGACTCAGACCTTTTTCTAGTGGTGCCTCACGGAGGGATGCTGTGATCAACAGGTGAGGTCCAGGCTCCATAATCCCATCTATCAGGATGAAACCCCAAACCCCTTGATGGGAGTGTGCTAAGCAGCTCTCCATCACTGTAACAAAATACCCCAGGAAATCAACTCCTCAGGAGGCAGCTTCATTATGTTTCCTGGTTTCAGAGTTTTAAATCCATGGTTTCTTGGCTCTGTTGACTGTGGGCCTTTGATGGCATAGTACATTGTGGTTGGAGCATCACGGCAGCTGGGAAGCAAAAGGACACGGAGACAGAGTTAAGGTCCCAACATTCTCTTCAAGGACCAGTGACCCCAATTCCTTCCACCAGGCTCTACGCTTTTGTTCTGCCACCTCCTTATGCCACAGACAGTGTCTTAGTTTGGGTTTCACTGTTGTGAAGAGATACCATGACCAAGGCAACTCTTATATAAAAGCAACATTAATTGGGACTGGCTTACAGGTTCAGAGGATCAGTACATTATCTTCAAAGCGGGAGTATGGCTGCATCCAGGCATATGTGGGGCGAGGAGCTGAGAGTTCTACATCTTCATCTAAAGGCAGACAGGAGAAGACTGGCTTCCAGACAGCTAGGATGAGGGTCTTAAAGCTCATGCCCACAGTGACACACCTACTCCAAGGCCACACCCACTCTGACAAGGCTACACCTCCTAATAGTACCACTCCCTGGGCCAAGCACATTCAAACTACCATAGACTGGGAACCAAGCCTTCAATACAGGGGCCTGTTAAGGGGTATGCTTACAAAACACAGGCACCTGTTTCCTCTCTGCTGTGACAGATGACTGTAAACTACAGTACCAATATAGCATGTTCTAGTTCTTCAGATATCTGATATACATCTCTGTGGGCTAGAATTAGGGTATTGGTGGGGGTCCTGTTTCTTCCAGAGATACCAGGAGAGAATGGAGCTGTTTGTCTTCTCTAGTTTCTAGAGCCACCCATGTTCTCTCCCCAGGACCCCTTTCTCTGTCTTCACATCTCCTTGTGTCATCTCTTCTGTTCAATCACATCTTCCCTGAGCATGGGAAAGGCCCTGTGCATATGGATATAGGTTGCTCTCACCCTTTCAGGGTCCTTACTTGATAACTCCTGAAAATTCCATTTTGCCAGGTAAGATGATTCACAGATATGGATGGATGCCTTTGAAGTCCATTTTCTGCTGGTCAAGTATAGTAAGTGGTCCAGTGGTTGGCAGGAAGGTAAGTAGCCTAAGCAGTCTCAGGGATCCAAGTATCTCCTGATGGGTTCTCCTTGGTCTGCTGTGTTGTGTGATGCCGGCTGAGCCACACCCTTGTAGACTTTGCCCTTCATTGCCAACAGTTTGACCCTAAAAAGGAGGCCATAGAGCATGAGGAAAGCCAAAAGAACACCTCTTCCTGTGAGGATAGGGCAGACCCCACTGCAGGCTCTTCTGCATTGTGAGACTGATTCATGGTTTGCAGTCCATGGTTTGGAACAGGGGCAGTCTAGGCAAGCACAAAGTGAGAGTGAAGGCTGGTGAGGGGTGGGGGTGGGGACAGGAGTGGGGGTGGGGTGGTAGCTGCTGAGGGCAAGGGCAGTGGTTTGTAGGCTCATGTTTTGGTTACAACAGCTTCATACAGACCACCAGCTAGATGCAGTAGGGCTAACTAGACTGTGAGAATCACAACAAAGTAACCAAAAATGTATGTGTGTGTGTGTGTGTGTATGTGTGCAAATTTGAATAATTGGTGAGTGACTACCCAGCACTGCCAACGAAAACAAATCTTGAATGAGGCCAATTTTCAAATTCTGTCTGATGAAACATAAACAGAGTGTTTACGAAGCAGCCCTACCGCCTGAGCGATTATCTTCAGAAGACAATGTTCAGCCAAATGGCTCCTAATTGATCTCAAAATATTTACTGAGCCTAGCGCTATCTATGATAGGTTCCTATTGAGTTGTTGATTTAGCCCAAAAAAAGACAGTAAAATATGAATATTTCAGTACTAACAAAAACAACTGTCACAAATGAGGTGTTAAAGATATAAATATAAAATGCACAGTTCCTTGGCAAAACAGAAAAATGCACACAGAAATCCTTTTTTCTTTTTTTTTTTCTTGAGCTCAGAATTTGTGCAAGTCCAAATAAAATTACCCATCAAACTCAGGCAGGAAAAGTCTTTCAAATGAAGTATTCCTTGAAACTTTTCATGGAGCTACTAACAATAGCAAAATTTGTCATTTTGGAAATCATGGCTTTTTAACACTCTTTTATTCTCCCAGGATTGTAAGTACCTCAGCATGGTGGTTTCAGAACAGGTTTATAGGTTTGGCGAGGTGGCTCAGCTGGTAGAGTATTTGCCTAGCTTGCATGAGACCCTGGGTCCATTCTCCACCACTGTATAAACTGGGTATGGTAGCACATATCTGCAACCCCAGCACTTTGGAGATAGAAGCAGGAGGAACAGAAGTTTAGTGTCATCCTTGAACTTTTCAGTTCAACCAGAGATATCAGAGACCCTATATTAGAAAACAAAACAAACAAAGAACCAGGTTTGTAAACCTCTTAACTCCCTCCGGTTTTGTGTCACGGCTCAGTTCTCTTACTTACCCTTTCATGTGTGTGCAGTTTAGATATGAGTTGCTAATGTATTAGATACAGTGGAAGTGAGGGCGTGTGACTTCAGAGGCCGAGTCACAAGAGGCACGGTAGCTTTCTTAATCTCTATTATTGCTGGCTGTGAAGCCTGCTGCTATGTTGTAAGGACACTCAGGAGGCCTCTATAGGACTGATACAGGGGTACATGTCTATAATTCCAGTGCTTGGGAGGAAGAAGTAGGAAGATTTAGAGTTTGAGTTCTACCTGGTATACTTGAGACTGTGTTTATAGCCACAAAAGCAGACATATATAGTGAGAAATCAAGACTTCTGTCTGTAGTCAAGAGTGCCATCTTAGAGGCGAGACTTCCTGTCTTTCTTTATAGGCAAGCCGTCCAGTGACCCATCCCCAGAGAGAACCATGGATCTAAGTGGATACTCTCAGATTCCAGAGAACTCCTGCTGCAAGACTTTTCGCCCTGGGTGGGGTTGGATGGGAGACCACACAATGGCTGCCCCAATCCTCTAAGGTCCCAATGACAAACCAGATTTTGATTTTACTGTTCTTCCTAAGGAACAATGAGTTTATTGGTTTACAAAGCATGGACGAGTGACCCCAGAGCACCCATACTTGAATGTTTGCACCCAGCATGGATGATGGTTCCTTCCAGGACACTAAATACCTCAGCATGGTATTTACACAGCTGTACAGACAGAGCACCTTCCTCTCGCCTTCCCCAGCCTATTTACTCTAACTCCTCCCAGAGACCTCAGGTCTGTGTGAAATTAGAGCAAAATGCATACAACTGGTTGGGAGGAGCTGCTGGATGCTCAGGTGAGGATTCTGGCCCCTCCTTCTCTGAGGGAAAGCCAACAGTCCTCTAGCCCTACTGTGATGGTCTTTTGCAAGGAGCACAGCTGATCAGATGAAGATGGTGGCAGTTTGGCTCAGAGGATAGACCTGTACACCAGCTCCTGACTCACAGGGGTGTGACATAATGTTTATTTTAAGCTGGTCCACTTTGGGGTAAGTCTTGGCAACACTTGTAGTAAACAGCAGATTCTAGACAAGACAGTTAGAACTATTGCTGGCACAGGTGTAGTCAGACTCTCCGCACTGCATCATCTTTTGGGATGTTACCATTATTTTGCAGCTTAGCTTTTTAAAGAGATGGCTCCCATAATTGACATGTAAGTCCCACCCTTCCCAGGCTGTATGTATCCTTTGAAAAGACACTTCTTAAGATTAAATTGATTAATGGGCTCATTTGTTTCTCAAACACTTTTGTGATTTGTTCTGGGCAGTCATTCATGTTTTAAGCTTGCTTTGTGTGCTTATCTCTGTGTGACTCTGTGACTCGGGACACATGCTTATCCATGCCTTCAGAGGAATCTGTGGTGACAGGAAGCCTTTGGCACATCCTAAAGACAGCTGGTTGGAAAAATAAATACACCCAGGCATATGTTCCCTGAGGATGTGCCTGGGTTGGAGTAAAAATTACAGGCATCCCTAGGGAAACCCTAATAGGAAATTGTCCATCTTCCTTAAAAGGGTGTTAGCAATTTCTTATCTTGTGCCTTGGGACCTGAGGCGGTACTCCAGGATTGTGTATGTCCTTAATTTTTCAAAGACAAATGCTTTGCTACTTATGGAAGTCTTTCATGAGGAAGGAACTTTGGCCAAGCACTTAGTATTTCTCCCTCCCCCCCCGTGTGTGTTTGTGTGTGTGTGTGTGTGTGTGTGTGTGTGTGTGTGTGTGTGTCCACACTGTGCAGGTCTGTATGGTGGCGAGAGGTTGATATCAGTTATCTTCCACAGTCATACTGTACTCTATACATTGAGACAGGGTCTCTTGCTTAAACCCAGGACTTGCTGGCTTGACTAGCCCAATGCACAGCAAACCATCAGGAGGCAGAAGATAGGAATGGCAAGACAACAGGAAAGCCATTATTGAGGTTTCTAGAGAAAAGGCAAGGCAAAGCTCGGGATGGCTACTTGGTAATTTCTGTGTTTTGGTCTGTAGGGGCAGCTCCTTAGGTCAGAAGAGTATAACGGGGCAAGTTTGTAATCCTAGCACGCATGAGGTTATGACAGGAGGGTGGTGGGTGTGAAGCCAGCTTGGGCTATATAGCAAGATGTGGGGAAGGGTTTTTAGTATAGTTAACCTTATGGTAAATGTATGTAAAAAGGACAAATTCAGGGGAGATGGGGAGATGGCTCAGTAGGTAAAGTGCTTGCCACATAAGCACAGTGACCAGAGTTTGGATCTGCAGCCAGCACCCATATAAGGTGAAGGTAGATTTGGTACTCTGTTTGTAATCCCAGTCTTGGGAGGCAAGAGAAAAGACAAGACCAGGATGCTTGGCTGCTACTGGAATAATTTAGCTAGGTAGACTAGCCAAATGCTTGAGCTCCAGGTTCAAGTGAGAGAGACCACCCTTCCTCAGCATGTAATCTGTGATCTAGAAAAGCAATCGACATCAGTCTCTGGCCTCGAGTATGTACATGTGCATGCATGCATGTGCACACACACAGGTTCACATGGAAACATGCATACACATACACCACACACACACATACATGTCTTAAAACAGAGTATAAAAATCTACAGACTGTAGCCTTCCAACAGATGGATTGATGTTATCCATGGCTAGAGCTTGTCAGATGCTCCGAGGTCATTACCACCACTTTCGTGTGGTACTTGGAGGTCTCCTATCAGTTACAGGAAAGGGGCTCTGTACCCTTCTGTGGAAGGTGTTCTGGGTGTGCTTGTCCTTGTTCAAGAAAGTGCTTCCAGGTAGATGATGCCTCTTCTCATTTAGAGCTAAGAGGCGAATAAGTAGCCTCTGAGATGGGGAAGCAGCTATCCCCTTCTGGAGCCTTCTTACGAAGCTTCTGGAGAGCACATATGTATTTTAATAATATCCCAGATGCCTAGCTTGTAGCAAACTTTGAACTAGCTTGTCTTCAAGTGCTTTTTATAACTTTTATGTGTTACACACATATACATAACTAGGATTTAAAAAATATTCAGACTCATAAAATGGAAGTCTCGCTACCTATTTTAAAACTATCTTGTCATAAATGTTTTCTTTTCTGATAGTCTCCCTTAAAACATTTTCCCTTGGAAATTTGAAGCGTCCCCAAATTGTTGGGGCTGAAGAGATGGCTCAATACTTGTGAGCATATAGTACCCTTGCAGAGGACCTGGGTTCTAGCACCCACAACAGGTGGCTCATAACCTCCCATAACTCTAGCTCCAAGGGAATTCAAAACCTCTGGTATTCACGGGCACCTGTATGCATATGCACATAGAAACAAGCAGACATAGTTAAAAACAAGATAATCTTCAAAAAGCCCCCAGATTGTGAAGTCACAGTGAAAATCCTGCAAATATGTTCTTATTTTGCATTCCCTTTTTTTTTTCCTAAACTGTTGCTTTCTGTCATGGTGGAGATTTTGTAGTCACAGAATTCTACCATAGTGGACTGTTGTCATTCTTATGTCTGCAGAGGTCCTTGTGGTGATGTTTCAAAAGAGATGCAGTGACTCTGAGTGACCCTGTGACATTCCCTGCAGTTGGCAACATTTGAGAATTGTAACACACCCTTCTTCTTTCTGCTTAGCTGATGAAGATGGGAAGGAGGCTGAAGATGTAGCTCAGCTGGGACAGTGCTTGCTTAGCATTCAGGAAGGCCTGGTCTAGACTCCCAGCACTAAATAAACCCCATGTGGTGGTGCATGCCTGTTGTCCCAGCGCTGGGAAGATTGAGGCAGAACGTAATGCCTGGGCTGCCTGAGACCCTGTCAAAACTAAAAAGAAAAACCTTAGCATTCCCAAAGAGAAAAATATTCTGTGAATCTGGAAGGAGCTAATTATGAGGATTCCGGTTTCCTTCTGCCCTCTTTGGGGGGCTGAGTAGGATGTTTGTAGCACATGGCTGGAGAGCCAGATAATAGGCACAAATCATGGTGTGGGAAGCTGGTCCCAGAACAGCTGTCAGCCAGCTGCTGTGCTAGTAACTGGGCAAACAGTACGTGAGTGTGTTCATCTGAGAATCTTAAATTGTGTCAGAAGGGAGCTATGCAGAGCCATGGTCCTACAGCCTCGTCACAGACATCCGAGTTCTGGGCTCATCTCTTCCACCTGCCGGGTTGCTCACTGCAGGTCAGGGTCAAAGCTACCATCCCTTCTGTGGAAACCCTGGGGATGTACCCTTCTCCTGTAATGCTAGACTGGATGGTGCAGGTGACCCTGTGCCTGACTGGCAAGGACACCTCATAAACTGCTGTCCGCTCTGCAATTATGTTATCATTCAATGTTGGATGATTGATTTGAGGAGGTTATCGCCAGGAAGACTGCATTACAAAAGGCTTGCATTAAAAAAGTGTTCCAAACCTACATAGTATGCTGTATAGAAGAGGACCAGCCAGTACCTAGCACTAGTGCCGGTGAATAGCCTAAATGAAGGAAGATACCAGGGAAGGTTTCTTTAAAATGTGTCAGGATCAGGGACCTGGCCTCCTTTGGACCAGTGCAGACTGAAATGACTTACTTCTGGGAACATACATAGTTAGAGGCCAAATGGGAGGCTGGCCAGTGGATTTTCACATGAACTTTATCTTTGTGCTTTCTTAATTTTTTTTTTTTAAAAGCCAGAGCATCCTCAGACCCATGAGCCCCTGTTTGTGTCCTCAGGACTGTGAGCCAGTTTCCCTTTAGGGTTTGTATGAGCACAACCTAGAGGTATCCTGTTCCTGCAGCCTTCTACCCAAGGCTTACATGTCCTGCTCTAAAGCAGGGATTTGGTAAAATTGAATTACAGCCTCTAAGCTATGCTGGGCCTCAGCTGGCTGTGTGTGTGTCTGGGTTGAAACAAAGGCAGAGCTTCTCTAGACTAAGGGATGTCCTTTGGGCAGGCCGGTGGGGGTGGGAATCTGGGCATGTCACTAATCCTCCTGCTCGCTGAGAAAAGGCTGTGTGACCCTATTTAGAAAAATGGATACACCCTGTTAACCTTTCTCCTCTTAAGAAGGAAAAATCATTACATGGCAGAGGTTCAGGCCCCGTGGGAGAGTTTTCCGGATGATTCTCCATTTTCAGAATCATGTTTCCATGGATGTGATAAAATTATCAGTACTATCAGACCCCGCCCCATCCACCTTCGTGAGTAGGTCCATATTTCTTGCACATTCTAGGTCTTTGTCCTTCTCTGTCCAGATCTAGCAGTCAAGGATACAGATGATGATGTAATGTGAGAAGGAGGAAAGGCTCATCTGAGAAGAGGTGGGCCCCATGTGCCTCCCCCTCTCTACCTTCTTTCCCTCCCACTCTCTCCTCTCCTTCTGGCTCAGTGCTGGTAAGTGATATGAGGGTTCTGAATACATTTCTTCAGTACAGCCTAAAGGTGACTTGGTGTCCTTACAGCCTCCCTACGCTCCTCCCAGCGCAGCTCAGATACAAGTGTTCAGTCTTCCTAGCTACCCCACCTAGCCCTCCTTTCTCTGTGTTTCCACATATTTGCAGCGTAGGCAGCAGGTAAAGAAGAATGCAAATGTGCTGTCCCAGAATACGAAGGCCCAGCCTGAGCTGCTCCGCCCTTCTCCCTACCTGCCCCTCTGGACTGCAGAGTCTCTTGCCTTTTCCGCATTCACAGTTACATTTGTGCAGAGCCTTCGAGATCTCCTGGCTGGAAACTGCAAGTCTGGAAGGCAGGATGTTGTTCATGTTGTTATTTCCAGCCATTCATCTAGTCATTCATTTCTTTATACAATTACCCTCCTAGGACCCAAGAATACAGAGATGACCGTGATATGTTGAGCCACGTGACAGGAGTTAAAAACTGCTTTTTTTTTTTTTAAAGTGGCTCGAATAGGGTTGAGAAAGATAGGAGCCTTCTCCGTGAGCTTGCCCGGGCATAGCAGCAAAGGGTCTGCCTGCCCCTGGACCCTGACTGTGGGTGCTGTGAAACTAATCCTAGGAAAACTTCTCTGGAGTGGCAATCTCAGAAATTTACTGGTCAAGAGAGAGCTCTCTGGTGAAGAGGTTTCCTGCCCTCTGCCAGCTGAGTGCAACCTTAGCAGGGCAGAGAAGGGATTCTTTCTGGGCGTGTGTGGCTTTTAATGAGATGGGTGTAATCAAAGCATGAGGCCGAATATGCAGAATGGAGTTTGAAGGGCCTTGGAATGTGGATGCAGGGAAAATTGGGCTGCTGGTGCTGCAAATGGTCCCAGGCCTGTCACCTGTTTCCCCTGGAGAGTGAGGACTGTTATTACTCATCCTTTTTCAAAACAAGCGGTTTTGTGTGTGACAAGCCCCGGGGGACCACATTCCACAGGATCCTTTTATTAACAAAATTGCACTTTGCAGCAAGGTGGGGTGTGGCGGGAGAGTCCTTCCCAGACAGAATCCAGAGCCACCTGCCTGGGTAATTGCATGCTTACCTTTTGGCTTCTTCTCAGTCTTTCAATCACAGAAGACCTCTTAGCTGTAATTTCTGGACCCTGCAACATTTTCTCCTTTTCTCCTTTTTGTAGGTTTTATGAAGCTATACAGGGTATGATAATGATTGGAGCAGTCACCTTGGATACCAATTAAGAGTAGATGGGCAGGGCCAAGATTGATTTGCTATCCCGGGTGTCTTTCAGAGGAGGCAGAAGCCAGGTGTTATAGGCCAGCTGAGCAGGACTTCCTCTCTCTGTTAGAATCTTCACTGATCTCTGGAAGCTGTTGGCTCTGAAGTGTCTTGAGAGGGACTCCACTCATTCCTGGGGCCAGGGGTGCTCAGAGAAAATCTGCTCAGAATACCTATCTCACTGTGGCTCTTTTGGATGATCTAGAAGAGTCTACAGAGGACCCACCCCCACCCCCACAGTTCCCACGGAGTGTGTTTGAGCAGGTTTCAGGTCAGGCCCCAGGACTCTGGGCTCCCTTACTGCCTCAGCTGAGCTTGTCCTGAGGCTTCCCCCGGGCTTCCTGCACCAGCTGCCGCTTCGTTCCGTGCTGGGACATTGCCCTATGATCAGCGCATAATGTTCCTGGAAAGGGTTAACTCAGGTGTTTGTGTTTGTTACCAATTACTTTTTTTAAAATATGGGTCGTGATTCTTTTTTTCAGAGTTACCTTGCCTTGTGTTGTCCTATGCATGCACTAGGACAGTGTGGTTTATTTGAATATATGTACTTTATCATATGAGCTGTGTTCTGTCTTACTGCCAACATTGTCTCTGTTTCCACATTAGGAAATAGTCCATTTCATCCCTTCTGCACACCTGGAGGCAAACAACCAACCCCCCAACCCCTCTGCTTTATGACTGTCCCTGAGTTATGTGACTGATGGTGCAATAGCTTCGCATGCTGCAATTGTATGTGTACATTTCTGGCCCCCAAGGGAATGAGGCCTTTGTTTTGGGGCATTCCCTGTGTTTTAGGGCCTGCCTAGTATAACCGTTTAAAATTGGTTTGCTGAGGGAATGAATGAATGAATGAATGAATGAGTGAATGAATGTGCTGCAGAGTGGTGATGGCAGGACACATGCGGATTCTCTATAGCTTCCTCTCCAATATGTCTGGGGCATGGTGAAATGTTTCATTTTCAGCTTGAAATTGGAATCATTGAACCAAGCACTTGGCTCTTTGAGGGTGAAACAAAATGAATCGGAATGAATGGACCCCAAATTCAGTTGCAAGGTTGGCCACGTGGAGCACATCTGGGTAACTTATGTGCCTGTTGATCTTTGCTTTTCAGCCCCTGTGAGAAGGTCAGCAAGCTCTCCTCACTCTCCAGTGAATGAAAGACTTCTTCCTCTAGTGGGAGAGAGGCCTACTTCCTGGTCCACTGAAAACTTTGGTTGAGGGCTTTTGAAAATCATCTCTCAGAATGCTTTCCTGGTACTGGTCGGTATATAGGACTGAATTAGCCACAGATCACAGTGTCAGGCAGAGCCTCGTTACAACACGATTGTTTTACACTAAGAGGGTGGTTTTATACCAAAAGATGCCATAGTCAGTTTGGTACAACCTTAAACCATTACTAATTGAAGAGACATTGACTTCCAGTACTCACACAGTTTCTTCATTGAATGGCAAGGCTTGCGTTGCTTTTCTTATCATTTGATCCCTTGATGCTTGTGGTTTTGTTTTGTTTTTGTCAACTTGACACAGACTAGAGTCATTTGGGAAGAGGTAACATTAATTGAGAAAATGTTTCTACCAGATTGGCCTGTAGGCATTTTCTCGGTTAATGATTGGCTGTGCTTTGGTCTATCCCATGGGTGGTGATGCCACACAGCTGTAGACAGGTGATCCTGAGTTGTATAAGAAAAGGTGCTATCTTGGGGTTTCTATTGCTGCGGCAAAAACACCATGACCAAAAGAGCAAGTTTGGGAGGGGGTGTTATTCAGCTTATACTTCCATATTGTTCATTACTGAAACAAGTCAGGACAGGAACTCAAAAATAGGGCAGGACCCTGGAAGAAGGAGCTGATGCATAGGCCATGGAAGGGTGCTGCTTACTGGCCTGCTTTATTATATAAATATTATATACTTTATTATATAACCCAGGATCACCAGTCCAGGAATGGAACCATTTATAATGGACTGGGCCCCCTCCTATCAATCACTAATTAAGACAAGGCCTTGCAGCCTGAACTTATGGAGGCAGTTTCTCAACTTAGTTTTCCTTCTTTGAGATAACTCTAGTTTGTGTCTAGTTGACACACAAAACCAGCTGCTTTGAGCAGGCCATGGAGAACAAGCCAGGAAACTGCCTTCCTCCATGACCTCTGTCTCAGCCCCTGATTCCAGGTTCCTGCCTCAAGTTCTGACCCCAGCTTCTATGGATGATGGACTGTAAGATGAACTAGACCATTTTCTCCTCAAGTACGTAACACGATGCTGGCTACTCAGCTTGAAGAGTTTTGACTTGTTCAAGACTGAGGAAAGGCCCGTGTTCCTGTCTTAACTGAGAAAATTAAAGTGTAGAACTTTATACCTGTCAAAAAGTAAGTAAGAGGGGGCTGGAGAGATGGCCCAGTGGTTAAGAGCCTTTGCTGCTCTTGCAGAGGACCCAGTTTTGATTGCCAGCATCCAAATCAGGCAACTCACAGCCATCTGTAACTTGAGTTCCAGGGGATCTGATGCCCTCTCCTATCCTCTGAGGACACCAGACCTGCGCATGGTACACATACATACATGCAAGCCAACACTCATAAAATAAAAATAAGATGTAAGGATAATGTGAGTATATAAATCAAAGTTAGATCTTTGAAGTCAGCTCTCTAGTTCTTCTGCCACACCTTAACGTGTCATCTCAGTAGTCTCTTATGCTGATTTTGTTGCTTCCGACTGGTTTGATCCTACCCACAATTCCCCTTGTGGGGTTCTAGCATTCATTCTCCCAGTTTTTTAAGCTCAGGGTTAGTTAATGAATGCTACCTTACATGCTCTCTTCCGCCTTCCTCCAGGCTGAGGATGAACTTTCCTTCAGCCCAAGCAGCTGGCATGCACGAGAAGACTGGGACTGCTGACTGATCTCCTCATTGGCTCTGAGTATCGGCTTTTAAAAGGCGCTTTTATGTTGGTGATTGTGTTCCTGAAAGCCAGGGTTGCCTAAGCCTGACCGTTATCAGCGTATCTGTCATGAGAGTAAGAGACTTTCTTGTGCCCATTGACCCCCAACCTCTGTAAGGATTTGTCAATGTACTAATTTTTTAGGAGGTCCCACCCCTGCCCCACCCTCCCAACCCACACTACCCCCACTTACAGTATTTTTCTTTTGATGGATATACTAATCCATCACCAGTTCATTACATTTTTAGGGATGGATGGAGTATGTGGAGGGCATGAAACATTAGTGAAAGGAATTTGGCAAAACTACTAAGTGATTGGGGCATTCTGAGGTGAGCCCTCTAAGGGTTATTGTTGCCATCCCAAGGTAGAAACCAGCTGTCATCATGGGACAGAGACTAAAATCACTGTTGATTAATAACCAATGAGAGGCTTGGGCGACATATACTTCACCAGGACACCCATTATGACAGAATTCCAGCCTTGCCCTGTTAACTTCATGGAAGTATCTGGACACCATCTTAAAGCCAAACATTTCCACTACCTAGGCCCATGGTTTATATTTGCAATGTCTTCCTACTTTCTGGGGTGATGCTTTTTATAATTTTTATTTATTGATTTTTTTTTAAGTCAAAATTGTCTCAAACTTATCAGAAATCTGCCTCCTTAGTGCTGGGATTAAAAGAGTGTACCACCAACCCCTTTTTTTATTTTTAAATTATAAAAGTTTAACAGAGATAGTTTAGGGCTGGCTCGAAGCTAACACTCTGCCATGAATTTTGTCCCCAGTAAAGCCACATTACTTTCAGCATTGCAGTTATATAAATTCTTTCAAGACCACAATTTGGGTGAGAGGAAATGAATGGGCCCAACTCATTGGTGATTGTTGGTTGTTTTCTACTGATAAATAGGAACACAGAAGGGCCTTTTGGTCAGTGTGGCTACACAGAACTGGAAGGGCTGAAGAAGGAACATTCATTGTTGCCAGAATGCTCCCATATCTCCTCAGAGTCCAATGAGTAGTCTCTTCTCTCCACACAAGGGGATGGGGTGGAGGTCTGACTTGCCCTCAGACCCTTAATTCCTAAATAGAGGCCTAGTGAGCAACCCTAAATTGAACTGAGGAAGTAAGGATTGTTGAACAAGACTTCCTTAGCAATGTGTAAAACCAGAGTATGTATCTGAGATGGCCATCTGAAGCTACATCTGTGCCCACTTGGAGTGAAATTCCTTCTTTGAATGAACACTGTTGGGAAAGGAATTTTTTTGTATGTGTCTGTCAATTAAGTAACTTTTCTCTTCTGTTTAATATGCATTCTCCTCTTGGGCCGTTGAAGATGCAGAAGAAAGATAACATTGTCTGAGAACAATCATCAGAGGCTGTTCTTGGCCATTTCTTCAGAATGTGCAGGCCCCACCATGGTCCGTGTGTCAACACAGTTCTGTTTGTTTGGAATTTGGTCACCCCAGGGGGCTTGCGGTCTTGGCAGAGCGATTGTCTTTCTCTCCAGCAGTGCCACTGAAAAATGCATCTTGTGCAAGTTTGGGGGTTTAGAAATAGTGAGCTTCAAAGTGCAGTGTGCTACAGGGCACGTTCCAGGCCAGCCTAGTGGATGAAACAAAGATGCCCTCTTTTCAGGAGCATGGCAGGACTTGGGGCAGCTAAGCCTCCTCTGTTCATTGTTTAAGAAAGCAACTTTCATCTCTACCCCATGCTTCCACCTGGCCAAGAAATAGATGAGGCTAAGGGTTGGCTGACTCAGGGCGCTTACAGGCCTTTGTTCTCACTGTCCCTGATCAGGTAACAAAGGCTTTTCTTTGCTTGAATTTCTTAAGCAGGCCTCCAGCTGAGGGCGGGGGAGGCTGGGGTAAAATACTCTGGACTGGTCATTGAGATCTCTTTTGCCTTGACTTCCTTTGATGGGTTTATTCTAAAGAAGAGAGTCTCCTACCCCATAAGGTTGCTTGATACCTTTTGTTGTTTGAGTGTTCTCCAAAAATGAAAATTGCTTGCTTGATCTGACTTTCCTTTTCCTTTTCCTTCCCTCCCCTCCCCTCCCCTCCCCTCTCCTTCCCTCCCCTTTCCTTCCTTCCCTCCTCTTCCCACCCCTCCCCTTCCCTTTCCTTCTTTCCCTCCTCTTCCCTCCCCTCCCTTTCCCTTTCTTTCCTTCCCTCCTCTTCCCTCCCCTCCCCTTCCCTTTCCTTCTTTCCCTCCTCTTCCCTCCCCTCCCTTTCCCTTTCTTTCCTTCCCTCCCCTCCCCTTCCCTTTCCTTCTTTCCCTCCTTTTCCCTCCCCTCCCTCCCCCTTTCCTTTCTTCCCTCCTCTTCCCTCCCCTCCCTTTCCCTTTCCTTCCTTCCCTCCTCTTCCCTCCCCTCCCCTTCCCTTTCCTTCTTTCCCTCCTCTTCCCTCCCCTCCCCTTCCCTTTCCTTCCTTCCCTCCTCTTCCCTCCCCTCCCTTTCCCTTTCTTTCCTTCCCTCCTCTTCCCTCTCCTCCCCTTCCCTTTCCTTCCTTCCCCCCTCTTCCCTCCCCTCCCTTTCCCTTTCCTTCCTTCCCTCCTCTTCCCTCCCCTCCCTTTCCCTTTCCTTCTTTCCCTCCTCTTCCCTCCCCTTCCCTCCCCTTTTCTTTCTTTCTGAGATAAGATCTCTTATTATGTAGCCCAGGTTGCCCTAGAACAGCTTTGTAGACCAGGCTCGCCTTGCTTCTGCCTCCTGAGTGCTGGGATGAAGGCATGCACTGCTTCACATGGTGACGCTTTCATTGAGGGTTTTCCCTTCTGCAAACTACATCCCTGCACGCTGGTCAGGCTGCTGGCTGACTATGCATATTCCACAGTACCTGTGTCCTACATGTTCCTCGGGATGGGGAGGGCAAATGAGATGTGCATGGAACTTTAAAAGCTGGTTTTCTTTTCTCTGAACATAGTTATACTCAGCAGGATTTTAAGGTAATAGTTGATATCAAGGTATGCTAAGTAAGAGCTCACCAATCTTTATGTATTAATCTTAATATTTATTATTTGTGTGAGTTTGTATGCATGTAGAGGTCAGAGGCTTGGGGGAGGGTCCTTCCTCAAAAGCTGCTCACCTTTTTTTTTTCTTCTGAAATATTTGATATGCAATCTTACATCTAGGATAAGACATGGTAACTTGAATTTACTGTATTTGACAGCTTTTTTCAAATGTCTTAAAAACATGAAGTTGTGAGAAAACAGGTGGGTGACATTCCTCTGAGGGCCTAGCTGTGAAGTCATCTGGTTTGGAAGTTTCTCAGGAGGAAGTGCCTGGGCAGGGGAAAAATCTAGAAATGTCTCACATCTGACCTTGGACAAGTTGCCCTAGGCCCTGGGCATCGTGTGATGGTCAGTGTCAGAGCCTTGAACCTGTGACAAGTGAGATCTTAAAGTGTGGTTTTCAGAAAAAGAACCATCTACACTCTTGACTCCAGAATTGTTGACCATAGATCTGTAGGTCAGTAAGGATGTGTGTGTGTGTCTGTCTGTCTGTCTGTCTTTTTTTTTTTTTTATGTCTGTCAGTTCCTGGGCCAGCTTAGCTGTGGGAGAAGAAAGAGAGGTCCTCTGTGGCTCTGGAACCAGATGGTATTTGGAAACAGTCCCACACAGGCAGGCTGTGAGATCTGCCCCTTGTGAACATGCAAGTGGGTATGAAATATAACGGCTGGGTGATGGATGACCCTCTCTGCTCTGGTGTCACCTGTCTCTCTGTTTTGTGTGCTTGTGTATTTGGAAACAACTTGAAGACAAAGCCTTTCATTTTAGCTCTCAGAGCCCAACGATAGGCTGAAGGAAACAATTTCATAAAGCCCAGAAGATCTGGCTTTACAGATCTGTTTGCTGTGTCTTCAATATGACTCTATTAGCTGCCCGTTCTTCCAAGGGCGAGTGCTCCGTGCCTCATGACCTCACCACTTTGATCCATGATGCATGGGATTTATGTGTCCAGATTCTAAGCTGAGCTGCGAAGAGAGTCAACACATTTCTTTTATGGCCATTAAAATAGATTTATTGTCTTTTATTACAAAAGTCATATATGTTCCCTATGGTCTGATAGATGTATGAAAAAGATGAAGACAATCAAAGTCTCCCACTGAAGTGAAACCAAGGATGCAAGCCTCTTAGGGATGGGCCCTCAGCCCTCTGCACCACAGCAAGGTCTGAAAGGTCTGAGCTAGCCCTCTGCAGGTACCTGGGACCCACAGGGTGTATCTCTATCTATGCAGTTTTTCTTTTTGAATCACTGTGTGTGTGTGTGTGTGTGTGTGCGTGCGTGTGAGAGAGAGACAGAGAGAGAGACACAGACAGAGATAGAGACAGAGACAGAAGCAGAGGCAGAGAGGCAGAGAGTGTTGTCAGGTGGGTAGCAAGCATCTTTACTTGCTGAGCTCCTGTGCAGACTCCATGCAGTTTAGTTTCTCTACGCTGAGATGTCTTCCACTTACTGCAGTTCTCTCTTCTGTGTCACCGGTGTGTGCTCTGTACTTGAGAGACTTTAGGATGAGTGGAGTCACTGGCTGCCGTGGTCCTCAGAGCGCCTCACACAAATGATTTTTCTAGGGAGTAGGAAGGAAATGGCAATGCTCACCCCCAACCTGCCCTGCTCCTCAGCCTTTCCACTGGGCCTGACCCAGGAGTCTTTGCAGCCAGGTGTGTGCTCTTCCCTGTCCTCCAAGGAGCTGCCCCACTCCATCCCCTGCCTGCCTCCCGCCAGTGCTTTTCCAGAGGGATTTCTCTCCAGGTCTGAATTTATTTCCTCCCCTCTCTCCCTCTCTCTCTCTCTCTCTCTCTCCCCCCCTCCCTCCCCCTCCCTTTTCCTTCTGCTCTTTTATGTGGGCTTATTTCAAAACTTGGAAGCTGTATGCAGTCTCAGGAGCAGGTGCCTGCCCTATAGCTGGACCCTTGTCTCTTCCCCAGCTCTTGTCTCTCCAATCAACCTCTTTGGATTCTTAGTTCTCCATGAACCACATAGGATCAAAGATGATGGGATCTGAATTAGAGAAAAGAGGGCCTGGGTTTGGGTTGCATGCTGGCCTATTGATCTGTTGGTTTCCAAGCCCCCTTTCCATCAGTTGACATCTGTTACACATAGTAAGGTCTGTGAAATGATTGCAGAAAGCTATAAATTATCCCACAGAGATAGGTGATTTTCCCTTTCTTCACATATACGGTGGCTCTGGATTTTGTTATTGTGTGTGTTTAATTTGGATAGAGCCTTTAAATGAGAGACACTATATTTATGGATTGGAGGACTTAGTGGTGGTAGGATCTTCTGTCCACAAATCAATCTATAGGCCAGTAATTTCCTGAATCCCAGAAGTGGTGTTTTCTTGTTTACACTTGTCTGGAAGAGATCAATAAGTTGCTTCTAAGAGTACATTACACAGGAGTGCAAAGGGCTCAGGGAAGCCTAAGCAATTATGGACAGGAGCAAGTTGAAGTGCTTTCTCTCCCTGACCTGAAGGTTTTCTCCAAAGCTACCAAAATCAAGATAGTGGTATAAAGATAGACAGACACATTAGGTCCCTGGAACTGAGTAGAGTGTCTGGAAATACACTCCATACTTTTGTAGTCGATAGGTTTTCATCAAAGCAGCCAGTATAAGTCAGTGAGGAGAATGGGCGGGATTCTCAGCTATGTTAGGACAGTTGCACATCAACGTAGAAAAGATGAAACCTGAACTGGAGGTTACACCTTTTCCAAAGGTGAACCGAGGATAAATCAGAGGTAGAGTTAAGAGCGCTTACATCTCATCTGAGGACCACAGTTGAGTTCCTAGCACCTACCTGAGGCAGCTTACAAATGCCTGTAACTCCAGCTCCTAGGGATCCCATGTCTCCTGGCTTTGGTGGTCACCCCGCTAGACACGCCCACACACTTAAGGTTTTCTGCTAGTGAGGAGGGGTCAAAGTACTGTAAGGAAATAGTGTTCTGTTGTTTGCTTGCTTTGCTTTGCTTTTTTTTTTTTTTTTTTTGGTTTTTCGAGACAGGGTTTCTCTGTGTAGCCCTGGCTGTCCTGGAACTCACTTTGTAGACCAGGCTGGTCTTGAACTCAGAAATCCTCCTGCCTCTGCCTCCTAAGTGCTGGGATTAAAGGCGTGCACCACCACCGCCAGGCTTGCTTTGCTTTTTTGAGACAGAGATATGCTGTGTAGCTCAGGCTGGCCCACAACTCAAGGATATAGTCTTGTCTCATTTTGCCCCCTGCCCCAGCACTAAGATTATAGCTCTGTGCTACCAGACCTGACTTTTTTCTTGTTTTTTGCTAGTTTATTTTTTGAATGTCACTTCACTGTCTTCTCTGTTGTGTAGTAGCATTAGAAAGCAAAACCCCAGACTTGATTCTTGTTGCTACTTGGCCTCTTCTAAAATGGCTCTCCTACTCTGTCTTCCTCTCCTTCTCTTACTTCACAAGTTAATCATACCATAGCCCAGTGCTTCTCACCCTTCCCAATGCTGAGATCCTTTAATCCAGTTCCTCATGGTGTGGTGACACCAAACCATAAAATTACTTTTATTGCTATTTCATAACTGTAATTTTGCTACTGTTATGAATCATAATGTAAATGTCTATGCTTTTTGAAGGTCTTAGATGACCCCTGTGAAAGGGTTGCTTGACCCCTAAAGGTGTGGCGATCCACAAGTTGAGAACCACTGCCTTAGCTGATGCATTGTTCTCATCCGCACACACAAATGTTCCTTAATCTAGCTTAATTGCATGTTGAAGTCTTGGTCTTGGTCTCTAAGCAACTCTTTGACATCAAGTAAGTAATAAGCACAGAATCCTCCTCCTAGCTTGTCTTCTTCTGGAGTTCCTGCCTGGATTCAGTTTCTATCCCCTGGAAGCCATTTGCACCCCCACCCCAAGTCCTGGTTGGGGACAGAGGACAGCACTCTATCATCTGATTGGTGGCCCCAGACTTGAGTCCTTAAAATTCTTAGAACTGCTCCGCAGGGTCTGTGTGTTTTGTACACAAACAGTGGATATTTGTGAAATGTGGTCAGTCTTTCCGTCCCTTCTACCCTGTTCTTGATTCATTTAAGTCGATGCAGGGACCAAACTAAAGAAATCACATTCGGAGTGTGGGAATGGTTCCAGAAGGTCTTGGTTGGCTTATTCTGTAGCAGTCTGGGGTCTGGCAGGCCTCTCTGCAGGTGAGGAGTTGGGGTGAAGGAATGACTGGGTTTTCAGGTAGCTTGAACTTGCCATACTCCACACCTTGAGGCTCACTACGTGATGACAAAGTCGGTGTCCCACCTAGGATGGTTGTGTGGTCACTGTTTTCACAAGATAGATGCCTAGTAAGCATTGGCTTTTTCAGTTTTGAGCAAGAACCATGAAGACTGGCCCTGATGGGATCTGCATGGTTGGAAATGCATATTCCTGAGATGAGGTCTCTTGTCTCTTTTTCTAAATCCCAGCACAAGCCCAGCTAAGTAGGCTGCCCCAAGAGGAAGGCACCTATCTGTCCTCTGTCTTCATTTGTATGAGTGGTAGGAATGTGTGTCCAGGTCTTCATGCCAGGCTCTTCCCATTTCTATTGAAACCTGAGTGCACTGGGGAAGAGTGCAGATTCCCATAGTGTCTTGCAATTGGGGCTCAGCAGATGTTATTGAGCAAGTGTATAAGGACAAAAGCCAGGCTTTGCAGACTGGCATCAGAGCCCCAGGAACTGCACTTTACCTAGTAAAGGTGAGAGCCCTCCTGCCAGAAGACCCTTTGGCATGCTCTTGGATCATGCAAAAGCACACTCCCCACCCCCACCCCACCCCCAGATGGGGAATCCTACACTGCTGTTGGAAACAAACACTACTCTCAAGTGACCTTCCCTGCGGCCTCACACACTTTGACAGCAGAAAGCAGACATTGCAGTTATAAATAACCACCCGAGTTGAAAGTCACACAGGAGGGCCCCAGTTAAAACAGCCAATTCCACTCTTGTTACAGACTGTAAGATACAGTTTTTCAAAAGTCTTGTGGGGGTGGCGGGGGGGGGAATCATCATGGTGCTCAAGTGGGTCTTAATCTTCCTAGAATTTGTGAAGGAAGTGCACAGCCTCCCTTCTGCATCTCTTCCCACACTGTTTCTTTAAAGCTTGTGTACATGTTCATCTTCTTAGTGTGAAGTGAACAGTGTTTAGTTATTTAGTAATGGGAGATTATTAAATATGTCTACTTCATGACTTAAAGACAATTGCTAATCTGCAATGGACAGACACAACATTTAGAGGGGTACTTGAAACAGTTTGATCCAGGATTTTCTAGACAGCCAATCCAGGAATTGGTATGAAGCAACAGAACAATAATGGTTTTGTGTGTGTGTGTGTGTGTGTGTGAGAGTATCTTGCACAGGTTGGTTTTCTCCCTCTACCATATAGGACTCAGGGCTCGAGCTCATGTTGAAAGGCTCATTGGCAAGTGCCTTTACCTACTGTGCCATCCCACCAGCTCAGATTGCATTTTTTTTGACATGTTCATGTCTGTGCATGTGAATGGCTCTGTGTGTGTGTGTGTGTGTGTGTGTGTGTATGTGTAGGGGGGTGTATGGACACGTGTAGAGGTGGGGGAGGGGTTGGGAGGGTCCTGCTTTACTGTTCCTCTGCCTTATTCCCTTAAGGCAGAGTCTTGAACTGGAGCTAGGCTGCCAATCAGCAAGCATATCCTATGTCCGTGTGCTCCTTCACCCCCAACATGGGTGTTACAGGCTCACTCATCTATACCTAGCTTTTTATGTGGATCCTGGGAACCTGAACTCAGGCCTTCATTCTGGCATGATAGCTCCTCTGACAAACTAAGGCCATCTCTCCTAGGATAATGAAAACAAAACCAGCTTATTTTTAATTTTTGTATATGGGTCTTTTGCCTGCACGAATGTTTGTGCCATGTATATACAGTGTCTGTGCAGGCCAGAAGAGGCAGGTAGATTTCTGGAACTGGAGTTCCAGATAGTCGTGAGCTGCTGTGTGGGTACCTAGAACTGAACCCAGGTCCTCTGGAAGAGTAGCTAGTGTTCTTAACAGCTGAGCCATCTCTCTAGTCCTAGGATTTTATAAAGAAAAATGTATTTAGACACTAACTTTTCACTCTGAGATGTTATCCTTGTTAGTTTTTCGGTGTTGAATGTTTTCAGTGAAATGATGGTTTGGAGTTGTTTTCTTCAGCCGGCATAAATAAGGACCATGTAAGCTGTATTTGTTGAAGAGCAGAGTTTGGCATTCTGAATATTAGAGCCTGCTAATGCCCTATGCAGCTGAAGACTGAGTTACCCTCCTCCCACTGTCAAGCTGCTGGGGGCCCTTAGCACCCACTCTGGTCCTCTGGTGGTTCTGACTGAAAGAGAATTTCAAGCACAGAGCAGGCCGGTTCTTGTGAGTCAGAATGCAGGTGAGCAGGAGTAAATGTGGGTGGGCTCTGGGTCCACTGTTTGATGATTCTGTGGCTAAAGCGGAAATACCCATGAGTTTGTGTTAGTGCCTTGAATTAATTGCATGGTAATTAAATGCTAACATGGTTGATCAGAGGAACTGTGTAATTGAAACATAATAAAATATGGCATGCTTAGTAAGCAATTGAGTTGTCTTCCAGGGATGGAGCAGTACCAGTCAGGGGAGGCACAGATGTCTTCAGCAAGCTGTTCCTGGCACAGCGATGCTCTTTTGTCTTCTAGGAGAAGATATGGGGATGTGTTACTCTAAAGTGAGGTACCCAAAACTGCGCATCACACCTGGAAAGGAGATTTGTAATTTAATTCAGAGTACTTAGAATGCATGATAGCTCAATTAACCATGAGACTAAATAGAAATCTGCATCTGACAAGGGTGGGGTTGTAGGGGGCATCTCCAGGAAACGACAGAGACCTTGGATAAGGGAGGCACCCAAGAATCAATGGGGGTGTGCTTAAAAGTGGAATTCTTAATTTGAAATCTTCCATATTCTATAGTAGTTTGATTACTTCATTTTAATTAATTGATTGATTAATTAATAATTAATTAATGAGGCAAAGTCTCACTATATGACTTTGGCTCTCCTGGAACTCAGTATGTAGAACACACTCACAGAGATCCACCTGCCACTGCCTCCCAAGGGCTGTGATTAAAGGCATGTGCCACTACACTTGGCTTAATACTTTATTTTAAAAATGATTTGTTATTTTATGTGCATATTTTGCCTGCTTATATGTCTGTATACAACATACATACCATGCACATGGAGACCTGTCAGATCTCCTCAAATTAGAGTTACAGATGGTTGTAAACTGCTGGGTGGGTGCTGGGAACTGAACCTGGGTCCTCTGCAAAAGCAGCCAGTGCTCTTAACCTTTGAGTCATTTCTCCAGCTCTTAAATAAATTTTTTTAAACTGGCAGATTGTTTACATTTTATCAATGTTAACATTTTAGGGTTTTCATGTATGTATGTATATATGTGCACATATATGCATATGTATATGCATATGTATATATATCACACACCCACATATATACACATACATACATACATGCATACACACACGTGTGTGAGATTCTGAGGGAATCTCTCAGAAGATTCCATATGAATACTTTACAGCAGCTCTTCTTGAATTTTCCCACTCACAACCCTTTTCACTCAAGAAATATAGATGTATAAAAGATGCACTATCAAATAACTTGTTTTAAATTATTTTTCAATCATATGGTTTTACTGTTTAGTCAGATGGACCAGCTGTTTAGTCAGCTTTGCACAATGAGATGGATGTGTTTATTTCGTTTTTGCATAATGAATCGAATGGATTGTTGAATACTTGATATATCAGGACTGAGAACATCTTCACTACTTTTTCAGAGTTGTTTGCTAATTTGATTTTATAATCACCCATACTGAGGATGCTCATTTCCATAAATACCAGGTACAAAATGGCAGAAGTATATTTAAAGTATTTCTAGAAATTGCTGGAAATTTTATCCTAATTCAAAACTGAAATTCATTTAACATATTTTATGGAACTCAAGTCAACTACTCAAACAGCAATTTTAAAACCCAAATATTTTATCATGAGCCCATGCAGAATAGACTAATTTGACATACACCAAGGAATGACACTGTGAATGTATTGGGCCTTTATTTGCTGTGTAGGTTTCTGTAGGCTCAGAAAGCTTCACGTGTACAGTAACATACTGACGTTTACCACCATCTCTAATCTGAGCTGAGGAGCTCAGATTGTGTACATCAATGTTGGCGTTGATGGCATCCCCAGTGCAAAGTGGGTCTGATATGTTCCCAGTCGGTGTTGTCGTGAAGCTGTGACATTACTAGGCAAGTGCTGCCAGAGACACCCATACACATTGTATGTTTGATTTTGAATCATGTTTTGGTTACTGTGAATTCATAAACAAAATAAGACTTATTGTTTACTTGTGGTTTTTTTTAATGTGTGTGTGGGTGTGTGTGCCTGTGTGAGTGTAAGCCAGAAGAGGGTGTCAGATCCTCTAGAGTTGGAGTTATAGGTTATAAGCCACCTGATGTGGGAACTGAACTCTGATACTCTGTAAGAAGAGCAGCAAGTGCTCTTAACTGCTGATCTACCTCTCCAATCCCATATAAATCTGTTACTTTTGACAGATTTTTCATGGGTTCCACATTGGGTTCCTCAATCCCGTACCCCACAGGTTAAGAAGCTGTGCCCCCCCCCCACATAGTTCACAACTGTAACTCTAGTTTTAGGGCATCTGACACCCTCTCACAGACATACATGTATGCAAGACACCAATGAACACACATTAAAAATAAGTCAGAAAAAAAGAAAAGTTGTTCAAAAAAAGTTATCCATGCATGCCCCATGGCTTTTTTTTTTCTTTACTATTTTATTAGGTTTTTACACCTCTACCTTCCTCCCAACCTTTCTTCCCTAATCCCTTCCAATCCCCCAACATAGTAGAGAAAGACTAGACTAGAGGGAAGGGCTTTAGACCTCTATAGGCTACTTCCTGCTGATTAGGGTCCTCGGGTTCCTTGGGGCAAGTCCAGTCTTGGTCCTCAGAGTATCCAGCAAACCAGCAATAGCAAATGCAGCAGCAGCAGCAGCAGCAACAGACCCTCTCCAGAGTCCCCAGAATTGAACTGTGCAGCAGGCAAAAAACCCCACCCCTGCCAGTGCGTGAAGCAATTCATAATCACCTGTGAAGCAGCTTCTTACCCCACACCTGGGACGAAAACATAACTGGATTTTTAAAAAAACCAAAATTCTTACTACAGCCCCATGAGAATTCTTTTTAAGAAAATTTAGTTTTAAATAAACGATCGTGTCTATTTTATTTAAAAAAAAAAAGAAGAAGAAGCTGTGCCCCGTAGTAACTCTAGGCTTAAGTAGCATGTTTGCCCGAGATGAACAGATATGCTTGTGGTGGTTTGATAAGAACAGGTTCCAGAGGCTTATATATTTGAATGCTTAGTTACCAGGGAGTGACACTATTTGAAAGGATGAAAAAATTTAGGAAGTATAGCCTTGTTGGAATAGGAAATGTATCATTGGGGGTGGGCTTTGAGGTATCAAAAGCCCATGCTAGGCCCAGCCCCCCCACCCCCACCCCATGACAGTGTATCTCTCAGCACTGCTCCAGCACAATGAGTACCACCATTCTTTCACCATAATGATAATGGACGAAATCTCTGAAATTATAAGCAAGTCTCCAATTAAATGCTTTCTTTTATAAGAGATTCTTTGGTCATGGTGACTCTTTATAGCAGTAGATAATGTTAGACATACATACTCCCTTCTTTGAAAGTACTTAAATCCCTTACATGATTATTGAGCAAAAAAAGTTCATTTTTACTTTTTGAAGAAGATGATATAAGTGATAAAAATTTTATTAAGTCGGGAAGATATTTAGGGAAATATTTGTTAAAACAAATAGGTAATTTGACTTTGAGTAAATAGTAAAATGAAGTAAAAATTTTGTGACTTAGTTTGCCTTCTTAAACTTTGCTTGACAATGGTACTTGAGACTTGGAACATGAAGATTTTCCTCAATGAAGGTTACCTGTGGTTGTTTTCTTGTTCAGCTTTTGTTTTCTGACCATTGGAGCAGTGCAGGGCTTTATCTTATCTCTTTTGTTCTATGTTTCTTTCTGTAGTCAAAACACTACAGTCAAAAAACAAACAAATCAAAACCCATATCAACCAAAGCAACCTAAGGGAGGAAAGGATTTATCTGGCTTACACTTCCAGGTCACAGTCCATCAGAGAGAGAAGTTAAGACAGCAACTCAAGCAGGAGCTTAAAGCAAGCCTCATAGAGGAAAGCCGTTCTCTGGGCCACTCGCCCATGCTTAGCCAACTTTTTTTATACATCCTAAGTCTTCTTGCTGACCAGGGAATGGTGCTGTCTACAGTTGGCTGGGTCCTCCTCTATCAATTAATAAAGAATGCATTGTTTCATGAATGCGTGCCTACAGACCAATCTGCTCTGGGCCATCCTTCCATTGAAATTCCCTTCTCAGTTGACAGTCTAAGCTAACTGTGGTACCTCCTTTCTGTGAAGACAATGGGAATTCATTGCTTCCAGCCACCTGCTTCCCTGTGTGTATTTTACATATGTGTGGCATTATAAATAACACTTACATAGAAGTGTGTAACTTAGCTTGTAGTCTGTTTCACTTTCTTACTACTAGTTTTATAACAGTTATAGGAAGTAGGTATTATTCATATCTCAATTTTTTAGTTCAGAGAACAAAAGTATAGGAAGTCATATTTACTTCCTTAGAATCTCATATCTATTTAGTCCTTCCCCAGGGTTGATGTAAACAATGTCTGTCCCTTCTCCTAAAGTCTCCTGAATGCATGGCTGCACAAACAGGGTCCTTCTAGTCTATACTTCAAACCACCTCCTAATGCTGTCACATGTGTTTGGGGCAAAGTTGCCTACAATTGGTTGAGAGGAGTGACAGAATACTGGAGTGAGGGTCCCATGACCCTCCTTGCCCCTCTTCCTGTGAGAGAATGTCAATACTCAACAAACCCAGCTATGAAGATTTTTTCCCCCCAAAATGGCACCATTGAACACAGGAAGATGGCAGCACTTTGGCTCAGAGGATAGTCCTGTATGACAGATGGAACTAGTCTTGTGATGATGGTGACAAATGAGTTGACATCTTAACTCTGATGGACTCAATGAACTTTCAGTCTACCTTCTAGAAGAATCCGGATTCCCAAAAGCTGTGTTATGTTGGGGTTGCGTCTTACCACAGAAATGTACTCCACAGTGTTTCAACTGTAGAAGGGGCAGCCCCTGCTGCCGCCAGCCCTATCCCCATCTGTCTTTGCCAACCCTAAGCATCAAAGTGACTACACAGAATACAGCTGGACACCCACACTCATTATGGATCATTATGCCAGGTTCATTGGTTTGCCTGGACTCTGGCTCACCCTGACTTTCACTGGCCTGGGTGTTTGTTTGTTGTATGTGTGTGTATTGCTCCCCACTGTTGTGAAAAGGTTGAGCTAGACATATGGAGGCATAATGAGATTGCTCCTAACCAGTACTTATTATCAATGATTGTGTGAATGTGGTTAAAAGAAAAATCAGGAATCTGAGGAGTTAGCTTTTCATGTTGAGAAATGTTTTCAAGTTGAGCTGATGGAAAATAAGAATTACTCTGTACTTTCCACATAAACTGAGCATAGTGATATATTCTGTGATCCCAGCACCTGGGAGATAGAGGCAAGATGGTCAGGCACTCAAGGTTGTGCTCAGCTAAACATTGACTTCAAGGCCAGCCTAGGATGTATGAGACCCTATCTCAAAAATGAAACAAAACAAACCAGTAAACAAAGAAATGAACAACAACAATAACGACAAACCAACTTAAAAAATGTGAATGTTGAACTAGGGAGATGGTTCAGTGGGTAGAGCACTCTTGGATCCCTAGATGCCATGTAAAGCTGGGTATGATAGAGCACATCTGTAATCCAAGCTCCTACAGGGAGATCAGAGGCAGCCACAGTAGAATCCCTTCCAGTATGCATAGCAGCAAACAATAAGAGGCCCTCTTTTAAACAAGGTGGAAGTGGAAGGTTGTCTGTCCTCTGACCTCCACACATGTGCTATGCACATGTCCACACCCACACGCAGACACATGTGCACTGATACATCTACCCCACACATATGAAAACACATGAGATAAAAATAGCACAGATGGAAATTACTTAAGGTCCTTTTCACAGAGTACATTTTGATTGTTCTCTGGAGTGTGTAATGCTAATGGTTTGGTGATTATGGGGCAACCATTGAAAACTCTTGAGTTCCCCTTGGATTGAGGCAAGTCACTCGATTATGGAGCATTTGTTAAGATGTGACTTGTTTGCTGTATCTGTTTCTTGGAAGGTAAAAGCATCCTAGGAAGACCCTTAGTGCTGCTCCGCACCGTTAGCTGATGTTTGAGCCTGCCTCTTCTGTCTGGATAAGAACATCTGTTTCCATTCTCCTGCTTGCCCAGCCCCCAACCAAAGGCCTCACCTTCCTTAAATCCCCATCTTCCAGCTTTTATTCAGAAGATCACCGAGTCACTCCAGGTCTCCTCTTCTAAGTCCTAATTCAAAGCTCTTAATTTCTCCTAGGTGGCTTTGGTTGGTGTCCCAGCCTCAAATTGCTCAACATCCCAGTTTTATATGTCCGACCTGCAGCTGCCACAGAAGGCCTCCCACACTCTGCCCTTGCTCCAGCTGTTTTTCCAGCTTTGGGGACCCCTAAAACCCATTACTTCTTAATGGATGGAATACAAATGTGTGAGGTCATTCATACATTGATGACCTAAGTTCCGCTGCCCTGGCCTCGTCACTTACCTGCTGTGTAGGCTCTGGACTCTTGCCATGATGGGATTTTTTTTGGGAGGGGGTGGGGGCTTTTTGGCTGGTTACCCACTTAAAAGCCAGAATCACAGATTCCTTTTTTGGTGAACCCTGTCAGCCTGCCTGTATGTTTTCATTGGAGATTTTCTGGGTAGTTCTGTGGCCACTGACCTCTTGTCCTTCCTAACTTCTTATAAATGCAGGCCATTTCTGGGTGGGGGACAGTGGAAGGAGACCTAGGTGTTTTTCTTGCTGCTACCCATGAGCTCTGTGCACTTAGGTGAGTTAGCCTACACACACTCCACCTGTGACCTGTCCTGTCATTCCTCCTGGGTTGGGTGAGTGTTAAAATGAAGTGTGACAGACACCAAGGGGGCTAGCAGAGTGCCTGTCACATGGGGAACCCTGAACAAATACCAGTCTTTTCCCTAGTCTGTACTCCAGCCAGGAGACTAGGGGCAGTTCAGTGTGCAGGTTGTATTGAATAGGTACTGATGGTCCTGCCAGCATCACCCAGTCGGAGGCTATGTAGGGATGAAGGCCTGGAGCCCTGTCTCTTAGAGTTACAACCCTGGCCCCATTTCACTGATGACAATCTTTACTAGGGGCAGACAATGTTCCAGAGCTTTCATGGTAATCTGTCTTCTCTCTACTCAGCAAAACAAGAGAGAAAGTGTATTGTTAGTTCACAGGCAGAAATCGCGATGCTCCCTCTGCTGGAACCGAACTTGTCTCTGCACTCTATTGTGTGACAGCATGTATGTATACATGCCTGTATGCATGTGAGTGGGTGAGTGTGTCTGCATGTATGTAGAAACCAGAGGTTGCTATTGTCTTTTGTGATTGCTTTCTGCATTATTTTATTTTTCAAGATGATTATTATTATTATTATTATTATTATTATTGTGTGTGTGCATGTGTGTGTGTGTGTCTGTGCCTGACTATAGGTGCCAACGGAGGCCAGAATGGTTAGGTCCCCCGGAGATGGAGTTTCAGGTGATTATCAGCTACCTAATAAGAATACTGAGAACCCAACTCTTGGTCCTCTGGAAGAGCAGCAAAGACTTTATCTGCTGGGTAGTGTTTTCAGCCCTCACCGTATTTATAGAGACAGAGTCTCTCACTTAAACCTAAAGCTTGCCCATTTGCCCAGTCTAAGTAGCCTGTTTTCCTCAGGATCGAGTTTTTGCCTCTGAAGCCCTGGGATTACAGGGGCATTTAGATGAGTGCAGTGGATCCAGGCTCAGGCCATCCTGCATGTGTGGCCAGTGCTTTAGCAACAGAGCCCTTTACCTCCCCGCCCTCATTGTCTCTAGCCTGTCTACACACATCATCATTTTCTTCTCCTCAAAAGGGGTTTTCTGGGTGTGTTTCTCTTTGAGAGCAAAACCTGTGAATATCTTTCACGATTGCAGCATGGCCTAGTGTTATGCACTAGAAATCACCACAAACTCCTCCTGTTCTAGCCCAGGAATGCCATTTTGCACAGGAGTCCAAATGTATAATGTTTGCAAGAAAATCCCTTGAAAACTATATTTGGTGTGTTTAGAAGAAGGCATTGAAGTGGCCTTTCACTTTGAAGGATCTTTTAGAACTTACGTTAGGTGAACGCGCCTGTTTAATTAAGGGAGGTAATTAAGTCAGTGCTCATCAGTGTGTGCCCATAATCTGACATGCAGGAGGTTGTGTACTTCCCGAGCCTTGACTGTAGACAGTGGAGAAGAGACAAATCCTGGTTTCGGTATGCGCCTTAACACATGGGAGTGCGTTTTGTGCCAGGCTGTGATTGTAATTGCAGTGTTAAAGACCCAGTGAGCCATGAGGTGCATCTGATCACTCTGCAGCCCTGAAGTGCAGATTCCAAATAGCTGGCACCTCCCATGAGAAGAGCTAAGTCAGCTTCAGTCTTGATCCTGCTGAGATGTGGGATGAACAGGCCGGGGGAGTGAAACCATCTCCCCAAAGAAAGTGGATGTGTTACTGAACTTGAGAGTCACAGCCTCCAAGAATATGGGTTCAGCTGCCCATTGCTGAGAAGTCAATTAAGACAGCCACATTTATAGTAAAAAAACTGAAAGAGGAAATTTATTCAGTATAGCCACATTTGGGAAGTGGGACAAAGAGACCCAGTGACCCTCTCCTTCCCAAGTTCATCTTTTGGGTCCTGAAGTAATAGTAAGGCTTAAAGACTGATTTCTTGGTATGTTGAAATATATGTTCATGTGTGTATTTGTTCAGTATGTGCACTTGAGCATGAGTGGATTTGATCCCCCAGGAACTGGAGTTATAGGTAGTTTTGAGTCTCCTCATATGGGTTCTAGGACTGGAACTCAGGTCCTTAACAGCTGAGCCATTGTTCCAGCCAAAATTAAACCTTAAATAGAGGGTCAGAGCTATACACATCTGAGCAGCTGCAGCAAAGTCACAGCCCTGTGGTCTGCTGATTATTGTCTAGACTTCAATCTCAGCCTGCGAGGTGGTCTGACAAGTTGTTAGAACTCTGTTACATCTCTTTCCTGGGGACAAGCACCCCGCCCCCCAACCCTGGCTTTTCCTTCTCCCAGCATGAGATTCCTGTGGAAGTTTTCATTTCTTAGGGTTTATTGTTTCAATAGTCTGATAGGCTACAGCACACAAATACCTCTTTAGAGTATCTTCATTTCTGCCAGGCCTGTTACAAATGTGCAAGATGCTATTCTTGTATAATTCATGGACACCAATGAGAAGAGAAGTTCTAGTTTAGAATCTTTGAGGTGACAAAGGGACAGATCTGTGTGTAAGAGGAACACACATGAATTTGAACTACTCTTAAGCTCCATTTCTAATCTACAAAGTGAAGGCTCTAAACAGTGGAAGATCTAAGACTATTTTAATGCTAAGAACTTATTTCTATTTCTGATTTAGGGGGGTGTTCTTCTATGCAGTATATACCTGGTCCAAGCTATTTCCACATATACATATTATATGTTTATACAAATATATATTTATATTGGTCCATATATGGAAATATATTTATATTGAAATACATATAATTTTATTATATGGTATATTGCTTACATATATGTCTGTGTAACATGTGCATACTTAGTATTCACAGAGGTAGGAAGAGGGCATTGGATCCCCTGGCACTAGAGTTATGGGTGATTGTGAGTTGCCACATAGGTGTATCTGGGTCTTCTGCGAGAGTCGCTAGTATCTTAACCTCTGATCCGTCTCTCTAGCTCCTCCCTAGTATAATTTTAATCTCCTTTAAGGTGGTTTTACTTTAGCTGTTTCTATCATTCTATTGTTATTTCAGGAAGTTCTAACTGCATTGTTTGGGAAGCTAGTTTATGTTCACTGCTGCAGAGGCATCCATTGTGTATATATTACAGTTTATCTGATGTTACATGGATGGATTTTTGTTTGTTATTTGTTTATAAACATGGTGTCATGTCAGACTCATGTGAATAAGAATTTGCAGTGGGTAGGTTATGAAGTCTAAAAATCTCACAGAATTCTTGATGTTGCTATGTCAAGCACCTGTAACCATGCATGTATTGCGTGCATGTAGTGTGTATTTGTGTGTGTTTGTGTGTATGTGTACCATGTTGGATGTCATGCCCCTTCTATACATGTCTTCACTTTCCTATAAAATCAAGATTCCTATGGAAGGGCTGAGAAGATAGCTTGATTGGTAAAGTGCTTGCCATGCAAGGATGTAGACCTTTGTTTGATGCCAGAACCAACATAAAAAGCTGGGTGTCATGACGCATGCTTATAACCTCACCTCTGAGGAAATAGAGACAGACAAAGCCTGAGAGAGATCTGTCTTCCACACTCCTGTGCACACACAGAGAGATCCTAGGTAGAGAAAGAGAGCTCCAGGGTGATGTACTCCTGATTTTAAGGAGTTGTCAATCAGGTATGAAGAGAAATTCTCAAATTCAGCTCATTTGATTGCGACACCTCAGATGATCTGTTACAACTATCTCTTTTTGAAGATGGGGATATGAATTTCAGGGTTGTAGAAACTTGTCTGAGTAGACTCTCTTCCTGCCTTTGTGTTTCAGCTTGTGTGAAATCCTTTATTGATTGAGGATTGGGCAATACCGAGAGAATGCTGGAAACACTTGGTTTTATTGGCAGAGCTGGTGAGACCAGAGCCGCTCTGGAGCCCTATGGATTTCTGCCCTCTCCTGTGCAAAAGACATGTGTCCTTCCCTTCTGAGTTTATGTCCATGTTTTATGTGGATTTTTGGAGTTGTGTTGTTCTGCATGAAGAATTCTGAACTTCACTGGGGATTTGTTTCGACTACAAATAAGACAAAAAATTGTCTGGCAGACAAGGGAAGGAATTCACTCCATGTATTGGTAGTCACCTCATTATCTCAGGCCCTTTGATTTTGTCTTTGCGCACACATTTGCTTCTAGACAGCTGCACAGCCCCGGGAGTCTCATCACATAGATTTTCTTCCATGGCTGAAGCTCTGGTATATCTCCACTTTAGGTATTGCCAGCCTCAGCCCACGCAGCTTAATTGGACAGTTCTTGGAGGCTGGTGATAGGTCAGAGCCATACTCATGCACTGGGTACCATGCAGTCTCCATGGTACCTGTGTCTCCTGTCCAATTTTAATGGCAGAAAGATTTTATTTTTGTTTTGAAACAGTTTTCTTTAAGAGTTCATATAGATTTTTGTGCAAGCTTTGTCCCAAGCTTTATTATAGAGTTGCAGGTTTGAGTTTGAAGGGGAATGGGGGACATCTGTGTAGAGGTATTTCTGTAAGTTTGATATTAGTGTGATGTAGATTGGAAAACATTGCTGAGAGCCTCCTATTCCTTCCTGGTGAGGACACTTCCTCATTTACTTCATTGAAGATAGGTGAATGCAAATAAGGAGTGCATACGTTTCTTCTTACTTTTAAGGTACAGATTTATAAACTCTGTGTGTATGTGTGTGTGTGTGTGTACACTCATGTATTTATTTGCATGTGATACATGTCCTTGCCAAATCATACATGGAGAGATGTTATGTAACAAGTTCCTATGAACTGAAACATTCCTTTTTGGTGGAAAAATTGTGAAGACTCAGAAAAGAGCTGGATAGGGTAGCGTGCTCACCTTTAATCTCAGTATATGGGTGGCAGATGCAGAGGGATACCTGGAAGTTTCTGATCAGCTTGGTTTACATACAGGCTAGTCAATAGGGTGAAAGCCTTTCTTCAAAACAAAACGAAACAAGAAGCTCATTTAGTAAACAACTCAGAAAGTTTCAGAAAGTCCCTGAAGTTCACAAGGTCCCTTCTTCTCTAAGGTTATATAAGCAGTAAATAAGGACTTCTGAGGACAGGGGAACTCTGGCCTGTTGAGCTGTTTGTAAGTCGTGCAGAGTTCTCCAGGGTTCCATATTTCATGAGTTATGGAGGGAGGGGGATATTTGATGTAGCTCCCTTTCTGTCATTCATGGACCTTACTCATACTCTTGCAAGGAACCTTAGTGAACTTACTGGTTCATTAATTTTGACTTTGATGGTGTCCGTACTTTGATCTATCATCAATTCCCTATCCAGAGTGAGTAAACATTCGTTCAGATTTCCTTGGAAATAGTTCACACAACGGGAGGTCAGATGACAACTTCTAGGAGTCAGTTCTTTCCTTCCTTCATGTGGGTTTTAAGGATTGAAGTCAGGCTTGGTGGCAGGTGCCTTTGCCAGCTGAGTTCGTACAGTTTCATGGTGACGGTACAGTCTGAAGCCTGTCGGAAGCCCATTCACACCTCCATAGTAGTCCTTCTCCCCCTGTCCCCTTTGAAAAAAAAATGTCAGTGTAGGGGGTTGAACACAGGGCTTCATATACACCAGGCAAGCATTGTACCACCAGGTTACACTCTGAGCCACTTTTTATCTGTCAATCTGTCTGTCTTTCTGTTCATCTGTCCTTTGGCTCACTCTTTCTTTAACCTGTCCTCTCTCCCTCCCTTCCCCTCTAACAGATTATTCTGAACCACTATTAATGGAAAATTGTGGTAAAGGTTGAAGTCTTTGCAATAAAATTGTAGGTTTCATGTCTTTAGTCAAAAAAAAGACTGAGTTAAATCAGCAAAGTTATTTTTGCCTTTAAAAAAAAAAAGACTTGTTTGGGTCCTTGGTTCTTAATTTCCTTTTTCTTTTGTTATACATTGAAGAAAAGGTAAGGGGGAGGAGTACTGCTTTCTTAAGTATTTTATCATTTTTAAATGACATGTATTTGTGTGTGCATGCATGCATACACACACGCGTATACATACATACATTGTGTGTTGTGTGTGTGTGTGTGTGTGTACATGAGTTCAGTGTCCTTGGAGGCTAGAAAAGGGCAGTTTTGAACCACCTGTTGTAGGTGCTGGTACCATGATTTTGTGTTTGTTTCTTTGTGTATGTGCTGAGTGTGATGGTTTGAATTAGAAATGTCCCACGCAGATTCAGATCTTTGAACACTTGGTTGTCACTTGGCAGTGCTGTTAGGACAGGTTTAGGAGATACAGTTTTGCTGAGGGGGAAGTGTGTCCTTAGGGGAGGGCTGGGAGCGCTTAGAGCCTTACCCCCTCCCAGTTCGCTCTCTCTTCCATGCTGAGCTCTCAGCCTGCCCCTGCTCTCACACCTGTCTGCTGCCATCCTTCCCACCAAGACGACTCTCATCCCTCTGGAACCATAAACAAGCTTTTCCTTCTGCAAGTCTCTGAGTCATGGTTTCTATCACAGCATCAGGAAAGTAAATGCTACACCAGGCAACCAAACCTAGGCCCGTGCATGTGCCAGCGAAGCATTCTATCGCCGGGCCTTTTTTGAGTTTTATTTTAAGTTAGCATCTCACTAGATTGCTCACATTCGCCTTGACATCACTCTGCAGCCTCGGCAGGCCTTTTCTTGTGCTGCTTCTGCTTTATCCTCCCACAATGCTGGGGCTGTACGGCTGTTCTCCTAGACCCAGCTTGTCTCCTTCCCTTTAAAAGCATTGACTACCTTGCTCTGAAACCCGAGGATTCCATGTATAGAGCATGTCTTTGGCTACATTGTGGGTTTTTCTTCCCTTCCTCTCTACCCTTATTCCATCCTTCCAAACTCCTAACACTAGGTAGGGGAGAAAGAAGAATAGAGCGGAAAGGGGGGGGGGGCGACTGTTAGACTAGTTCCTGCTAATTAGGGGTGTCAAGTTCTGTGGCAAGTTTGATTTTCACCATCAGGACATCTAATTTCTTGTTGTTTCTTCTTTGTGCATGATTACTTAACAAGTTACAACCAACAGCAACTTACCTATCTGGACCCTCATGTTCATATACCCTCTGAAGTATCCCCAGAATTCCAAATATCACACAATCCCAGAAACCATCTGCTGCTGACAAAATCACGCCCCTGCTAGAGCATGACAGAAATCATAGGTAGCTGCTATGCACAACCTGAAGCATCCTATATCCTACACCTGTGGTTAAAATGAAACCCCCATTATAATACTGTTTCTCTGTGTTAAAGAAACCAAAAAATCTCATTGTACATGTATATTCTGATCTTTTCTTTATGTGTTAGCCATGCTGTCAGCATTGCAGGAGTATTAGGGTTTATTGGGTTAGTACCCCACTGACTCAGAAATCAAGCAGCCCTGCTAACCCCTATACAAGTTTCTTCAGCTTTTTAGGAGAATCTGTCTGTTCTTCAATCGAACAGTTAGGAGACTCTAATCCTTTTCACTACTCCTGACTTGCTAGCTTTGGGTATAGAAAGTGCTTGTATCAGACCCAGCACATAGTACATGCTAAGTAAGTGTGGGCTGGTAGCAGCTCTTTGCAGTTGCTTTTCTCTGAGGCAGGAGCAGGTCAGACCTTTGGAAGCAGAAGCAAGCAGAGCATTGGCTTGCTGGTAAGCTTTTAAATGTCTCAGGGCTTTGCATTTTCAACCAAGGAAAATCAAATTCTTATCTGCCTGATCGGAATGTTACGAGGACTTCGTGGAGCAATGTGTACTAAGAGGAGTTTAGAGCAGAGCTGGGAACTGAACGATGCTGTTCCCAGGACTGGGTGGCAGTCATTTGGTAAAAGAGTAAATGGTGAGTGGCTGGGGAATTGACTCAGTCAGTAACGTGCTTACTGCACAAGCATGAAAACCTGAGTTCAGATCTCCACAACTTTTCTAGTAAATGGCAGGCCTGGTGGGATATACTTCTGATCCCAGTCTAGGGAAGTGGAGACAGATGGATGAGGACGGTGGATCAGGACGGCAGGGCAAAGGGTGGGGTGACCTGAAGAGTAACTCTTGAGGTCTTCCACAAGCATCTGCATACATGCATGCTCCTGAGAATGCAGACACACATGCACACACCCCTATACAACAGAGGTATGTACATAGATACAGAATAAATAGTGTTATTTAAGATTTGCCAAACAAATAGCCATATGGATTGCCAAGTGCAACTGGACATACAATAACTTACACATTTCCTGGTGGTCCTAAGAGGTGGTTGCCCCCGTTATTCTCATTTTTCCAGATGGAGAAACTGAGATTCTAAGTTCCTATGTACCTTGGCCAAGGTCATGTCATGTATCTGCAAGTTACAGACCTGAATGAATTTGGGATCTGGAGCCCACAGGACACTGCAGAGCTAGAACTTTAGAACCAAATATTCCCTGTCCTTCTGTCCCTGTGGATTAGTCTGCTTCATGTATTCTGTGATCAAATACCTGAAAGAAATCACCTCATGGAAATATTGTTTGGCTCACTGTTTTGGAGGGTTCCATCCTTGGTGTCTTGACCCTGTGTGCTTCAGCCAAGCATCCTGGCTGCAGTGTGCTATAGAAGAGACAAAGTCGTTGACCCGGAAAGCAGAGAGGTAGAGTGGAACGTGAAATCCAGGCTAACGTGCAGAGGTATCAACCCTTCCCCAACTGCTCAACTACTTCTTCCCGGGTTCTACCTCTAGTTGTCCAGAGGAACATTTTATCTGTAACACTAACACATTGCTGGTTTACATCATGGGTAGCCATGACCCCACAACTAGGAGTTGGCCAGCTCAGTGCCTTTGGCTGGAGGTAGTCAACTATTTCTTAACATACATTAGTCAAAATCGCAATAATATTTATAGCTCCAAGTTAGAGAAGATTTGGCTCAGGCTGTGTTGACTTTTTTTTTTTTTTGTTACTGCTCACACCCTTATTTTAACCCACATCCTTCATGGCTCATAAATGAAACGCTCAGGGAATTCACTTTCTGCGCCTTTTCCATTTAAATCATTAGCGGGAGATGAGGAGGGCACATTAAATCAGCCCAACCTTGACGGCCTGCCTCTGCTGAGGGAGAACTGTGAATTGCTGATGCTGGTTTGCTCTTCCCTTTAAAGATGAGTGTGGGCGGAGCCATGATGAAGGTTTGTTTTAACTGCTCTCCAAATTTTTAAATTATTTTAAATTATGAGTATATGTGTGGGTACGTGCATGTGGGTGCTGGAACTATATTGGCCAAGCTGGCCTTGATCTCACAGGGGTTTACCTGCCTCTGCCCCTAGGACAACAGTGTCTGTATATTCATCCCCCCGATTTTTGAAAAGCCTGGGATTTACATTTACCCCCTTGAAGTTTGTTAAAACCCTAAGTGAATGGTGTGTGTGTGTGTGTGTGTGTGTGTGTGCGCATGCATGTACATATGCATGTGCATGCATACACAGACATGTACATCTTAGGGTGAAGGCTTAAACTACCTGTGGTGTTGGCTGCAGTGGAAGAGAGAGCCTTCTGACTGGAGCTTTCGGTGTCTCTCTTTTTTAGAGCGTTATTCAGTTGTCTTTCTCATGCACAGACGGTGCACCTGTCCCGTGCAATCCTTCAAGGGCTAGGATGAACGTCCTTGAGCTACAATTCAGAAGCTCAGAGGAT